>OX638228.1:4354200-5604200 GCA_951805285.1 Thymelicus acteon
ACAAAAAAGGATATTGGTTTTTGACGTGATAACGTCTATTAAAACGATGAACGCCGGGCGCATGCACGAAAAAATGTAGCGTTCCGCGAGCGAGAGAGCGGCAAAAGCGAGAGAGAGGCACGATCGGCTACGATACGCCAATCGTAGACGGATATTCACGACTTAATTGGCAAAAATAAACCATGGTAAGTAGTTAAATAGATCAGAACTTTTTGTTAAATATCTTTAGCGCTTCCGTGTTTCGCATGATTATTGTTAGATTAAAAGCCTTTGAGTACTAGAAGAAAACTTGTCAAAGTATAGGTTGCTGGAGAGGTTCATTGCAGCAGCGTGGTGGAGAATTTTCTAGCCTTTTCAATGAAAAGACAAGTGACTGTGTCCAAGAAGGGTTCGCAAATTCGTTTGAAATCACATAATTATGGTGTTCAGTACCAATCCTTGAATGTAATTTAATCGCATAAATTGGCAAACATTTCTTTCATACGGTTTTATCCAAACTGAAATTCAGATTAGCGTTTACCGTGACAATAAGAATAGGAGTGTCATCAAGACGAATGGTCTCAAAGAATACGGATTCGAATTTCGCATTCACCGACTGCTCTAAATTCAAATTCTAGGTTATTTGGCAATACGCGTACGAGAATTCTCTCGATATGAATTGGGGTTCCGTGAATTTAAATTATTAGACCTATTATAATGAATGTCGTTCATTTTAAACACAGAATTCTATTAAGTATTCAGAATTGAACTATAAACTGAGGAGTGTAAAAGACTATTGTTAGAGTTTGTGTTTGGTGCAAGTGAAGAAATAAAAATATCTGTAGTTTCCACTTTTGGAGCACTTTCTACAGTCCTAGGACCAATTCTTGGCAGTGTTTTGTTTGTTGAAGTTATAATTGTATTCAGCTATGAATTTTATTGACAGTGATATAATACGAGTATAAGGACATATAAAATTACTGTATTAGGTATATTACCGTTAGTACTAATATTGGATAATCGGAATCAGCGTTAAAATTTGATTTAATTTCGAAAACGGTTTTGAACACGCAGGTAATTCTGAAAACGTGAGAAATGTATTCTTTTGTTCTTAATAAAGAAGCATTATAAGTCTTAAAGGTTTGCCTTTATTATTAATTGAAAGATATTATTATTTGGTGAGCCTCACCATCTTGAACTACATCTCACTGATCTGAATGGGTGTGAGTGTGTGAGTGTGTAAGTGTTTATTATTTAAATTGTGTTCTATATTATGTCCCGCTCTCTTCTCTCCTATGGGACAAGGAGGGAACTTTACGAGCTCCATCCTGGTAACCTGTTTCGGGCAGCACTCGTAAAACTGCAGGGCAGAGATTACGTCATCGTCATTTACGATGCGTACGTGTTTACTATTGATTGTTGACTGCGTTTCACAATATGGCCACTGGTCATTTGAACGTTACTTGGTTTTCGACGCCAACACAAATTTGATTGATTGACGAAATGTTTAATTCTTAACGTCATGCTGTGCTACATATTGACCTATTGTTGAGAGCTTTTTGAATGGTTGCATAAGAATTACGTCAGTGTTTTGAGAAGTCTGTTAGTGTGGTTTACCACCCAAGACTACGTCGCTACCATCACGCAGCCCACATCAAGTGGAATTATAGTCAATCATTAACCTTTAATTTAATACATAATAAAAGTTCCTCGGTTTGTGCTTTTTAAATTATTTGTATTAACATTGAATATTTGTTAACATCATACGTTTCAGGATGATAAATGTGAAATACTGAATAACATACATACTTTTTTCATCACATATACTATGTAAATTTGAAGGCGAAAACAGAAAAAAGGAATTTATTAAAAGCCATTTCATAATCGACAAAACGACTCATTGTATTAAGAAACATTTGGGTAAGGGCATCACAATTAAAGACAATACTACTTTTTATGTCACGGCACTTACGTGAATGTAAAATCCACTAGAGTAGAGCAACTGTTCATTCGAAAAAACCTTACTTTTAAAAATGTTTTTAAAATGGAAAAAATATATGCGTACAACATAAATAAAGAGCAAAAATAAGGTGTAAACGATTTATTTGATAAACAATTTTCGCATTACTTTTAATTGAGATATTTGTTTATTAAATCTTTATTGAACCCTAAAGAGTGGTACAATGGGCAATGGGCGGACTTAATGCTATATAGCATTCTCTAACAGTCAACCTTCAGGATGTACAAATATTCGTTTTAAAAAACAATTATTATTACGTAGAATTTGGATTTGGCATTAAATGATAATTTATCATTTTATAATTATAAGTATATTTATTATTTTACATACATTTTTTTTAATTTTATGGCTGTCTTATTTTTTTTTTTAATTATAAATTACGATTAAAAGAACCTATAAGGTTGTTTCTTGAATAAGTCTTATCTTAAAAATGGACTATATATAATGTAATTGCCCGTGCCCTATAAGACAACTATATAGTGGGCCGCTAATGTGTATGGGACATAATATGTAGGTGTCGCTAGTAGTAGCGTTTGAAGTAGTCATCACTATAATATGGAGGGCTGTCACTTATGAGTTACTGTGATAGATGTTTACGATCCAGTTTTATTGTTATGTTGTTATGCTTTCCGCTTTATTTATGATGCCGATATGTAGGCCGGTTGTGGTTTTGAAACCTATTTTAGTTTACTACATTAATTTTTTTATAACATCAAACGTTTACAACGTTTTATTGCAGTGTTTTTAGAATAGTACTTATTGGTAATTTAGGTAACTAAGATGAAGAAGGATATATTATTATGAACGCTAAGTTATCAGTACTAATATTATAAAAAAAAAAACCAACTGCGTAAAAAACGGAAAAGAAAAATAACTTTTAAACTTTTAAAAACTACTAGTTTTTTTTTTCTTTTTAGTTTTTTACGCAGTCGGGTTTTTTGTTTTATAATATTTTTTTATTTTACATTTTTAGATAGGATTCATTGACTTCCTTATTAGGATTATAAGACAGTAAAATTAGCAATGTTGTCATTTCATTAAGGGAGTTGGTAAATTAGCAAGAATGGTTGTTTCAAAAACTTTAAATCATTATGTATCCTAAACTGTTACTTAAAATGAAAAATGATAAAAAGAACCAAAAAAAACATTTTTAAATACCTATTCAACGACTTGACGTATTTCGTCGATTTTATTTTTCATTTACACAATAATTTATTATGGCGTCTGGTTGTCCCTGTAGTAAATTGTAATTATTGTCATGTCTTTAGTGACACTCGCAAGGTTTACCATAACTACATTTACCATAGTAGTACCTTCTTACATACATACCCTCCTTTTGGGTTTAATCCTACTATTATTTTTTTAGGTTTCAAAAATTATCAAGCGTCAAACGGACTTAAAAATTTAGAAAAAATTTGAAAATTTTGAAAGTTTAGAAAAAAGGGGTTGAAAGTCAAAATCATAAAGACAAAAAATCTAAAAATCATTGTTACGGGATCTATTGCGTTAATAAATATCCCCAATAACATTTTAATATTTTTATATGAGTTTTATTATTTATATGAGTCGCACTGTAACACAATAATATAGTACTCAAAGAAACTGTTCACATCTGATTCAATAAAACTCTGCAGTTCCACGGAATTCGCAAATGGATTTCTAAATTACGTCATATTTCCACCTCTACGAGCCGAGAACGAGAGGAGACAAAGGCTGCGACAGCAAAACGAAAATGATGTTCTTTTCAAAGTCTGCGATCGGTGTTCCGTGCAAATGTGCGTATGATTTCAATGTCCTCTATGTAGTACATTGATTTGTGCTGAACTATTGGAAGGGCCTTTCTTAACTAACAATAAGTATGTATTTGCATTTAAATACAACTTTAACTTTTTTGGACTTATTTATATCAGGGGTCATACATACAGGACTGGACCTGATTAAGTTATACTCACAAGCACAGGTTATATTTTACTCAATTGACATATCAATATCAAACACCATTGCAGATGAATTTAAGTTTACAGAATATTTATTCTCAAAAAAGACATATAAAATTTAGCAATACAATCGTAAAAACCGCATCAAATTTCGTCCAGTAGTTATTGCACGAGCAAATCATATAGAAACCGACAAAAACTCTAAAAATTACTCTTTCGCTTAAAATTATTACTAAGTAATTTCAAAATGTCCATGAGGTATTTACCTTACGATAATTGACGAATAACTCAAAATGATTCACAATAATCGTATTCACAATAACTGTAATAACAAATCCAGACAGTAAAATATATCTTTTCACAATGCCACTTCAAAGAAAGTTTTAAAATATGTAATTAAGCGGCCTCAGTTAATGGCTTGTTCTTTATATAGGTCGCATAATTCAGGGACTATCTCCATTTAGGGAACGCATGTGTTAAAGTTTTTTATTCTACTTCGGCCCTTTTATGCTCGATGTCGGAGCCGCTACGGCCTTAATTTTGCGGCGTGCGGCATGCGTTATCCGTTATCATATTCTTTTTAAAGTAGTTCATGTATTAATTTTACGTGAGTGAACATTATGAATATTGCGACTTGGTTGTTCTTGTTGAATTCTTTCTTTCTCTACTACTCTCTTTTACTAATATGTCCATGGGTTTTTAAATGGTGACGATGGCCTCTTAGAATCATGTTACAGTCGGCTCGTTTATCGGCTAGTTACATAAAAAATATTAGATTTTTTAAAATAATATATTTAATACATTTTTAAAGTAAAAGAAATTTTTAATAATTAAAAAATAATAATAATAATGTTTTTGTCTCTGTCTTTCACGTAGATTTTGTAACTGGCGATCTCGCTCTGTGAAATGTATGGGATAATGTACTGGTTCTAAAATTTTTAAATCTATGGTAGAATCCCTAATTTTGTAGTTGTAGTTTGTAAGTCTTTGGCACAAAGGATCTTAATGCAACCAGTATGAGTGTGAGAGCGTTTGTTTGGTTCATACATTAACACATAAACCATTCAGTTCATACATATTTACATGGAAACAGTTTTGATCAAAGCCATAAGGAGTGTGAAAGCCAACATAAATTGATATTGCATGTCACATAGCTGGGGTCCTATTCTCGTATGGTATGCGTCTGAAAATTACGCACAAGCCTGAGTATCATCTCTAACTAAATACACAGGCGATCAAAAATTAGCATTTTTTTTAATTAACATTGCATTTTTTTTAATTAAAAACTTTATATAGCTCTGCCTGTGCTTTCTGATGATTTTACGAGAGTATTTAATAATTTTATTAATATCTTCAATTCATTTTTTATCCATATCTATCTGATGCAGCATGAAATATTAATGAGGAAGTATTGCATTCCACAGTGAATAAATATTATTCCCGATAGCGTTGTCTATTTGATAACTTTGTAGGAAACAAATTAATAATTTCATTCGTCATATTTCGAATTTGCTACAGTATCTACAGAGCAAGAATCGTTCTCCGTCTGCTCCATATAGGGCACACCATTGTACTGTCGATGTCGCTTTATGCGTTAAATGCATGAAATTCGGCGAATTTCGGTTGTGGAAATTCTCAGAATGGCTGCGCGCGAAATATTAAAGGGTGCCGACACGCCCGACACTCATCGTTTTGTTCATGTGCGTGAATGTGTTTGGAATGCAGTGCGCAAAGAGCCTTTTATTTCACGTTTTGTATAGCTATTCTTTAATATTGATTTATTTACAATTTATCGATTTACAATTTATCAATTTACAATATTAATCGATTACAATAAATAACGTTACTCTAATTAACTGAATCAATGAAAATGTGTGATGTAAATAACTAGCCTGTTTAATTATTCAGTTTAGTGATTCATAATTATAATTAGTGAATATATTTTGAAATCGGTGCCAAAAGTAATTAACGCTTGAAGAGGATAGAGACTTTTCACAACTATTTGTTGTGACATCACAGTTTTGTTTCAGCTTTTTGGCATCTACTCTTATCAAATCTGAATTTATCAAAATCACGGTCGTGCCACCGCCAAGACGAGGGCACTACCTTCCTTTTCTCGAAGCGCTTCGTCGTTTTTTTGAACCCTCATTACTTGGATTTGGAATATACCAGATAAACAAAATTCGCGGGATATGATGTCAATAGTCGACTTATTTAACAAGTTTCAGTCGCATAGCTCTTATACTTTGGGCTTGTTTCACCATCTTCAAGTAGAGTCCTGAATAAATTATTCGCCGGTTAAAGTGACGTTAAAGTGTCATTTTCCATACACGAAATGTCAACTTAACTAACGAATAGCTTACTTCGGACTTACTTGAAGATTGTGAAACAAGCACTTTAGATTTTATTAATATCTGAAAAACCCCGATTTAATCACTCACTGATGATCATCAAAATTACTACGTTACCGTAGTAACGTTGTGGTAACAACTACTGTATAACAGAAAAGTAATGAACATTTAATAATTTTTTTCACGACGATCGTGACGAACGCGAAACAACCAAACCACATGTTGACTAAGGTGTTGGTTTTGTGAAGCCCAACTTGTTTAGTCAGGGCGTGAAGAGTTAGGAGCTTAGCTCTATTTGAGATCTGATAAATTTGTGATGTAGAGCCATATTGTCTCGTCTTGGCAACATTTAACATGAAAATGTGTTTGGTGGGATGTATTTTTACAGTAATTCAGTGAAAACTCGTTTGATTATTTTGTTGCAACAGAGTGTCATTAAAAATTGGCAAGCAAGCCGATGTGATGCTCCAAGTTGCGATTATAGTCACCGGCGATCATATTTACAATTTGCAATGTTGTCAATGCGTTGCAAACCAAACCAGCAAACGATTAATTCGTTTCACTGTCTCTAATATTTTAAAAACATTTCCTAGATGATGTTTTTTCGAATGAACAGTTGCGTTGCCCTTTCACAGCTTCTCGCGTGATTTATTTTGTGTCTGCCTTATTTTAAAATTACAACTTAAAATAAGAATATTTTTTTCAATAAGACTCATCTAAGAAATTGGACTATACATAGCCAAGTAGACAGCAATGAATACGGCATGTAGATGTTTAAAATTAAATGATATTTACCTAATTTAAAAGATTATTCAGACCTTTGAGTTACCACTTCTGAAATTTTCGTTAAGTTAGTGATTATTGAACGTATTGTAACATTCATGTTTAGATTAAAACAAAATTCATGTATAAACGGTATCATAAATATAGTCAAGATAACATACAATTAGTTTGTTTATAGTTTTCTCTGCTCTCTTAACTCCATGTGTATAAAATCAACACAGACGGGAGACGTGGCGAAGCGGCTAATAAATAATAACTGAAATGAAAGTTTATTTATTTTAGAATACCTACCTACTATTAAAATAGGTACAGTCAGCTAAAGAGTTAGGTATATAGAGTATATTATAATAACGTTCTATAATATAGTTTAACAGAGTGTGTGTGTTATTATCATGCTAAATGCTACATATAGGTATATAAAGTATGATTTAAGATTGATTACAATACAAACATTCTGTAATATTAAACATCATTATTTACATTAATAATACTAATACTGACACTAATATCATCTAAACTGCAATAGCTGAAAAATTAATAATTACACGAAATTAAAAGATGAGATTACACGTACATACATATACTTATGTGGAAACTTAGTAGAGTAACCACTGTCCCAATAGTTATATATGCTACAGGAATTATCCCAACTAACCTTCATCAAGCTTTCAGAGAATTAAAATTGCCTTAAACCTTATTTATAAATTATTATACAAAAAACAGCTATCTTAAATACATGCCGTATCACGAGAAAATTCTTGCATGTAAAACAAATACAATAAAATACTTATTGGTATCGGATGACCAACTACTGGTTTAGGCCATGAAGGTTTAAATCCTAAGCAACAATAACAATAAAATATTAACGAATTGGAGAAATAATATAGAGAACCCCGCAGTGGCGTAGCTAGCCCTAAGGAGGCCTCATATCAATATTTGTTGTGGGGCCTCCTCAACGTAAGCTGTCAAATATAAAAGGAGTGCCAACTGTCGTAGGCCGCTGGCGAGCTTTTTTTTGGGAGTATTAGTGGGGGCCCCGTATAATTGATACGGCTGATACGGCGGTAGCTAAGCCCCTGGAACCCCGTTACCTTCGCGCCAACAAACCTTAAAATTCTTGTGATTAAAGTTTAAGTCTTGTCTAAAGTTTAGTAATACACGTGTTCAACTGCGTAGCCAGCCATGGGCTCAGGGTGGGGCAGCAGTCTAAAATAATATGTAACTTTTTATTTTGATCGCATTTTTTTGTGTCGACTGACGACTGTCAAGTAAACTTTCTTACAGATATTAAGTATTGTAGTTAGTACCTAGATAAATAAATTTTTTAAGTTTAATTAGGTACCTTACAGGCTTACAGGTCAGAGCCAGGGTGGGGCAAGCAATACTTAAAAGAAATACTTGAATCTTGAAGAACGATAACATTCCCGTGGATAAGGATAAGGATAAGACACAAAATTCACTTAAAAGTACCGTTAATTTGAAAGTTTCACGAAGAAAAGCAGATGAAAACTCCCTAGAGAGAGACCCTTTCTGATCCTCCTAGACATTAATCAACCTAATTTATGATTTAGTAAACAAACAATTACTCATTCTTAAAGGGTTTAGTTCTCACGTATTAGTCTGTTACTTCAGTTACGATTTTGTTGTGTTGACCGACTTCTATAAATCGACGCTTAAAAGGCAAAAATTACCAAGCGACATGTTGACAACTTTACACTAGAGCATTTTAAAGTTTTTAATTTTAGAAAAAAAATCGTAAAAAATTGCCTATTAGTCATAGCCACTTAATTCCAATGAATTTTACATGCAGTTTAAATGCTTAATAAAGCGATTTTTACGATTTTTTTTCTAAAATTAAAAACTTTAAAATGCTCTAGTGTAAAGTTGAAAACATGTCGCTTGGTAATTTTTGCTTTTCAAGCGTCGCAATGTTGATATCAATATGACAATGATAATGTGGGTCCTCAACTTCATTTTTTCGCTATGGAAGGAGCTCTCGAGCTCTCTTTGAATTTTAGGGTTAGGCATCTAGAATGATTAATAAACATAAAAATAAATTAAGTAGGTAGGTATATCAAGGTTCATGGGTTTTATTGTGATGCTCGATGTGCTATAATTATGTAGTCCATGCCACCCGCGAGTCGCGACACTGGTAAATAACCTAGTGTGAGGTATGAGTATGTAAGGCCTGAATGACCACCCAATTATGTTACGAGCAGGTATGTAGGATTAGTAATCCACCGATACGCTGGTATTAATTAACGGTTACGGTTACCGGTGTTTGTTCTTTTATAAACGATTTGACGACCCTATAGCCTAATTGGTAGCGACCCTGCCTGCGAAACGAGGGGTCCCGGGTTCGATTCCCGGCCGGGCAGATATTTATATGAGAGATAAATATTTGTACTCGGGTCATGGGTGTTATTGTGATGTATTATATGTGTCATCCATGCCACCCGCGACACAGATAAAAAAAAGCTACTGCGGGGGTGTGAGTGTGTGTGAGTAAGCGTTTAAGCGTTATTTTATCTCGCACACAAAGTACTCGTATTTTAGGGTTTTTACTTAATCTTGCTTTTACTCCCCAGAGACATTTTCTGCACCTCCTAGACATTAATCAACCTAAGTTATGATTTAGTAAGCAAACAAGTAGGATTCAGTTCTCACGGTTATTATTAGTCTGTCTGTTACTTCTATCAGCATGTTGTGTTGACCGACTTCTGTAAAACTTGATATCAATGTGACAATGAAAATGATAAGGATAAGGATCCTCAGCTTCATTTTTAGGGTTCCGAAGTAAAATAGGAACCCTTATAGTTTCGTCATGTCCGTCTGTCTGTCCATCTGTCCGTCTGTCCGAAGCAAAGCGCCGAGACCGTTAAGGTTTTTACCTAATCCTGCTTTTAGTCCCCAGAGACCCTGCACCTCCTAGATATTAATCAACCTAAGTTATGATTTAGTAAACAAACAATTACTCATTCCTAAAGGGTTCAGTTCCCACGGCTATTATTAGTCTGTTGAATCTGTTAGCATGTTGAATGTTGACCGACTTCTGTAAATGTTGATATCAATCAATGAGTCATGCTATGATTTATGTTGTAAGAGGTCACACTTACAGATTCATTGTAGTGTCCATTAATTGACGCCCATTAGAACAATATTAACTATTTTTAGGGTTCGTTTTGATTACAGTTGTGAAGTATCGTTGGATTGTGCATAGCATTTGAGAAATATCAAACACGAGTAACCGCCCTCGCTTTGCTTCGGTTTTCTTATTTTTTACACCTTGGGTTACATTATTGGAGTTTTATTAAGGATCCCTAATTTTTTTGAAAATATAATCTAGCCTATGTTACTCGGGGATAGTGTAGCTTCCCAACAGTGAAAGAATTTTTGAAATCGGTTCAGTAGTTTCAGAGCCTATTCAATGCAAACAAAAAATCAAATCTTTCCTCTTTATATATTAGTATAGATTAAAGTGCCAATACTTTTGTTACGCTCAGGTGTCCCCTCTGCAAGCTTAGTTTAGAGTTACTCTACATAGTTCCGGAAAGTTCTCCATAAAGTTCTCAAAGGGGTGTGAAGTATATCAATCTACACTTGGCCAGCGTGATAGACTATGGCCTATACCCCTCACAAGACACTGAGACCCCGAGCTCAGCAGTGGGACAATTATGGGTTATTACTTCATTTATTTCTCGAAAATAAATGAAGTCAGCCAATCCGCACTTCGCCAGCGAATAATTCTCCTCTCACAACTAGTTACCAAACAGCGAAAGAAAAATATTATCTTGTTTTAGAGTAAACTTTCTTTTGGTAAGGTAAGTTTAGTTACCAAAGTGGACGAAGGGTAGCCCCACACTAGGATTCCCTGTGTCGTAGGTGCCATAGACAACACCCTAGACAAGGACATTCACACCCAGACCGAGAATAGAAATTCAAACTCATCATTCAAATTTCCGCCTCGCTGGGAATCGAACCCAGGACCCTCGGTGTGGTGATCCGGATGGTAACCATTAACTTAAAACCATTAACTTAAACGATTAACACGGGTCGTCGATGATGAAATTTTTATTGATAATGTTGTATCTACATTCTACACTATGAATGAATCATTGTAGTAATCTCACTGAGTATTCTGAAATTGTATGAAATAATAAAGTTGACGTAATATTTGTTTACATCATTTTCCACAAACGATTGTGGGTCTTAAAACTTTATGTAGAAGCTGAAAATCGTTTGAAGACAACGTTAGTATTCTAAGTAAAGTCACAAATCACGCTCGACTACGATGAATAATCTTGCCTTTTAGTTACCAGTTTTATCACAACTAAAAGTCAAAGCATCAAAGCGAAATATACGTATGTACCTACCTACCTACCTATAATTATATATGTAGAACAATTGTTGGCTTCGCTCCATGCGTGGCAGAGAAGGATTTCAATGAAACTTTTAATGAAAAAGTTAGGAAAGTTGAAGGTTAATTTCAGGAAATTTAATATTACCTACTAGATGAGTACATAAGTCGCTTCAGTATATAATATATGAATGCAACAATATCTACTGCTTAGAACCCGTGATGAAATCCAAACGTACCTAGTACTGACATTCAATAAATTAGTAAAATACTATCTAGCTTTAAGTATAATATCTTGATCAAGGTACGGCGATTATGGCTCTGTATTTTAAGGAATGAAAAAGCATATCTGTATTTTAAGGAATGAAAAAGCAGTTCGGAGATATTCGTAAATTGAAGTGAATTATAATTCGATTTCAGCCCGAAAATAGAACATGTTGAAATTAGTTTTTTTTTCACATAATTTATGATAGTTTTATAAATGTGCTATACATACTGCCCTCGTAATGATAAACAACGTATCTGACATTTTTGACGGAAACGAGTTATTAACATATTCGTAATCAGCGAAACGAGATCTACCTGGATCTGTTATCCATTTTTTCGTATGTTTTATAGAAATGAAAATAAACGTAAGCATAAACAACATATGTGCAAGATTTTCATTGTCTTCCTTAAGAAGAACAACGTATCGTCCATTGCGTTAAGAGTTTTTATTCAATTTCCTAGTAAAACATAAACATCCTAAGAATCCTTTCCTAGTGATAATGAACGTAACTGACTTATTTTCCTAGCTAGAAGCATCGCGACTGCTTAAAAATGAAACATTTTTGGGTTCTAATAACTCAGAAAACATTTAGAAAACAGAAAAATCTAATGAGTAATAAAATACACACATATAGTAACAATTAATTTTAACAATTTTGAAAATATCTCAATTAGTGTAGTCGTGACAAGAAAAATAAGAAAAAAAATACTTTAGACACGTTTTTCTCGAAACATGCTGCAATGCAGATACGTTGTTTGTCATTACGAGGGCAGCTGATAGGACAAGATAATTACTTAAAATCAGATAAATCGTGTGTGTATTGGTTGTTTAACTTCTTTTTTGGTCAAGAAACTTAATAGTCCTCAAGAAATAAAACTGACTTTATTTAAAAAGTTTAAATTCCTAATTTAAATAAATCTTTATTATTCAAACCTCAAGCTTCTCCACTGCTAGTTGTTAATTACAAAATAGACACAACTTTAAAACGAAATTAATTAAATTAAAGTTAAAATGGTATCGTGTGAGACACTGTTTGTGTCAAAGAAATTGTATGTGATATAATTATATTAGAGGGCATATGGCAGAAACGTATAATAAAAGCAAAGCAACAACCCATAATAATTGTCCCACTGCTGGGCTCGGGGTCTCCTCTCACAATGTGAGGGGTATTAGGCCATAGTCTACCACGCTGGCCAAGTACGGATTGGTAGACTCACACACCTTTGAGAACTTTATTGAGATCCCTCCGGTGTGCAGGTTTCCTCACGATGTTTTCCTTCACCGAAGCAAGTGATAATTAACTTCTAATACGCACATAATGTTTGAAAATTAGAGGTGCGTGCCAGGATTTGAACTCGGGCCCCTTGGTTCGGGAGACCAACGTTCTAACCGCTAGGCTATCACTGCTCTTAATGAAACGTATAATACACTTGTGAAATTGTGGTGGATATTACAAGTATTATTAGGAAAGAATAGTAGTAAAAGCAAAAGGTGGATTTTGTCTACTTTTAATTTAATATATTTATTTATAAGAGCAACGTTTTTAATTCATATTACAGAATTTACTTTTAAATCTCTTATTTTTATTCTGTCGATCATAATACCTTGAAAGAATTTAATATTTACAACGTTTTGGCAGGTTTACTTCACAAAATTTATTATTAAGCTCTTTATACTTTGAGATGTCCCAAATCCCATTATATCTGAAAGCAGGAAGATTCTGATCTTTACATTTTAGTCGCCTTTTTCAGAGTTATTGAATAGCTTCTTGCTTTTTTCCGATCCAGTGTTGAATATAAAAATATTTAATTAAATTCTCAACACTCCGCTGTAACAGAATCATGGTCTTTAGGTCGCAAAAAATGTGAACACTTTCCACTAACGAAGGATTACTTGAAGATAAATGTCTGATCTGGCAATATAGTATAATATGAAAAAAAATGTATTTTAAAGGTTTAAATACGGCCCTGTGTTCCGTCACTTTGACTATCGTTAAATGAAAAGCGTGTCATTTTATTTTAATGTCTGGAATGGATATAAAATATGTATCTACTTTTAAATGCACTCTAAATTGAGTCTTTTTTTATTTTGAAAATAATAAAATTATATTTTCGTGTTAATACCATCTAAAAACAAATCGTAAAACTATTACAGTAAGAACGAAAAGACAGGATAGGATCAGGAAACTAGGACCAGGAAAATAGAATGAATAATGCTATTTTATAAAATTTATCATTTATTCATCTATATACAGACGCTTTAAGTTATTGATATTCAATGCTAGGATCTAAATCTTCAAGGTCGCTGTGAATTCTAGCGCCAGTCATAAAGCTAAAAACATTATATTATTATATTGTATAGTGAATCTTGAAGCGATTTCAAATATTCTTTTCTTAATAGTTAATAAGAAGTATACTACAGTCATCATAATATTTATTTGCTTCTTCCAGTTACTTTGAGGTATAAGTCAGGTCATGTCAACTTCATGGTAGAATATAGTAAATTCTAGGTCTACGGTTGAAACCTAGCTTCTGTGATTCAGAGAGCATGTTAAATTGCTCCGGTTTGTTATTATTTGAGTTGGCTACAATCACGTCCACCAATCCGTATAAGATTAAAGTTCCTCAATTACAGGGGAGACGTCCTTTTAGCTAAGTAGCATACTTTCTAACATTGTAATCCTGTTTTCTTACATTGACTGAGTTACCTTACCTGGCAAGATCCAATCTTTTGATAATTAACCGTTGTTTTTTAGCAGTTTTGATAAAGAGAGGGAAACTCTTATTTTATGTCTCGGTATTGCCTCGGTTTTGTATTTTGTGTTATAGATGTCCATGAGTACTGATCATACACCATGAGGTGATTTTCCTGCATGTTCACATGCGATGACGTCACCATTAGATGGCACATCTGCTTGATAGCACATACAAAACAAACAATATTCGGTTAACACCATAAAAGCAAGGCGATGTCATAATTGTAAATTAAAGTAAAGAAACTGTTGGCCTTGATCACATCAGTCGTTTTACTACAAACACCGGATTATCGTAGGCGCTGATTAATGCATGCAAAATAGATCCAGCTACATATAGCTCTGATGATTCAGCTTATGACATAATGCATAACAGCTAATGGGCGCGTACTGTGCATTTGCAAGGTGTAGCGGTGATTGAAGTTCATTCATTCAAGATATGGAAGCAGTGAACTTGTTTGTATGCCATCTAGTCGGCATTTAGAAACATTTTCCAGTTTGAGTAAATATCGCTTTGTGTTGTTATGTTAACAAATCTTGAACATGGATTTACACTTTTTTTTTAAAAAGACGGACATAATCCCAAGAACAAATTCAGTGAAGCACCCATAGGAATACCAACTCTGTATTCGTACAACTACACACACCCACACGTTGACATCATACGGCTACGACATTGACACCATCGCGAATCAAAAATTACAAAATTACGCACACATGGTAAGCGAGCTGTCAGCTGTCAGCTTCACTCTCGATTAGACAAGGTTATGTCCGTTCTTTTTTTATGTCCGTGGTTCTAAGATTTAATTGTCCGTTCTGCTCGTAGTCGCTCTGTCAATACAAGACGATACGCACGCTTTTGTTGTTTTCAGAAGTGCTTGAGATCTGACATACAGCGTCAAAATGCCTTTGTGTATTATACCAATGTGATTGGTATATTAAAACAAAAGATAACGTGTGTGTTGTAACTCTTTTCGGAACAGATTTTTTGGTTGATTTGTAAGGGCATAACGTATGTATATATATTTAAATATCATTGATTCACAGCTTAACTGAATTTTTATTATACTTAATAGCAGTAACTGTTGACACAACAGACAGTAATATGTTACGTGCATTTAAATGGTGTATCATGGTGTGCCTCCTACAATAAATAGCCTACTTAACAATCAACACTGCGGCTACACTAAGGCTCCATTGATATGATTAACGATATATGGACTCTAAGATGAACCGATACTACTTATTATAAGTACTATTTCTTCTGTGCCGATACTTAATATATGTATTTAATGTCAAATGTCAATTATTTATGGACTCCTTACGACTAAATAAACGAACCTTTCTGAGTTGGGGCGTTTGAGAGTGAATTTTTGTGATTCTGTACTAAAGAGTGATTTTTGTAACCGTTATTATGACTCTGAGTTGGGGCGTATCATCTTAATATTAAATCCAGTTCTAAACAAAAGACGAGCGATGTCTCTTCTGACAAGTCACAACCGCAGATGCGAAAATGAAATAAGATTATGGAATGTTGAGGTTTCTCTTGTTCCATTGAAACTATTTCCTATTTCCGTATTTGGGTCTATTGAATTATTCAAGACTTTGAAGTCCTGACACAATTTCTTCACAGATCAGGCATCATTTTTCACGTGTCTACCTGGTCACATTACAATCTATTGAATGGATTTTATATCTTAATAAAAACGATAATATACAGTATAGTATTGGATAAATGATTGTGATAAATAAGAAAGAAATAAATTAAAATATGCAAATAATTCAATACTTTTTAGTGCAAGATAAAGGAGTTAAACTTTAATAGAATAAAATACAAGATGCAAAAAAGTGGTTTACTTTTCCATTGATGAAGTACCTCTCTTAATATATACTATAAATTATGTGTCACGTTGTTTGTTTGCGATGGACTCCTAAACCACTTAACCGATTTTAGTCAAATTTGCACACCGTGTGCAGATTGATCCAACTTGAATGATAGTTTACATCTCCCTTAAGGAGTTTACATCTCCCTTAAGGCACACGGAAGATTTTAATAAAAAAAAAACTTTTGACAGAACGAAGTCTGTACGGGCAGCTAGTATGATATAATTATTTATGTTTATTATTTTTTATCATATTTATATAATTAATAATTTGTATTATTTTGTTTGTGTTGTTATGGATAATTTAATAATTTGTAATTAATGGATTTGATATAATAAACATTGAATGATTTATAATAATTTGACATAATTATAGTTGACATGAGTATTATTTCATTATTATTTTTCTTAATTAGACTGTAATTTTATTAAATTTTAAAAGTTATTACTTAGATTTATGAATTACTATGAATATTTATTGACATGTTTGAGTTTTAACAATACTAGCAACCTTTATATAATTGTCGAGATTAATTATATATTATTTGACTGTTCGTTTATTAGAACTTGAACTAGAAATTAATGATGTTATAATAATAATTAGGATTTATAATTTAATAATTATAAAGATTACGTTAAATATTGGAATAATGTACTAACAATAGATATAATATATCAATAATAGTAACGCATTAGGTTACTGACCTGTAATGTTAGTATGTTTATGGACAAATAAATAAATAAATGTGAAGTCTTTATGATAATAATTGTCATAGCTTCAACAGAAATTATCAAGAGATAGACATAATAGATTTGATTTTTTTTAGATTTTATTGTCTATACCAGTTATGTTTGCGACTTAGTTCGCATTGGAGTTTTTCCGCGTAAATCCCGTAGAAATTCCATGATAAAAAGCAGTTTATATTATATTTCCTTGTAATCTTCTCTATATTAGATACATTGAAAGACCCATTAAAATGTGTTCAGCCGTTCCAGAGATTTGCCCAGACAAACAGATAAACAGCTTAGGCAGACAAATAGACAAAATAAAAAAAAATCTGTGTGTTTTAGTATTGTGTAAGTATATGCACGAGACAATACAGTTACTTTTTTGCTCGACTTGGCGGGGGCACTACCGTGCCCCCAGATTTGGAAATCAAAGACAGACAATTCAAATTTATTTATATGTGTGTATGTACAAGATATAGATTAAAAGAGAGAAGCATGTTAGAACTAGACGAGATACCTAAAGAGAGACATGTACAATAGTTTCCATTTTCACTTTCACAGTATTTTTTCACACGCTAAAATCGTGTTACCCCCATTTCCTCATATCTGGGTCAAAAGCCAAGTGAGTGACGGCGCTTCATTACTGTTGCGGCGGATCTGCACTCAGCGATGCTTTGAAGCTTCGTTAGGTCCGATTTTTCACTTGAAAAACCCTTAACCAATTAGGAACATGCAAAGGAATGGATGTAATTTGAATAGCAAGTTGCAACTGAGCTTTTCTGGTTATAAATTTTCTCTTAGTCATAATAGGCATGATGACAGTAAGTAAAAATCAACTAAAATTATGTATAATTATTTAATGAAACCCTATTCATGGATTACAAAACACGCATATATCGTATTATTATGAGCGAGATTAACAATATATTTGATATAATAAAACTACAAAATACGGCAAGCCGCCATGTTAGCTTGTACGCTAATCAGTCTCAATCAGCGCGAATTACGTCACACTTCTTAAAACAAATGAATATCACCATACTGATAATGACGTCTTGTCTATTATTTTCCTGAAGAGTGACGTCACAAGCGACGCCATGACACTTTGAAATGTTTTGGTGCGAATTTTAAAGTTATAAATTGAAATGTATTTATTTTATACTAAACCTTATTTTTTTTGCTGAAACATAATATACGTTGTAATTATAATATATTTCCCAACAATATAGAATAGTATGTATTTCAAAATCTGTCATCATGCCTATTATGTAATCATAATTTTGGATTTGGCTTATTCATTAATATTATTGTCAGACTGTAAAGGTGGGCTATGTAATCGAATAGGCGGACTAAAATAGCAGAAGGCTCACCTGAAAGTGGTCACTTAGAGCAACACTAGAAAGTATACAACATACAACATCGGCTCAAACAAATTTGGTTTGAGAATAATAATATAGATCCGCACCCACGGAGTTACTTCTTGAATTTCTTGAAGATTTATTTAATCATTATTGTTATGTCAGTGCATCTTAAGACAAACCTGAGTCAAGTTGTATATCTTAAAAAAAAACGTATCAAGAAAATCATTTCAGAATTTAGGACACTTGAGAATACCTAATAGATAGCAAATAACAAAATAGTTTGGTAAAATAATAATTAAATTCAACTTCTTTTATTGTATAAAATTTCAATCAAAGAAACAGATTGTCGTTGTATTTCTTGAGCTTCCAGATCATCGATTATGTCTCTAATTTTCAAGCAGTAAAAACAGGTCGTACTGTCTGGGAATATTAATTTTGTCGTCTTAGCAACCCTCTGTAGTTCACGAACTTTTCAAACGTACAGGATTCCAAAAAAATAAGAGTGGATTAAATGGGAAGCCTCGGATCTGGGATGACAAATGGTTGGTTACTTTTTACGCATGCATTATCCGTAGGTAGGTACTAGGTACTGTGAACGAAAAGTTACGAATTTTTCAGCCATTGCCTTTAATTGTATAAATTGCTTACACCGTTTATAAGTCACTTAGTTAGGAAAAGGGATTGCTAGTCCTAATCGTTTTTATAGCAATAATTGTATTCCTGATATTGTATAAATTTTACTAACAAAAAATAACCGACTTCAAAATAACTCAAAAAGATCATCAGATCTCGCTCAAATTTATGTGGGACTACATGACAAGCATCAGCTTTCGACTAAAAACAGAATCATCAAAATCGGTTCACCCAGTCGAAAGTTCTGAGGTAACAAACATAAAAAAAAAAAAAAAAATACAGTCGAATTGAACACGTCCTCCTTTTTTGAAGTCGGTATAAAGAGAACGCTAACACAACTCGACAGTTGTTGTACAGATTGGAAAGAAAAAAGATAAGTTAAGCTTTTAGCTTGTGTAATAACCGACTTCAAAGAAACCATCTTCAAGAAACATAATATATCAAAAATGTGTAACTATAATATTTGAGGAATTCTCTCTTACTCCATCCCATCATCATTTTTGAGAATTTTTCACTTGTCCAACTCCAACCTTTTAGCCAGCAGGGGGGGACACTTGACTCACAAAAATAACACTTTAAAGCCAAATATTTCGCAAACTTCCAAAAATGGTATAATAATAAGACCCATAATATTTTCGGAAGATCTTTTCAACGATAAACAACACTAAAGGATCCGCGACGAATAAAAAATTCATCCTCACGTTACCTGTAGGGGTGGTACCCTGAAATTTTTTTTTCCAATATTTTATTCAACTATTCTTTAGTTTTAATAAGTATATACGTATATCCATGCCAAATTATAGCTTTCTAGCACTAAGGGTCTCGGCGCTTTGCTTCGGACAGACAGACAGACGGACGGACAGACTGACAGACTGACAGACGGACAGACGGACAGACGGACAGACGGACAGACGGACAGACGGACAGACGGACAGACGGACAGACGGACAGACGGACAGACGGACAGACGGACAGACGGACAGACGGACAGACGGACGAACGGACATGACGAAACTATAAAGGTTCCGATTTTACTTCGGATCCCTAAAAAGATTAAGGTAGAACTCCCCAATCGTTCTCTTTATAAGCGCATAATTTAAAAGACCTCGTAATATCTAACGAGCTATTTCCAATCGTCTATAACCACGAAACCATTAATCCATATTCATCCATCTTGTAAATAGGCTGCACGGTTGATGAATGCACCGTTTCTAAATGATCTAAAGATACATAGGTAGATAGAATAGAACTAAACTTTAAAGGTGGTGGAATTATTTTTACGAGATAGTTTGTAATAGATAACGAGCAGGCTTCGTGATGGTAAATGGTCACCGTCGTCAATGAAAACTAGTAATACAAGGTGCGTTGCCGGCCAGGAATGAAGACAGAAGAAAAAAAGATAGTTATTTATTTACTGTTTTTTTTTTTTCATTCAATTGGACGGACGTTATCACAGATTGTTTGTTTCTTTATTATCAGCAAGTAACTCTTTAAAAATAAAAATAACTCTCACACTCATGCCGCACACTAGGATTCCCTATGTCATGAATGCTATGGACATCAAACTAAAAAAAAACAATAACATACACCCAGACAGAGAACAGAATAAACAAACTCATTCAAATTTATGTACCATTGCCACACGGGTCGTCTTTATTACTTGTCGTCTATAAAATACGTTAGAAACAAAAATCCACCTTGAAGTGGTTTCTTCTATTCAAGATAGGGTTGCCAGATGGCAATACTGAAATATCGGGACAAAACCTTAAAAAAGACAGAATTTGTCGGAACAAAAATTTTTTTTTAGAAATAGCCGGCAAACGAGCTGACGATGAAAATAAACGGATAGAGCGTAGCGGCAAACGCGTTCTGTTGAATCGAGTGAACTGTCGGGACATTTTGTATTTTGTCGGGACTCTGGACATCGTGTGAAATGTCGGGACAATGCAAATAAATAATTATGAATATAAAATAATTATGAATATAATTATGACAATCCAGACGAATCCCGACCATCTAGCAACCCTAATTCAAGATGAAATTAAATTCAAAAGACATTAAAAAAGAGAAATAGACCTGCCGGCACTAAAATGGGTAGCGTACAAAACGTAAAATGAAGAATAGTGAAAACAACAATCATTACAGAGCAGTGAAAATACAAGAAGAAAAATCTTCTGATATTGTCATAGAAAGGTGAGGGATTCCGGAGTCAAATCTCCGTGATAGTGACTCATTGGCAAGAAACGGGTCTTCTCTCTCTTATTACTGACTGCTATCTAAGGATAACCGATGCCTTTAACCTGCTCTTTCTATGACACAATTTATAACAAATCCTTAGACTGGAGTAAATATGGAGTCAATAATTTCGTAGTTAAGAACGATGTCAATTTTGAACACGAATTTAATTATTCCTCAAAAAAGAAAATTCGTTGTTAAATGCAAGGAAACATTATACAGAAGTGTATCTCATACATTGTAGGTACGATATTATTGATACAGTGGCAGATGATCTCAGCGACGAATTTAGAAGTCAGCTGTTTCGTGGCGAATGCTTTTGTTTACTGTCCGCAAAATAGACCATGATTGACTTGTTTCACCATACTGGGATAAGCGATAGTCTGATGGTGACCTCACCGTCTTCTTTGGCCAAATATTTATTAATGGAAAGAGCCGACAAACAAACTGACGATTCACCTGATGGTAAGTGGCTATCGTCGCACACGGACATCAGCAACACCAAGGGAATCACTGAAGCATTACCGGCCAAGAAAGAGAGAGAAAAAAGAACTGGCTTTAAAGCCCCCAGCTGGAAATGGCGAGGTTTTGACCATGCCTTTAATTACTAGATGACAATGGTATTAGGGGACTAGTGAGGCAAAATAATACTAAATGGAACTAGTGGAATAGATCGATGGCGTCTTCGTTTGTACTTTTTTGGTCTTCTTTAACATCGCGAGCAGTAAGAGAATTGATAAAATTTCCAGAATCAATTGAAATTTCGTAACGACACAAGTATAAATATTTAACTTTCACCAAAATTTAACCAATATTTAACTTTTCTCATTGTCCTTTTATATACTAAGCAAATACCTATAATAAATACATTGACGTTTACTATATATTAATTATTGTTAATTATTTATCACTCACGTAGTCAGTGTGACCAGTACCAATCAAACAATTCCCTTATTCTATATTTACTGGATTTGAGGGCGTTGGACACAAAGAGTTTTGATTTTTATCGAATTCAAATTAGAATTTAAAGCAGTTACTTAAAGTAATACCTACTTTTGTAATTTTAAAAGGGATAACCATTTTTCGTCAATTTTATTAGAAATAAGTTACTTTATAAAAGGTGCGTATCAAAAATCACTTATTCAATCTGAAAATAAGCTACGTTCTGAAATCTGGAAAATAAGCTATGATTAATAGACCATTGGACGGCGCGCGCTGAAATTTATCAAAAGTAGGACGCTGACTGATGGAGTTATAATTTTTGTGAATGAGCTTCATAGCAATATTTAATAGAGCTGAAACATCTGGGTGAAATAAATGAATTCAAATCCAGATAACTAACATGTTAAATTCATGTAACATTTCTTTGTAATATCAGTTCATATTGAGATAATATTGCGTGTGTATTTCAGATAATAGCTTTCCTTACGCCAATACATCATCATTCGTTTATTCTGACGCTTGTTTCGATTGCTTGTCATTATCAGTCTCTTACACTCAGCGAAATACAGCAGTAGGCATTATTAAAATATTCCTTTTATTGGATTTAAAAGAGCTTTTAATAAAATGTTTGAAGTGCACGTCATTAGTGAAACTCATGGCTCAGTTAGAGATAATTACAGGCCCTTATTTTGTTGACTCATTAATTATTTTTTCTTTTATTGTGTCTGTTGAATGCTTGTTGGAGAAAGTCTATTCATTGCTGAGTAAACATGAAATGTAAACATCGGTATAAGGTGCATTTTCGCGTTTATTTCTAGACGGAATATAAGGGTTATTAATAAATATAACTTGCTTCAGTGAATAATTTAACTGTACAAATAAATTCTTCATGTTTTAAATTAACTAGCCTAGTCCTAGCAGTTACGATTAAAGATGATACTAATGATGGAACTATTCATTTATAATATACCTATGTCAAAAAATAGACGATTAACGTAACACTTACCTTCATGCTTACCTTCATATTTTCTTTAGAACCCAACTTGTAAAATTTTTAACAAGGTGATTATCATTTCGATTCGAATGACTGTCGGATGTAATGAACTCATTCAAGAATATAAATTTCTCGATGGAGGATACTTATGAGTCAACTGATCTGCGCCTAGCAGTCTGAACGGTTGATGATGATGTCATTCATGGCTTGCTAAATTAGAAACCTTGCGGCATTGCGGTTCGTCCCGTTTGTTACTGACCAAACAATTATTCAGCTGGTTTACGACTTATGACACATGCACCCTGCCAATAAATCGAATCAGACGAATGTAACATCTATTAGTTATCGGTAGAGTACAAAATCGTGTAAACATGACCACTTAATGGTCGGGCTTACTATTTCGTTGATGAAGGTTGGCTTAAAATTTTGGGCGTCTATAAATGGATGTGAAAAGTAATATATCACTATCCATTTAAGTATGTAGAAATTGGTTTTGTAGGCGTCTTGTGTACATTTAAGGTCTGAGATCATTGTCAATAAAATGTTCTAATAGAAACATACATTATAATCGTCGTTCTAAAATCGACACAACTATAAAGACTGCAATAAATATCGTCCTAATAAAAATATGACGTGTGGTAGTAAATTTGAATAACGACTTTTATTTAAAAAGGTACGGTCAGGAGATAAATTGGTGATCACTAAAGCCAAAATTTTATGAGCTTTTCAAGCTTTTAAACGTTTCTTTTAGTTACTGAAATCTGTATAATAAAGTTCTCCATAACGAGCTTGAAAGTAGGTGAAGAGCACTGATCCAAATTTGACCAGCGTAGCAAACCATAATAACGCATAAACCACTGTGAAAGGTGGCCCGAGCCCAGCAGTGGCCGTAATCAGTTAATAATAATAACTCTACTACTACTACTACTAAAAAGCAGTGATAGCCTAGCGGTTAGAACGTTGGTCTCCCGAACGAAGAGGCCCGAGTTCAAATCCTGGCACCTCTAATTTTCAAATATTATGTGCGTATTACAAGTTAATTATCACTTGCGTCGGTGAAGGAAAACATCGTGAGGAAACCTGCACACCTGAGAGTTCTCCATAAAGTTCTCAAAGGTGTGTGAAGTCTACCAATCCGCACTTGGCCAGCGTGGTAGACTATGACCTAACACCCCTCACATTGTGAGAGGAGACCCCGAGCCCAGCAGTGGGACAATTATGGGTTGTTGCTTTGCTTTGCTACTATTACTAGCCCTACACTAGGATTCCCTGTGTCGTGTGTGCCATGGACAACACACAAAGACAAGAACACGCACACCTTGACCAAGAACAGAAATTCATACTCATCATAATATTTCCGCATCACTGGGAATCAAACCCAGGACCTTGACACGGCGATCGAGCATGGAAACCACATATCTATGATTGCGCCATACGGGTCGTCAAAGTTGTGATGAAGGAATGCCATTTACAGGAATATTTATTTATTTGTCCATAAATTATTACAACTTGGTTACAAGAATTTCTCTGTAGTATCGCTAACAATCCTTCATTGTGTGTTCGACATCCGTTCCCTGCTCGTTTATCTTAGTTTAAAACTACGAGAACATGTGTAGTATATTTTTGGTGGAGGGTTTTGGTAATCTTTATTGGTTTACAAGGGTGCCGCGGGTAGCGCAGTTTATAACTCTGGGTTAGATAAGCGGGTAAAATATTACACTTGATGTTAGAGTTCACATTATATCTATTAATAGTTTGGTAGCTTTCTTATTAAGGATTATTTTTTATATGAATCGATATATTTTTATGTAACGTAACATAGCGAGGGTTGAACTTCTTTAACGAAATAACTTGTTTCACGATGAACGCCTTTATTGCAGCATTGAAGTTAAAATGATGGAATTTTGTTAAATTATTCGAACTAACTTGCTAGTAAAGTGAAACGTGTTTTTTTAGAGAACTCTGCGGTTCGATTTTCATGATTATGCAACGTATAAAAAAATTACAGTAGGTAATTATATTTACAATAGCCAATAGATGTTATTAGACAGAGGGCTTACTGACTTACCATTACATGATTGTCTGAAATACAATTATGTAAAAGTACAATCTATTCAGTATACCTAACATTTTTTCAATGTCTTGAACAATTTTAAGGACAAACGTAATGTAGAGGATCCTATAGAAAACGAACAACATTTTCTAAATCCAGGAGGTACGGAATGGTATCAAAATAAATTTAAATGTAAACAACTAGCGAACAGTTGATAGATATGCAGAAGGCGTACTGCCTCGCAGCGATAAAAATATGAATGTACAGTCGTTTTGAAGCAAAAAAGAAATAACTCTTAATCTTTTGTCGTTAACATTGCAGAAATTAAATCTGACTAACGCCTCAACTCAGTCACTACTGGTTATTTAAATCGCTCCTTAGTACAGAATTTGTATGGTGATTCTTAACTAAGGAGCGATTAAAGTAACCGTTAGTGACTCTGAGTTGGGGCGTAAGTAAAGCTACAAAAGAAGTAAATCCAAATTATTTATTTCTCATCTTTTCCTTTACCTTACTCACTTATAAGAAAGGGCGAGGCCATCAAAAATGTTTATTTTGATGAATTATGTAATGTGATTTTAGGCTTTTTATTCTTCTTCAGTTTTGCTGTCATCGACAGATTTATTTAGTACCTAAATAATAATCCTTAATTGGGGCTCTGCATATAAAGGTAGTCCGCAGTTCCAATGGTGATTTTCGTCATCAAATTTTAATTATATTGGAGTTCTAGTCCGATCTAAAAACGTTCTTTGAACCTGCTATCACAACCTGCACTCAAAACTATAGACTCAAAACGAACTTAGAAAAAGTGACATATAAGAAGGGTATTTAATAAATCCATGGACTCCGTACAAAAATTCTTTTAAGATAAAGAAACAATTACGTGTAATTAATATGCGGGTCGTTTAGTTATTATAAAATATTGTTCGTTTGTTTGACTGTGTTAGGTATGAGTTATCGTGTACACGATACAAGACGTGCGTCTTGATTAGGAAAGATTGTGGGGAGACTATTAAGTGTTAATTAAAGCAAAATTTCATTTCATCGTTATTTTATTTAGGTTCCGTGTTCAAAAACTACATTTTGAACTGAAAGATCCCAATTCATTCAAAGATTCTTTGATCAATAATAAATAGTTAGGTATAAAAATATTAATGCATATTCGCCGTATTGGGGCGGCTTAGAATACTAACCCCAATCCCACGCCGGATGGGTGTCGTAAAAGGCGACTAAATCCGGCCCGCTGGTGGTAGGACCCCTCGAGGGATTATATTAGTAATATTGATTTTAATTATTAATTAATACCATTATTACTATTATTATTTCTCCATGGGGTTCGCCTGGATAGCTACCACCCTTGAGCATGAGTCAGCCGCCAAACGACTCGTCGTGTTCCGGCTGGGGGCTTGAGAGCCAGTTCTTTCTTTCTTTTTCTTCTCTCTTTCTTGGCCGGCAACGCATCGGTGATGCCTTTGGTGTTGCTGATGTCCATGGGCGACGATAGCCACTTACCATCAGGTGGATCGTCAGCTCGTTTGCCGGCTATTTCCATAAAAATAAATAAAAAAAATAATGCATTTTTACAAATAAAAAAGGTATAGTAATAAAATAAGACAGATATGTATATCAGATCAAATTAGACCTATACTGGGTTCCGTAATGACCATAAAATAGAAGGTGCTTTACGCCATTACCTCAATTCCTGAATATCACGACATGGCGCGTGTTGAAGCCTGCTTCGTGGATTTTACTTTGACTTATGTCCTCTTCTTGTTCACTTACTGACGAAATTAAAATGTGTATTGACTCACATAAGTCACACATGATCCATTAAAAACTATGAATACAAGATACGTCAGCAGCTACATCGCTTTCAATGTTACAGCTCTAATATTTCCAAAACCTGACTGGAAAAGCATTGTGACTGGCGCATTACTAGATAAGAAAAATGAAAAAACATAAGTATAAACCTGCCCCATCGCACACAAGCTTTCCTCACATACACGTAAGAAAAAAGGAAACAATATTCATGATTATAGCTAGTAGCTTAGTGTAAAGTTTCCTAAATGATGTCGCAAACGACCGGAGTGCTTAGCCTTCCGCATTTTCTGGTAATTTGGAACACCTGAGACCTATTTTTCCTCTGCCCACTAATATAAAATGTACCAACCCTAATATCCAACGTTAAAAACGTCATACCATTGGCGACTGGGGAGAATTTATGATTATTTATAATCTATGTTTATAACGAAGGGTAAACCTGAAATGTTTATGACAACATTGTTAAAGTGCGGATGTTGACAGCTTGTGAAAACCTAACCAACAGAAACTCACGAGCCGCAATGCTCAAAGCAAATTATATCTGCGATACAGTGCCATCATTGAGCGTAAAACTATAATGTTGATTTTATATGTGTTCAACTAAAACTGTAGCGATTTTTGCCATTTATATGTTTGAATAAAAGCTGGCCCAGCCATGTGATCGATCGAGTTGAGCAACTTTGATGCGGTCAACTCAAGTAGTTGTTTGGTTGAGTTGGGTGACAGTTAATTGCAACTACCGATCCGATGTATTCGCGTGGTCACGTTTACCTTATCCAGCAACAAATATCCTAAGTAATTAGAAACGACAGTTTCATCAATGGGCATCTAACAAATTCTTGGTATAAGCATTGTTAACTGACAACACGGGCTCAATGATGTACACATGGTACACAATAACCATGATAAAATTTTTGTTCACTTGTTTTTTCTTTTTTTTCTTTTCCTTCTCTAGGCCTCCACAGTTATGAGGAGATACCTATGTCCAACAGTGAGTTATTAATAGGTTGATTTCCTTTATTTTCAAGTGCAAAAAATCATTTTATACTTCTATGTTCGTTCATATGTCACTCGTTTTACATAATATCCATATTTTTCGTAGACATCAATATGATATTTGCATCGTGCATTTGCAATATCCCAGCTGTGCTGTGTATTGTATTCTCGAAACGTCTGTTCGAATATCCTACAACAATCGTACCAACGAAATTGTTCTCTTTGAATACAAACCAAACGGCTTTACACTACGTCACTAGTATTACTGATTTATTGGTTTTCCCATTATTTTGGCACAACTGAAGAGAAATATTTACGCCGCGAAACTATGTCTGATAGCCAATTGCGAAACCTTATGAAACTATGCTGAACAGCTGAAAACTAATTTTAAATTTTGTAATTAAATATTTCATTAAAGTTGTCAATGGAACGTAATAACTTACTTTGGATCCTAAACGTTGCTAAGTATTATGGAGCTCTATTAAATTTAAATCGCTGGTAACATTCGATGTTTAAACAATTAATGTTAATTACTCCTGATTAATTTTTTTAATAAATGATTGGGTGTTGCGTGTTAAAATGAGAGTGGAAAAGAGAAGTTACCAGATACAGAAAAAGGAATTTGGGCAACTACAAATAAATAGTTCGTTCAATAGGTATATCAATCATTATCTTTTATGCAATTACAATTTATTATTTACTTCTAAAATTGATATTATATCGGTTCATAGTTGAGACATTATTTAAACTTAGAATCCTATTTTGGATGATTTTATATAAGTTGGTCTAAGTTGGTTAGGCACTGCCAAAATAGCCTTGCTAAGTGACATTTAATTGACACGGGTAAATGGATCTTGCTTGGTTGTGAATATTTTAGAATAATTTGTGTAATTCCGCAATCTCGAATAGACGAATGTTGCCATATTTGCCCCAATCTGAGGAAAAGCCAAATCTTTGGTAACCATTTTCTTGTATTCGGACTAGGTATTACCTATAGTATAATCCAAGCTGAAACACGTGTTGTATTCGGACACTATGTATTACCTATAGTATAATCCAAGCTGGAACACGTGTTCCAGCAAATTAAGGTTAGTTCTGGAGGAGAAGCTAGTCATGTAGGTATGATCTTATCAGGATGCACTAGTCCCATCGGTAATCGATACTCTTGGTGCAAATCAAATGAACTTCAACAAGAACAACCTGGTGTCATAACCTTGTCAGTAGAGTAGTAAGGTGCACTAAGAACAGATGAGTTTGGTTGATTCAATGACAGATATTCTTACATCCAATATTAGACATATTATCATTATTGAACGTGGTAAAAGCAACTTAACATTAAAACTTCCTCATATAATTTGGGATCCAACAACTTTTATCGTCAGAGCATGTGGTTGAGCGTCTCGATACAAGTACAGTACGGCCGACGTATCTTAGCGCATCTGAACTTCGCGCAGAAGGCTGCGCAGTAACATAATTGAGCAATGCTCGGCACGCGGCGTATTATGTCTCAGTCACACGTCGTGTTCGTGTCGCTATCTCTGTCTTACATGCGCTAAAGTTCGCAAAACCTATGTTCTGACGCGCTAAGATACGTCGGCCGTACTGTAACTTTGTTGAGAAATTTTAATTGCAGTTCCTTACTTCAAGCATCATAATATATCGCAAAGGTCGTTCTCAGTACTTTGATGTTCTTAGAAACTTTCAAGGTAAATTCTACTGTATGTATCTATTACTGAATGTCTTCACACAACACTTAAACTTTTACGGTTATTCGGTCTTTTCTGTTAAACTATGCTCAGACTTACTTGTTTGTATTATCTATATATCTATATATATTATAAAACAGTAACTCGATAATGTCTGTACATTGAAGATATTTCAGAAAATTTGATATCAGGGGACTCAATAGGAGCAATAGATTGCAAATCTGTCATTTTTAAAAATCTTGTCTGTCTGTATGTTTGACACCGCATCACACCAAAACTACTGGATGAAATTGAATGCGGTTTTCATAGTTGTATTACTGGTGGTCTAACTTAAAATCTGGTGTACGTTTTATTGTGATACGTTGCTTAAAAGCCGAAATATCAATAAATAGGACTTACTGATACGCCACATAACAGCAAGAAATTGTGAAAGTACCCGATAGAGGGATAAAAGAGACTGTTTAGTATCGGAAATATTCGTTATTTCTTAAAGAAAACAGTGTGTACATATATTTTTTTTTTAATTTATGATTTTGCAGTGAATTAGTTCTGCTAATCAACAACAGATGTCAGTTTAGGTAACTGAGTAGGTCTGAGAACAAGAATTAAGCTGAATACCGTGAATAAATATTTTATTGAAATTAATGTATACCTATATAGTATATCGACGCTAGAAAGCAAACACGTAGTAAACCACACATGTCGTAATTTTTTTTTATTACATCATTAGAATCAGAAAAAAATACCGCGTCGAATGGTCTTTGTCACGTATCCATACGACCAAAAATAACGAAAATAGGATTTCAAAAATTGACATTTTTTTCATTTTTTGGACCAATAAAACGCTGTAAGTAACAAAAAAACCTTTATTATTTTTTACATTGTTACTTACAGCAAATTCGATTTCTAGAAAAATTGTACACCTGTTACTTACACGTCAGTAATTTTATCTGAGGTGTGGGTTACTACATTTTTGCAGCTTGTAAATTTTGATAATTTGCATTTACGCCATTAATTGGGTGATATTTTCTGAAATAGTGGTGTTAAATACACTTTGCACGATATGTTGTTTTTTTGGTGGTGCCGTTTGCACTATTTTCAATGTACAAATTTAATAGGTTGCCTTCTTTTACTTCACTACTAAAGATTCTTATGTTCAAACTATCGCGGATTTACTTCGTTTAACTTGGGCCTCCACTGGGGTTTTTTTGAGCCGGAGGATGTAAATGATTTGTAGTAAGGGTTTGTTTACTAAAAATCAGCGCGTTTTAAAATGAAATTCAGATGTAACAAGTACTTAAATATTTAAAAACATTAAAATTTATAGAATCATCATCGCTACATCAGCCTTTATAAGCCCTCTCCTAATACACGCTGTTTTGTCTGGTCCTAATCCTTCTGAATCCAACAATTTTTTTCATGTCCTCTGCCTCCCGGCTCTGGAGGTGTTTCATGTTTTTTTTTTAAAAAAGAAAGGAGGCATCCATTCGAGAAGACCTTGTCCTACGTGTGGTGCCGGGTCCACTTATGTAGAATAGTACCACTACCCTACACTACACTACCTACCTCACCCTGGAGTGTCGTAAAAGGCGACTAGTGAGAGATAATTAGCGTCTCCTTGTGAAATATTATCATCTACTGCGGTCAACACCACGCACTAGCTAAACGTGGTGACTATTGACTGAAACTCTTATGATTTCCACAAGTACACTCCATCCCCTAGTCCCAGGCAACCCTGTTTTTCTTAGCTACGGTAGAAGCTATGGTAACGGCGAAGCAAGGTTGCGACGAATCGCTGACAGAGATCGGGCTACCAAAATCGTCAACGACTTCTGCACCTGGCAATATACAACACCAGGATACTGTTAGTTGAAGAGGTAGACAACTTAAACTGGAGTATTGTGGGTTTATAAGAGAGCGACAAGCGAGCTAATCTGACCCGATACTACACAGAATATATCCCAGATGTCAGCCTGTATGAGATTAGATCGGCTCTTAAACAGCTTAAAAACAACAAGGCACTGGAAGATGAAGGAATCACAACAGAGCTGGAGTTACTAAGAGCTGGAGGGAAATCCCTCCTTGTGGCGTTCCAAAAACTTTTCGATGTCGTCATCAATACTGGAAATACCCCGGAAACAACGAATGGAAGTGTGGTGACTCTGTTCTTCAAGAAGAGTGATAAAGCCCTTTAAGCCCTTTTAAAGAACTACAGGCCCGTTGCACTTCTGAGCCACGTTTATAAGGCGTTTTCCAGGGTGCTCACAAATCGAATTGTGCGTTGGCTTGACGACTACCAGCTCTCTGAACAAGCAGGATTTTTAAAAAGGCTACAGCACCATAGACCACATACACACACTGCGGCAGATACAAAAATTATACTAAATATCGAAGAGTATAATCTGCCGCTATGTGTTGCCTATGTGGATTATGAGAAAGTCTGTAATTCTTGAGAGACCTGGGCAGTACTAAAGTCTCTTCAGTGATGCTGGATTGACTACGGGTAGGTACATCGAGGTGTTGAAGTATTTTTACACATCAGCCACCATGTCCGTCAGTGCGACGTCATATCCCCAAAACTGTTCACCTCTGCGTTGGAGGATGTGTTCAAGCTGATGGAGTGGAAACGACGTGGCATTAACTTCAATGGCGAATACATCACATACCTGCGATATGCCATTATATAGTCATCCTGGCAAGTTCCCTGGAGGAACTTGGTACAATGCTCGGGGACTTGAACAGCGCTTCACAACGGGTGAGTCTTATAAAGATGAACATGGATAAGACGAAAATCATGTTGAATGTCTATGTTATACCTGCATCACTTGTTGTTGACGGCGATACTCTCGAAGTCGTAGATGAATATAATTACATGGGACAAGTGATCCAAATGGTCCAACTTTGCGAAAGAAGTCACTCATAGAATCAAACTCGGATGGGATGCGTTCGGGAAACTGCGTCATTTTATCTTATCGTCCAAAACACTACCTCAAGGTGTTCGAGTAGTGTGTGCTGTCAGTGATGGCCTACGGATCCGAGACGTGGTGCTTTACGTGATCGCATCAGAAATGAGGAGATCCGTAGATGAACAAGGGTAACCAACATAGTTCAAAGAATTAGCCGGCTGAAGTGGCAATGCGTTGGTCACATAGTGGAAAGGACCGACAACCGTTACGGAAGAAAGGTCCTCGAGTGGAGACCACCTCTTGGACTGACGACCAGAGGAAGACAGCGGGTATCCAGCTGCATTCGGAAGGCTCAAAACAGGTTAGAGTGACGCAAATTAGGAGAGGCCTACACACATATGTCCAGCAGTGAACTCGTAAAGGCTGATTGTTGGATGGATGGATGGATGGGTTGGAATTAATTTCTAAATTACGGAGGAAAATTACTATTTTTTAAGTAATTAACATTATTTAGCTTACTTTTTTTTATAAAAGCTGCTTTTTCTTCAGCAATACTAATATAATTATATTAATGATTGTTTAAAGATGCCAAAACAGAGCATTATTTTATAAAATAAAAATAATTTAAGCCGTAATTATTACATGGACATTTCTAAAATAGACTGAATTTTATTTTCTCTGATCTTACAACAATTGTTTTTACATATTCAGTTAAATTAATTTACATTTAAGACAATCCACTTTTCAGGATTCGAAATAATTATGCCGGTTACAGCATATTGATAACAGGATATTCAAAGGTTATGTACTGTTACGACGTTGTTTTAGGTAATTTTTGTGAAAGTAACGTAGGTTACTACATTTTTGCTTTCCATAAAATAGTGCAGTTGACATCGTTCCATACATTTACTCACTTCACTTACTACATTTTAATGGTCTGTAAAAATATTTTCAATTTGTCGTAACCCGCAAAATATCGTTTTCAAATAACTTTAGGATAATTGTGATAATGTACATTTGTCTGGAAAAAAATAATAACTATTGTGTCCAAAAATGGCAACTCTAGCTCGATAAATGTAGAAGTTATGAATTTTTTTCGAGAAATCAAAAAGTTTTTCGGCTCTGGTGAACAATTTGATATTTGTGGGTTACTACGTGTTTGCTTTCTAGCGTCGATATATTTAAAATAAACGCTTACACACTCATACCCCCCGCAGTAGGTTTTAATTTGTGTCGCAGGTGGCATGGGCGACACGTAACACATCACAGTAACACCCATGACCAGAGTACAAATATTTATCTGTCACAAAAATATCTGCCCCGGCCGGGAATCGAACCCGGGACCCTTTGCTTCGCAGGCAGGGTCGCTACCAACTAGCCTACAGGGTCGTCAAAGATTGGAGTTTTAAGTAAATAAAATATGTGCCCCAGCCGGGAATCGAACCCGGGACCCCTTGCTTCGTAGGCAGGGTCGCTACCAACTAGGCTACAGGGTCGTCAAACATTGGGGTTTTAATTAAATTTTCTTATTAGACATAACTAAGTTAGATTTTGCTACCGGATTAATATCAATTCACTGTATGATGGTGTGGATCAGAGTTAACGATAATATCTATTATGACACAATTTAGTAAATTTACCATATAATGTTTTTTTTTGTAAATAAATAAAAATCTTAAATTCCGACAAAATATTATCCGTATAATTTAGATTTCCTTACTGTAATATAGAAATAGGCACATAGGAGATAATAATAAAAATACAAATCCTTTACTTAATTCATAATAATAGTGACAACGTCTGTTCGTGGTATAAGTTTTTGGAACATAGAATAAAATGAAAATCACAATTTTAAATTCATAATTCACTGACATAATTTGGTTCAGCGATGCGAGAGAGTTAAGGTTAATTCGATGAGTTATGTGAGATGACTTATGTATATGGCAACACATTTTCACATTTATTACATTGTAGTTTTGGCAAATTCATAATTTGGCAAAGGGAATCTCCACTTTTCCTTCACAGAAAATGAGAAAATTCAGCACTCAGCAGTCTCAACGTGATGTTCCTGAAGATATGCATTATAACAGAACTACAACAATACTCTAACTACTAACAATACTCTAAAAATCATGGAACACTTAGCTATTTCAAAGAACAATCCTATGCTTGATTTAACACGTCGCAATACGCTTTGTATGTGGAGTTATGTATTTTATTATCAATTGTTCAATTTGTTCAATGTCAACTGTTCGTACAACTAAATTACGATTTTTAACCCCTTCCATGGTGAAATATAAAACATGCAAAATTTTTGTTGGAGAGCATAAATAGGAAATTCGTGGTTTAAAAAAAACTGAAGATAAAAATAGATATTATTTAGTCCGTTATAGCTATTTGAATTATTGTAAAAAATTACTTCAGTACCACATTCTGGCTCCATCTTGCAAAAATTATATTAAAAAAAACTAAGAAATGTATGTACCTCTGTGCCTTATTTGGATGAAGAAAAGGTTTCTGTAAGTTTAAAACAAATCGACTCATATTTTATTTTCTCGCTTTTTTATGGAACCCTAAAATTTATCCTATAATTTAAGTTGAAGACTCGATATCGTAGAAAAGTCCTGTTGAAATCCTTTCATTGGTTTCAGAGATAAGCGGAGACAAACAGACAATTAAAAATTAACAAAAAAAAACTCTTGTTCGGTTTTGATATCGTGCAAGTAACGATGCAACATGAAAAATTCAGTTATTTCGGAATCACAGACGGACTCTTCAATTTTATTTATTTGTAGGTAAAAAAGAGGTTTGTATGTATTAAAGTCGTTGGCGTGAATCAACAAATACAGCGCCATCTAGTGGCCAAGACAGTAATGGATCGGTTACTCATACATAATTAATTTGCGTTTTTCCACCACTTCCAAGGTGAAATTAATAAAATGCTGAAATTATATTGGAGCACTTAAATACGCAAAAAGCATGCTCTTGAAAACAAAATAAGAAAACAGATATCCACTCAGTAATAGGGAAATAACCTTTAAAGGCATTTTATGGTCTTTCCATGTCATATAAGTAAAAACTAAGATTTGCATGTATTACTCTTTTTGTACGGAGAAAACGTTTTTTATTATTTAAAACAAATCAGCTGACATTTTTTTATTTTTCCATACAAAATATCCCTAAGGAACCCTTTGGTGTGGAATCATAAAAAATAGCTTAAATGCTAAGTTGAAGACTTTTTAATATCTTAGTTAAAGTCGTGTTAAAATTTGTTCAGTGGTTTCAGAGATTTGCGGAGACAAACAAACAGACAGACAGGAAAAATTTTTAAAAACTCATTTTTCGATGTTGGTATCGTGCAAATAACGATTTGCAACTTGAAAAAAACATTTTCAAAATCACAGTTTAACTCTTCAATTTTATTATATGTATAGATTAATATTATTGCTCATATTTCACTTTCCTTCCATGAAGCTTGCTAACTACCGCCCTTTTGCTCTAGACAGCCACCAAACGATTTGTGATACATATTTCAGCTCGGAGCTTGGGAGCCAGTTTGGTATTACCTACGTCCATGGGCGACGATGGCAAATTTCCACCATCTCAGTTACTTTCTCTAGCTAGTTATATTCTCCAATAGAAAGATATTATAGTATACTATCTGCCCGGACATATTTAGTTCTGCCAAAAGATTAAAAAAAAAAAAAAAATTTAGGGATGGACCACCTTTAAAATTTAGGGAGATGAAAAATAGATGTTGTCCGATTCTACACCCTAGCCGATATGCACGCTAAGATTCACGAAAATCGGTCGAGCCGTTTCGGAGGAGTTCAACTTCTAACACCGTGACACGAGAATTTTATATATTAGATAATCAGTATCAGTATAAGGAGATAAATATTCAAAGTGTAGCAACACTGTTGCGTGGGTGGAAGTTGGAACCGCAACTTGCGGGACAAGTTCTTGTTGCTAATTCATTATTAACACAAATCGGTTTCTAATGTACTTTTACCGTCCCTTTATTTAAGAGTTTGTCCGACATATTGTATTTAAAAGCCGGTCCACTCGCAAAATTTATAGTATAACTAGTTGACCCGGCGAACTTCGTATCACCTAACAAACATTTTTTTTTCTAAAATAAAAGTAGCCTAAGTTACTCCTTGTTACATCGGCTATCTGCTAGTGAAAGTTCTGTCAAAATCGGTCCAGCCATTTCAGAGATTAGCCGGAACAAACAGACAGACAAACGAGAATTGTAAAAAATGGTTTTGGTATATGTACCGTGTATACATCCAAATGCACTTTAAAAAGAGGTTATTTTAATATTACAAACAGACACTCCAATTTAATTTAATTGTATAGATGTATGGATGTTGCTGAAGCCAAACTAAAATTTCCAGTTACCGAATAGCTCTGCATTACATAAATATAGGAGAACCGATCGTGGTGCACGACATTGTCAAAACAGTGATAAATCTCATGAAATATAGCAGCTGCATGTCACTACCATATTTACAAAGGGCCAACCGAGTCCAACGACTAATTTGTCAACGCTTCTAACTCCAACTAACCGAAACATGGCTTAAAGTCACTTGTTTCTAAATAAGCATATGGTGGCGATCTTCTCATGATTAACTGCCCTTAAATTTGAAACATATTACCACAGTTATTACTGATGCTTTACCGGTTTAAAAAAGAAGCGAGGCGCGTTATCAAATTCAAATTCAAAATCATTTATTCATGTAGGTATCATTGATACACTTATGCACGTCATTTTTTTAATCAACCAGCTTTTCGCAAAGGTGCTTTGTCATGGAGGAGAAGAAAAGCCGTAAAGAAACTCCTCAGCACATCTTTTAAAAATAAAAATACATCGGTATATTTGTTACAAAAAAGTATCAATCACTAGCTTGTACGGAACTGGTTGCAGAGCTGGTCATTTCCATGCGTCTTTGTCATTTATGTACTCATCTACAGTATAGTAACCTTTGCCTAAAAGTTTAGATTTTACATGTTTCTTAAACAATTCCACTGGCAAATCACGTATTAACTTTGGGATTTTATTATAGAACTTTACACCAAGCCCCATAAAAGATCGCTGCACTTTAGAAAGACTGTAAGATGGCGTTACTAATTGGTGCATTCTTCTTGTTTGGCGAAAATTGATATCACAATTTTGTTTATACGCGGTTATATTATTCCGTATAAAAACCACATTACTATAAATATATTGTAAAGCTACTGTAAGTATACCTATTTCTTTGAACTTCTCACGCAAGCTTTCCCGAGACCTAAGTTTATAAATAGCCCTAATAGCTCTTTTTCATCATATTGTACACTCTTCAAAACTTCGAAAATAAAGAAAGTGTATTGAAATTATGTAATATCGTATATTTGATTCGACAGATTATATTTAGAAGCATCAAGTATTGATACTTGTAGATGAGGGCAATACTCCACTCAAGTATATCGAGTGTATTCTACTCTCTACGACTGCTCACTTCTCATCGATCATTATATGAGAACACAATTTACGAGCGATGCTGAGCGAAGATAAAAACAGTTTTGTTCAATACCTAGCTAGGGTGACTAAATGGTTTGAATGTTCCCAGTACAAATATATCTTTTTTATAGGTGCTCATGAATGAAGCAAACAGGCCACCGGATTGTAAGTGATCATCGTCGGTTATGGAAATAGCAACACCAGTTCAATCGGCTATGTGTTTATATTGTGTTGGCTTTGAAAGAGTACTACATCTTTATTGATGAACTTCATGTCATAGCACTTCGGGAATTCCACAGAAAGAAGCTCATTCCACGGTTTGCATGTGTTTTGCAAAAACGGGTCTTGAGAATCTGATCGTAGAGGTTTTTCATGAATCCAATCGAAACGGATGGAACTTCAGTCTTTAGTGAGTGGTGTGTGAAAGGAATTGCGAATTAGACACCAGGCCCAACAATTCCTCTGACCTACTGACTGACTTACTACAGTGAAACGTATCAGTAAAACACACACATAGAACCAATGTTTCTTCTAAGACTCAGACATTCTAGCCTATGAGTGATTCGTTCAATCACTACCATCTATTTCTTTGTGGGCTTATTGCAAAGAAACTGAAGCTTGGCTCTCAATCCTTAATCACTTTGCTTTCGTTACTTTTCTTAATTAAATCGTGATTTTATTTGTCTCTTCTTTGTAACTGCAGATAATTCTGAAAAAAATCCTATCCGATAATATGTATTACTGCGGGGCCATCCATAAATTACGTCACACACACGTTAAAGTGGAGGGTGGGGGGGTCGATGTAGTGTGACATTGTGTGACAAGTAGTGGGCCCCCCGTCCTAAATTTCGTAACTTCACATTTCAAAATCGAATAATAGGTATGTATAGGTAAATATTAAAATAACAATTAATGGAAATAAAACTTATTTCGGAACTGCTGTTTTAATTTAATAATTTCTAGGTGTAAAATTTCATAATATGTGACGTCGCACTAGGGGGGAGGTCTCACAAATGTGACCAGCTGTGACATGGACGGGGGAGGGGTCAAAGAGTCATGAAATTAGTATGAAATAATTTATGGATGGCTCCTAAATTCGAAGAGAGGAGAAGAGTGTCCGCAACGTACCGGCAGTAACGCACCCACCCTACAATGCACTTAGCCATGACGCCATAACTACGTAGATCAATAATAACCATCCTCTCTCCTAGCTGCAATGGCTGGAAAGCTCTACTGGGACTATTTTTTGTTTAGAAGTTTCTCGGGGATGAAAATATCGGAATTCCTCAGTATCATAAATATTTAATCGTGTTAAAAGCTTCTGATATTATAAGTATAACCTATATCGAATGTTTGTCGTTGAGAACATATTTTCTCTTAGGACTTCAAAGGTTTCTAGTCTAGTTATTATATATTTGATACGTTATACCTACCTCAGATAAATAAAAAAGATAAAAAAGATAAAAAAAATTGTTTATCTGAGCAGCGGTAAATATTGTATTGCTAGCTCAGATAAACAAACAGTTCTATTATTATATAAAGCATATAATTTATAACCATTAAAGCACCTTCACGGACGTAAAAAAAAGACGGACATAATCCCAAGAACAAATTCAGTGAAGCACCCATAGCAATACCAACTCTGTATTCGTACAAGTACACACACCCACACATTGACACCATACTGCTATGACATTGACACCATCGCGAATCAAAAATTATAAAATTACGCACACATGGTAAGCGAGCTGTCACTGCTATGCTTCACTCTCGATTAGACAAGGTTACGTCCGTTCTTTTTTTTACGTCCGTGACCTTATGAACTGTTCATTTCACAGCAGGGGCATCAGGACGTTGGAACAGAGTTATAGTAAAATTGAAAGTGACTATAACAATCAGTACTACCTTAGCATAATTTTATGTCTCTCATGAAGATGAAAGGCATTTAATAAATTGTCCCAATATCGGTTATGTCATCTATCGATCACATCCAAAGTTATTTAGCTCGGACGATCAGTTTTAATTGACACTAGACACAATATCCCGGGGACAAGCGAAGGGATACTGACATTTACGTGATGACCTCAAGTTTACCTTTTTATTTATGAAATGAAGACTCTAGAAGTCTAGAAGATAGATAACACCCTACGTTTAGCAATAGGTAACCACTTAATTTATCTGAAAACATGTTTGGATACGACTTAAAACTTATAGGGGTTTATTTCTGAGTTTATTTGTTTGGATTTTTTTTTCTTAGTACCTATTGTAATAATAAAATAACACAAATTAAGTCCGCCCATTGTAATCTATATAGTTTTTTTAGATTTACAATAAGAAACTAAATAAATAAAATAATATGGTTACGTTAAAGTACCTTCAAAGAATATAACGCAGGTAGCTATTTCTATTATAATATCATTTAAACTCTTCATTTGAAACACATGCCTCTAGCTGAACATGTTTAATCTCATTGCGAATATCAAGCTGACTTGGCTACACAGTTCTGACAATCTTCAGCCGCGGATAACGTCGAAGCGATATTTTTTAATGAACTGCTTGTTAATGGCATTTAAATTCACCCCCTGTTCGGACCTCGGCTTAAAAGTATCGAAGCAAGCCAGTTTTGAGTTTAATCGGCTTGTGATGCCTAATTGCGTTCGTTAGTCAATAATCAGTGCTTTACGCGAGTCCAATCGATCCGGACAGAGTTAATTAACTTCTGTTTCCTCTTGAATAGGGCTCATTCCACACTGTTTTATAGAAAACTAGCTGACCCGGCGAACTTCGTATCGCTAGCCGTTACAGTTTCTGTGTGCTCCTCCCTCTCCCTCTCCCTCTCCCTCTCACGCTCCCGCTCCCACTCCCGCTCCCGCTCCCGCTCCCGCTCCCGCTCCCGCTCCCGCTCCCACTCCCAAGTAAAAAAAGGAGTCATAAAAGACGCTAATAATAATAACTAATAGCTATCGATCAACTACACATAACAAAATTTTACCTTATCCCGCAGGAACAGGTCTATTTTCCGGGATAAAAAGTATCCTATATCCATCCCCGAGCTTATTCCCGAGCCGTTCTTGAGTTATAAATAGTGTAACAAACACGACTTTCTTTTATATATAGATATCATATAGATGTAATAAACTTGAAACGTTATACGAGTATTATGCGTAACTTATTTCACGTGATATACTTTATTAATAGCCCACTACTGACCACGGGTCTCTCATGAAGAGGCCTAGAGCATAATCCACCACGCTGTCGGTCAGTGCTCACTGGGTTTACATGCCGTCAAAAGGCCTCCGACATGGCTTGACGACTCTTATCGATAACAACCGGGACCTACCGGCTTTACGGGCCCCTCGAAGCACGGAAACGCTTAAAAAAATTTTAGCCACTATGGGTCACTTATCCTATTAGCCGCTGTTACGGACAAATCGACTAATGGTCATATTATACGAGCCAACCGAGGAATTGAATAACTTGGTTCCATCTCATCCATGATGCACCACAAGCACTAGGGCAGCTTGGATGGGAGTCAAGGATAAATACTCTTACACGCTGTAATCCTACGTTTTATTTAGGATAACCACTCCGTGAACGGAATACAAGCCATTATATTGTGTCTAGCTAATTTGTGCCGGCAATATGCCCTAATGTACATTGTCAGTATACTACTTTAGGGAATTGTAAGCATCCGAAGCGGCCAGTAAATTGGCTGGAGACTAGGGTATTGAAAACAAGAATATATATCTTTATATATGTTAAAGTACAGTGATTTAATATGCCGTATAGTCTAAGAGCCGTATATTTAGATGCGTTTCTGCACCCATCTACTTACCGGATAAAAATTGTTTTATATCAAATATCTTATGTAAAGATAAGCATCGCGAATGTGTTGCGTAAAAAATATGTTCAAGGCTAATTAACGTGACGATAACAAAAAACAAGAAACTTTCATAGGTTTCTTGTTTATCGTCAAATTATCGTCTAAATTAACTTAGCTAGTAAACTCGCAGGCAAACCCGAGTAGCTATAGAGTACAGAGTTATACAATACTAGCTGACCCGGTGAACTTCGTATCGCCTAAGAATGTAACAAATCAGAGATCATTAAAATCGGTACAGCCGTTCTTAGCCGTTATAGTTTCCGTGTCCTCCCTCTCCCGCTCCCGCTCCCTCTCCCCCTCCCCCTCTCCCTACCCCTTCCCCATCCCCCTCCTCTCCCTCTCCAACTCCCTCTCCCTCTCTCTCTTTCTCTCCCTTTCCCGCACCCGCTCCCTCTCCCTCTCCCGCTCCCACTCCCCTCCCCTCCCCTTCCCGTGTTACATAATCGGGATCCGCTGAACATGCGCGAGCTGTCCGGCCGCGGGGCCGGTGATGATTGTTGCTACTCGTACAATCACGTTGTCACGTAGTTCATTTACTACGTAATATCTTCTGAATGGAATGTCCGATTTCAGTAATTCAAAAAGTTATCTATAGGTATTGAAACAGTTTTGAATATGAAATGATTTATTTGGATAAGGATTAATACGAAGGTATGGTTTTCATGATCTGATTTTGGTCATCTTTTTTATTAACTTTTAAAATGTAAAAAGTGGTTATAGTGACATAACGACAATAGTTGGACATATACTATCGCGAGGTTTTTTGTAGATATTTATATGTTCTATAATATTGTTGAACATTTTTTTGTTCTATCATCAATAGTTTCCGCAGCGTATGCGATGAAAGAAATTTTTAAGCAAATTTTTTCACACTTTAGTTCACGTTACTGATGTTTTAGCAAGGATCCCTAATTTTTTCTAGAAATAAATATAGCCTATGTTACTCATGAATGATGTAGCATTCTAATGGTGAAAGAATTTTGAAAATCGGTTCAGTAGTTTTTGAGTTTATTCGTTGCAAACATACAAAAATACAAAAATACAAAGCTTTCCTCTTTATAATATTAGTATAGATAACGACACCAGTAAAACTAAGTACCAAATTGGTGATAGCAAACTAATACCACTATGTGTGTTGATATTCGTTCTATTGGGAATTCTTAAAGATAAATACATTCTGTTTATTTGTTCCAGTACTTCCAGTAATACAAACATTCGCTTCTATTCCCTTCAGTATCGCCGTCACGATTCAATAACCAATTATCTCCCTGTCATTTAATTATAGATAACGACTTTGTCCTCAATAACCGTGCGTATAACTTCTATACTAGACGGTATTATAAGAAGCAGATGATACGATGATAAAAGGAAAGTTTTTGTTTAATGGTAGGTATTGTATTATATCGACGCTTGAAAGGCAAAAATTACCAAGCGACATGTTGGCAACTTTACACTAGAGCATTTTAGTTTTTAATTTTAGAAAAAAAAAATCGTAAAAAATCGCTTTGTTAAGCATTTAAAGTTCATTGGAATTAAGTAGCTATGACTAATAAGCGATTTTTTACGATTTTTTTTTTTCTAAAATTAAAAACTAAAATGCTCTAGTGTAAAGTTGCCAACATGTCGCTTGGTAATTTTTGCCTTTCAAGCATCGATATGTTTACGCATACCTATGTCAACCATACCATGTCAACACACTCTCGTATAATTAAGGGTTAAGGTGGGTTTAGGGGGTAATGCCTTTTAGAGGCCACAGACATTAGAAGTCCCTTTAATTGTGTCGCTTTGTAGGTGTAATCCATGGTACATACTCGGGCATAGTGGTCGGGTTTATTCTGTATACGCTCCACTCTTCTTATAAGATCAAACTGTAGATCATATTATTTATGTATGTATATTGTACTGTCACCTGCAGAGACAAGTAACCCATATGTTTTAAAAACACAGTAACAGATGGGTTACTTTTCTCTGCAGGTGACTGTACATACTTTGGTTGCAGTGTACGCTAGTTAGCACTCGGACAGATCGCGATTTATAACGACTTGTTTTTTTTTTTTACTTACATCAGAAAAATACGAATTCGGAGTTAAAAATTGTCATGACGAAGAATAGCTGAGTTTTGAGAACGAATAAACGAATAAATAATATTATCTTAGTAGAATGTGAAATACGCATTTTCTACAGTTTTATAACGATGAATTTTAATGGGCTCTAAACAATTTAAATGGCGACTTGTCCTATTTCTCCATCACAATGAAAATAAACTTGTATACAGAATAACAGAAAAAACGAATGGCAATAAAAAAAATCATTAGATATACTCTCTGAGATTATTCGCAGGTGCTTCGACAATTCCTGACTTTTATAAGAATAGATACGGAAAGATACCATCACGCTTATAAACGGTTTATTGCTTGTAGCTTTATTGCAGGAAACTAAAAAAGATTGTAGTAAAATTATTTTCGACTATTTAGTTCTTAAAAATAGGCCATAGTAATGGCTGAAAATAGGTGGGTATACTGACTCATTGCAGGCAGCCGTACGTATACGTATCGTAAAAAAGAGTCTGTCTATTCTGTCCTTAATTTTCTTTCTTCCTAACTGAAGCTTCAAGCTGTGCTGGAGTGGCACTAGCAGAGTTTTATAATACGATGCGGTGTTCATGCGAGATCCTGGAGCTGCGAAAAAGGAAGACGGCTAAATCCCACCCGACCATCCATAAATTACGTCACACAAATTTCATGACTTTTTGACCCCTCCCCCCGTCCTTGTCACATCTGGTCACATTTGTGAGACCGCCTCCCCCTAGTGTGATGTTCCATATTATGAAATTTTACACCTAGAAATTATTAAATTAAAACTGCAGTTCCGAAATAAGTGTTATTTCGGATATTGTTTTTAATATTTAGCTATACATACCAATTATTCAATTTTGAAATATGACGTCACGAAATTTAGGACCCCCTCCCATCCCTTGTCACACAATATCAGACTACATCGACCCCTCCCCCCGTCCCCCTAACGTGTGACCCCTTAAATAGCACTTAATTGAGATATCTATTATGAGAGAGCTGGGATATCTATAAACCTAACAATGTTTAAGTAAAAACCACACCATCAATTACCCTTTGAAGATCAACTGCCGAATTTTTTTCTTTTTCTTTCTCCCTCGGTCGTTTCATTAAAATTGGTGCAAAGGTGTCTTTGGTTTCTTCACGCTGTTAGTTAAAAATGATAACCCAGTGACGCCAAGACCTCGACGTTCTCAGATCAGTTTCATATCAGCTTGGACCCTTTCCATAGCATGGCTGCTATTATATACTCCGTGTCTGTAGTGTCCGTCACACGCACACTCTCAACTTATCTCTTCATCTTAAGTTCGGTCGCGTATCAAAGTGCTTAGTAGTACTTGTTCTATTTTAATACGCTGCTGTGAAGCAGTTATTGTGAATCTTCATGTCAATATTCAATGAGTAAAATATTTTAGCATTAATTGATACCTACTATGAGAATATGAATGGACACTCCTGAATTACGAATACAAAATATTTAACATTTTATAGAAGTTGTTCCAATAAATCTATTTAAGTAACTCCAATTTCACATAGTTGACCCTGTAGCCTAGTTGGTAGCGATCCTGCCTGCGAAGCGAAGGGTTCGATTCCCGGCCGGGGCAGATTTTTATGTGACAGATAAATATTTGTATATGGGTGTGATTGTGATGTGTTATATGTGTCGTCCATGCCACCCGCGACGCAGGTAAAAACCTACAGCAGGGGTGTGAGTGCGTAAGCGTTTATTTATTTAAGCGTTTTAATTAGGAACACAGATTCGAACGATGACATAATTAAGTAACATAATAAAATAATGCTTATCACAAATTGTATTGTCATCAGAACATATTGTCATAAGAGAAAGAAGATCTAATTAACCTTACAAAATTTGACCCACACAAGCCGGGGAAAAATAAATTCGTTTAAAATACGTCAAAACAACAATACTGTGACATCGATAAATTAAATTTATTACCGTAGCGATAGCCAAATTCAATCGAGCTGTGAGCACATCAAACAGATTTAGTAATTTATGACGTCACCACAGCCATTTTCTGCCCACTAACATTAATTTAAATCTGTTTCAAATAAATAAATGTCAATTAATAAAGTTAACCTTATTCATTTAAATGACAAATGTGATAGATTGTTCTCAGGTCTGTGATGCCCCATTTGTTTGAACAAGCATTCACAAGCCCTTCGAAGCACTTTTCGATTCCTATTCCAAGCAAATTTTATTTTAGAAAACATTAAGTAGGGTATGTATTACAATACGTTAGGGACTTACTCTAGAGTCCGTACTCTAGAGTCCGTATCTCTCCTAGTAATTTAGAGGAGATCACGTATTGATTCCAAATAAACGGTTGGAAGTCGTCGTGGCCTTGTGTACTTAAGCTTCTTCAACGATTATTTCATTTTCTACTTTATTCGGATAGGAAGAATTTAAACGCGGTAAAATTTTGCTAAAAGAACACACACTTAGGGACTCATCATAAAAAATAAAAAAAGCGGCCAAGTGCGAGTCGGACTCGCCCATGAAGGATTCCGTAGCAGCAAGTAACATAATATAAAAGTTCTTGTAGTTCGTTGTAACTTTGATCAATGTTTTTTGCGGTTTACGATTTATGACGTATTAAAAAAAAAACTACTTACTAGATCTCATTCAAACCAATTTTCGTTGGAAGTTTGCAAGGTAATGTACATCATATATTTTTTTTAGTTTTATCATTCTCTTATTTTAGAAGTTACAGGGGGGGGGACACACATTTTACCACTTTGGAAGTGTCTCTCGCGCAAACTATTCAGTTTAGAAAAAAATGATATTAGAAACCTCAATATCATTTTTGAAGACCTATCCATAGATACCCACACATATGGATTTGATGAAAAAAACATTTTTGAGTTTCAGTTCTAAGTATGGGGAGCCCCCAAAATTTATTGTTTTTTTTCTATTTTTGTGTGAAAATCTTAATGCGGTTCACAGAATACATCTACTTACCAAGTTTCAATGGTATAGCTCTTATAGTTTCGGAAAAAAGTGGCTGTGACATACGGACGGACAGACAGACAGACAGACAGACAGACAGACAGACAGACAGACAGACAGACAGACAGACAGACAGACAGACAGACAGACAGACAGACAGACAGACAGACAGACAGACAGACAGACAGACAGACATGACGAATCTATAAGGGTTCCGTTTTTTGCCATTCGGCTACGGAACCCTAAAAATATATATCCATGGGCATGGAAAATTCAAAATAAAATAAATACCCTAACCATCCATAGTTCCCCAGCTACTGGACTCGAGTGTCTTCACTCAAAAAGAGGGGTAGAGTTGGCCAAGTGCAGATAAGAAGACAATAATTATATTAAATTCATTCGCGCATGACAATATTTTCTTTAGCTCGCGATAATTTTGTTAGGCTAATCAATATAATGGGCAGGATTGGAAGCGGAAGACGTTTAAGCCGTTTTCACTACTATTGATTCAGACAGAACAGCATGTAAAACAATCGTTTATTCTATCGTTTTACACCTTATTAGTTTATTATCGGTAGCTTACACAAATCGACTATTTCTGTACTGTGTAGAAAAGTCTGATGGGCTCGGTTACCATGAATAGCTGAGCTGTTTACAGAATATTGCACAACTATAAACATTGGAGTGTGAAAAATGCCTTACAAATCCGATCCGGAGTTGCAATGCAATAGCGCAATCGAAAAATATGGATTAGGCACGCGATTTGATACAAGGCCGTTACAATTTCGATTACAAAAAAGTTTATTATTCAGCTTGATAGATTAAGATTGTCGCTTATGAAAGCGCTACTATACATAATACATACTATGTATCCGTGGCGTAGCTAGCCTCAACGTCAGCTGTCAAATATAAAAGGAGTGCCAACTGTAGCCTTCGTAGGCCACTGGCGAGCTTTTTTTTGGGGGTGGTAGTGGGGGCCCCTATACGCTGGGGGCCCCGTATATTGATACAGCTGAAACGGCGGTAGCTACATCCCTGATATGTATACTTGCCGATACCTTAATGGAGATTTGAGTTTTTTACGAAAACTGAATTATTACTTAAACAATAGGATTGTTTTGTGCAGTTCTATTCTTGCCATATTATTACCCTATGGGCTTGTTTCACAATCTTCAAGTAAGTCCGAAGTAAGCTATTCGTTGGTTAAGTTGACATTTCGTGTATGTAAAATGACACTTTAACGTCACTTTAACCGGCGAATAGCTTATTCAGGACTCTACTTGAAGATGGTGAAACAAGCCCTATGTATAATATACAACCTAAAACATGCGAAATGTTTGCCAAATTTATCAAATCCAAAAATACTTTATCTAATTGAATTCTCGAGTGAGAAGTTTATTACCTGTTTTCTATACTCAAGTTATTACACAAATTCCATGTCTAAAAAATGTTAACTGGTCCTTTTTTATTCTACTATTTGCGCAGTCCCCATTAATATTGGCAACCTGGTAGAAAGGCTCTGCCAAAAAAGTTATTTGGTGGGCACTTTACAGTTACCTGTTGATTCTAGGTTTTATCATCAAAATTTGCTTTTGATGTCGCTGCTCTCAAACTATATTCCAACTTTTCATTCGTATACTACGGCTGTGATTTAAACAAAGACAATATCGACGTATACACACACAACGTTCTCTTTACAGTGCCACCAACTTATCTGTGAATTGACGGAGGGCGCTGTCGGACGCATTGGACCAATCAATTCGAGACGTAGTAAATGTCAATGAATGAACACAAAGGACTTATGAATGGGGCGGCATATTAGTTCCAATTTTCGCCATTACACAGATAACTTGGTGGCACTGTAACTTTGCGTAGCATTATAAAAATATCATACTACTATTACTTGTGATCTAAACACGATCAGTAGGTGTGCTTTCAGTACGGCTGTAGTATAAATGTGGTATGTTATACTTATTGTTACGTCTACACTGTAAAAGTTAGTACATAACTGATCAATTATAATAGTTAAAATCACTGTCCACACCAGTGTAGTAAATTTCGATGTGGTTTTACGAGTAGGTACCTCCAATGTATTTAGAATTGACAATAAGAAAGGTGGAAATTAACTGAAATTTTAATGCTTTTAAAGTCTTTCTCAGGTTGACCCAACCCTGACCTGAGTATATGACAGGTTATGTTTGGTCTCGGCTTCTTTGTCTCATTTATTTGCCCTTATTCACGTCAGGGACCCCACATGAGAATGTATATGTTAAAAGTGCAAAGATAAAGAGGCAATTTGCATGTGTTAGGGGTAAATGTGTCATAACGCGAGGCAACGTGTGTATAACCTAGTAACCCGCGACGGACTCATAGTCACGCCCCGTTAAACTTCTCGTATGGACAAGTGTTTTAGAAGAGAAATGTTTTTATACTGGCATACGTATACTCATTTAGAAAATTATTGTTTAAAAGTTTTTATATCTGAAGGCGGTAATTGCTACGCGCGGATTTTAGTGGATTTTCATGAAAGTTTTATCTAGGTAAACAAAATGTTTCAACATTTAAAGATAAAACGCCCAAATTGTTTAGTGTGCGATTATTATTCACGGGCATGTTTAATGTTTGCCAAAAAAAATGACTACTAGCGACAGGAATTACTATTTTACATTAGACTGGGATAATTTATGAAGGCTTCTATTAACTGAATCTAACAACACACATGTTCATCTATTAAAAATAGAAAACAACATCAATTGATTTAAGAGCTTTCTACACCAGTGAATAAAAATAACCCTTTCAAAATCGTTTGCTCTTTGTTTTTGTCTTTTGATTTCGTCTCTGTTAAATCTCTCAACTGTCCAAATTTAATAGTACACGAGAACGTTAAGGAAAAATTATCTCACAATGTTTCTCTTTATTGAAGCAACTTATTATAATTATTTTCTAAAACGCACTTTAAACTTTGGAAATATTTGCATTTGGACTGTCCAGCAGGTTTTTCTATAAGGAGACCGAGTTCCAAACACTTAAGCTTTCACTGCATCATGTTTAACTAACCAAATATATTTTCTTTTTTCAGATTACGCTGTCAACTGAATCAGTCGAAAAATTACCAAAGCAAATATGAGGTCCTGGAAAATATTTTCATTCGTATGCGCGACGCTCGCCTTTGTAGACGCCGGAAGATTACAACAAAAGAGGGAAGTTACTCTAAGTATATGCGATGCAGTTATGAACATTACAAGAAAAATTCAATGCTATTGCACCAAATCGTCACATGAACTCCATCAAATAAAAAGTGCTGATTGCTACCCTATGGTTGATGGCGTGGCGCCAGATGATGAAAGTTGGGATTCCTTTACTGAACTAAAACATGCTTCCAAACTCATTCTCACAAATTCAAGAGGCGTCGCATTAAAATACATACCAACGAATGCTCTCAAACACATCAAAAGACTTATGAAACTAGATGTAAAATATGGAAATGTTGAAATAATAGAAGCATTTGCATTTGCGAATCTCAGCACGCTTAAAGAAATTGCTTTAAGAGACAATCAAATCAAAACATTGAAACAGAATTCTTTCTCTCATCATCCTAATTTGAAATGTGTCAACTTGGACTCAAATTATATCGTTGAAATAAATAGAGACGTGTTCATAGATGTACCTTTATTGGAGAAATTGTTCTTGACTAACAATAAGATAACCACAATACACGATAGAGCTTTTGTTCATTTGACAAATTTGAAGGAACTGGAAATTGATAGAAACAATATTTTTAGTTTGAATAGTGAGTCGTTTTCGGGTTTAAAGAACCTTGACAAATTAGATCTTAGTAGCAATAGTTTGGAGGTTATCGGCGATAACACATTTTTACCGCTTAAGAAACTTCGGATATTAAATTTGGTTGGAAATAAAATTCAAATGATTGATGAGCGAGGATTTCATGGGCTATCAAATCTTCAAGCTCTTTCGCTAGCTCACAATGCGCTGACGAACTTGGATAATGTAAATATTTTTGAAGGACTGACGTCTCTAACATCGTTAAGCTTGAAAGCGAATCCACTTCGTGAGCTGAAGAAAGAAGTCATGGCTCCTATACGGGACAATTTTTATGGCCCGACGAGTAATTTGGACGTAGAAGGTATGAAACTAAACAATTCATTAGGGAAATTTGTAAGACTAACATAAGTTAACATGCTGTTTTGTCACTCTTTTGCCTTTAAAGTGCAGAAAAATTATCCCGCATGATAAAAATTTTAGTATAAAGAGCGTGCAGTTCCTTACATCATCCCCGCTCATGAACATCTGTGACAAACCTCGAACTGGGACAGTGTCGTTCGTACAATGGACTGCAGTTAATTAGTAGTGGTCCTGAGTATTAGGTGTTTATATTATTCGTTTACACTCTTACGATTGTGGAAGTTAGAACTGCTAGAATGTCCTGTTAATAAATATTATTAATCTTGTATGTTTGTTTCTAATGTTTGTTTTATATTTCCTTTGCAGATATCAACTTCCCCTGTGATTGTCGACTTGATTGGTTCATTAATTTGATGAACAAAACTGAAAACAGCCACCTGAAGCAAGCCTTAGAAAATTTAAAATGTGTCCCCGATCCTGTCCTACGAGAGAAATACAACAATTCTGAACCTGTGTTTGAAGATGAACAACAAGAAACACAAAAGAATCCCGGGGAAGAAGCTCAAGGCCAAGATTATGAATTTTATGATGACACACAACTTGACGGAAAGCTCTTTTATACTGATCTCAGATTCTTATTAAACTGCAGTGATAACGTTATGCAAGAAACCACCAAAGTGTTATCTACAGCTCAAAAACCAGTTACCAAATTTATGGAAGTTACCTCAGTTACCTCGACCAAAGCAACGCCTAGTCCAGTGGTCACGACTCCGAAATCTGTGCATGTTTCTAATCGCGGTCATTTAGATCTATTTGCTGAAGAAACAACTAAAACCCAATCAGATCAAACTCTTAACACTACTCCTAAGCCAGAAAATCAGGAAATAAAAGGCTCAAAGAGCAATTCGTATACAACTAGTCGTTTAGCAACCGTGTCTGCGAAGCCAGTAGAGAACAAGTATGAAGAACACCGCATGGCTTCTGATGAAGCACAACCAGATAATATTAAGGCTCATAGGAGTATTCAAGAAGAAATCAAAGATCCAAGTATGGGTAGTAACGCGCATAAAAATATCGGCTGTGTATCCATGCTTATAACAATTGTAGTTTTAAGATTTTACTAATCTTTGATTGTTAATCAAAGTTATAAAGAGTTATTTCTTCAGTAATAATTTATTATTAAATTGAATGTTATTATGTAATGTAGCTTATGTATACATCACATATACCAGTAGCGTTTAAAATAGATGTAGTTTCAGCGATATTATTGTTGATGAAATAACTTTCGTAACATCGTAAATTAAATGTAACATCGAAAATTATTTAATTGTAAGGTTGTCTCTCACAGTCATTAAAATAAATACATTTAAGAACTCTTGAAGTTGCTTCATTACTTTGGTGTAAATTTTCGAATGCTTAAATTTATTTACATTAGATTATAGATAAGAATAAAAGTGTTGGTAGAGCTGAAAGCAAAATGTCTACCTATTGTATAATTAACCGACTTCAAAAAAATAAGGAGGTTCTCAATTCGCTGTATTTTTTTTTATGTTCGTTACCTCAGAACTTTGGACTGGGCAAACCAATTTTGATGATTCTTTTTTTAATCGAAAGCTGGTGGCTGTCATGTGGTCCCATATAATTTTTTTTGAGATCTGACAATGGCATCCATGATAAAACCATATAAGTCTTAAATTTGTATTAAGTAAGCGCGACAAATGGACGAATAACACAATATCACGCCAACCGATTTCGATGTTTTTTTTTAATTGAAAGCAGGTGCTTATCACGTAATCCCACATAAATTTGAATGAGATCTGACAAGAAGTTTTAGAGTAACTTTGAAGTCGGTTATTTTTTGTTAGTAAAATTTAGATTATTTGCTTAGTGGCCTTAGTGTTGACTAGAACAATAGCAACTATTTAGGTCCTAATTCCTGGTTATTTCTAGTTTTAGGAGTAAATACTTATCCCTTAGATGATAATATACTTATCGCCACCATACTGTCATAGCCACCATATTCCTGCCTTCTCATTTCAATGTTTATAATATTGACTCAAGGCAAAACTAATAAAAATATTGATAAATTGATAACCTAATACTTGTAGGACTTACTACTAGTATGTAGTCAGTTAGTCCCACGTACAGTCCTATTCAAGAGTACGGCTTGGACGCTAGAATGGAATAAGGGTAATCTAGATTTGAATCTATTGGGAATACAGATAAACATCAATAAACTTTTGGGAGATGCATGGCGGCAGTAAATATAAATCGACTGTTAAGTTGCCGCACCAAGGGTCCAGGGTTCGATTCCCAGCGAGGCGGAAATTTGAATGATGAGTTTGAGTTTCTTTTCTCGGTCTGGGTTTGAATGTCCTTGTCTAGTGTGTTGTCCATGGCACTCACGACACAGGGAATCCTAGTATGGGGGCTACGAGTGTGAAGCGTTATTTATTTATTTTATGGAAGTAAGTAGTGGTAGGGCCCCACAGAGGAATTAAATTGGTACCATTGATTTTAATAGTTCTTTATTACACTTCTTACTATATACATTATACTTATTCCTCCATGGGATCCATGGGTCTGATAGCTTCCACCACTAATTATTAGATGTTCTGTGGCTTCCACCTTCTTGCTTGGGTCAGCCGCCAAACGACCCGTCGTGTTCCGGCTTGGGGCTTGAGAGCCAGTTCTTTCTTTTTTGATCAGCAACGCATCAGTGAATTCAGTGATGCCTTTGGTGTTGCTGGTGTCCATGGGCGACGACAGCCACTCACCATCAGGTGGATCGTCAGCTCGTTTGCCGGCTATTTCCAAATAAAAACATTGAATAGCAACACAAAAAAGTCAGCGATAGGTAGGTACATGACTTCACATCACAGGATTAGAAGTGAAACATAATCTATACTATAATCTATACTAATATGATAAAGAGGAAAGAGTTGATTGTTGGTTTGCATTGAAAGGCTCCGAAGCTATTGAGCCCATTTGAAAAATTATTTGACTGTTGGAAAGCTACATTATCCCCGGATAACATAGGCTATATTATATTTTCAAAAAATTTGGGATCCTTAATAAAACTCCAATAATGTAACCCGAGGTGTAAAAAAATAAGAAAACCGAAGCAAAGCGAGGGCGGTTACTCGTCTTCATTAAAGGTAGGTACGTAATTAACCTACAGCTAACTGCATGTAGTCTACTTGCGCCAACACAGATTTAAAATAAAATGAAATCTGAGAATACGTAACAAATAAAATATAATTTGCATGTCTTCATTTATTAAAATATTTCCCGTAATGTATCATATAAAAATTTACCTTAATGTAGAACCACTCCCATAAAACTAAAGTTATAAGCTGGCGTCATCTGTTACTTGGCATTAAAACTATGAGGACTTGACTAAGATGAAGAAAGGTTAGAAGTTCGGTATAATGCTCATAGATGGCGGTACATACTACAATTTTTAAATAGTTTTGGAGTTTTCTAGAGATGGCATTCATTATAATAATTTATTCGTAATGTTTCTTCTGAGCAACTTTTATCCTAGCGAAAATTATCTATTTCATGTTAAATAATCTGCCAAGTAAAAATGTATCATGCTCTTGAAGAGCTCCCAATTTTAATAGACGTTTTTTTTTGTGTCCCGTGTGCAGTCACTAATAATTGGTAAAACCATCCTTCTCATATAAAGTATGAAAATTTGTAAGGATAGATGTATGGATGTTTGTTATTTTTTCACTTAAAAAGTACCTTCTGAACAGATTTTAATTTTGCACATAGTTAAGACTTATCTATGGGTAGATACTAATATTATAAAGAGGAAAGATTTGATTTTTTGTTTGCATTGAATAGGCTCCGAAACTAATACTGAACAGTTTCATTGACTGAAACGATTTGAAAAATTTTTTGACTGCTAGGAAGCTACACTATCCCCGGGTGACATAGGCTATATTGTAGTGTCAAAAAATTAGGGATCCTTAATAAACTCCAATAATGTAATTCAAAGTGTAAAAAAATAAGAAAACCGAAGCAAAGCAAGGGCGGTTACTCGTCTAGAATAACATAATTATGGGCACTTATTATTCCAGAAAACTCAACACTACTTAGGTACAGATAAAGTGTTGCAATATCCGATTTCTAAAAGTTTATTCAAAGCCATTGTAGGTATTCGCATTTAATCGAAATATAGTATTTCATATTATCCTATTTGTACAGAGAGAGTGTAGACTGGAGGTATTGACAGATACAGATGTAGTTATTGATAACGCAGATAATATTATTAGGTTATCGCGATTTCTATTGCATAATATATCGTATTGCGAAATGATGAACGATATAGATTGAGATTAACATCACGATAAATCAAATTAACCATTCAACCGTCGAATCACTCCACTCAATTTGAACTTAATTCGGGAACTTTTTTTATAAGTACTTAATTAAATTATCTCGGTCAAGCGACTCATTCATTCAATTAACCAGAAGGCTCTTCGAATACGTCCCCGGAATATTAAAAGTTAGGATCGCAAAGGAAGTCGGCTGAAATAAAATGTAAAGGAAAAGCCTCTAATGAAATTAATCGTGTCGCTTGTGTTTCTAATAAAGTAATTTGGGAATAATGGGTTTTGTTCGTTTTGCCCAATTTTCCCTTTTGGGTTTGCGAAGGAAGATTTTAAGGCCAGTTGGCAATCAGACACTCAATTCCCGGCAAAATTGGGTTGATTTGACAATATAAAGTAAATAAAAGACAGAAATTGAAGTTCTAAGAGGCGTAAGTACCTACTTTTAATGGATTGCTTATGGCGTGAACATTTTGTTCATGTCAACACCAAAAAAAAAACAAACGAACTACGTGATGTTAAGACGTGGTCACCGTCGCCCATGGAGATCAATAAAGGTATAACTAATGTGGCTGCCTAAAAATAAAGTGGGGATTCCACATGGCTTTCAGACATTGCGGCCGAATATGCATATTTCACCCTACCACCATGACTTATATCTGCCATGACTTATACTCGTACATATCTTCCATGACGTATAGTTGGCATTGTCAGTTATTAACCGTGCACAATCAGCAGGTGAGGTTGGTTTGGACTCAAAGTAGATAATTTTTAATGGCTCAGGTACTCACGATTCGTATTTATAAGTAGCTGACCCGGCGAACTTCGTATCACCTAACAAACAATTTTTTTCTAAAATAAAAATAGCCTAAGTTACTCCTTGTTACATCAGCTATCTGCCAGTGAAAGTACCGAAAAAATCGGTCTAGCCATTTCAGAGATTAGCCGGAACAAACAAACAGACAGACAAACAGACAGACAGGCAGACAGACAAAAATTGTGAAAAACGTTGTTTGTGTATTCAACAGACACTCCAATTTTATTTATTTGTATAGATGTATAGATACCAATATTTCGACCCAGTTACATGGATCGTGGTCACGGCGAGACTGTGATTGGGATAAACTCTTGACAGGTTACACTTGACGTTAATGACAGATAAGTCTGTCACTGTAGTGTTTAGAGGGTCAATAATACACACATTTTACTCTGTAATAGGTCAGATAGGTATACGCAAAGCACACGTCTGCACACTGCCCTTGCTCGCAGCCTCGCTGTAGGACTGACTGGCAGTCAGTCACTGTACGTATACACTACATCCCTTCTTTATTTTATAATAAATAATAATTGATTACAATTGTTCGTTAGCAAATCATATATTGCAACATTGACATAGATCTGACAATAATAAATTATATAATATCCAACCACGGACCTAAAAAAAAGACGGACATAATCCCAAGAACAAATTCAGTGAAGCACCCATAGGAATACCAACTCTGTATTCGTACAAGTACACACACCCACACATTGACACCATACGGCTACGACATTGACACCATCGCCAATCAAAAATTACAAAATTACGCACACATGGTAAGCGAGCTGTCAGCTGTCAGCTTCACTTTCGATTAGACAAGGTTACGTCTGTTCTTTTTTTATGTCTGTGTATCCAACGTTTATTTTCTTTGTGTTATTCATTATCATTATTGTTGTACAACATGTATTTCTGTACATCGTTTTCACCATCAGAAACTCACACCACTACGTGAGTGCAGGGTTAAAGTTTGGTGTCAATCTGTTAGCCTTAGTTACTTATTATTCATTGATATATTTTTCTGTAGCTAATTTAGAATCTTGTAGCTCCCTTAGTACTGTAACTGTCCACATAATATGGTTTCCCTCTTTTCTTTAATTGGATTATAGACCTGTCAATTTCTGTCTTTCACATTACTGTCATTGTTAGAGTGAAAGGTATTTTACTGGAAGTGATTGGAAGCTTCATAAAAAAATCATCTTATTCGCTTATGTCAATTTGGAGATCTTATATCAATACAACTCTTGTAGATCATAATTATATTTTTAACAACCGTCAAATGTAGCATTGAAAGTAAATTAACCCAAGCCATTTACCACAGTCGTCTACTTCAATTATCAAAAGTAACAACATTACTTCTGAAAAATCTCGAGTAAGTCCCTCTATTGCCACGGCTCACCCAGCTGATATGCATATATTATCCATTTAGTGTCATATGTGTGCATCATATGTGTGCAATATGCATCACCCATACACACCCCAAACTTCACTTCTTCAACTTCACAACTTTCTTTCTTGAGATGGAGACTGATCTCGTATTGTTCAGTATCATGATTTATCATGATTACCTATTTATAGGTACTCGACTGGTACATGACTTACAGGTATTTCCCATCTTGTTTTCTTCAAGACTAAGTGAGAACAAAACTCTTAAATTATTTATGGAATTAACTTTTGCTATTTTGACCTATCTTGATATTACTTTCCAATTTTTTTTGAGGGTACTCATTTATATTGAGGGTAGGTCACAAAATTTGAAAGTGATTCGAAATTTTCAAACGTTAATCTTAAGAATTTTGAGTCATTCAACTAGACATAATTCATGATGTCAATATAATATCTACAGTTCATACAACTCGCTTAGCGCATTATAAGAACTCAACTTTAAACAATTTTCCTATGTGACATTGTTATTTCCATCTCGTGTCACTAAAAAATTCAAACTATTTGCCAGCCATTCATTTAATGCCAAGCTATTTAATTCTACCACCAGTATTTACACTGTGAAAGTCACAGGCACATTTTTGAGGGAACTTCATTTCATGGTAAGGGGTAAATCTTGAGAATTTGAGTCATTTAACAAGACTTAATTCATGATATTATCAGTATAACTGTCTACAGTTCAAACAACTCACTTCGCGCATTATAAGGGTCAACTTTAAACAATTTTCCTATATGACATTATTGTTTCCATTTCTTGTCACTAAGGAATTCAAGCCATTGGCAACCCATTCATTTAATGCTAAGCTATTTTGCTCTACCACTATTGACACTCTTAAAGTCACAGGGGTATATAGAATAGTACTAGTAGAATCTCTAATAATCTTAAAAATAGTTGCTTGTGAAACTACGATCACAGCTGACCAATTTATTGTCTCTTTAATTATCATGCGAACTTGAGTGTTCTCTTCATTATCTTAACTCTTGGTTCACTATCAGTTTAGTCAGTTAAGTTATGATTCTCTGGGAATTTGCGTTTGCTTCGCAGGGGAGTTTTCAATCGTTGACAAGCACTCTGTGTGAGAATGCTTTGTGAGTTGGTGGTCCTGCGTGCATGGTTACACCCAATTACACATATGTACATTCGGCTTAGTGATGTGGCCACTCCAGCTTCTAGATGGAGATCTAGTGCTTCCAGCTTCCACAACATCAACGTCACTTTAAACTTGATAGATCTGTAATACAGAAATATAAGACCGAAGACGAGCCTCGGACTGTACTGCTTTAGAGATAAATCTCTGAAGTTGCTACTTAGCACTGTCATTCAACTAGACATAAGTTTTTTTTTTATCCTCTTGGCCAAGTCTGACATAATTAAATCGAACCACTTTGTTAACGCATACTCAATAATTACAGCATGAACCTTGCCCTTGGTAGGTATTGTTATTGTATAATGTCGTGAAAAGTATGGAAACTGACTGAATAACCTTTTGGTCATTAGCCATCAATTGATGACGATAGTTAACTATTTATATTAATTTTACATGAAAAGAGCGCAGAGAAACACCTAAGGTGTTGTCGTTCTGCAGATGGTTCAAGTTGGATGCATATTAGTAATAAGTTGTATCTACGTAAAATAGTTGATTACAACGTCGTGTTTTATTGGACTAGCTCAATATAACGAAATTATATTTCTCAGTGTCTCATTGTCTCTTTACTATGGAGAAAAAATCATAACCTTGGCATATAATATTTACCTATTTTTTTTTTTTTTTTTGACAGCTCAAAAAGATTAACATTTATATTCATTGCAAGTAAAAATATTAGATGAAAATACTACGATCTTTTGAGTCTATAATTGCTCATTGCCACATGGTTGAATCTTTATTTTTCAATAATAATAATTATCCAATAAATAATTGTGGATTATATTATCTAAGAATTGCAAAAAAATAATATAACTATCATAAAAGTCGAGTCCGTTACCATGGACTCATAACTGCTGTCGTTTGTCATATTTTGTCATAATCTGCTCACATAAGTGATATGTTCACATATTACTATACTCGTCTGTAACGAATTAATATAAAATAATGAATCGTCAATGACGGAAGTATGTCATTGTACATTTCATACATGGTCAGATTCAAATTTACTTCAAAAGAAGTTATGGAATGTTAACACATTAATGGAATAAAATATACCATACCAATAATCACATTCCTTTCATAATACTTGAATTCTGATGCCACATCATCTCTTTACTTGGTATTTGTAATTCATATTGATTGGGGTGACTTTCTGAAAACCTGCAATTTGTTATTTCATCCCACGATTTCATATCAGTGAAATGGGTCCGATTGTGATGGGAATTATCTCCATCAGGTATCTCGAATGGGTATCTTATGAATCATATCCAACAGACATCTTTGGCTTTCAGTGATATTCATAACGGCATATCCATAAAATATTAATTTGTAAATATTTGCCGCCACTGTGTATGCATGGCTTTTTACAAATGTAACGTTTTTACAAGTGTAACATGATTGCGTAGCCTTAAAACATTGATTTATAATATTTGCGGACACCTTGTATGCATGGCTTTTTACTTATGTAACAGTAACATGACTGAGTAGCCTTAAAACATTGATTTATAATATTTGCGGGCACCGCGTATGCATGGCTTTTAACTAATGTAACAGTAACATGACTGCGTAGCCTTAAAACATTGATTTATAATTGTCATTATATACTACGGTATATTATATACCACTTGTATACAGGATACATTACATTATAATGTATAATGCTCAATCACCTCGAATGATTATAGCAGCATTTCAATACATCGATTAGTTTGGCTTCTTCCTCAGAACTCCAAGCCAAGTATCTACTTCATACCTTAATTTATTTTATGATAATTATGATAAATACCCAATAAATTGAAAACTTTTTTCCATTTTTTTTAGCTATAAAAGCGTTACAATATCTCTGACATTTTAGACTGAACTTTAGTATTCCACATACTACATGCATCCTTAAATTTTAATATACCTTTTAGGAAATACTCATTATATTGAATAACTTTAGCAAAGACTATATTTCAATATCTTTAATAATTTGGCTGGACATAAAAATGTTCCACGTGACTTTACCCAGAACTTTGTTTTTTCTTCTCGAAACAGCCATCCTTGAGCCATCACGAAAATTTTTGAATGAAACATAGTGAAATCGGTTAAGCTATTAAAAATACTAAAGGTCATTTTTATTTATACAAACAAGAAGGTAAGTATATTACAATAATAACGTGCTTCTTTCGGGCATTTTTTTGTACACAAGGTACAGTAGCATTTTCCTTACGAGTCTTGTTTAAATTTGCGTGCCCCTTGCGGGTCTTTTTGTACTCAAGGTACATCAGCTTGCTCCTTACGAGTCTTATTTAAATTTGCGTGCCACTTACAGACCTTTTTGTACTCAAGGTACATTAATAAGCTCCTTACGAGTCTTGTTTAAATTTGCGTGCCCCTTTCAGGCCTTTTTGTACTCAAGGTACAGTAACAAGCTCCTTACGAGTCTTGTTTAAATTTGCGTGCCCCTTGCAGGCCTTTTTGTACTCAAGGTACATTAACAAGCTCCTTACGAGTCTTGTTTCAATTTGCGTGCCCCTTGTAGGCCTTTTTGTACTCAAGGTACATTAACAAGTTCCTTACGAGTCTTATTTAAATTTGCGTGCCCCTTGTAGGCCTTTTTGTACTCAAGGTACATTAACAAGCTCCTTACGAGTCTTGTTTCGAATTGCGTGCCCCTTGCAGGCATTTTTGTACTCAAGGTACATTAACAAGCTCATTACGAGTCTTGTTTCAATTTGCGTGCCCCTTGTAGGCCTTTTTGTACTCAAGGTACATTAACAAGCTCCTTACGAGTCTTGTTTCGAATTGCATGCCCCTTGCAGGCATTTTTGTACTCAAGGTACATTAACAAACTCATTACGAGTCTTGTTTCAATTTGCGTGCCCAATGCGGACTTAATACTTGTAGCAGGACAAGTGGGATAGACCCGTACAACCTGCGTGAACCTTGACGTAGCTATAATTACCAATATATTTAATTTAATAATATTGGCTTTAGCGATAAAAATATTAACATAAATAGTGATTCAATATTACTAAGTAATACGGATTGTAAGGTATAATAACCTTTTTACATAATATTATGTGCATATGCATAACACACTGTTTGTAGCTATTTTATAAGTTCTTCCTTAATATGGTTGTATAGGCATGATCGTTAAGTGTACTGTATTGGCGTGACCATAATAATACTATTGAACTGCTAATTAATAAGCAAAATTACATCTAAAACTTATTTAGATAATTATAATCTTTTGAATTCATTGCAGAACGGTATTTGAATTATGAAAACATTAACCAAAGCATTATATTAATATGTGGGGTAGATTCTCAATCGTTTCTTTCCAAGTTATTGTAAGAGTAACGTGGAGTTTCACGTTTTTATTAATTACCCACCAAATACAAAACAAAACTTAGGATATTGTTATAGTGATGCGGTAACTTTATTTGAAACTAGCAGTTGCCCTCACTTCGCTTCGGCAAAAATATTAGGTACTTTAGTTTACTTACAGAACATACATTGATCATTAGAACCGCATTACAATGAAAGGTCAATACACCACATAAAGTTTCCATAGTTTTAGGGTTCCTTACCTCAAAAGAAAAAACATGGTTTCCATAAGATCACTCACTCTATTGCCCGTCTGTTTGTCTGTCTGTCAAAACCTTTTCTTCTAAGGAACGCGTGAAGGTAACAAATTAAAATTAATATCCAACACTCAGGTCTGCAATCCCTAGGAGCTGTGAAAAGATCAATATTCTGTGTTGTGAACGCAATCAAAAGACACTCGGCTAAAAGAAATGTCTTAGGTATAACATAGGATAAAGAAAAAAATAAGAAAACTATGAATTTGTAAGTAGGTAATAGGTATCACAAAGAAAATGATTTTACACCTATTTGCAGAACTTGGTAATTAGATCGGGACGGAGGAGACAGTTTTTCAACGGTAAAGTTAGGTTTGTTTTTCGATTCCGTTTATCTTTTCGTCACACGTTTTGAGGCCGGCAACACATGAGTGACACCCCTAATGTTGCTAATGTCCATGGGCGACGGTGATCACTTACCATCGTGACCCGTCTGCTTGTTTGCCTGCTTAAGGCATATAAAAAAATAGCTATATTAGGTTCCACTAAATAGTTAAGTTAGGTTCAACAACCCTAGTTCGCACTTGGTCGATTGCTTTTACTTATTATTATTATTTCATCATATTATTTTCTAAATTTTGTGTTTCCTGGTTAACCTTGGTTTCCTGGTTCCTTGGTAAATTACATTGAATAAATAGTTTGTATGGTGCCTTTTGGCTAATCCATCAGTATTTCACATTATATAGGTACCCAGATTTAAAAAAAAGTAGTAATCCTTCTCCAAGGTACAATCTATATTTATCCCAAACACATCAAGATTGGTTCAGCGATGCGAGAGAGTTAAGGTTAATTCGATGAGTTATGTGAGATGACTTATGTATATGGCAACACATTTTCACATTTATTACATTGTAGTTTTGGCAAATTCATAATTTGGCAAAGGGAATCTCCACTTTTCCTTCACAGAAAATGAGAAAATTCAGCACTCAGCAGTCTCAACGTGATGTTCCTGAAGATATGCATTATAACAGAACTACAACAATACTCTAACTACTAACAATACTCTAAAAATCATGGAACACTTAGCTATTTCAAAGAATCCTAAGCTTGATTTAACACGTCGCAATACGCTTTGTACGTGGAGTTATGTATTTTATTATCAATTATTCAATTTGTTCAATGTCAACTGTTCGTACAACTAAATTACGATTTTCAACCCCTTCCATGGTGAAATATAAAACATGCAAAATTTTTGTTGGAGAGCATAAATAGGAAATTCGTGGTTTAAAAAAAACTGAAGATAAAAATAGATATTATTTAGTCCGTTATAGCTATTTGAATTATTGTAAAAAATTACTTCAGTACCACATTCTGGCTCCATCTTGCAAAAAATATATTAAAAAAAACTAAGAAATGTATGTACCTCTGTGCCTTATTTGGATGAAGAAAAGGTTTCTGTAAGTTTAAAACAAATCGACTCATATTTTATTTTCTCGCTTTTTTATGGAACCCTAAAATATATCCTATAATTTAAGTTGAAGACTCGATATCGTAGAAAAGTCCCGTTGAAATCCTTTCATTGGTTTCAGAGATAAGCGGAGACAAACAGACAATTAAAAATTAACAAAAAAAAACTCTTTTTCGGTTTTGATATCGTGCAAGTAACGATGCAACATGAAAAATTCAGTTATTTCGGAATCACAGACGGACTCTTCAATTTTATTTATTTGTAGGTAAAAAAGAGGTTTGTATGTATTAAAGTCGTTGGCGTGAATCAACAAATACAGCGCCATCTAGTGGCCAAGACAGTAATGGATCGGTTACTCATACATAATTAATTTGCGTTTTTCCACCACTTCCAAGGTGAAATTAATAAAATGCTGAAATTATATTGGAGCACTTAAATACGCAAAAAACATGCTCTTGAAAACAAAATAAGAAAACAGATATCCACTCAGTAATAGGGATTTGAATTATTAAAAAAAATAACCTTTAAAGGCATTTTATGGTCTTTCCATGTCATATAAGTAAAAACTAAGATTTGCATGTATTACTTTTTTTGTACGGAGAAAACGTTTTTTATTATTTAAAACAAATCAGCTGACATTTTTTTATTTTTCCATACAAAATATCCCTAAGGAACCCTTTGGTGTGGAATCATAAAAAATAGCTTAAATGCTAAGTTGAAGACTTTTTAATATCTTAGTTAAAGTCGTGTTAAAATTTATTCAGTGGTTTCAGAGATTTGCGGAGACAAACAAACAGACAGACAGGAAAATTTTTTAAAAACTCATTTTTCGGTGTTGGTATCGTGCAAATAACGATTTGCAACTTGAAAAAAACATTTTCAAAATCACAGTTTAACTCTTCAATTTTATTATATGTATAGATACGAAACGAAATAAATTACTCTTTCACATACTACAATTTCCTACTGCAATATCATAGGGAATTATGGTCTATTTGTAATAATTACTTGAGGCATGGCCCTTTGTGAACAAAATGATTTGCATGGCCTTCGAAGTATTTAATTAGTTTTGATGCTTAGACAACCATTTTCTGTACAAATATGGCAGTTGTACTTTAAGTTGCCGAGTAATTAAAACGTTAACACTCAAATAATTGTTACTTAAGTGCACGCAATTAGGTATACCCACATATAAATTATGTGGTTGTAATGTAATAATACACTTTACTTACTTAAATGCGAATATTATAGAACGTATTCGTAACGAATTTGCCTGCCCGAACGTATGCAAGCAAGCGCATTACTCCTTCTTTTCCTTCCAACAATTTTTTGGTAATTCCTTATTATTTTTTACCGTCGTCGCCACTTGTAGTGTTTAGAGGGTCAATAATACACACATTTTACTCTGTAATAGGTCAGATAGGTATACGCAAAGCACACGTCTGCACACTGCCCTTGCTCGCAGCCTCGCTGTAGGACTGACTGGCAGTCAGTCACTGTACGTATACACTACAGTCACCCTTCCGTCTCGATCGTTTTCCGTTCAAATCACGACACTAACAACGTCTTTACCCACTGAACTCCGCATTATTTTCGATTTCTTTGACACAAAGCTAGGACGGGATTCCATGGAGCATGGATGGAGCCCTTTACACTCCAATGTAGTCTTCACAATGTTCTTCAGGCTTATAAGGCTTAGCCAGGAGCTTAAATATAGCTTAATGAATGCTAATTTGACAGCTTATATAGCCCAATCGAGGGCTATTCTCTAAAATACAAACTCGAAATCGAAACTCACTCAAGTGAGACTCGAAAGCGAACTTGCATCATCTTGATATGTCATTCTCTAATCATCTAGTACGCATTTGCGAAGTGAAGTGAGTCTCGAACTCGAACTTCAATTTTGAAACTCATCGCGGATTCCGCTGTCAAGTTACGAGTACAAAACAGAATAGCCTTGCAGATCGCCCTCGAAGTTGGTTTACTCGCTCGATCACACGATTGAGACAAACTGTTAGTCTATAAGCGTACAATCATATTAACTTCGACAACTTCGTGTATTACACTTGGACGAAACGCTTTATTTCCGGGTCGGGACTTAGAATAATTAGTTTTTTTTTCAATGGCAAATAGATACATTTTTTACAACTATATGTTAATATGCTAACATTCCCACATTCTAAGAATATGATGAGTGCACTAACTTAGTAAAATCCTATGAAAGTCAGACTCAATAACCTCCCAATATTCAATCACGATTTGGCCTAAATATGTAAATATCTTTCGTTTGTAACAAGTCGTCATTAATACCGAATCATTAAATCCGAATGCACAGAGCTACTGTGAAGGAACGAGCCGTAATTTATGCTGCCTGAAGCAGAATCACTTAAGCTTAAATACATTTAACATACGGATGTCTGTAGCTTGTCGATGTACACATATTTCACCGAATATTTTTTATCTACTACAGTCCCACGTTTAGAATATATTTTATGACACAAATCATAGTGAATGGATTTCAATTTCCCGTTTATGTCGTACCCCTGATTCGGGTCGGTGCTAACCTTCATATTATTTGTTATTTTTTCCGAATTTTCACATATTCCGAACCATGTGTGGGATTCTATCATCACAAAATATACTATAATCTTAAAATGACATATAAATTGTGAAAAAAATCTGTGATAATCAAATTAAAAATCAAACATTTATTAGGTACAATATGCTCATACACCCATATTGCATAGTTTGTTTATTAATAGCTTCCGGCCAGATTCTTCTTTTTAACCGACTTCAAAATGGAGGAGATATTCAATTCGACTGTAGTTTTTTTTATGTTTGTTAGCTCAGAACTCTCGACTGGGTGAACCGATTTTAATGATTCTTTTTTTAATCGAAAACTAGTGCTTGTCATGTGGTCTCATTTAAATTTGAGTTAGATCCGACAAGTAGTTTTTGAGTTAGGTCTTTTGTAATCCGTTATTTTTTATCAAGAATTATGTAGTTTGTGTTATAATTATGTTACTAGTGCCCTCCGTGCGGCTTTGCCCGCGTTTTCCAGAATAATAAGTTAACTATATCTTGTTCCAGATCATGGTCTATCTGTGTGCTAAATTTCATGAAAATCTGTTCAATATTTTTTGTGTGAAAGAGTAATAAATATCCGTACAAAATTTCAAATTCTTAATATTAGTACATCACTAGGATTATTTCAAACACTAACGCCCCAACTCAGAATCACTAACGATTACTTTAAACGCTCCTTAGTAAAATTCTATTAGTTATTATTTATATTAGTAAAATTCTGTACTAAGGAGCGATTTAAGTAACCGTTAGTGACTCTGAGTTGGGGCGTAAACAATTAATTCATGTTAAATTTTTGTACGCCTTTTACATCAGGGATAGGCGTTCAAGAAGTTACTAGAATAAAAATATGAAATAAGTTCACATCTGCTACAGGGCCGTCATTAAATGAACAAGGTAATTTAGAAAGGGATCCTACCATGGACTTAAGGAGGCTGGAATCAACAGTCAAAACAATGTATTTTTTCGTGAAAATCAAGGGGTATGAAATGAAGCTTTAGTCTTACGGCCTTAATTACATTCACGAACGAATAATTCATAAACGATTAATAAACCTATTTTAGCTATTGCACCGTTATAATATGTTTTTTCTTCATTCAGTGAAAGAAACAAAACACTTTATAAGTTTTCTATATGTCTGCTTGTTTTATGAATAGGCTAGTATGTAAAGTATCTTATGGAATTCCTTATTAAATTCAACTCGTAGCTGGGCTAGTTAGCATTTCCCACATCCTTTCATCACAGCCAGCTTAAAAAAAAGGGTGCGTGTACTTTTGTACGCGCGTGAGAAGTTATACTTCTTTGACATAATTAAGTAAATATTTAATTTAATAACGTGTATCAGTTTTAATTATCTTTCAAAGCCTATTTTTGTACTAAATAAAATATTATTATTACTTGTGTACTATCTATGTTTACATAAGTACAAACTGGATGGCGTTGTTCAGGAACCTGAATCACGCTGTTGAGACTCTGTGAGACTTGTATATTAAATAATAACATTAAATTTTAAAAGAGGTAAAGATAATAAGAAGCTAGGGCCATCTATCCAGTGCTTTCATACCCCCTCCATGGTAGCGCAAACGTTTAACGCAACCTTTTTGCAAGTCGCATAAGAAGTATAACTTCATAAAACATCAGTTTATCAATAAGCAAGCTACTTATCTGTATAAAAAGTATTTTGTGGTCGGTTACAAGCAACTAAGTACTAAGCGAGCACTTGCCGAAGTTAGCTCTATGCTTGTCCGATACCTGCGATAGCTTCTCCCTAAAATACAGTTATCTCAGATGCATTGGTGCCCTATAAATTTAAAGAAATGAGGCCCTATATCTTTGTTATTGGAGCCGGGTGAAGGTTTATTGAACCGGCATCTGGTGTCGTTAGCATAACTGATGCTTTTACCGATCGCCTAAAAATAATCGGTTTTCCTTCCCTTCGCTTTACGCCGGCTACATTTTTAAGAGAAATACGGATAGCATTTAAGACGAACTTCTTTTCTTGTTGAAGTGTTTTTGAAGAATACAAAGTATGATATTGGAAAATTGAGGATAATTTGAACTTGGTTGGCCGATATCTGTTTGTTTTTTGCTTCTGGGATGAAAAAATGTTTTACGTTGTAAAGGTTCCTCAGAAATGATTGTAAGGACAGCTATACTGATGTATTTGTACGAAGGATTCACATGACTTTTAAGTTAACTACCTCTCGATTTAAGAGGTATTTTTTAAGCTCATCAAATTGCGTCAAAAAAAAAATTCTGTCTTGTTACTATCTTTTGAATTTATACTTTGTATTAAAGCAAGAAAACAAAATGCGTGAACTCATTGAAGGGATATAAATTACCAGAACAGACATCGGTTGCCGGGAGGTTCTATTTGCAAAATTGATCCCCGTTCTCCTTTAAAAATCGAACCATTGAAAATTGAAGCCCATTGGCGCCAATTAATTGGGACAAACATCGTGTTCGCGTTGTCGAATATACTAGTAATAATACAACAGAAGCCATAACAGTACATAATAGATTAATACTATTACGTATTGAACGTTAACTAGAAAAAAATCATCAACCTCTAGCCAAAAAACAAAAATCCTAAATTAAAAATACCTAATAGTATTCTACTGAACCCTAGAAATTTTAAATGAGAATTCTAGATTAGAAAAATACGGGACCATGTCAATGCGAGTACGATTGGGACTTTACCAGTTTTTCCATTTTCCAGTTTCTTTGCAATGTTTTTTCCTTTAGATTCATTGGCCGAGACTGCTTTTTACAAGAAGAATTCTTTTGTATTCTGTTACAAGTAATTTTTAAAGAAATGAATCAATGAAAGAGATTGGCTAACCATTGTCATATCTGTAAGTAAAAGAGGGATAGTGAAAAAGAAATCTCTATTGTTTACAACAAACACAGCACCTTGACATTTTCAATATTAATCGGATTTAATACATAAGTAACGAATATCTTGTAGGTATATTTAATGTAAGGTCACGTACAGGGAAATATCTTCAAGTATCTACTAATTCTTTTCCCCTCCCTCGAAATTACTTTCAGCGGTAATATTTACAGTATAAATTTAATCAAATAATATGCGAACAAGCACATTATTTGATCAAGACGATTAATTTGTTTAATTTTCACAAGAACCTGTGATACAAGCAAATGTTTAGATTATTTAAGGAAGTCTTTATGCAAATAATTTTATTACGTCAGGTTTTTTGCAAGTCTACTAGTTGCTCGAAGCAGATTTGTAAAGTATATGAATTGGCTTAGATTAGATTGGATTAGAAGCAAGTTCGCTTACTGGGCTCCTGAAAGGTCTATTGCAAGTAATTACGTTACAACTGGGTTAAAACCAGTTTCATAGTGGTCAGTTTAAAACATAAAAATGATATAAGGGAAGCGAAATATCGGATATTGAACAGTATGTAAAGTAGTCAGTTTAAAACAACAAAAAATATTATAATAAACGAAGCGAAATATCGGATGCTGTACAATATTTAAGAAGACATTTTGACGAAATAAGAAGTGGGAATTGGAGACCAGATTCGATAATTGTCATGTTAGCATGGTGGACTACGGCATAAAATTTGGTTTTTGAGAGAAGAGTTTAGCCCAGCAATGGGACAAATGGACTACAATTTACATAGATTAATGTACAGCATAGATTAAACAATATAATCCGCAATGCGGCTCTACATAATGCATCAGCTTAACTCGGATCATTTTCAATACACACGCACTTTGACTTCAATATGATTATAATGCAATTGCGTTATGGGATTCCATTGATCCCATAATGGGATGCATGGATTGGGATTGCCTCTATGACCCATTACCTTTGATAGATAAATTATTGCTTTATATGACCAATATCTATATTATAGGTCATTTAGTTTTTGATTTTACTTCTAAAGTAAACTCTATAAATTTTATATTTTACGAGTAACCGCCCTCGCTTTGCTTCGGTTTTCTTATTTTTTTACACCTTGGATTACATTATTGGAGTTTTATTAAGGATCCCTAATTTTTTTGAAAATATAATATAGCCTATGTTACTCGGGGATAGTGTAGCTTCCCAACAGTGAAAGAATTTTTGAAATCGGTTCAGTAGTTTCGGAGCCTATTCAATGCAAACAAAAAATCTAATCTTTCCTCTTTATCCTTTATGGCCTCACACCTGTCTTCTGTGAATGAAATATATTTATCTGCAAGAACACGACGCTAAAACTCCATTATCCGCTACATTATAAACTGAATGGCGAAGGCTAATTCCTTGTGGACCCCAGAAGTTATTACAATGAAGTTATTGGGTAGTTATTGAGCTGGGAATACCAAGTATAACTCGATTGATCTACCCTTTAACCTAGTTGCTATGTTGTCTATTCTGATACTATGTTGTAAACGTAACCTTTTAGTATATTTGGATTATATCCAACGCACTTTGCCCGCATTTTGTGGGCTAATAGGTAATCTATATTTTATTCCACACCATGGTCTACCTGTCTATTAAATTTCATAAAAATCCGTTCAGCAAGGCTATTCTGTTTTGTAACTCGACATCGGAATCCGCGATGAGTGTCAAAATCCTATCTTTAGTCGTTTGAAGTTTGACACTCATCGCGGATTCCACTGTCGAGTTACAAAACAGAATAGCCTTACATTACTTATAATGTGAAAGAGTCAAATATCCTTACATACTCACAAATTTTCACATTTATAATACTAAGTAGTATCTAGTAGTAGTAGTTTTAATGTCGTTTTATCCGTGTTTTCAGGCAATGAAAACTGCTACAATATACTCTTTCTGACATCTGTTGGCAAGTAGCAACACTAAAACTACTTCAATAGATGGCGTTGTTAAGCAACACTAAGCCAATGATTTCCAAAAAACACGATTTACCAAAAAAATTACCGAGAAAAGCTCGGTCATCCGGGTACTTTACTTTTATAAGTGTAATTAAACAACGCTTTATTCATGATATAAAACTGGTAACAAAAATATATTCGGCCGCACACACTAGCTACACAGCGCTCTAAGAGCCCTCTAAGTTGAAGGGTTCTTGTAAACGAGACAATAGGTGCAATATGAGAGTACTCCTGGCTGGCAAAGAAAGGTTTATTCAGGATCCAAAGTTCGGTACTTCGTTTCTTTTATATTGTAGTCAATGGGTCTAGTCTAGTTTAAGTGATCTATCTTTTTACAGAACCTCTTCTTATGTTGCTTTTATATTAGGTATGGATTTCTTCATGTCATTGAAGAGGCCCACGCCAGTTTCAGGCGATCCAGCGAGGATTAGTTGAGGATTTAGAGGCTACAGCAATTTTATTATTAAACATGCCGAAAAACAAGCACTACGAGTAATAGAGCCCTACCACCAAGCATTATTTCCACTAAGTTTCTGTCGTCTCTTATGACGCCCTACTTGAGGTCAGTATTCGTCAAAGACAAACTTTTATTAATAAACCATCTACGCCTTCGATATTTCTTAACGACAACGGTTTAAAAATCCGAACAGAAGGTTAATATGTTTCTGAAGTACAGTAGCGCACAACCACCGAATAATACAGAATGAAAACTTCCTAACAGACACAACAATTCTTACCTACTTTTATAGGGTTGTCACTCAGTTACTGAAAATAAAAATAAAACGGGCAAGTGGGTATCGAGCGAGAGTCAGCAATGAGTACAGACGGACAGATGAATGGACAGTTGTGTGGACTTTTATAATTATGTGTTCCGTTTTCTTTTTGTATATTAAAAACGGTGTAGCTTTGAAAGATGAAATGGTTGACTATGTAACAGTTTGTTTAATATTAAGTAGGTACTTACACTTTATTGTTACAAATGAAAAAAAAACATTCGAATACAAATATTTTATTTCAACAGTATAAATATGTAGGGTAAAGCAACCTGATAAAATAAAAAAGCTAACAGGAAAAAAACAATAATACTTACGCCAATATACGATAAGAATAATTATTAATAACCTTATCGCCACTTCAATTATTTTGGATATTAGGTACCTACATACTTCGTAAGTAAATACTTCTTTAATAAAATAAGCATAAGAAAATCCTTTCGATATACAAAAAAAGAAATCTCTTTGGTTTTCTCCTCATTATTTAAACAAATAGTGCAACAGTTTGGCATCTTTAAAAACAATACTTCGTCACAGAACGTCGCTCGTGTCACCGCCGCTGGCACATCTGAATTTGTTCGCTTACTGAACCGATTTGTACCCGAGCGCTTGTACGCTCCCCCCCTCTTGTCGGTGACAGGTCACGCACACTTAGCTGTGCATGTAGTAGTGTTCTCGCGCATGGCGTCACTCGTCAGTATGAAGTTTTCATTCTGTATTATTCTGTGGCACATCTCTGCCACCAGCGGTCAATGGTCATTCGTCCAATTAACGACCGCAACTTTGTAGAAAACCGCGACTTACAATTTTATTTGTAGTAGAAAACAAAAAAGAAAAGCGAAGTTTAACCTTCTCGATTTTTTACGTTCGACAAACGCTTAAGACTACGAGTTTTTAGGGTTCGGTAGTTTTACATAGTTTCGTGAAGTCAACATGAAGGACGGATAGTGGTAAAACATTTTTCTTTAAAAACATAATTATTTATTTAAATAATATTTGTTTCTGTAACTAACGAACAAACGATTTAACGATTCACTTGAATAAATTAAAACAGCAGTTCTGAAATAAGTTTTATTTCCATTAATTGTTTTTTAATATTTACCTATACATACCAATAATTCGATTTTGAAATGTGACGTAACGAAATTAAGGACCCCCTCCCACCCCTTGTCACACAATGTCACACTACATCGACCCCCTCACCTCTAACTAGTGACGTAATTTACAAATGACCCCTAATTGAGATATACGGAACCCTAAAAATGTCAATTTAATAAAGTACATCAATTATCTCTTACTTCAATTGATAGCTATCAAATTCAATTAATATAAAATTAAGAAATTCAATAAAAATCTTGTTTTATTGAATTCTAACAATCTAGAAAACGCATTACTTCGAACAACTATTACAACAAAAAACCTTTCATTTCATATCTTCGACAAAATAATTTATATAAAGTGATAAAATAAACCAAACCAACAGTCAGTAGGAACAGCCAGTGAAATACTAAGCGGGAGTGAATCCGAATAATTTCCGAGATTTATGATTCATACCGCTTTTGTTGCGAACCGTCCCGTCCCGCGGGAGCCGCCCTCTTGAACCAAGAGCGTACTACTGGTTTTTAGTCACCGTCAGCAAAAACAGCTTGCTTAAACCCTTGTCGAAAATGTTTTCGTGTAATGCTGTGATTTTAGTTTTTTGCTATTAATAGTTTTGTTAAATTACTCCTTAAGTTACATGAAGTTTAAGTTGATACCATTGTACCAGAGAAATCAGGGTACGGGTATAATAATATATTTCTTAATAATATATTGGATTGGTTTACTGGTATTTTGTAAAACCAAATAACACATAATGGGATTACATGGTTACTATCAAAAAAATAATTCCATTATGCTTAGGTTCTATCACGAACATAATGGCATGATTCTATTATTTACATATGCTTAGCTTTGCATCTTTGCGCCTTTGCATCTAAAAGAACCTCCTCTCGTGGTGCACCCCCCGGAGCAGCAAATAGTCGGCTTATGGAAGGTCATTGCGCTCTGGGTTAACTAACAAAATAATGCATTCAAAGATTAAAAAAATCTAAGATTTTATTGAACATAAACAAAATTACAAACTTTAAATTGTTCGTAAATGACTGCAAAAGTTATCAAACTGTGGCGCATCCATATACGCCCGCCTCTGGACAAGTATGTTTATTTATTTCATTTATTTATTTATTTATTTATTTATTCATTCATACTAACATCTAACATTACAGTTTTATTAAAAGTATTTACCTAGATCTAACAATTTGTACTTACTTAATAGTTAAAGTTACTTAGGCTAAAGTAGAAGTTAATAGTAGTGTAGGTACAATCATTAATCATTATCATTTGCCTCACCGTTTGTACCGTAATATTCTTATTGTGATCAATTTTTTTCATGAGAATAGCCGGCAAACGAGCTGATGATTCACCTGATGGTAAGTGGCTATCGTCGCCCATGGACATCAGCTACACCAAAGGCACTGATGCGTTGCCGGTCAAGAAAGAGAGAAGAAAAAGTTTCTCTCATGCTCCCAGTTGACTCCAGCAAGAGGGTTGTAGCTATCCAGGCTGAGTCCATCGAGAAATAAGTGTAAAATTTAAAATTTTAAAACACCACGACACTTTTATTTTCACCAAAAACGTGCTGATTACCTCAGGCTTTTCAGGTCGGAATAGAACCCTCTCGGCCATGACAGCTTTCACGCAAAAAAACCGCATCATAATCGGTCCATTCGTCCAGTCCATTTTCGAAAGTAGTGCTTTATAGAGTTGAAGTTTCTAAGATAATAGTTGGCTATGAATTCATGGAAATTTTTTCATAATAATTTCGTGATTTAAATAAACGGTAATTTTCTCATCAAATAGTTACTCGTTTTTTACGCTCAATCAGTAGTAGTAAAATATGCACAGGGTGGCACAGGCTACAAACATTCTTTACTATTATTTTTAGGTTATGACTTACAATCTTCAACTAAAGTTCATTTCTTACACACACCTCTCGGCCTATAAAGATACAGTCGCTTATAAAAGTGCTCATCTATATTTATACTCTAACTTTAGCGCGGTTCTTTTTCAGTTTTATTTTTTGTTCACGAATTCGTACGTTCAGTTCAACGGATACGCGCGATTACGCTACTGAGGGCGGATTCAGCCAAATACCATGTCATATCAGAGTAACTCGCATAGTACGAGTATATTAGTATAAACCAGTTAATGATAAATGAATTTGTTAACTCCAAAGAAAAATGCAAAAAGAGACGGCATTTATAAGCACTGCCGGAATGTTTATGATCTCAACCTTTGATACTATGACTGTTTGAATGTATCAAACCAAATCTCCTTTATAAAGGAGATATTTTTCGCAGAATACTTTATTAATAAACGCTTACTTATAAATAAATACTGCGTGAAGCCTGCCAGGTTGGCTAAAAACCTTCTGCTTGAGTCAGCCGCCAAACGACCTGTCGTGTTCCGGCTGGAGGTTTGAGAGTCAGATAACTGACTATATAAATAACTAGCTTCTACCCGCGACTTCGTCCGCGAGAATTTAGAATTAGATCCAGATCCTACTAAAATTTAGATGTTAGGTTTATATGTTTGTGAATTAAACTTACAGTATCCTGCTTTTCATCCCAAAGAATGATGTCGACAACATGCTTATTATTTCGTGTTCTAGCAAGTTGCTAAAGATTCGAAAAAATCATAGGGCATGTCGTGAGGAAGAAGTTCAGCGGCAGGCTACCTTAAGAGGTGCTTAAACAGGCACATCATCGACACCAGCACCATATTCATTATTTGGCGTACCAGCGAGCTGCTTAAGGGTCATGAAAATCAAAGGAAACGTCGTGAGGAATAATTTCAGCAAGCTTGAGAGCTGCTACGCCGGAACAGGCAGGTAAACGACGTTAGCAACATGCTCATGAAACAGAATGACGGAGATGGGCTGTTGCTAGATTATGAAGCGAGTCACAACACGCGAATCTCAGTAGCCAAAAGCTTATAAAAGGGGATAAAATTAACAAAGCGTGTAAATTTTGTGATGCGAGGAAACTGGAGGAAAACTATAAAGTTATTCCGCAATTAGAACAAACAGCAGAACCATTAACATCGGTATATTTAATGGATGCTTCCATATAATATGACATCTTTATTAACGGCATTGAAACGAAACGAAACAAAGAGACTCAGTGTTTTATGTACTTCATAGAGTGGCAAGAGGGAGGTTGCCCCATGCATATCTTTTAGTAGCTAAAAATTATATAGCGTCTTAGCCATATCGATTATATCGCTAAAAAATTACACGATTCCGTAGTCAAAAATAAGATTTATTTGTCTGTGGACCTTATTTACGCAGATGAAGTTGCAGTTTGTTATATCGTTAAACTATGATTTAAAATTAAATTATGCCAAATTAAGTATTTTCCTTGCAATCATCGCGGGTCATCGCGAAACATGATCATTAGCATACTTAAAGTATGAATGGTATAAAAAAATATATGTATATTTATGTACTAAATAGATCCTATAATAAACAAAGACTACATCGCTACTTACCATCAGGTGGAATTGTAGTCAAGCATTAACTTACAATTAAAAAAAATAAAATGTGTGCTATTCACACATAACGTGGTAGAAGTGAAACCTTCAAAAATTTTGTTTTCAAGATAAGGAGACGAATAAAATTTCGGGAAGATGATAATTGTAGGTTTTATTACTCCACTCCACTCCACTCCAGTCTCCACTCTCCACTTCACTCCAGTCTCCACTCCACTCCAGTCTCCACTCAACTCCAGTCTCCACTCAACTCCAGTCTCCACTCAACTCCAGTCTCCACTCCACTCCAGTCTCCACTCAACTCCAGTCTCCACTCAACTCCAGTCTCCACTCAACTCCAGTCTCCACTCAACTCCAGTCTCCACTCAACTCCAGTCTCCACTCAACTCCAGTCTCCACTCAACTCCAGTCTCCACTCAACTCCAGTCTCCACTCCACTCCAGTCTCCACTCCACTCCAGTCTCTATTCCACTCCAGTCTCCACTCCACTCCAGTCTCCACTTCACTCCAGTCTCCATTCAACTCCAGTCTCCACTCAACTCTAGTCTCCACTCAACTCCAGTCTCCAATCAACTCCAGTCTCCACTAAACTCCAGTCTCCACTCAACTCCAGTCTCCACTCAACTCCAGTCTCCACTCAACTCCAGTCTCCACTCAACTCGTCTCCACTAAACTCCAGTCTCCACTGGACAGTTTCGTTTCATCGAATTTCAAATCACCCCCGTACTAAAGAAGTTTTCACTTCAAAAAATCTATTTGTCTCTGCGGCTGGTTTTACAGTGTTAACATTCATCATCATCCTGCCCATTTCCCAATTTTATTTGGGGTTGGCGCAATATGTTTTCCTCTTCCACACTTCCCTATCAGCCGTCATCTTTGCACTATCTCTCTTATCTTTCATATCATCTGTAACACAATCCATCCATATTTTCTTTGGTCGTCCTCGTCCCCTTCGTCTATCCATCACATTCATATCCATCACTCTTCTCGTCACATGCGTTTCCTCTCGCCTCATCTCGTGCCCATACCGTGATATTCGGTTCCCTTTTAACTTTTTTGTAATTTTTGCCACTTTCAAACTTTCTTCTAATATTCTTTCATCTGAGCTTCTATTATAATATACTCATTCCTTACTTTGTCCATTCTCGTCACTCCACACATCCACCTCAACATTCTCATCTCTATGATATGCAATCGTCTCTCTTCCATCATCCGTCATCCATCTTCTTTGTAGCCCAACATTCTGATCCATACATACGACAAGTCTTATGACGGATTTGTAGATTTTACCCTTAAATTTACGAACAACAAATATTTTTGAAAAGTGTTTAGTTATTTGAATTGTTCCGTTGAGGAGTCATATTTCGTCTCTGACACACATCTTGCTATGTCAACGATAACAACAGCGAACATATTTAAACACGATTCAGTTATTCCCTACGACTGAGAAGCTCACTCTTAACATCCAGAATCCATAGTCTCACTATATTGACCAAGTTGAGTAAATTCCCAGTACAATAAAAAAATCATGAAAATCGCTTCTTAAACAACGAATCTATTCCTACCTAAACCCATTGTATACTAACGGTCTTGTTCATTAAAAACTTATTTAAGGTTTGTAGTGTTCGGCTAAAACACTGGTTATATGCATGCACAGCAATAAAAAAATAAAGAAATATTGACAAGGCCGAATTGACATAAGGCCGACACCACACTAGGATTTTATAAGCGTACGCGTTCATCCGACACACGTGATTAATGATTTGCTAAATAAGTAAAAAAAAATCTATATTTATTTCTATAAGGTAAATGAAAAAATATAGGCAGAAATTTACGAATGTTAAAAACCAAATTTGATGATTTTTTGACGTGACAACGTCTATAAATTGGTTGACTCGGGTGCCATTCACGAAAACTGTGTAACGACCAAGTAAGATTTGCCGGAACGTTACCATGCACGCGCAGCATTAAAGAGAGAGGCTCGCTCGACCGGCGCGCGCCTTGCGTCTCTCTTCTACGCGAGCGTTTCTGGCGTCGGAGTTGAATAGACTAATTAGTGAACTTATGTTCCAAAAACTTATGTACCACGAACAGACGTTGTCACGTTAAATCTCCGTCCGTATACAGACTTTACAGACAGCCATTTTGATATTTTTGCTATTAATTAACAGTTTTAATATATCGATGGTCATACGTTGACAACTCGTAACCCACATTTTTTTGCAAAATGAGTAAATGCATGAGTTAAATAATATGTAACTCATTTAACGAAAAAATGTGGGTTATGAGTTGTCAACGTATGACCATCGATATGTGAGATATAATATAATATTTCAATTTCAATTTATATTTAGAGCTAGGAAAAACCTTGATAAGCTACGAATACTTATTCAACGTAAAATTATTATTTTTTTATAATTCATCGATCAAGCGTCTAGCGCTAGGAACGTTCGACAAACGCTGATGTGTAAGCAGCCTTCATTTTGCGTAAAAAATGCTATGTTTGTTTTACTTGATTTTACACGAGATCGATGGTTACTAAAGCTTCCATTGCATGATAAAAATGATCACAATGTGCCTCACCGCAAATTTTTATATGTTTGTAAATAAACATATTAAAACAATGAACTAATTATAATTTAATCACTCAATCAGCTGTTTTGAGTTTTCTAATGTCACTGTGATGACAAACGTCAAAACTGTTTTCCTATTACCATTTAGTTTACTTCTTCTCCCTCGAGAATAGATATCAATATCTCGGGATAAAAAGTATTCTATATATTATTCTAGGTATTAAACTATCTGTGTGCCAAATTTCATCTATATCCGATCAGCCGTTTTTGCGTGATTGCAACACAAACATCCAAACATCCAAACATCCAAACATCCAAACATCCAAACATCCAAACATCCAAACATCCAAACTTTTGCATTTATAATATTAGTAGGAAATAGGATAATATCTTTTGTATTTTTAACCGACTTCAAAAAAGCAGGAGGTTTTCAATTCGACTGTATTTTTTATGTTTGTTACCTCAGAACTTTTGACTGAGGGAACCGATTTTGATGATTCTTTTTTTAATCGAAAGCTGGTGCTTGTCATGTGGTCCCTCTTAAATTTGAACTAGATCTGACGAGAAGTTTTTGTTTTCAAGGCGGTTATTTTTTTCTTGGTAAAATTCAGATTATCTTCTCCTTCTTTTCTGGCAACGCAAAAGTGATGTATTTGATACTCGTATTACTGCTCCATGGGTGACTGTGTCCACTTTTCATCAGGCCGTTCGTCTGCAGTCAAAAAATAAATATTTTATTTTATATTAGTTTTAGGAAAACTTACAGCTAAACAAAATACAATGTAGTCACAGAATAGTAATGTTATGGCCAATTATACCTAAGTTTCCACTTATAGGTAGATAATTATATTGTGTGAAGTTTTTATTAATATAACAGATATTTATAAGTTGGGATACTTTGCTTCTGCTTTCGAGATAGTTAGTTGCTAATTATTTATCTATATTGAAACAATCGTTTTAAGTAAACAAAACCCGAACGCTTCGCAGTTAAGACATCTTATAACGTTTTGCGTAGTGAAGCAGAATATTAAGAGCGCATTAACCCAACATAATGCCCCAACGAGCTTTTGACGGCGTTGTAACAGTGGAAATAATTTTAAATTATATTCTTTAATTTTTATTTAGCGTTGCGGAATACATAAACGGGGAAAAAACTGGGTTAGACCTCGTCCAATATTATACCATTTAACGGTAATTTGTGCATTAATTTTATTATTAAAGCCACCCTAAGTTTGACCATTCGTATAGCGTAATGGTTACCATGGCGGACCGCCGTGCCAAGGGTCCTGGGTTCGATCAGATGAATTTGGTTTGAGCCAATGATTCGCGCTGATTACTCATTACGAATCGTCAATTTCTTTATTTTTTGTAAATGTAATCCATTACTCGTACTCGTGTACTCCATGTGTGAAATAAACTTCAAAACACCAATGTTAAAAGTTTAATCAACACAGTTTGTGGAATAATAAACAGTATAAATGAATACATATTTAAAGACTAAATTAAAAGGAGCGAAACGCCATAACCACGTCTTTAACCAAGTCGTGATTCGGAACTCAAAGACAACAGTTCAGTTTGAATGTGAAATGGCAAAATAAACTTAGTCTTCTGAAAAGAATTTTATTATAAAACCTAAAAAGAAAGCAAAACAATGAAGACAATAGGATTTCAAAAAACAACGGCTCCTTCGCTGTGTCAATGCAAGAAATCGCAAAACTTATCTTTGTTTAAGTAAATCGCTCTCTTTATTCAAGAAAAAATCGCGCATTCCCTTTTGCAGTTAAGGCAGAATTTTATAGCGTCTTGCGTAGTTGAGAAGAATATTATGAGAGCGCTAAAACCCCAACACAATGCCCGAATAGACAGCTTCTGAAGCCGCAGAAACGACACAAGAAATTACTTAAGATTATTTCCTTAACTTTTTATATTGTGAAACGGGAAATATAAACAGGGTGGAATTTTTTGGCATAGAATTTTATACTTTGACGTATTTTCAAACGTACAGCGTCGAGATAAGAATCATTATTTGTTGCAGCGCTTTTTTATTTGGTAATTAATTAGCGTCTGATGGTTAATAAATAACTTTAAAAATTGGTAATAAGCTCTTAGCTAATCTAATGAAGGTTTACATATTTCTATAACACAGATAGTTTACAAGTACGATTACTAACGAATATTGGATGATTATGTACATACAATAAAATTATTAACCTATATTTGATAAATTGTAGTTACACATGAAACTGCAGTGTAAAAATGTAGTGAAGACATCCGGGTCTAAACTTATGGGTTCAAGCAATTGGTTTAAGAAAGAGTCGAGGCAATTTTTACTCCTGCTTTTCCTTAGTGAACTACTCAAATTCAAATTCGAAATCATTAGTGAATGTCAGTGTATTGCGGCTACTACCAAAATTTAACTACGTTGTCCAAGCTACGTTGTCAAACTCCTCAAACAGGACCACCACCAAAAGGTGGTCGATAAATTCACTTATGTGAATGTATACGTATATAACGGGCAATAAATAATGTAATTACGTTTTATGTTTTATCCTTGGATATGGAAATCTCAAGCTGTGAATCATTTTGAGTAAGAAGCTTAATAGAATAAGTACTCGTATACAATTCTTGGCAATGCATTTATGCTCCGACATACATTTTATACAATAAACAATATATACTTATACAGGGAGTTCCTAAGCTTATACAATGACCATCGGTACGTGTTTCGTAAAACTGTTTTCGTTACCTTTGCGTTGGCATTATTCGTATAATATTTTTGAAGCTATTATTTTAGAAGGAATTAGGTATGGTCTTGGTACAAACGAAATGTGTAAATCTGCTAAAATAGTTTTTATTGCTATAATGTGTTGTAATTTACTTCTGTAAGAGATTTTAAAATAATTTTAGGAATTTACGTTCAACGAGATCATATAGCATATCATATGATAATGCATTTTGAAGCTTCGAATTTTTTTTTGTTAAAAAAATGTAAATTGTCTGGGCCCGTGACCTGTGTAATCCGCTACTGGATTGGAACCAAGAAATTCGCTAATTACTAACATACTGAAACTGCCCAAAACGCTCCGGCTAGATGTATGGTACCCCAGTCATTATCAAGTCAAGTGTGGTGTAGGGGGCGATACAATTTGCAATTCGAAGCAACCTCAGCACCGCTTTGAATATTTTGCTATTGAAGATTTGACTTTAAAATACGTTGCAACCGCCTATCAAGTAGGGTTCCTCTTGGCTGCGGTTTAAGTCATTATTTTGCTTGTTTATGTAAGCCCACTCGGAGATCAGACATAAATAAAGTTGCTAATTAGAAGGCTTTACGATACATTTTGAGTTGCTCCAGTTTGTGCGACGACAAGGAATAGATACACTATTCCTTGTTTGAGAGCAAGGTTTGTTGAAATCCAGATTGCAGTGGAAGTCACATTGCAATGTGTAGATTAGATGTCTTCAATTCTTGTCTTTTTAGGGTTCCGTAGCGGAATGGCAAAAAACGGAACCCTTATGGATTCGTCATGTCTGTCTGTCTGTCTGTCCGTCCGTATGTCACAGCCACTTTTTTCCGAAACTATAAGAGCTATACCATTGAAACTTGGTAACTAGATGTATTCTGTGAACCGCATTAAAATTTTCATACAAAAATAGAAAAAAAAAACAAAACAATTTTGGGGGTTCCCCATACTTAGAACTGAAACTCAAAAATGTTTTTTTCATCAAACCCATACGTGTGGTGTATCTATGGATAGGTCCTCAAAAATGATATTGAGGTTTCTAATATCATTTTTTTCTAAACTGAATAGTTTTCGCGAAAGACACTTCCAAAGTGGTAAAATGTGTCCCCCCCCCCCTGTAACTTCTAAAATAAGAGAATGATAAAACTAAAAAAAATATATGATGTACATTACCATGCAAACTTCCAACGAAAATTGATTTGAACGAGATCTAATAAGTAGTTTTTTTTAATACGTCATAAATCGTAAACCGCAAAAAACATCGATCAGAGTTACAACGAACTACAAGAACTTTTATATTATGTTATTTGCTGCTACGGAACCCTTCATGGGCGAGTCCGACTCGCACTTGGCCGCTTTTTTCTTAGTTCGTAGTCGGAGTCTAATTCGTAGTCGAAGTCTAATTCGTAGTCGGAGTCTAGTTCGTACTCGGAGTGTAGTTCGTAGTCGGACGGCTGTATGGGCACTCCGAAGCACAAATAAGCTTAATAAATTTCACCTTTAACTTAACTGGCCGATTTTAGTATAGAATCAAAACAAACCACTGGGCTATGAGGTTTTAAGCACAAAGATTTGTCGAATAAATATAAATCCGTAACAATTCGGTTCTAATCAATTTTATGCTAACGAGAAACTAGTTTTGCCTAATCGTGTCGGGTCAAACTAGTCTGGCCTAGGCCCAACTAGTTTGGACTAGGCCAAACTAGTTTGACCTGACACGAGTAGGATAAAATAGTTTGGCCTAGGTCAAACTAGTTTAACCTGAAATCGGGTTTTTTGTTTTTTGCCGGTAAAATATACATATTATACACGTTATATGGGGCTTATATTCATTTTCAAGCTGAACTGCGGAACTAAGATTGCGCTGTCAGAATATCTTTTGGCCATGATAATTTAGTACTAAAGATATTGCATGCATTTTGGTAGAGATATTGGATTACTATAATTATGTCAACTATTAACTTTCGCTTCTTGGAGACTTGACACTTTAGTGCCTATTTGCAAGTCACAACGGTTCATTACCTTTACGACAGATTAGCTTTATGATAGTTGTCACAACATTGATAATATGTAGTGCTGCTGTTGGTTGCTGTGTTCGCAATGTAGCCGTTGCAGTGTGGCCGTGGCCACACGATTGATGGATACTGCATAATGTGGTCCATGTAAATAAAATATGGATGTTTCCATTTTGCCTCTCGTGTCATTGTTACAAATGTATATTGTATGGCTGGGGGCTTGAGAGCCAGTTCTTTCTTTCTTTTTCTTCTCTCTTTCTTGGCCGGCAACGCATCAGTGATGCCTTGGTGTTGCTGATGTCCATAGGTGATGGTATCCACTTACCATCAGGTGGATCGTCAGCTCATTTGTCGGCTATTTCCATAAAAATGTATCTATTGTCGTTGTTGTATTGGATTTCTAAATATTAATTTCATACAGAAACACATACACAAAAGTAGCTTTTCATTACCAAGTATATCTCTGTATATTATAATCTTACTTACTTTCATGTCTGTGAAGATGAAGTCTAAAATTGTACCACAACAATGCTATTTTCAGAACTATAATTTTTATCTCACCAGAGCATTTGCGGGTTATCTACGTTGGAAGCGGTCCGTAGCGTCCAGCATTGAAAAATTTAATACTTACATTCTATGGACTCTGGTGCTTTAATGTTAACTGAAAAGTGCGTGATACCAGATAAAATTACATATATTGTCGGAGGATTTTCTAATCTAATCTTACGAGTTTGATAGGGTGGTTATAGGATAACAGGACTTAATGTGTAGTAGTGTAGTGGTGTAGTGGCAGCCAAAAAATATCTTAATACATTTTAAGTCTAGAATGATAGCTAAATTCTTAAATATTGATGACATGAAAATCTTTATTTCAGTACCTCAAAAATCAGTTTTCTTGTTAAGATAAAGTTTTGGCTGGCTGCCATTTTTGGTTCTACATCACAAATTCTGACGGCATCTTTTTGTCTTCAAGAAAATATAATAATAGGGCAGATGATCGCAGTCGCCTGCAGAGCGAGAGTCCCTAGGTTCGATTCCCAAGGCACACATTTTTGTGATTAATTAATATATTGTTTGTGATGTAATTATCTCTGTCTATTCGGTGCCGTCGACTTTATTCACCTGAGTTAATTCACCCAGTTCCATAGAAAAACGTTCTACGGTGGTTATTTTTGAACTTTAATTTATTCGAATAACATTAATTTTACTTGGACATTGATACATGCAGCAATGTTTGTGAAATTATGTATAATTTTGAAAATTAACGATAATATATTAGTTATATAATAATCTAACCTCAACTCTGCAACACCAGGGTTATTTGCAACGCAAAAGACCGCGCGCGGGCAAAACGTGCTCCGAATATTTTGTGGATTAAGAATTTGACTTTAAAATTAAGGAGATAAGCAAATTCCTGCGTATCTTAAATAATTATACCATGGGTTTTCAATAACCTTTGAGTGTTTTGATGATCCTTGGATTACCGACAAAGCTTAACTAAGGAAAAAAGGGATTACAATTTCTCTAAACCTTGTAGAATTGCTAAGACTTCAGATTCTGCTAATCCCTGATTATAGCGTTATTTAAACCAATAGACATTACCCTGTGCTATTACCATTTCATTGCAAGGTTCATAGCAGGACGAAGAGCGCGTATAGTGGGGTTGTTAACATAATTCTAAAGGCATTTTCTTTGAAATTCTTTTAATTGGAGCAATTAGAACACTATGCAGTTAGCCGCTGCTTGAGTTTTATTTTCGATTTTCTTTAGCTACTTTTGATTGCCGTGGGAAAATGCCGTTATAGAGGCTTTGTAATAGATTGTATATTATTACACAACAGGTGGAAGCTCGTCTAAATTAGAATACAAAAAATATAATTTATAGATCGTAGGGATTTTTGATTTGAATAAACAAAAACAGCGAAAAGAATAAAAACACTAAAATTACAATGTATTTACTGCTGGATTTGCTCTCGAGAATAATAGGGCAATTAAAACTCAGTAGGTCTTATTTTAACAAGATTCGTAAGTCAAAACTAAGGTAATTTTGATTTCAGATTAATAGTTAAATTTTCATTAACATAAATCCGAGATATTACTCGTTTCTTTATTATTAAATTCGCGAATCATTCAATGATCAAACATTTTTGATCTTATTATTTCTGCTTGCGAACATAAGTGATAAAAGAAAATTGTCGGCCCGAAAGGTACTTATTGATTGCGTGGGGAGGCGACCAGCTTAGGGTGTTATTTGTTCGTGTATTCGTACAAAGAATACTAAGTACTTTCTGGATTGGAATATTTGGTATAGTCTAATTTTCCACTGTAAGATTAGATGATTAACGTAAATAAATTAAACTATTTCAAAGAAAAGTGAAAGCTGCAATAATATATAATATCTCAGACGACTTCTACGTCGTCAATGTCTATGCTTACTTCTACTGCTACAGCTACTACAACTACATGTACTTCTACATCTAATATGTTATCAGTATGTTGGTACTTAATAAAAGTAAGAAAACATTGTCGCCTGTGAGTCACCAAAAAGGCCCACTGAAAATCAGCACCGTGACGAACGCTACGGCATAACGCTGAATGGGTACCATTCTCTGGCACTATAACACACGTGAACATTGTAGCATGTATAATTCATTTCTTAATTCATAATTATGTAATTTAGTATAAATATTTTGTGTGTGTTAGCCAGAAATAAATGTTTTCTTTCTTTCTTTCTTTTTTTAAAGCTACATCTACTTCTACTTCTGCGTCTACAATTATTAGACCAGGGTCAATAATTTAACTTTTTTCCATAGGACTTGTAGTTTTGTCAGAAATCGAGATAAACTGTTTTTCCCCTTAAAAAATCCCCCCCCCCACTTCCCAACCTCAGATCACCCGTAAATTAATTTCCTTTTATTTTTGTTATATTGTTGTTTGTTGTTATTATTGGGTTTCATCCTATTTTTTTTTCTTTTTACCATTTTCAAATGCTTCAGCACTGGTGTATATAGCTACGGCTAACTGTACTACTACGGTTACGTCCATCTCTATGTTTACATCTACCACTAAGATTCTGTCTATTTCTACCCCTGCATACACCTCTACGTGTACCTCTACTTCTGAGTCCACGTTTACGGCTATGTCTTTCTTTACGTTTACGTCTGTGTCTGCGTCTTCCTTTACGTCTACAGCTGCAGCTTTGTCTATTATCTATGTTTACCTATAACTATATTTAACTTATAGGTAATTGTATGAACAAGTTATGTTTAGCACATTCGGTATTAAGCTTACGATAGATTTTATTTATTCTTTAATTAAGAAACGATAGATTCTAGCCAACTAGTGAGCCAATACTAGTAAATTGGTTTAATATTCAGCTCCTTTGCTTCCAAAATTGTCCGTCGATATTTTACTTACAGAGTGAGTGGCAAAACGATCGGCAGAAAGGTATTTATTGATTTGGCGCGCGGCGTCATTTATCCGCGTACGAACGAGGAATGGAATACAAACGGTTAGCAAGAAATGAATTGGGCCGGTCTGAATGCCGTGTACTGTGTTAGGGTTAGTTTTTACGCTTTGTTCTTTGTTAATTGGTGAACTGGAATTCGTGTTAAAGTGAGAATAGCTGTTCGGTTCTTTAAAGGTTTTCGGCCTACGATTTTACCAAGCGAAAATGTTTGAATAATAAATAGTAGTAACATGTATTATGTTTAATCATCATCAAATATCAGTTTTCTGTTTTATACAAATAATACTAAACCTATTTCGATGAAGTTTTTACTTCTTTAATTTGGAGGCTTGAGGCAATGTAACCTTAATCAGAGTAAAACATTATGTATAACATTATTCTGTATACTTATTTATGTTACGAAATATAAATACTTAAGTCGTATGACCATTAAGACGTAGGTACGCAATAATTGCTAGTGTTCATATCTATTCAAATTATTATCTATTTTTCATCGATTTCAATAAAAAAAGGAGGTTCTCAGTTCAACTAAATTTTTTTATGTGTGTTACCTCATAAATAAATTAATATGTATAAATTTTTAATAGGTGTACCGATTTTGATGATTCTTTTTATATTCGAAAGCTAGCACTTGTCATTATGGTCCCATTTAAAGAGCGTGTAGTAACTGACGAGTAATTTTTGAGTTATCCTTTATTTTGAAGTAGGTTATTTTTTTGTTGAGAATTTTTTTATGGTAATAGCCCGCAAACGAGCTGACTGATGTAAAGTGGCTATCGTCGCCCATGAACATTAGCAACACCAAAGGTATTACTGATGCGTTGCCGGCCAAGAAAAAGTGAACAAAAAGTAACAAAGATCTGGCTCTCAAGCCCCCAGCCGGAACACGACGAGTCGTTTGGCGGCTGACTCATGCTCAAGGATGGTAGCTGTTCAGGCGAACCCCATGGAAAAATAATAAAAGTAATAATGGTATTAATTAACAATTAAAATCAATATTACCATTATAATCCCACCGAGGGGCCCTGCCACCAGCGGACCGCATTTTGCGGCACCCATCCGGCGTGGGATTGGGGTTAGTATTCCAAGCCGCCCCAATACAATTCTTAACACACTTTGTTGTGGCCTTATAAAATGGTGCAATCTGAAAGGGGCGGTACGGTGGTAGAAAGAAGTTTCAGAACTGTGATTCAGACTTTTCTTTGTCCGCACTGTGGCACCTAAGGGGGAAACATTTACGACAACAGATTCACTCCTTGCAATTCTAACATAATAAAACTAAACACTGAGTTCCATTTGTTAAAGGGTGTAATCATTAATTTGTCGCCAATTACCAATATATATTATTTTTTCGAATGTTTAATTTTGCATTTAAAATATGCTATTTAATACGCAAAATAACATTGAATCTGCAATACATTTTATACTTCAAAATATTTATTTATACGAATTTTGAAAGTTATGTTAAAGAAACAATAACATTAAAAAATTCAAAGCTTACACTTATGTCGGTGATAGATTGAGTGGCCTAAGAACTATCAAAAACCATATACAAACCAAATATTTCTCTTCAAACCGCGTGTTTGTCCAAACAGTATCCGATAACGAGAGATCGTCCCTTAACAATATCAAGTATTACGTGATTGAATCGATATAAGATTGTGATTATCAGAAAACTATTCAAATAAATCGGTCTACTTAATCACAGCTCCCATTTATTAGATCTACAAAAATACTCCTTTAGCCAAACCCCGATAAACGGGTTAGGAGCCTGAAGCAGTTAGTGTCTAACAAACCCATCCAATAGATCCGGGCAAGTGGACCGTTACTCCTTCGCCAATATCCGGACGGACCGAAAAAACCGGATTAAAAAGCTTACGTTAATGGCAACGCCGAGAAATGTGATGCAATTATCAGGAATTGATTCTTGGTTCTCGACATTGTTTTTGGGTATGATTTAGTCTTGATAATGTTGGGTGCAGATAATATAGTGGTTTGGTTGTACATTAGCTTGTATCTGGGTTCGAATCCTTTTCGATAAAGTGATGTACGTATTTACAAGTTAATATTCTAAGCACTAAATAAATACATGGTTTTATAGTATCAATATAGGTAATCTATATATATTATAAAACAGTAACTCGATAATGTCTGTACATTGAAGATATTTAATCTATATATATATTATAAAACAGTAACTCGATAATGTCTGTACATTGAAGATATTTAAGAAAATTTGACATCAGGGGACTCAATAGGAGCAATAGATTGCAAATCTGTCATTTTTAAAAATCTTGTCTGTCTGTATGTTTGACACCGCATCACGCCAAAACTACTGGATGAAATTGAATGCGGTTTTCACAGTTGTATTGCTGGTGGTCTAACTTAAAATCTGGTGTACGTTTTATTGTGATACGTCACTTAAAAGCCGAGATATCAATAAATAGGACTTTTTGATACGCCACATAATAGCAAGAAATTGTGAAAGTACCCGATAGAGGGAAAGAAAAGACTGTTTAGTATCGGAAATATTCGTTATTTCTTAAAAAAATCAGTGTGTACATATATTTTTTTAATTTATGATTTTGCAGTGAATTAGTTCTGCTAATCAACAACAGATGTCAGTTTAGGTAACTAAGTAGGACTGAGAACAAGACATAAAGCTATTATACCGTGTATAAATCTTTTATTGAAATTAATGTGTACCTATATACCTATATTTAAAATAAATAAATTAATAAAAAATAAATAAACGCTTACACACTCATACCCCCGCTGTAGGTTTTAATCTGTGTCGCAGGTGGCATGGACGACACGTAACACATCACAGTAACACCCATGACCCGGGTACAAATATTTATCTGTCACATTATCTGCCCCAGCCGGGAATCGCACCCGGGACCCCTTGCTTCGCAGGCAGGGTCGCTACCAACTAGGCTACAGGGTCTTCAAACATTGGGGTTTTAAGTAAATATAAATATCTGCCCCAGCCGGGAATCGAACTCGGGACCCCTTGCTTCGCAGGCAGGGTCGCTACCAACTAGGCTACAGGGTCGTCAAACATTGGGGTTTTAATTAAATTTACTTATTAGACATAACTAAGTTAGATTTTGCTATCGGATTAATATAGATTCACTGTATGATGGTGTGGATGATGTGGATCAGAGTTAACGTTAATATCTATTAGGACACAATTTAGTAAATTTACCAAACAATGTTTTTTTTGTAAATATATAAAAATTTTAAATTCCGACAAAATATTATCTGTATAATTTAGATTTCCTTACTGTAATGTAGAAATAAGCACATAGGAGATAATAATAAAAATACAAATCCTTTACATATTTAATAATCAAAATGAGTAAGAAATTAAAATATTTGCGAATAACCATCTACTGCTGTCGCCTACTGGTCAATGACTACCAAGACGGCCGGCATAGGCAAATTGTATGACCGGACGGAAGTGCAATACAAATAACTAAAATACTTTTAAATTTGCGAATAGCCACGTAAGAGCAGACGAGTCACCTGATTGTAAATGGTCACCGTTTTCCACAGAAGAATGAGTGCATCGTCCGTGATCAGACTTAAAGGCATCATCCATCCGTTGTCATCCAAGAAAGAAAATAAAAAAAATAAAAAATAATAAATTATCAAGATGATTGAATTTCCATTCTATAAATTTTAGAGACAGTTGTTTATGATGTAGAAAGCTTTTAATTAAGATATATCGAGCTATATAAATAGTAGTGAAAATAAACTAATAACACGCTGTCTTATCCACAAACTTTGAAGTAGTTAAAAACAATAAGTTTCTTTTGAAACGTTTTCCAGGAATAATATATACTTCTGGCATTTGGACCAGGTTCTTGGGCGAAAAGCTCGGCCTTACGTAGTTGGAAGTTACACTTAAAAACCCCAGAGTTATTCAGGAATAAATTCAGGAGAATAGAGTCTTCCGGTTGAGAGGCGGGCCCTGCTATTGCTAAGGGGATCATGTCATTACCATAAATCTAGCTGGTGGCGCGGTTGCGAAACCCCCAGATGATCGGGGGCCTCTTCTGACTTCTGAATTCCTACATAAGCGTTTAACTCTCAGGCATTCAAGTGTAGAGGGGTAAGACGTTCCTGAGCGACTCCCGTGGCCCGTGGTCGGTGCGATCAAACATTGACCGAAAAACCTAATAATATGGTACATCTCAGGTACCTGCTAAACCACCCGATATACGTGATCTGGTGAACAGAATGGGGACTGTCTTACAGACATTATTACTTGGTCAGATAAAAACAAAAAAAAAAATCTGAACACACATTATCTAAGTCAAAAAGAAGGAAGAAGTAGTGCCAAGAAAACACTTAGGTAATTCAAATGGAAGAAGAATTCGATTAGGTTACATTTGGCTGTTTATACTTACGTGGAAAACATTGTCGACATTTATGAATAAATAGGAGCAGTCCAGTATTCCAGTACTTGGATTATTTTTTCCAATCCAACGATGTATATAACTCATTTTCGCCAAAATGGAGCTTTAGTATTATTACCTTTCCAGTGACAATACTGACATTATAAAACCAGTACATCGTTGACCGATTCAGGGTGTAGTCGTGTATCTTAGAGATAGAATATTACTCCCAGAATGTTACTCTAGAATGGGTGGGAATAACTTAACGTGTTTAAGAATATTTGTTGTTGGTAACGTTGACATTGCAAAACCAGTACAACGTTGACCAATTCAGGATCTAATGGTGTACGTGTATATAAAATCTCACTAATATTTCTTAAATTAAGATAATTTTTTAGGTAGAAATTTGGCTCCCAGTTATTTCATATCCCGCAAAAAAAAACGTTTATTCCCACTTGTCCTGTTGAGTAGTCCTGTTGACAGGACTAGTGGGAAAAAAATTCCCACTAGTCCTGTTAACAGGACTAATGGGAAAAAAATTCCCACTAGTTCTGTTAATTAAAAAAATATAAGTTAAAAACGATGTGATGATCAGAGTGTCGCAAATGCAACTGATCAACGGGGGCATCATTTTATCTTTGTTTTTACAAAAACTTCGTTAATATTTTTATACATAATATTATTATATCTAATATATAAAATTCTCGTGTCACGGTGTTAGAAGTTGAACTCCTCCGAAACGGCTGGACCGATTTTCGTGAACCTTAGCGTGCATATCGGCTAGGGTGGAAATCGGACATCTATTTTTCATCCCCCTAAATGTTTTTATTTTTTGTTTTTATTTTTTTATGATACAGCATACAAAAATAATAATATAAAAGTACCCCTATTTTTTTTATTTTTTTGACAAATTTTTTTGTTTTTATTTTTTCTTGATACAGCATACAAAAATAATAATATAAAAAAAACTTTTGACACAACGACACAACTTTTGTTGGGGCAGCTAGTTCTTTATTAAAACTCAAAGAGGCACTTTTATACCCCATTTACACGCGCGCGCGAGCCACGAGACAATCTGCGAGACGCGCGCGTGTGAACAGGGCGCTCGCAGACCAGACCGCGGCGCGTCTCGCGCTCGCAGGGCTCGCGTCGGGAGCGGTTTTCTAGGCGCGCGCCTAAGGGGCTCGCGCGAGCGCTCGCGTGGTGTTCACACGCGCGTAGGGGGCGTGGCTTACGGACGCGCCAAGAGACGGTCCGCGACACGCGCGTGTAAATGAGCGGTTACTGTTTATTGAATATTTAAAAACAAATGACAACCGTCAAAACAAATGACAATCGTCAAAAGAAATAACGACTGTCACAACAAAATGATTTGCTGTCAAATTGTATTTATAACTCAATTTCGTAATTTTGTCGGTTACATTAATTCACATTACAGGACAACATATATAATAGATTGAAATCAATATTACCAATATAATCTCTGAGGGGCCCTACCACCAGCGGGCTGGATTAAGTCGCCTCTTACGACACCCATCTGGCGTGGAATTGGGGTTAGTATTCTAAGCACCCAATAAGGCTAAACTAAGGAGAATAAATAAATAGAGGGAATAAAATTGAATAATTAAATAAAGGTAATAAAATCGGGTATAAAAAGGGTATCTTCCAAATTACAGAACAGAATTAGAGGGATTTTTTTCCCACTAGTACTGTTAACAGAACTATTCCACATGACAGGTGGTAATAAAATCGGGTGTCAAGCATAGTCTTACTACTAACAGGACTAGTGGGAATTTTTTTCCCACTAGTCCTGTCAACAGGACTACTCAACAGGACAAGTGGGAATAAACGAAAAAAAATACGTTGCATGTTCGTTGGGATCGGGTCGTTCGAGTTCGGGGGTCGCGGATGGATCTACTCTTTTAGGAAAAGGGGTATAATAATTTAGTATGGAAATTCTGTTTACAGGTTATAATTATTATTTTGACTGCTTTTATGTATGTGCTACCTACTACTAAAAAAAAATTGTATATTTTTTTAGGGTATTGTTCTTCAAAAGAAAAGACATATCCCTTATAGGATCATTTCGTTGTCTGTTTGTCTGTCTGTCAACCTTATTATCTTAGTAATGCGTGGAGGCATAATTCCAAACAAACTTAAATAAGTTTAAGTTTTTGGTTAATTGATTGAATAATAGTATTTGGTTCATTGTACGCTATGTCCATGTATGGAAACGACAGTTTTCCGGCGGCAAAGTTAAGATTGTTACTGTATGATTTAACATTGCTCTTATGTTCGGTGCCGTCGACTTTGCCTTCACCTGAGTTAATTCACCCAGGTGTCTTAAGTTTACTTTCAGTAGACTTTATTCACCTATGCAGCCAGGTGATTCGGTTCTCTAAGTTTGGACAGAACCCTCGGTGCGCAACTCTAACTCGCATTTGGCCGGGATCTTTTTTGATTACTAATTCTCCTCAAGTCCACGCAGACGAAGTCGCGGGTAGAAGCTAGTTAAGAAAATAAAATTGACTATGCTATTAACTATTAAGAAGTTTTCTCGCCTAGAGCCAAACCTGTGTGTAGTATCACTGGGTGATGCTTGCACATAAATGTATTGTCATTAGAACTACAGTAGTATGTTACAACAGAACTCCTTACGCTTCCCGCCCACGACAGACTTTTCACGACAGACAATCGGGCCGATTTTTCCTGCCATATTATTTCTGACCGACTTTTTGTAGGACGTGTGCGTTGCACTATTGCTATCAGTACGTTCTATTTTTCTCCTACAAAAAATCGGTCACCGATTATCGGATGTGGGCGGGAAACGTTAGGATTAGAGAAAGTAGGTCTAATTAGGCTTGCAAGATTTGACATATAAGAGCGTTTAATAAAAAAGGAAAGTATACATTATTTCACAATTGCTTAACTTTTCAATACATTCTTTTAAGGAACCATTTGATCAAAATTTTTGCTCTTGTCCAATTATTGGCAGAAGGTTTCGACCGGATGTATGGGATATGCTTGGTGGATACTAACTGCGTCGGTCCTTAACCCGTTTATCAGGTTTGGAAAGAGATAGGGTATTAAGGGTTTAATAGATTGCGGATACAATCAAGTGGGCCGATTTAGTTTGGTAGGATTATAATAACTTGTGATTCAATCTCTTGGAGAAAATTTACAAATATTTTGGCGTATGTATTTCTAATACACATTTGGAATAAAAATAAGGCTGGACTCGTAAAAAATATACCTACAAAACCCCCCATACTAGGATTCCATGTGTCATGGGTGCAATGGACAACACACAAAGACAAGAACACATACACTCAGACCAAGGAGAGAAAAAACTCATCATTCGCTTTTGAGCTGTCAATGTAAAATATATAATAATATAATTGACACTATAAAAGCGTGTAGTTTTTACCCCTCACTTGTTTTTTTTAGTCTTAAAACTTCTATTGTTTTGATAAATATTATAATTTTATATTTGTACGCCAGCGTAATGGCAAAGTACAAAGGATTTTTAACACCGACAATTATGACAAAAGTGATTTGTTTACAAAAAAAAATACGATGATTTCGTAGTTCAGTTGGTGACCCAGCCTGCAAAGAAAAAGATCCCGGTTTCGACTCTACCACGTCACTAGTTATGTTAATTATATCTATTATGTTGTCTGTACACGCTACCCGCGACACGGAATTCTACAGCACATATTATATTGTATGTTCGGATAATAATATGCGTGTGAACTTTTTTTAATAGCTCATTTCATTATTAAACGCTCGACCCAATCGTTGGGTAGTTGAAAAAGCGAGGAAATTAGCATTGCCGCCGGGAATTTTACCGTAACATAACAATAACGTTAAAATATGCCCGGTTTTCTAGAGATAAGATACGTGAAATTCACGCTGGGTATCTGGCTACAACCTCACACGTACGTGGCTCGAATTATAAGGAGTTCCCTTTTGTGTAGATTTAACACATCGATGCTTGCTGTTTATATAAATTGGGACAATGAAATTGTTTTTTCCTTTGTTACTCGAATGCTCTTATTATGAAAATGGGGCGCTGAATTAATATTGAGCTGTTATGAGACACAGTTTATAAGTGTAGGTATTAACTGTAGCGCTTTCAGTCTATGGATATTTTTAGGCAAAACTTAACTAGGTTTTATTCATCCAATACGGGATGTATAGAAAATGTTTTTTTTATTTCTTTTCAGTTCATCGTGTTTCTTCCCACTTATTTCAAAGAGGCTTAACCAATTTGAATGCAGTTTTCTCTAATTTGTAATGAGATCGACTATTGTGGTAATATTACTGTTTGATATATTTCAATATAACAAGAAGAAAGATAAGTGAATTTAATAAATCATAAGCTTTTAGTTTCAAGAGGAGACTCAACCCCAGTTACGTCACAGTTGGATAGGCAGTGATGTTTGATGATGGAATTTCTCACGATTTAATCATCGAACTAATAACTTTCACTAAATGGTTTCTTTCTTTTGCTTCTTTCTTTCTTGGTCGGCAACGCAACAGTGATGCCTTTGGTGTTGCTGATGTCCATGGGTGACCATAGCCACTTACCATCAGGTGGATCGTCAACTCCTTTGCCGGCTGTTTCCATAAAAAATTATAATTTATAATTGTAATTTACAATTTAGTTAACTCGTTAACTCGTTTAACGAGTATGCGATATTTGAAAATGCGTAGGCAGGGGAAATTCAGTAGGTATTCATACAAAACATATTTCTTTTCAAATTTTTTCGTTCAAATTTTCATAAAGACAAATATTAAGTATATGTGCCGATAGGTGCTATATACATAGTTACTTCAACATTTAAAGTACATTTTCGAAACTTTCGTTGTATCTTACGGATTATTGATGTCCTTACTTGGAGTTAGAGTTGAGAAAAATGAGCTCCGAGTCCCGGACTCGAGCTCCGAGTCGGAGCTACTGAGCCTTCAAAGCTCGAGGCCTAAGGGCTCGCGAGCCTTAGAAGGCTCGAGCCTTTAGGGTTCGAGCCTTAAAGGCTCAAGAGCCTTCAATTGAAGACTCGAGTCGAAGCTCGAGCTTTATTTACTTAGCAATCTATCGAAACGCATAATAACATCCTGTAAGGTGTAATAAAAATAATTTTGTTGCAATAGGTATGCCAAATTGGGTTCTTTATGAAAGTTTGATACAAATATTTTTATTTTAAAATAAAAAAAATGTGTGTTAGCTCCGACGCACGCCTGGAGTTTAACGCCATCTAGCTTCCAATCGTCAAATCAGTCAAACAATGGATGCTGATGTTGATGATGAAGAATGATGATGATGAATGATGATAACTTGTGCTGATGATGGATGATGATGATAGTGATGACGATGATGATGGCTAATGATGATGATAATGATGAGTGGTGGTGATGATGATGAATAGTGGTGATGAATGGTGATGATGACTGGTAATGATAATGATGGAGGATGATGTTTATGATGATGATGACGAATGGTGATTATGATGATGATGAATGATAACTGGTGATGATGATGGGTGATGATGACTAATGATGATTATGATGGTGATGAATGGTGATGATGATAATGATGACTGGTGATGGTGATGAATGGTGATGATGATAATGATAATGATGACTGGTGATGATGATGAATGGCGATGATGAATGGTGATGATGATAAAGGTGACTGGTGATGATGATAATGGTGACTGGTGATAATGCTGATGGCTGGTGATGACGATGACAAACGGTGATGATGATGATGAATAGTGATGATGATGAAGAATGGTGGTGATGATGATGAATGATGATAACGAATGGTGATGACGATGATGATGAAGATTGATAATGACTAATGATGATTAGGCTGGTGATGATGATTACTGGTGATGATGATGACTGGTGATGATGATGACTGGTGATGATAACGAATGGAGATGATGATGACTGGTGATGATGATAATAAATGGTGATGATGATGATGACTGGTGATGATGATGACTGGTGATGATGATGATGAATGGTGGTGATAATGATGAAGGAGATGATGAAGATGACTAATGATGACAACAATGAATGACGATGATGATGATGTTTCACATCATAAGAATAGGATGTACCAAGATTATTACTATCATTAGATGGCGTGGTTACTAATCAGCCTTCCGACGCCATCTAGATTCTGTGTTACTAATTACAAACATAACGCATAACGCTACGGAGAAAGTTTGATTTTACTCCCCATAAAATTTCATACCACGGGCTTAATTATGAAAATCTATAAGGAGAAAACTCCAAAAATTTGAAATTTGCAGCGCGCCCTAATTTAAAATTTTAAGGTTAAGGCTTTTTTAGGGTTCCGTAGTCAACACACAGTACATTTTGATTAGGGAACCCTGAAATTACAGTGTTACAAAATGAGCCCTGAAGACAAAGCTCGAGCTGCGACTCGAGCCCTGGACCAGAGCTCGAACCTCCGCCTCGAGCCTTCATGCAAGACTCGAGGCGAAGGCTCGAGCCTTATTAGAGGGCTCGAGCCTTCAATGAGCTCTAGACTCGGAAGGCTCGAGCCTTTTAACAACACTACTTGGAGTTCAAGTAGTTAAAATGTAGAAAATATGGTATTATATAAATACTAGCTGCCCGGACAGCTGACCTCGTTCTGTCAAAAGTTTTATTTATTTATTTTGAGATGTAAGCTATCCTATTTTTCAAGTTGGATCAAACTGCACATGGTGTGCAAATTTAATTAAAATCGGTTAAGTAGTTTAGGAGTCCATCGCGGACAAACAACCTGACACGTAATTTATATAAATTAAGATTTATGCATGCAAGAAATATGTGTGCTATTGAGGCACAGAGATTAACATAGGCTCTTAAAATAGGTCATATGAAATGCGATAGGGTTGTGATTTTAATCACTATTCATTACTTTATTATTATTTAAAAATATAAAAAAACTAATTACATATTATCATTTCTAGTTCTTAATCATTACCGTGTAATTGTGATCCACTGAATGTTACGACTGGAAAAAATAACTTTTAACATTTAAATTAGTATCACACTGAAAATCAAACTGTAATTTTTACTAGTTGACTAGTCTTACAAAAATATTTTTATAAAACATAAAACAATGTTCACTCATATTTCATTTCATTTTCCGCTTACCATCAGGTGGTTTTGTGGTCAAGCATTAACTTATTCTGCATAAAAAAATATTCCATAGCATAACAAAATATTTTTTTATGTAACTAGCCAAAGAATGAGCTGACAATTCGTGTGACCACCAAGCGGGCCGGCTTCTATCGCTTCTTACGACCTTTATGGGTTCAGTTATAATCAAATCAAATCAAATAAATTTATTGCAATCATGTAGTAGATAAAGATGGTACAAACAGTATGCTAAACGAACTTACATGTGCCACTTATGCCACTTATGTGTCGTTGCAAAATGTTATAAATGTCTCGTTAGTAAAATTACAATTAATTTCATGCATTACTTAAAATTAATTTAAAAAAAGGAATACGTCATAACGAACAATGAAATAATTGATGAGGTTAATAATAATTATAATCTTATATGATTTCAACCTTTACCTATATCTCCAACCAAACCGCATTGAAATAGCGTGGTGGTTTCAGGCCTTCTCAAGAGGCGAGACCCCATTTTTACTAGAGGGCTATTAAAAAGTAAGTTGAATTCTTATAAAGGTTTTGACTATTTACTATCAAAGTACAAGGCATTAGGTAATTTTATCGGTAAATTTTTAATAAGGTATAAATATGATAATATTTGACGACCCGTGTGGCGCAATGGTTACCATGCCAGATCGCCGCACCGTCCTGGGTTCGATTCCCAGCGAGGCGGAAATTTGAATGATGAGTTTGAATTTCTGTTCTCGATCTGGGTGCTCTAGTATCTGTGTGTTGTCCATGGCATCCACGACACTGGGAATCCTAGTGTGGGGCTATGGGTGTGAAGCGTTTTTATTTATTTATTTATGATCTTAACTAAACGCGGACTGAATGCATTTTAATGTCATACGAGTACTCTAAATATACTCCGTTTAGCCGTGTTCACGGTCCATGTAACTGGGTGGAAATATCGTGATTACCCGTTTGATACTAAAAAGCGTACGCAAAAAAAGAAAGTACCGACACTTATTATTTGCTTGTCTTTGACAACCCTACATACCCTTAACTGTATAGATATTTAAATATCACAACGCAAACACACATTTTAACGAGCTTTAAAAAGGCTACGAGCCTCTGCGGATATAAATTAAACTTTTTGGGGTTCCGTTCTGGCGTGTTATTGTGTTGCAAGGACGGTTAATGTTCTTTGAACAAATGTACGAATAACGTGGTAATAAATCTCTTAAGGGACGGGTAATTATACCTGGAGGGCTGTCACCGTATATATATACAGTATATATAAACTGGTAAAAACGAAAATGTGTATACGAACATAATTGCTATTTTAACCTTGTTACACACCGTTGTTAAAATTTGAAAAATAAATAATTAACTGAAAGAAAATCAGTGAAAGAAATAAGAAAAATTTGGAAGCCAGTTATCTAGTTAATTATTGGGACATCCTATATGACGTCAGTTTTCCACGAATCCGCATTAGAATAGGTTATCCATAATTGGAAATGGTAATTTAGCAAGAAATTTCTTTTGGAAATCACATTCTATACAACCAACCGAAAATCATCCCGATATACAAAGTAACATCAGGCTAACAATCACTTTCTAAAATAAATTGTAAGAGCCCTTGTGCGAAAGACCTTAAGGGGGCGATAAAACTAATTATATGAAAGCGTTGAGATATTCTAATAAAAAGCAGAAGTAGGTAGGTATATTTTTGCTCATAGTGAATCTAAGAACTATTGATTAAATCAAATTTTGCTGATTAGATAAGAAATATAATTACCTACTCAATACGTCTTAACATAGCAGTGTTGATATAATAAATTTAAAAACTTTTATTTTATTTTATAGTGTATTTTTTTTAAAGCTAGCATCATTCCTTCAGCCGACTGTGGCTAGCACTCCTTCACGTGGTACCGACCACGTCAATGACGGATATCATTGCTCCTACCTACTGAAGCAATGCCCATGTTTTACTGGCTGCTGTAATAAAAAATATAGAGAACCAAAAACATTAAATCTCCATCATTCATTTCTGCTGTACTCTGGTATGAGCTATTCGGAGGGAAAGAGTATAAAAAGGCTGCTACAATTCTCGCAACACAACCGCTTAATGATACAACGTCACATAAAATTTTGTATAATGCGATGGCGTGTTTTCATAAGATTTTTTGGGCGCTTTCAATATTTTCTTTCCTCCTTAAAACACGTAAATATAGTCCGAATAATAGAGATTGCATTTTAAAAGAAAACTAAGTTATTTAAGGTAGGTAAGTTAGTCAGGTTTAGGTAAATCAGTAAGTCATATTCTTATTCTTTACAATCGTTATTATCATCATTAATCCTTACCAATCAATTGCACATGTAACCCCTAGACTCCTTTTGTAAGTTGTCTTCGGATCTCATTTAGGTACATCGATCAGGGTCACGGCGAAACTTCACAAAAATCGTGAGTACCCGTTTGCATTAAATTTTTTTAGTGTCTTCTATGATAATAATATGATAAGATATACATTTAAAATCATAGGTACATAAAATGTAATAATATGCAATCTAAAGATAGTTTATTCATGATATACTCAAAACTCTTCGTACTCGCGACTCGTATGACAGCAAATTTTCTTCAAAGAGATAAATTTAAGAGCAGAGCCACTCGAGACATTGCTAGCGCCGTCCAAACTCGCACACCATGCTGCAATATACAGCATATTCACTGAACATTTCCTTAGGGAGATCGTTAATATTCCTACATGTTTAGCATACAGTTGCAACTAAATCAAACGGTTTAGTTGTATGGAAGAAATAGTTTTTACGCTTTCACACTCATAACGATAGTAGGATTCCCTGTGTCGTGGGTGATATGAATACTTTTATGACGTATTTAACATCCATGACCTAAGAACAAACGTGTATCTGTCACATGTTTGCCCTGGTTGTGTGTCGAACTCGGGACCTTTCGCAGGCATGGTCTCAATAGATTGTTTACTTCCAAACTGGTCTCATATTTATCAAACGCTTTAATTTACTTGCCATTCCTAGATTACACTATAATACAAAACACTTTATTTTACACCGAAAACAAAAACATTACAAAAATAATAAATTGAACAATAATCACTTGAGATTCTATGAAGTGTCTGGCTGTCAGTACTCATAATCGACGATAATATCAAGCGCTCGGATTTTCACGAGATTTTTATTATTAGATAGTAATATTCAGAACTGGAAAATAAATAAAAAGATATTACCAACGTACCTACTTTCTTTTTGAAATAGCTTAGTAATTTAGGCGAAGGTTCGTAAAAGAGATCACTGAACGCTGAAAAGGCTCTTCTAATCTTGAAGTTCTTTTATTCTGTTCATGTTATTAAGCAATGCGATGAACAAAGAAGTGGGTACACAAAAACGACATGTTTTTGACAGCTTTAATTAATTAATTTGTTTTGGATTACTGATATAAAAATACAGTGTTAACATTTTTAGGGTTCCGATTGAAAAATCGGAAAACGGAACCCTTATAGGATCACTCGTGCGTATGGGCGATCGCCCTTCACAGCCAATTTTCTCCGAAACTACTGAACCAAATAAGTTGAAATTTAGTACTCATGTGCTATTTTGTGACCCAAAGACAAAGATATAAAAACAAATGAATTTTGAAAAAAAAATTCACGAAACTAAAATTAAAAAATATCTGCTTTGCAAACCGTATTGCACACAATACCTTTGACATGCCACACATGTCAAATGAAAGGGTTTGTTGTAAGGAACATATATATATTTTTGTTATACTTCTACAATGGATACTTTTAAAATTATTCAAGAAGAAACGAAAATTGACCAACCCCCCCCCCCTTATCTCCGTATATACGGAGGCTAGAATTTTGAGAAAAATACAGAAAATAGATCTTTAGTTATATATTACAGGAAAATGTATAAGAAGTATATGGTCTTAAAATAAAGGGCAAAAATAAATAAAATAGAAAAATAACTGTAAATACATAAATAGTCAACGTACGGAACCGTCTCCAAGCGAGTTTAACTCGCACTTGTCAAGTTTATTTTATAACATCTAACTGTTTCTATTATTTGCCGGTAATAGTTAAAAAAGCATGCTTTGTGATTAGCTGGTACTCGTAAAAATAATTTGAGTTTGAAGTTAATAAAATCGAAAGAAACATTTAAAATAAGAGTAAAATTTAAAGTAACATTCAATTAAAATTAAGGGCAGAATTAAAACACCAAAATGAAATACTTAAAATAGAAGTTACATAGTCAATAACAAAACAATATTCAAAATAAATATTAAAATAAAAATTTGAGTGAAAGTTGGAATTTAATAACAATTATTGTCATAAAAAAAATTTGAGCTTATTTTGATAATAATGTTGTTGTGTCCACAATAAAAACCAATGGAATAAATTTTCTATTATTATCCCCATTCTTTGTTTGTGAAAATAAAAAACAATATGAATATCGTAGTAATTATTTATTTTTCAACAGGTTTTTCAAATGTGCTATTGGCCAAAGTTCCTTCAACTTTCTTATTCTTTTTATTAGTGAAAATATAAAACAACATTGCCACAATTATAGTTACATTATTTGTCTTTCAGTAAATATAATATTGGCCGAAGTTCAAAGGTTAATTTACTATCGCAACACTTCCGGCCCACCAGCTATGTTTTACAGCTCTCTCAAGATGAATTTCCTTTGAAATTCTTATTGAAAAAGTTCATGTATCTAATAACGATCAAGGAGCCTGCTCTAAAAAAGTGTTTTTTACACTTTGAGGAAAATCTTTTGAACAAGAAATCTTGTTTCGCCACGTTGGAAAGGAAATGAGGATGTCGGGTACATGCACTAACTATATTTTCTTTTAAAATGCCTTTGTGAGTTCATGTTCAGAACATTAAATACTTACTATACATAATATCTTGTTTATTAATTTAATAATTTTTGTACCTTGCTTTATGTAAGAGAGCAAAAGGCGGACTTAATGCTAAAAGCGTTTTCTTCCAGTCAACCTTTCTGATCTAATACTTGTTCTAAATAACATAAAGAAATATACTTAGGTACATACTTCGATCACTAATTTTAAGTGATCGAAGCTTCTAAGAAATCTAGTTTCATTTCGGCATATGATATAAGGGATATACTATATTATAGTTTGAGGAGTTTTCTCAATCCCACGTAGATCTCAATGTCAGAATAAAAAAAATTGTGCCTTTCAAATAAATAAAGATTTTTTTTCAAATCGTTCGATAAATGATGAGTGAATGTATATATGAAAAAAAGAACAGCTGTCATGGGACGGCTGACAGATGTGAAACATCGAAATGCGTCGCCACGATCGCCAAGTCTAAAATCAGGTTAACCTCTCGCGTAAAGATGTTTCACATCAAAAACATGGGTACCTATCATATGGTCGAAAAATATTTGGCCGTATTTCATTTCACCGAAAACTTTTCAACGATTATTCTTTCGTTTTTTATACTTCATCGAAGTCACGTCTGCCACTAGTCATTTGACCTATTTATTATCAATTCGATTTTTTTCCGTTTCTGTCACTATGTAGCGCAAAATATTGACTTTTATGACACTATTTTAATATTGAAAATGTTAGCTATCAAGTAACCGACTATATATTTCTATATATTTCTATGAGTACCTACCTATTTCTATTGATGCATTCAAATGTTCATTTCTTATTCAGAGTTATCGGCCCGAAATTATAAAGAAATAACATTCTCCAATATTATACATTGCAAATGTCATCAAAATATTAAGCTTCTTGTGCTTTTAGAAGCTGGGTCTTAGGGATTATGGACTTAAAGCTTTCTACACTAAATGGCTTTCCATTTGGAATCTTTATTCCATACTGTAATATGATACAAAATACATTAGTAAATAAAATACAGAATAACAGGTTCGCACGTGCGGGTTACATAACAACTAAGACTTTTTAGAATTCCAAGAGATAGGGAAAATGTTCGTAATTGTTTTCAATTGATGGACCATTTCAGGGTACGTCCATTTGCGCCACTTCAATTGCGGATTGATGAGCAGATTCTAATTTTACCGCCATAAATAGAATAACGTGATATGAATATATATTTGCTAGCAGTGACTGAACTGCGGACATCAAAATACTTAAAATAGCAATATGAAACCATATGAAACAAAGTATGACGTCTGACAGAAAAAAATACTTTTATACTTAGTGCGTCGGATAAATGTGAATATGGCAACACTCATAGCTCATATAAGACAAATACAAATACTGCAAGAAAACTAAATGTCAACAAAAAATAAAGCACCTCCTCATACAGTCGGCCTCAGAAGCAGCTTAACATTATAGTACTTTGTAATAGTAACTGTTTCGACGGTTTCCTAACAACATCTGTGACAAATTCAAGAAATGTAATGTGACAAGGTACTAAAATGTTAAGCTACTTCTGAGGCCGACTGTACCAATAGGTACTATTATGTATTCTGTGCCCGTACTTGGATTTGCTGGGTTATGTGTTAGCAATAATTTCAAAAGGAAAAGTAGGCTCGTCGTTGGTTTGTCAAAACATTGCAAAAAAACATATAAGTTTTTTTTTCGAATGGACAGTTGCTATTAGCCCAAGTGTTAAAAGTTCTTCAAAAAAACAAAAAGTACCGCCATCTCTCTCTTACTCTCTTACGAACTGAGTGAAGTGAGAAATCAGCGGTGTCATGTTGACTATTATGTACTGAGTATTGGACCACGCACGATGGCTCTGTCCTTAACCAGTAATAAGTTAATGGCTATGAGATACATATTACCAACAAAATAAGACTGTCACAAGTATATTAACCATAAGCGATCCTTTTTACTTTGCATTTTGCGATACCCTCCACCACCTGATACGAAATAGTCTGGTTAATGTTTCGTACGTAAAAGGTTACATCATTATTTCCAACTTTAAAATGTTATTAAGTTAGTATTAGTCTACTTTGCAACAATCCGCGGATAACATGTATGATGGTATATACTGTAAGACATGCGTGGCACCTCCCCCCCTCCCACAACGGAAACATGCACTACAATAATTAAAAGTATATACCAACATACATACCAGCACCAACACGTGTTTCGCCCCGAAACGGAGCATCATCAGGGTAAGTTGACTCTACGATGGTTAGTCGCAAAGTCCAAAGTTTTGCGACTAACCATCGTAGAGTCAACTTACCCTGATGATGCTCCGTTTCAGGGCGAAACACGTGCTGGTGCTGGTATGTATGTTGGTATATACTTTTAATTATTGTAGTGCATGTTTCCGTTGTGGGAGGGAGGGAGGTGCCACGCATGTCTTAAAGTATATACCATCATACATGTTATCCGCGGATTGTTGCAAAGTAGACTAATACTAACTTAATAACAATGGATTTCCGCAAAGTAACGCCTGATACTATTAACTTTAAAATGGGTTGAGAAAAGGTATATTTTACTCGAATGTCTGTAATACTGGACTAAGCTATTGCAGTTATTTTCAACTATTTTATTGTGAAACTTCGGAACTTCCTACTCAACAACAGAACGAAAAGTCGTATTTAAAACTACGAATTAAATTAAAATACAAAAATATCAGCTAATTCCAGAAAGGGTAGTGCTGCTTCGAACTCCGAAACTGGAACGCATCAGCTGCTAACTCGGAAATGAGTGAAATGTTACTGAAAATCCGAATGGAATCTAAAATAAAATTAACACGCGCGGAGAAGAAAGTTTTTCTATATTTTGTTTTTTAATCTGTGTGCTAGTTTCTCAACTTAGCATTAGTCTGGCAGTATAGGGAGTTAGGGAGAAAAAAGGAGAGCGGAAAACAACGTGTATTTATTTCAACTACTAAAATTAAGTTTACTTCGTTTAGATTAAAGCTTTTACATACATTGAAAAATATGTAATTATGAAACTGAATCAAATTATCTATATGGTACTTATAAATTTATTTCATACGAACAAGGACATAATGACAAATATTTTAATTTAAAAAATCTTGTTTAAACATTTTTGGGTAATGTTACTTGCTTAAGTTCCCGAAGCGAAGCAAGAGATTTACTAGTTTGAACATAAACAGACAATGGATCACCTAGGGCCCATCCATAAATTAAGTCACACGTTAGGGGGGAGGGGGGGGGGGGTCCATGTAGTGTGACAGTGTGACAAGGGGTGGGAGGGTACGTATAGGTAAATATTAAAAAATAATTAATGGAAATAAAAGTTATTTCGGAACTGCTGTTTTAATTTAATAATTTCTAGGGGTGGAGGTCTCACAAATGTGACCAGCTGTGACAAGGAGGGGGAGGGGTCAAAAAGTCATGAAATTAGTGTGACGTAATTTATGGATGGCCCCCTATCGGTAATGTAACTACTCAGTCGCTCTCTCTCTCTCTTCAAGGTAATTTTACTACATAAAGAGTACTTACTATATAAATTAACTATATATCTATAACTTTGAATGGACATTGTCGCGTCCCAATAGAATGTAACAATATAACATTGAAGAACTCTGAGATCCTCGAATCAAGCTCGCTGACTATTCTGTCGATCTGATTGTCAAAAGTTTTAAGTACCGTCACAAATTTCTAACAACGCTTTATTACTTTTGTTTCATAATAAATTCCGCTAATATTGTTAACGCTTTGTTAACGCTTGTATCTTCAACTGTCTTACCTGCTTTTTTTGTCAATAATAAACGACAAAAGCTTAGGAACCTAAATGTTCACGTTGGCAAAGAAGAGTGGGGTTTGAAATCGTAACCTGCCTTCGAAGTTAAAAGCATGTTAGAAAATAATTATCATTTTTTGTTTGGATGAAGGAAAACATTCGTAAGGTAAATCCGTAAGATAATAATAAAATGACATATTCCCAATAATCAGAAAGATCCCTAAACAGGGTATTTTTTAAGAATTTTTCCGGATTATAATGAGGTATACAAACTATGAATGTGACAACATTTTACTAAGTTGGACTCTTTAAGCTGAAGTCTTGGACTCCATCGCCAAGAATCGATGATGGTAAGAATCATCAGATGGGAATGTTTTCAAGCATTAACTTATTTAACGTAAAAACGTAAATTCAAATCAAAATTACATTGTTCGTTAACTGCTACTAGAGCTGTTAAAACATCTTTTAACTCACGCCATTTAGTTTCAACATGCAATAAAAGTTTCAAGAGTCGGCAACAATAAAACCTACTCCATAAAATCTCACTGGGTGAGATAGTGCGCGAATTTTTCATACAGTTAAGGCGCAGTTCGTTTATGAGTTTATGAGCATTCATCCGTTTGCTCGCCTCTCCCGAACGGGTACAGAGCTTTTGTATGGAGTAGAAATTTAGTTTTGAGTTCGCATCGCTTTCAACGGTTTGGTGTTCTTTTAATTCATAGTATCGGGTTTGTCTTTCAAACGTTTGTTGCTGAATTGAAAAACAGAAATACGCAGTAGTTTTAACAATCGCAATACGTGACGTTTGTATCGCTTATTTTTTATACTATTGTCATTGTGACTCATAAGTTCAAAATTAAAGATTCATTGCGTTCATAATATGGATCGTCATACACTTGATCTATCAAATTATGATAAAAATTTATATTATACTAGCTTCTACCCGCGACTTCGTCTGCGTGGACTTCAGAATTGGATCCTTAGAGAAATGAGTGTGATCAATTAAAGAAATGATAAAAAAATCTATGCTAGCCATTTTTAATTACACCACTTATCTTGAGGGAACGATCTATCCCCGATATAAAATTTTACTTACTTAACTCACCCAGTTTTAAACTTTACCACCATGGACCACGATCCATGCAACTGGGTCGAAATATCGGAATACAAAATAAGTATCGTTAGTACTCGTATTATAGTAAAATCTATCCCCGATATAAAAAGGATAGGGTACTATCCTTTAATGTGCGATATTAAATATCTGGGAGCCAAATTGAAACCAAATTCGTTTAGCAGTTTAAGCGTCAGTAAATAAGAAACATTCACTTAATTTCATTTTAAAAATGGTTTTAAAAACAACAACAAATATCTTTGAAATCAATTTCGTTATTTCCGTTCGTTCAGGTGTTACATAATAATTAAGTATTTGGTCTTCAAGATACACCATCAGGCCCTAAGTTTGGTCAATAATAAGCTAGTTTTGCAATGTCAAAGTACCACCTACTAATATTTTAAAAAAGTGTTTCCGTTATTGCCACGCGATCAGGAATTACATATTATTTTATCTCCAAGATCACTATCTGGCCCTAAGTCAATGATGTACTGGTTTTGCAATGTGAATGTTACCAACAACAACAATCACCCATATAATAACTGCTGTTATTATGTATATTTAGCACGCGCCTCATGGGTATATCTAGACTACAATGATGTTCTTAGCGACCGGCAGTACGGGTTCCGCTGAAACCGGTAGACCGGAAGACGGGAGATCTTTTAGCGTATGCCACTCACATCTGTGGCGAGGCCCTCGAGAAAAATAGGGAAGAGCTAGCCATTTTCCTTGACATCTCAAAGGCCTTCGATTGGGTCTGGCATACCAAATTTGTGAGATTCAACGTCACAAAAACTCAAGCGTATCAATTCACCGGCAAAAGAAGCCCTTTAATCTTAGCTCTTACTCTTATAATACGGGTGTCTTCAAGTGACGAGAGAATAGGCTTTTAGTAAGTAAGTGCGCTTTACCACCCATACTTCATTCCCGCTTCCCATCAGGTGGCTTTTCAGTCAAGCATTAGCTTATTTCACATAAAAGATCCATTTTTTTTACATAAGTGCTTGACAACAATCCCACCTCATAATAAGTGGCGATGGAGTCCAAGATGGTGAATGCACTAAATAAATGCCTATTCACTCTTTTCTTGAAGACTCCTAAATTGTAGTTGGACGGGAACACCCACGCAGGCAAGCTATTCAAGTCCTTCGCGGCACGCAGTATGAAAGAAGACGTGTATCGCACCGTTCGCAGCGGTGGGATATTCACGACATATGGATGGATGCTTGCCGTACGACGGATTGTTCGATGGAGGAACGGGGATAGGGGAATTAGTTCGTGCAATTCCTAAGCACACTCTCCAAAATGCATCCTGTAGAATGCCGAGAGGCAGGCTACTCTGCGCCTGTGTGCGAGGCTTTGCAGGTTGGTTACCACCAAGTCTGGGTCATTAATGAGCCTCATTGCACGCCTCTCCATCAAATCTAAGGCTGAAAAGTGACATTTTGCGGCACTGGCCCAAATGTGACAGCAGTACTCCACCATGGGCGAACTTGAGTTTTAGACAGTGTTAAAATATGCCTCGGTGTGAAGTACTGCCGCACTCTTGCAAGGACCCCGAGTTTTCTTGCAGCCACTTTAGCTTTGGATTCGATGAACCTTTCATAGTTGAGGTTCGAGGAAACTTCGACTTCCAATAATTGTAGGCGGTCGGTGCATTCCAGGGAAACATTCCGGAAATTGGGAGCCAAGGTGAACAGGCTCCGTTTTGCGGCGAACAGACACGTCTTTTAGTGGCATGGCATAATTATTTTGTGTACCCAAGATACACCATCAGGCTCAAATTGCTCAATGATGTATATAGGCTTTGCAATTTCAACGTTACTAACAAAAATATTTTTAAATGTTGTTCAATTATTCCTATCCGTTCGAGATTTACACATTTAGCCTCCAAGATAAGTACACCAGCAGGCCTTAAGTTGGTCATTAATGTACTGGTTTCGCAATGACAACGTTACTAAAAACTAATATTTTTTATTCCTGTTATGTAATTTGCACCCGTTCAGAAGTTACCTATTTGTTCTCCAAGACACGTCATGAGACCCTTAGTTGGTCAATGAAGAGCTGATTTTACAATGTCAACGATAACGAAAACAAAATATCTTTATACACCGTTCTACTTTTTTCTACCATTGAGGAGTTACACTCTTTATCTCCAGATACCATCATCAGCTCCTCACTGAATTTCAATAGGATTTACTTGACAAAATACCCAATGTTATACAAAAAAGCATAATCCAAATTGCTTCATATACAAAAAATCTACTAGTATTAACTAAAATCATGGATTTATTACTCTACCTGGATCATAGACTTTTAGAGGTACCTGAAGATCAATGACGTCATATCGGAATGACCATTCGACCAATCACAGGCTGGATTGAGGTTGTCCTTCATAATTGTAGGGTGTATACACAGAAAAATTTGATATGGTTCTTCAAAATGTTTTCTATATGTAATTCTTCTGGTGGTAAAAATTATAATATTGAAATAATATACATTTTATAACAATTTCTTCAAAATTATCTAATTTAAATAATTGCATTAAGAGAAAATTGAAAAATTAAGGTAAACAATTACGGTACATCTTATAATTTTATCTTAGATGTTTTTAAACCATTAGAAAAATCACAATCAAAAGATATATCCTGGAACTATAGATAACATGGACACAATACAAAAATGGTCATTCTTTTATGCCTTCATCGATCTTCAGGTACAACTACGAAGTTATGTATCGAGTTAGAGTAATATATCCATGACTAAAAAAATTACTGGCCTAAACGCATGCACAGCTATAGAAAAATAAAGCAATTTTGACATTAGGCTAAAACCGCATTAGGATTTTAAAGACGTACGCGCTCATCCGACATTTTAATAATGACTTGCTCCATCGGTTAGGAACATTAACATTTTTTACTATAAAGTAAATATAGAAAATAGAAAGACATTTACGAATGTTAATAACCAAAGTTGATGATCTTTTGCAATCAATTAAACCTGATACGATATCTTATAATACTTCGATAGCACTTCTTATTGAAAGGTAGGAAAAAACTTGATAAGCTACATTGAAGTATTATTATTGGCGTATAAAACCGATACAGCGAATACGATGTTTGGCCCAATGAATTGGCTGCAATGGGCTTCAATTTTCAATGGATTCGTTCGATTTAAAAACAGAATCTACCGACGAGACACAAATTTTGTTCGCGCTGTCTGTTCTGGTACTTTAGTACATTATACTTCAAAGATAAGCTGCCAGTAATTTTCTTTATCGTAAAATTATTATTTTTGTGACTCATTTTGTGCTCATTGGGTGCATGAAGCGCTTTACAAACGCTAGTATGTAAGCAGCCTTAGTTTTCCGCAAAAATTGCTTTGTTGTCATTTGTTGTTATATTTAATTTTATACAAGATCGATGGCTACTAAAACCTCGCATTGTATGATAAAAATTATCACAATGTGCATCACCGCACAATTGGTATAATGTTAGTTATTAAAAACAATTAACCATATTACGACTTAATCACTCAATCAGCTGATTGAAGTTCGGCCATGTTTTATTTCGATCATCTGTCATGTCAGTGTGACGAAAAACGACAAACTGTTTTTCTATGACTAAATTGTACCTCTTATCCCTCAGGAACAGGTATATTTTCCGGGATAAAAAGTAGCCTATCTGGTAAGTTTAGTCGAAAGCTATCCGTGTGCCAAATTTTAGCCATATCCGTTCAGCCGTTTTTGCGTGATTGAGTCACAAACATCCAAACATCCAAACATCCAAACATCCAAACTTTCACATTTATAATATTAGTAGGATTATATCCATACGGTAATAATGATAATTCGTTATAGTCTCTGCCCCCTTAAACGTGTCTTACCTGAGCTAAGGACGTCAAAACATAATTACTTTTTAACAAAAAATTTGACCAACAAAAAAAATTTTAAACCGAAAAATAAAATAAACCATTTAGTATTATAAATTAAGACCCTAAATTAACAATAAATACATAATTTTGAGACGCCAAATAAAATGCGTAAAATGAGGGCAGCGGCATGCGATGCACCCGGCAGCAGCAGCGCGGCGCACATCTTACCCCTGTAATAATTTTTATGAAAGCAGTGTGGTGAAGACCTTCTCACTAGGAGAGACTTGTGCCATAAATGTGCCAACATAACTATCATAAATAAATAAGTAATTAATAAAATAAATAAATAAGTACATCATAAATAAATAACTAAATAAATAATAATAAATAAAAAGTATCATAATAAATAAATAAGGCTACATATTCCCTCATAGCCCAATACTAGGATTCCCTGTGTCGTGGGTGCCATAGAGAACAAAAAAGGCAAGGAAACATTATAATCCCAAAAGTCCAATGGTCGTTCGGGTGTACATAATTATAATACGCTCGAACTCGACTCGAATATATCATACAAAACATCGAGCCAACAACTTATAGAGTGACTTATGGACTTGCGAACTGAAACAACTCAATCAACCGATCCCGCAAGTTTGTGGCAGTTGCTAACTCCGCAGGTGATTTGGGAGTTGAACGAAACACGAAAACAAGGGAAAGTTGCAAAAACAATAATTCGGACGCCACCTTATTTTCATAAGGAACGACGGAAGTGGCTACCGGGAACAAAATTTTACGCGACATTTATTCCGTATGTTTAAAATGAACGCCGCGATTTATTGTTTCGGGATATTGTTCTTGCAAATATAAGTCTCTTTTTCGGAATTTTGCTAAATTAAAAATGTGTTATTGTAGGATTTTAGGATTCCGAAGTTTTGATATGTCCATCCATCCCTTTCATTAAACACAACTGAGGAACATTTCATAGTATCTATAGGAATCAAAATTCAATCACAGTCAAAATATGCTTATTAAAGTACAGAAAAATTACCGTAAGCATATTACACTAAAATGATAAAAAAACTGAGTTAGAATTTGTCATTGTTATCACTCAACTCACACCATATCTTTGAAAGGCAGGTCTAGAAAGTTGAATTAGGATTTAGCTAGTGGTAAAGATAGCAAAGATAGTGATTTTAATTGATGTTTACTAATAAAATGACATCGGTACATAAAACGACCTATATACCTATGAAAGGGTTTATTACGTATCAAAATTTATTCACATGTCGAATTTTATTGTCCACATCAATTTGCTAGCAGCGGTATAGAATCTATCGTAGAATTTATTTATGAATGCAATTGTAATTTTACGAGGCTATAGGCGAAATTACGGCTTAGTTCAATTTCCTTGAGGGCACCGTTATTCCAATCTAGTTTACGAGAGCGGGGCAGTCGCGTTGAAGCTTTAGTGCCGATATCATCATCATGCAGCTTCGATTTTCGCGCGGGTGATAATATTTTGTTTATCGTATGATAAATATGTGACGATGTAAATGTTATTTTTCTTTTTTGAACTATCAGTTAGCTGAACACTGGTATTATTTAAAAGGTTTTGTTATAAATAAATAACACTATTTTTGTCCACTCAATTTCAAACTTGTTTAACAATGAAATATAAGAATTGGCTATTAAAATTAAGTAACAAGCAATCGAATGGTCTTTTAATGAGACATCACCCTCTCCTCCGTCTCCGTCTCCGTCTCCGTCTCCGTCTCCGTCTCCCTATCCCTCTCCCTACTCCTCTCCCTCTCCCTCTCCCTCTCCCTCTCCCTCTCCCTCTCCCTCTCCCTCTCCCTCTCCCTTTCCCTCTCCATCTCCCTCTCCCTCTCCGAATCCCTTTCCCTCTAGAAAATAAGTAAAGTGTTTTACTAATTTCGCTATTAAAAATAGGGATTGGTAGTAGAAGGGTAAAAATTTAGAGTTGTATGTATTTTAATGCCATAACATTAAAAAAATTAAATAAAAAAAATTGTCCAAGAAATAAAAACAATTTTTTGCGGTGGTGGTGTGATAAGGGTGGTCCTTATCACTATGAAAAATAGTATTCTATTCTCAGACCTACTGAATATACACACAAAATTTCATAAGAATCGGTTAAGCCGTTTCGGAGGAGTTTTGTTACTAACACTGTGACGCGAGAATTTTATAATATTAGGTAACAAATAATCAAACCACTAAAATAATTGCTAAACAAATCGCCATTATCTATGTGGGATCTATGAAGAATTTATTCTCCTTAAATATTATACGAATTTTTCAAAATATTCGAAGGCTATTTCTTTGAATTCTGTAATGTTTTTGGTAAAAATTTCAATATATAATCTCAAAAAGTTACCATATTTTTAACTTAGCCACTTAGTACCTATATTATTAGTTATAACCGAGAATTGGGGCCCTTATATTAGTTGGAAATTCGGTTCCTTCGTAACCCTTATACTGGTATTGGGTTAGTTAGGGCAGATTGCTGATATTCGATTTGCTTTTATTACAGATTACGAACATATTCGATCGTTGAATGACGTGATAAAATAAATTATTGTTTGTTATTAAACTGGCTTTACTTTCGAAACCTACATCCCTTGGTAGCCACATTCAAAAATGCTTAGACGAGATTCTTTAAATGTATAAATCATTATTTTTTATTTAAGAAGCAATCGAAATAATTCACACCCAAGTTACCACAAGAATACACCAGTCACCAGTGAAAACCGTAATATGGTTAACAATTTTCTGGGATAAGATAGAGTAAATATGTTCATATTTACATTGCTAAATTCGGGTAACTTAATGGCAATATTCTGTGTTCATAATATGTTCTCGCAGACATAAGTTGTTTGTGGTGTCAGGTTCTTGATTAGTGTTGGTGAGGGAGTCTCCATTGATTCGCGCATTGACCTTGCTCAATAATGTTTTGGATTTCAGCCATAATTTGGACTTGTTTCATTCCGAACCTGTTGTATTTCACAATACTATCAGATCCAATCTGTATGCAATCCAAGTATGTAGTTAAACGCATCTTGTTTTAAAATATGGAAAGTTTGTACACCTATTGTTAATATTGATAAAATAAATAGCGTCGAATTTACGCTATGAAATTAATTTACAGGTATTTTCATTAAACGTAATAGAAATTCAGGAACAAAGACACTCGACCGTCAGACCTCTCGACTACTCAAAATAAACGTGTCTGTGAATAACTTAATTCTAAAAATAATAGACCGATTGCATATTATTATCAGTGGAATTAAATGTCTGTCAAATGCAGTAAGTGAATTCGGGAACGAGTTATTAGAAAATTACCTCAAAAATTCAGCATTTTAATTGCAATTTTCAGGTTTTCGTAATTACTCATTTTTATTAAATAGTGTAGACTATGGGATAGACGAGACAACAATATATCCCCACTTTATCTGTAGTACTGTAGGTACACTGAAAATATTATGTTTTTAAGATTGTATTCCACGTATTTCAGTAATTTACTGCAATTAATAATTTTAATTTATTTTATTTTAGAGACTTAATCAGGTCTAGTTCTTAATACATTGTTGTATTATGAAAAAAAAACTTACGTCATTTTCTGCTGCACAAACGTTAAGCGGATTACATCTGGGTACATTCGGCCGTTCACTATCCATTGTCTTAGCGAAAGTTGATAAAAGAAATTACATTTATTACTTTCTTTTTTCACACAATCTATTTGTATTTTTTTCTTCGATCGTTCTGACCTCATTTATGTGAAATTGAATGGATCCCGCGATTGTTGCTACAGCGAGTGAGTCATTTGGCAGATTGCAGTGATTCACTCTCGAAATTACTTTCGCTAACAAGAAGAAGGAATTTCATGGGTTACACTTTATTTCGCAAATACGCAGAATTAACTTCGAATGCCTGTTTCATTAAAAAAACGTTGAATTTGTGTAATGTCCGCCGTTGAGCTCAAGCCAATTTCTTCTGCTCCATCACTCAAAAGAGCCACTGAAGCATCAGAAAGAAAGCATATTTATTCCGTAACAAACATTATGCATTATTCGACGTTTTTCTTAATTGATAGTATTATGTACATATTCCTGATTATCGAATCGAGTGATTTCATGTAAAACAATAATCCCATACTAATTTATAAGTGGTTAAAATAATACAATGAGTTTTATTGTTGGCAAAATTAACGTTTTGTTTGGTAGTCGAATAACATTTCTAATTTGATTTTTCCTTGTTTGAATTTAGGTACTTAAGTTTAATTTTATGAAACCTACACATTTGTGGGAGTTAAATTTTTGCTGTTGGTATGTTGACTGTTTACTAGCAACTACTATTCTCACTCACTGACTGACTCACTGACTGGTCACCGACTAACCCCTCCACCTGTCCATAATGGAGTAACTTAGTGGAGTAGGTTCTACACTCAGTTAAGACGAGAGACCCCTACCCAGTAGTAGACCATTAACAGGTTGAAACCCATGGATATACGAGTATTAAGACATGTTAACCTGCTAAGTTAATGCTACAATATTACTAGAATTCTCTAAACTCAATCTAAACTCCCTTTACATTAACGTTTCTGGTTACAGTTTGAAACTATTGACAACTGTAGTGTATTAGTCTCGGGATTGAGATTACTTAGTTAACTAGTACTGAGCTTATTCATAGATTACCTTGTTGTATTACATTGGTTTGAACTTTGGCTGTCAAGTCAAACTAGACAATTTTAGTTCTTGACTTCTTGGATTATTAGTAACTGTCTACTTAGTATCTTTAGTACCGCTAACGCTTCCCGCCTACGTCCGATAATCGGTGACCGATTTTTTGTAGGAGAAAAATAGAACGTACTGATAGCAATAGTGCAACGCACACGTCCTACAAAAAGTCGGTCAGAAATAATAAGTGCCTAGGCGCGCACTACGCGTTTTTCGTCGCTGCGGCTGAACGCCATGTGCCAAGCGCCATCGCCATAGATGTAGGTAGGCCATGATCTGGAATAATGAAAAATGTGGGGACAGCCGCAGACAAAGCGCTAGTTTTCAGTAATAAGGATCGTTGGCTTGTGGCTATACACTCTGTCGTTTATTAGGAAGGTGCACTATATCAAAGAAGATGAACTTGGAATCAAGGATGAATCGATTTTTGTAATCTCTCAATGATTAACCACTAAGTAGGTACGCTAAAGTATAAATAGAAATGCCGCGAAATAATACGGAGATACTCAATTGTTTATGGATGCAACTAGGCGTTGATATTTATCGAGCGATATTTCCCTCGCACGCGGTATATCTCACTGGCCAGATACGACAATTCTACGACCACGGTCCATGTAACTCGATCGCATATAAATCGTTCTACTGCACTAAAATATTGCGTTTGTGTAGCGGTTTTCCTTCGGGTGCGATAAGTAAAATGTATTTAAACATCCATAGCTTCTGTGAGCGATTTCCAGTTGTTAGATTAGAAGGTCGCTGATGATGATTGTCCCAGATCATTATAGTATCGGGCGTGATTTCTGCAAAAATTAAGGTTTTGTTCTGCCAGCCGTATCCAGAAACTACACTTGCTTAAGGAAGTTTGTTATAGCGAGCCTTCTGTTCGCAGTCAATACTTAAGTACGTGGAAAACTTCACTTTAGTCATTTGACAAAGGCAAAGTCAAAGATTGCAGTACAAACAATCGATCCTTTCTTTTTGTTTTGATTTAAGTCAAACCTTATACGTTCATATAAATTGCTCGGCACCTGCTTTATCGATTTTGACAAATGCATAGCGTTGAATTTCACTCAAGTATTGAAAGATATGGTTTAAATTACTGCACGGGCAAGGACTGTGAGACCCACAGTTTTGTTTATGAATATGGACATAAATATTCATCAACGTTTGGATATTCTCTGTTAGATATGTCTTGGTTATTTGTGTCTATGTTGTCTAGCTTGTGCCTTCTGCATTTATTGCATGGAGTATAGAGGAAAGGGGACACATCTCATATGCGGGAAAAATTGAAAAAGGGTCCAGCTGTTTACTGAAAATAGAATTAGTTCCAGTACCTACCATCGTCCTACGACCATAGCGCTGGCGACGCAATAAATACGATATAGACGCTTAAAAGGCAAAATTTACCAAGCGACATGTTGGGCGATATTGAATTATAAACCTTTTAAACATCACTAAGTTAACAAAAAATTCTGCGTCGGTTTATCATAATATGATCATATATGATCAATTTTTGTGTAAAATATGTTTTTATGTGTTTAATATTTTGTTATTTTTTGTGTATAATTGTGTATAATATGTGATAATTTAGTGATGTTTTTAAGGTTTATAATTCAATAACGCCCAACATGTCGCTTGGTAAATTTTGCCTTTTAAGCGTCTATATCGACGATATGATCATAGCTGTTTGACTCTGTTGTAGACGGAGCTGCGGAGTGAAGTTTGCCGAGTTCATCCAAGCACACCGCAGTTCCCGTTATTGCACACGTTTTTGGGCATTTTCGCCAAAAAGTGTACATTTCGTTTTTACCGTGTCCCCTGACTTCATACTTTGAATTTTTTAAATTATAATGTCACAAAGATAAAATCTTAATTTTTATTTGTTTTTTTGTTTAATAAACTTTACGGGAACACCAACAAAAGTTGCAATTATTGCCTAACATAATTTTTATTAATAATTTATTAAAATAAGACCATCGTTTTTACGATGTCCCCTGCAGATTTTGACTACAAAACATGCGATAAAACATGTTTTCTTTGTTCGGAAGCATTCAAATTTGGGGCTATATAACATTAACTGAATGTCAGCTTTGTAAAAAAATCAGTTTTTCTTCAGTTTTTGACTGCTAATTAGGAGAAATAAGAGTTTAAAATAAATTTCAGAAAAGCGTTTGGGTGGAATTCCACCATCCGTTACCGCGGTTTTGTATATTTTGTAAATTCGAAGATGAAAACTGATAAATATTACGCAAATGATTGTATCGAAAAGCGAATATTTTAACGTTGTTAATTTGTAAACATTGTCGTAGTATATTATGTAATTAAATCTAATCAAAATTTCAATTTGAATGTTCAGTTTGGGAATCCGTTACTTCCGTTCCGAGACCATGCTAGTGGTAACGTATTGTGTGGAAGGGAAAAGTAACGGAATGGAATAGATAAAGTTGATGCTACACTGTGGCAATTGGGTTGAGTACCTACCTACTTGAAATATTTTTTATTGAGTTTTAATCTAGTTTGTAAATAAAAAATATTGCTGTCAGATTATTATATGAACTGTTTTATTGCGGCAAAAGTTAAATTCGGAAACTTTATTCATAAAAATAATTTGATTTCTGTATTGAGTCGGCTTTTACGACGCTTAAATTGGGGTGACAAATATGGATCCCACGCTGGCATACTAGGGTGTCACAAAAGGCGACAGAAGCCGGCCTGCTTGTTTATAAGATTTCACATAAGGATAATCTTATAAACAGATATTAATATGGATAAACTTCTTTTAGCTCATACCCAGGAATGAATTAAATTTTGTTATGGAATACCTATGTATTTCAACACGCTGATACATTTTTAGAAATTATGTGGAACGAATTTTGCATTTTTCTCCCAAACCATTGGCTCTACAAGAAAAATATATTGTATATAAAATATCAATCTGTTAAGGGGCTTAAACTTTTGTAGGAAACATTTTTCTGTAAAATCAATACTTTGCCAAATGAACGTGAAAAACAAAAACAAAAACATGTTTTTTCAAGGTGACCTTGAAAATGAATGAAATATACTTATTTCATGAGTAAGTATACTATAGTTTTAAATTTAATTTTATGATAGTCCAGTGGTTAAAAGACTTCTGCCGCCTACTCGGGGCGTTGTGTTAAGACTGTGTGTCTGACACCTTGTTTTCCATTCCATTATTTCGAGCTTTCTTTTCCCTGACTGTCCCCAAAAAAGGAAAAATAAAATATCCTACTGTTAATTGCTTTTCCAAGAAAAGTTATTTATTTTATTTTATAAAATTAAGGAATAGTTTTTTTTCTCTTTAAAAATACTAAGATTTAGATTTTTTGGTGTTTTTGCTTTTAAAAGACAAAAACGTAAAGTAAAATGACCAAACAGTAACGGAATGTAGGTAAATGACATACTAACACTACTTTTAAAGATGATTTTACTATGTTTTTTTTATTAATATATTCCTGTATCCCTAATGAACCTAATTAAATACTAATTTTACCAAAATTGTGTTTAAATATCTTTATATTGTCATTTGTATTTGGTCACGGAATGGAACAATTTATTGTTACGCCTTGCAGAAAATGTCCTGTAATTTTATTTTCAGTAAGTATTTTATCACCTTATTATATTTTCTGGCAAGAAAATAACATAACAATACAGTTTAATTAAAAAAATAGTAAAAATTTTAACAAAAAATAAAAATCCAACAATTTAAGAAATGTACACTTTTTGGCGAAAATGCCCTTTTACGGATACTTTTCATACACACAGATGGTTCTCCTTACCTCTATACTCCATGATTTACCGGTAGACTGTCTTTTGCAAGTCTTCAATCAATATTAACGGACAGGCGGGCCTTTGCTAATTTTACTTGGGTAAGCTAGAAGCTGGTTGCCTTTTTGGTAACCAGACAATCAATTTTTGAATACATGATTTACAGCTATTTATTAATTATACTTTGTTTAAAAACGCCAATACCTAATAAAGCAGTTTACGTCATCATCCATGATAGCTAATAAAGAGTTAATCACCTAAAAAAAAACTTTGTAACAAACTTGGATAACTGAATCCCAAGTGTTCCGTTCCTCTATTCAACATATCAAAAAGATACTTGAAGCACGATTCGACCCAAAACGATTTATTCAAATCATTAGTCTGTCAGAAGGATTCCAACTGATCAAGTATCCTTGACAAGAAAAACCTAGTTAAATGTTCTGCGGAATCCGGGCAAGATGTTCCTAACTCTTTAAAACTCGGAAAGATTGCCTCTAATATCTTCATGGGGAACATCGAAAGTGAACTTTTCAATCGGACTTAACTCAATTCTTATCTTATCGTGGGATGCTGTCAAAATTTCAAACGGTTTGCGAAACTCGATCCCGAGTTGTTATCGAAAAAAACCGTCGGAATAATTTCGATCTTTCACGTCTTGTCGCTCGGCGTTGTTCGACTAGAACTTTTATTGGATGATTTGACAGCTCATTGGCAGGTGTGTTTGTCAATATTATTTGTTGAAAATTATAATAAAATTTTCGTCATAAATGTGCGAAACTTAATTTTAACTATTTCATTATAACTTGCAACCACCAAATTTTGACGTTGTAGAAATTGAGCAACATCTAGAATTTAGTGCTGTTTCCAATTTGGTAGATGCATAAGCATCTACCAAATTATCATCATCCTGCGTGAATAATCACGCAGGAGTGAGTAATGAGAAAAAAAAACTTTGAAAGCAGTTTGTAAATTGTGAAAGCATTGCTGGGAACGACCTCAAAAATAATTGAGGATCCCTAATTATTTCATTCTTCAAAGTCGACTAAAGCATTTTATGTATTTAAGGCTTCCCCCCTACGTCTGATAATCGGTGACCGATTTTTTGTAGGAGAAAAATAGAACGTACTGATAGCAGTGGTGCAACGCACACGTCCTACAAAAAGTCGGTCAGAAACAATATGGCAGGAAAAATCGGCCCGATTATCTGTCCTACAAAAAGTCTGACGAGGGCGGGAAGCGTAAGTTGCAGTGGCTGAGAAACAGTTTGGTGTTAGTGATGTCGATGAGGATGTGTTTCTTCCAAATTAATATAATCATAATCATAATAAGATAAACATGCCAGTCATTCAAAGTCGGAGGCAGGCGGTTAGACTGACATATAGGCAATAAAAGGGCGAAATTACCGACGCGCTCCCACAGGACACATTAACGGATCTCGGGCATGCGGATTGGATGGCTAGTTTCATTACATATGGGGCACCCGGCGGTATTTCGGGAAATGTTATCTTTAACAAAACATGGTTTGCTTTGTAGGTCGAAATACCCCGGTGGCCCCGTAAAGATGAATAAAGATGTCATTAGTAACCTATTATTCGTTTTCTATGACATCAAAATTTTTTCCCTCCATTTAGTAAGAAGCAAATGACGGATTATACTCTTAAGTCCGGTTTAGACGGATTAAGTAGTTAAGTAGATAACTAAATGTTAACTTTTTAAGATAACAATTTTTAGTGCGCGTCCAAACGTAATAATTTAGTAAAGCTCTTTAGTTCATACAATTCTTCACAACCTACTTAATTACTTAAGCATTTTCCTAAATTTGAACTAAAAAGTGTTTGTCCAAACGTATTAAGTGATAAGCGCCGCCCACCTAGTTAACAGAAAATAGAAGAATTTCTAAATTACTTGTTAACTTGCGTACTAAATTTTAACTACTAAATTATCCGTTTACACGTATTAATTTACTCAAAATTTAGTAAAAATTTTGTTAACTACTTAACTACTTAATACGTGTAAATATTTTCGTTTCTGGTTAGATATTATTTATATTTACTTATTTTGTGAACATTGATCAAGTTTTCCAAATTAAAATAACGTGGAGTTGAGTTTTTGATGTAATCTTTAACATGAAAGTTTTACACATATTCTCGTTACTGTCCCTAGTTTCAAAATAAATAGAATTTACTGAGCCTGGAGACGTGCACTAACATCTAACATAAATACCTGGAAGGCTATTCTGTTTTGTAACTTGACAGCGGAATCCGCGATGAGTTTCAAAATTGAAGTTTGAGTTCGAGAGTCACTTCACTTCGCAAGTGCGTACTAGATGATTAGAGAATGACATATCAATATGATGCAAGTTCGCTTTTGTTTTGTAACTTGACAGCGGAATCCACGATGTGTTTCAAAATTGAAGTTAGAGTTCGAGACTCCCTTCACTTCGCAAGTGCGTATCAGATGATTAGAGAATCTCATATCAAGATCTCGGACTCGAACTTCAATTTTGAAAGTCCGCTGTCAAGTTACAAAACAGAATAGCCTTCCTGTGATAAGGATCAATTTTTTTTATTCACTATTAGGTTATTGTTTTCCAAATATATCTGAAACTAGAGACTATAATAATGATATGTATATTTACAGGAAAACATTTGAAAAGTTTCAACTTTTACATTTTTTACGAGAAATATTAATATTCGTTGATTATTCATGAATGGTACCTATTACTCCGTGAATGATCCATGATTTAGCACGGCTGTAAATATCCCACGATAGTTATTTGAAGGTAACAGTTTATATTATAGACCTAGAAATGGTTTAACGTGGTCTGTTAAAAGTTCAACCACACAAACACAAAAACACACGATTGAACACCGGAAAGTTGGGTAAAATTTTATTTACAACATTACATACGATACCGGGATAGGTAATTAAAAACTTTCAAAATACGTTTAATTTAAACAAGTTACTCTTGAAATAGAAGTTATGACCTGAAGTTTTTGAAAACCGTACAAAAAGAATTCTATACCAGGCTGCATACATGACGTTTCTAGCGTTTAATAAGTCTATTAAATAGGCGGCGGTGACCATTTACAATTAGGTGGCCTGTTTTTTCATCAGCCCTTCAGGCTACGAAAACATAATAACTGACTTCAGAACAACATGTGTACCTCACACACACATGTTGATGTGTAGTTCCATATACCTAACTATGCCTTTTTAGATATTTCTGGCGAGTGAGCGAGATAAATAATATATCGTGCTATTCGTTGATATTCATAAAATACTTTCTCAACTTCCAGAAATTTCCAACTCTTGCAGTCTAGCGATTGAAACGTGTATATTTAACGCAACTGTGAGAAATATGTATCGTCTGATAAAATATTGGGAGCTTCAAAGCATTTGTAACTTATGAAACAATGTTGGCAAAAATTGTAATAAATATAAAAATAGATGGAAAGTAATGTCGCAATGCCAATGTTCTCGGTATGGTGGTTTTAGTTAAGCCAAAGAAATATCCTTTTCGCCATATTAGTCACACTATAACGAACATCAAATGTTAAATAATATGGATAGCGAAAAAGGTTCTCTTTTCCGAAATTGAATTCAAGGATCACTGAATACTAATCCTGGCAACAGACTCGTAAAATCTCTATCTGGTATTCGAGTGATTGCTTTTGGACTTTTGCTTTATGTATTACAATTTACAACCATGGTTTTTTCTCTCAAGTGTAAAATATAGCGCTAGTTGTAAACCTATTACAATGGCAATTGGTTTAAAAAATGTTACTGATTCAGAAATAAAGATAAATAGTTTTAAACGCGAGCGTAATTAAATTAGACATGTTACATGTAAAATTTTATCTATACTAATATTATAAAGAGGAAAGATTTGATTGTTTGTTTGCATTGAATAGGCTCCGAAACTACTGAACCCATTTCAAAAATTATTTCACTGTTGGGAAGCTACACTATTACCGGGTGACATAGGCTATATTATATTTTCAAAAAAATGAGGATCCTTAATAAAACTCCAATAATGTAACCTAAGGTGTAAAAAAACAGAAAACCGAAGCAAAGCGAGGGCGGTTACCCGTTCTCAATAAATAAGACAATTAATAACCAAAATATACGATACCAAAATATGGATATACCAGTTATAGCGTTGGTTTGAACGTGGTTTAAAAGATGGTTTTCGGTATTTCAAATACCCAAAGGTGATGTGCTTATTAAAAATTAATTATCATGAAGGAAATGTCGTAAAGGAACTTGCATACCTTAAAGTTTTGTGTAATATCATTCTATATCCTTCACGTAGTGAGACGAGAACCGAGCAGTGGACAGTTGAAATGACTAATTATTATAAACGTAGCTTTCACTAATCATCGCCTGCACTTACCGTTCAGAGCCGTTGGCATACTGTCGTCCCCATACATTATGTCACGATCAATTTTCCAATTTCAAATAAATATTTTTTGTGATGTTTTGTGTTTTCGGATTTTTCCTATACTTGTGCAATTGGATATTTTTTCTTGCCAAGTTTTATGATTTTAGGGCAAAAAGTATAAATGTAGTAAGAATTAACAGCCATTGTTTTTGGTTGAGTTGATTTAATTTGAGAAGTTAGAAGCTTAATTTTTTCACAGCTCCCAGGGTTTTCAGACTTGAGTATGACAGACAGACATACAGACAACAAATTGATCCTATAAGGGTTCCGTTGTTCCCTTTTGTCGTACGGAACCCTAAAAATTGCAAAAAATATATTGCCAACCTGTTTTATCTTAGGCTTCCCCCCCACGTCAGTCTTTTTGTAGGACAGATAATCGGGCCGATTTTTCCTGCCATATTATTTCTGACCGAATTTTTGTAGGACGTGTGCGTTGCACTATTGCTATCAGTACGTTCTATTTTTCTCCTACAAAAAATCGGTCACCGATTATCGGACGTGGGCGGGAACCGTTAAGAACATTTTATCGTTACTATGGCTTTAATTCATGTCCTTGCAGTTTTGTAGCTGCGTCAGTAATAACCTTCGAAAGACGACGGTAAGACGTGCGACATCAAAGCTGTATAAATGTTTTAAACCTCCCATTATAAAGCGATTACAAGTCAGAACAACTTTTGTGGAATGAAAATAGTTCTATGTATGTATGTGGTGTGTCTATATTGTGTAGGTACACAGGCATAAATGTCAGAGCTCATAGTTAAAAGTCTAGAGATGAATGGCAGTGACTGTAATGGAAAATTAAAATGTCCAAATAATATAAAATTGTATATTATGTACTAGCTGACCCCGCGAACGTCGTATCTCCTAACAAACTATTTTTTTCTAAAATAAAAGTAGCCTAAGTTACTGCTTGTTACATTAGCTATCTGCCAATCAAAGTCCCGTCAAAATCGGTCCGGCCATTTCAGAGTTTTCCCGGAACAAACAGACAGACAGATAGACAGACGGACAAAAATTGTAAAAAATGTTGATTTGGCATACATATGTACCGTGTATATGTACATCCAAATGTACTTAGTAAAAAGCTGTTATTTTAATATTACAAACAGACACTCCAATTTTATTTATTTCTTTAGATTTATTCAATTAAAAAAATCTACGAGGGAGAGTAGTAAACAACAGCTGTAAGTACCTATCTGACTTTAAGAGAAATAAAAACCGGACAAGTGCGTGTCAGGCCATGCGCAATGTAGGATTCCGAGGTAGTAAGTTTATCGACTATTGCTCATTAACTACTTATGCTAACGTAGCCGTGATAGATTTCCTTGTAAATTCATCATATAATCTATTTTTGAGAATTTTTTCACTTGTCCAAGTCCAACCGTTTAACCGGCAAAGGGGGACACTTAACTCTAACCAAAATTAGCACTTTAAAGTCAACATATTTCGCAAAAATGGTTTTAGAAAACCCATAATATTTTTGAAGACCTTTTCAACGATACCCCACACTATAGGGTACGCGACGAATAAAAAATTCATCCTAATGTAGGTAACAGGTAGGGAGGTACCATGAAAAAAAATGTTTTTCAATATTTTATTCCACGATTCTGGAGTCCTAATAAATATATATATCCGTGCCAAATTACAGCTTTCTAGCCTAATGGTCTCGGTGCTTTGCTTCGGTCGGACAGACGTACGGACGGACAGATGGACGGACAAAGGACGGATATGACGATACTATAAGGGTTCCCATTTTTCTTCGGAACCCTAAAAAGTCCCTTTGCGTGCTATTGAATAAGATGTAGACTTGAAATTTATTAGAAGAGAATATAAAGAATGTAAGCATTCTTGAAAGTAGGTAAACTAAAACAGCAACTTAAAGGTATTTTTATTTAACTGATAAATAGAAGTAAAAATATCGTTCATGATTTTATATTCCCAGAAATTGCGCAATATTGTAAAGAATACAATCTTTACTTACTTAAAGGACAGGAAAACTTAAAGTCTCCGGAGAATTATTTATCAAAGCACTTGAAGAGTTGGCTGTCAATTTCAGGGACTCTCAATAAAACAATCCAGTATCGACAAAAATAAATCATTTGGTTCGAATCAATTTATCGCGTAGCTTTAGTTATTGGCGAATGATTTACCGAGTTTTCAATTCTCCTATAATGTATTAGGTACTTATAATCTTTAAAATGTTATCTTCTATACTAATATATAGAGAGGAAAGATTTGATTTTTTGTTTGCATTGAATAGGCTCCGAAACTACTGAACCGATATGGAAAATTCTTTTACTGTTGGGAAGCTACACTAAATAAAAATAAAAATAAAAATAAAAATAAAAAAATAAAAATAAAAAATAAAAATAAAAATAAAAATAAAAAAGCCTTTTTATTCCTGTAAGTTACAATTACAAAGAGAAAATTATAAATATGTAATTACAAATGCATCAATCAATCACTTAATAAATAATTAACTTATTATTATAATTTTATTATTATTAATCATTAGTGAAGTCAAAATGGCAAAAAACAGTCAATTAATTCATAATTTAAATATTATTTCATTTCTATTAATATTATAAGTTCAAATTATTACATCATTAAATTATTATCAAACAATTGTATTTACTTATTTAGTATTTGTCATTAAAATTGTATTTTCTTATAGTCATGTGTTTTAAATTTAAATGGACTTACAGGACCCCTCTACGGGTAAAGGCCTCCTCCAGAGAATTCCAAATGTCCCTATTTTTGGCTACTTTTGACCAGTTGTGACCCGCAATATTCTCTATTTCATCTTTCCATCTTGACTTTGGCCTGCCTCTTCTTCTTCGTCCATAAGGACCTTTCCACAAAGACGCAGTCTTAGTCCATCTATCGTCCGTGTAACGAGCCACATGACCAGCCCACTTCCATTTCAAACTTTGAGCAAATGATAGAGCATCTATTATTTTGGTTCTTTCTCTAATTTTACAATGACGTACTCTATCTGTTAACTTTATTTTAAGTAGGCTGCGTTCTGAAGCTTTTTGGCAAGAAGAAAGTTTGCTTTTTAATTTAGAGTCAAATATCCATGTCTGGCATGCATAAGTTAGACACGGCAAAATACAAGAGTCCATTATTTTCTTTTTCCATTTTACATGTATTTCTGATTTCATAACTTCTTTGTAGGCCCAGTACTTTCTCCAAGTGATTGCAATACGTCTTTCAATTTCTTCTATGTTGTGGGTTTGTCTGAAGGACACCTGTTTTCCTAGGTAGATGTAGTCTTCAACATATTCTAGAACAACATTGTTTATTATGATAGGGTTTTTGTGGTGGTTAGTCATTATTTTTGTTTTTTCTTTGTTCATTTCTAAACCAATACGCAAGCTCACAGCATTTAGCTCTACTATCATATTTTGTAGTTCTTCTGAGTTTTCTGAAAAAAGTACAATGTCGTCAGCAAAACGAAGGTGGTGAAGACGTTTTTCATTTACTCTTATTCCCCTGTGAGACCATGGTAAGTCCTTCATAATGTCTTCTAGTACGGATATAAAAATTTTTGGAGAGATTGGATCACCCTGTCTTACTCCTCTGCCAATTATTATTTTTTGACCTTTACTTTCTAATTTGATTCTGCTCGTACTTTTTTTATAAATATTTTTTAGTATGTTGATATACTTGTCGTTCACATTTTGGTTTTGTAGAGCCTTCCAAATACTTTTATGAGATATTGTGTCAAAAGCTTTTTTGTAGTCAATAAAAGCTAAGTAAAGTGGTCTTCTGAATTCAGAATACTTTTCGATTATCTGTTCAATCACCTGAATGTGGTCAGTGGTACTGAAAGATTTTCTAAATCCAGCTTGTTCTTTGGGTTGATGGTTTTCGATGTCGGAGTTTATTCTGTCTAGTAGGCATGAAGCAAAGAGTTTATATAAGCATGGCATCAAGCTAATGGGGCGATAGTTACCTACATCTTTTGGGTCGCCTTTCTTGTATAAAAGTATTATTTCTGATTCTGTCCAGACTGGTGGAACAATTTCTTCTAAAAGGATTTTGTTGAATAATTGGGTTAGTGGTCTGGTTAATAATTTTTTAGCTAATTTTATTGCTTCATTTGAGATCCCATCAGCGCCCGAGCTTTTATCATTCTTCAATTTTTCAATTTTTGATAATATGTCACTCTCTACAAATTGAGGTATCTCTACATATTGTTCTTGACTTTTAAACGTTTCGAGGCAACTGTTAAGGATTTCGGAATGTGGATCAGAGGCACTATAGAGCTGTTTGTAAAATTCTGTTGCTGTGTTTAATACATCTTCCCGAGTCTGGTGTTTCGCACTCTTTGATCCAAGTGATTGGATCCAGTTTTTTTCAACGTTCAGCTCTTTCGTTGCCTTTTTTAAGCTTCCGGTAGAGGTCATATGTTTTAAAATAGTAGTTTGTCTATGGTCTTTGTAATTTTTACGTATTGCTCTATTACTTTTTTTAAATAAATTTGAAAGCTCTAATTTTTCGTCTTTGTCTAAATAGTTTTTGTGAAGTAGTTCGCTTCTCCGTTTCATAAGATTCAGCGTTTCTTCTGTTATGATAGATGGTTTAGAATTTTGGCTTGTCTTAGTTTTTTGCTGTAAACACCATTTTAATATATTTTCTATTTTTTCGTATAATGTAGAGACAGGTAAATGATTAATATCATTTAACTGGGATTCAAAGGTCGACAGATTTTTTATAAAATGGGATTGATCTTCTTCGGATTTTAGGCTATTTTTAAAATTTGTGAAAGATTTTCTGCTCTTTTTGAATCGCTGTAACTTTACTGTTCCCCTTACCAACTTGTGATCCGATGGAAAAAGTGTAGATACGGTTTCAATAGTGAATATGTTTGGTGAACTTGACAGGATAAAGTCAATTTCGTTTTTTGTTTTTCGGTCCGGTGAAAGCCATGTCCACTTTTTAGATTTACTCTTTTTAAATAAGGAATTGATTATTACTAGTTTATGTTCAAAAGCGTATTGTATAAGCCTTTCACCCCGCTTGTTTCTCGTACCGTATCCATACTGCCCAGTAACCAAGGACTCTTCTTTTTTTGGCTGTCCTATCTTGGAATTAAAGTCTCCCATACATATGACATGGTTTCCGGCTGTTGTATGCGCTTTCCGGATATCTTCGTAGAATAATTCAATCTCTTCGTCAGAAGCACTTTCTGTCGGGGCATATACTTGAATTAAAGTTAGTTGGTATGATTCCCATTTTAATTTTAGTACACACACTCTTTCAGATATACCTATAAAGCTCTCGATATATTGTTTGTATTGTTTTTTAATCATAAACCCGACACCGTATAAACCAATAGACTGACCACTGTAGCAAAATATGTGATCTTCATCTTCTATGATACTTGTACCCAATCGGCGTACTTCTGACAGCCCAATTATATCGTATTTGATTACCTTAAGGGACTCCTTTAGTTCTAGAAGTTTTTCGGAGGTGCTTAGTGATCTTACGTTATATGTGCATATATTATGTATTCTTTCATTATTCTCTGGAGGGTTGTAGTCGCTTATCCCCGCGGTGACAAGCCGTTGTAGGGATGAATGTAGAGGGGCCCGTACTCGTTGCTATTCAATATTTTGGTTTGTATAGGTAGAGCAAGCAGCTTCAGGTTCTGGTATTTGTGGTGTCTTAGAATTTCCTTTCCTCGGTGCAAAAAACGAATGTGTGTTTAATTTATTTATCTTGTTTATTTATGTAAAAGAACTGTTATGATTCTCTTTGTCTTGTGGCAGTACAGATGATTCTTTTCTTTTCCTGTTGTGTTTTTCATTCATTTTATTTTCTAAAATTATTATTTTGTCATATTTAATTACAGCATTGGTGCCTTCTGCTTTGTATTTCATTAACTCTTTGAATAATTCTTTCCTTTTTTGTACAATTTTTGTTGGGTATTCTTCTTTTATGTAATATTTATGATTCTGTAAGTTTGACTTATTACGGAGTAGTTGTATTTTTTTACTTAGAGTTGAAACCGTTATTGAAATAGGTCTAGGAATTGCACCTTTTCTGCCAAATCTTCTCGCTACTTCTATTTCAGACTTGTCACATGATACTTTAATTTTGTTGTTAAATATGTCTAAAATTATGTCTTCCAAATGTTCATAGCTTTTTTCCGACTCTTCAACGCCAAATAGTACAATATTTCTCTGTTTGCTCTGCCGTTCCAAAAAGTCTAAACGTCGTTCTTGGTCATTAACTTGTGATTGTAATTGTTTGTATTTTCCTTCAATTTTCTCGAACTTTTGGTCTATGTGATTATTTATATTTTGTGTTATGTTGATTTCCAATCGTTGTATTTCTTGTTTTTGTTCCGTCAACTCGTTTTGTATGGCTTTCAGTACCTTTGCGATGTCTTCCATGTTTTAATTTAAATTTTGAATTTTGAAACAGTTAACGAGGTAATCGACCGGTCTCGGTGACTGACAGCTTCGAGTCTCATCTATTCGCCAACAGATGGCGTTTTGGTGACAAGTAGCACTCGGTAATGAAGTATGTATTTTATGTAGATTAAACCCGTTGGCTGGTAGCTACGTTGTTTCCTTTTACTATTCGATAATAGATGGCGCTGAGGCAAGCTGTAGCGGTCGATAACGTCGGTAATGAATGATTTCGTATTTTCTTGTTTCAAAATTGAGGTTATTTTTTGCACTTAAGTCTTTTACACTCACTGTTGATACGATTTTATACTTTTATTTGTAAAAAACTAGTTTGATATCGGTATTCTGGCAGTAATAGTTTCAGTTTGTCACTTATTTTTACACTTTTTGTCGCCGGTAGTGTCCCACGTATATAACTTGATTTCCACTTTGTTCTTATGTTAAATCGGATTTCTTTATTTACACTTCGTACTTTGTATATTTTTATCACTTTTTATGTAGTTTTTGCACTGAAATACACGTATGGAGTATTTTTACGAATTATTTCATACGGAGCGGTCTTAACTTGTTGCTTACGGCACAACGGTGGCGCCCTCTCTCAGGTGGTGTCTCTCGCCCGAGTAACATAGGCTATATTAAATTTTCAAAAAATTAGGGACCCTTAATAAAACTCCAATAATGTAACCCAAGGTGTAAAAAAATAAAAAAAACCGAAGCAAAGCTAGGGCGGTTACTCGTGTAGTATATTTGGAAAAATATCTTTCAAACGTGTATACAAAATAAATTTTTTACTAAGATTTTAAATGTTTTTAATGTTGTTATCTGAAATTATATATAAAATTGAATTTTTCTTTCTTCAATAAGGCAGTGTAAAAGTTAATTATCAAATTCCCCTTTAATGTAAAAACCCAAAGCGAGTTAATACAGACGGTGTGAAATAAGTTTATATTCAATGTTATTGAATCATTGCTACATGTAATGACAATTTCGGATCAGGCCAATAGTAAAGCACCACGTCTCGGATCCGTATGTCATTGCTGGCAACACACACTGCTCGAACACCTTCGACTTCAGGCACTGAGGTAGTATTTTGAACGACAAGATATGACGCAGTTTCCCGAACGCAGCCCATCCGAGTTGGATTCTACGAGTGACTTCTTTCTCGAAGTTAGACTTACCCATCTAGATCACCTTTTTTTTTTTTTTTTTTCTTTTTCGGGGGGGAAAATGCATTACGCATACCACCCGGGCACAGGGGGCACCCGAGTGGTTATGTGGGACTCCCGTCTAGGCTAATGAGACCTACGGTATACCCACTAAAAACCCCCCCATCTTCCACCTCGCCGCATTGTGACGGGGTCACGGGAACGCTTTCGCACACATCCGCGACCCCGCCGGCGGCAGCCGCCCACTAGCGGCTCCACCGCGAAAGCCCGAAGGCCCTCCACGATGGGCGCACCAGATGTTAAGGTGCGCCTCCCTCCTCGGCCTCCACCAGTACTGTAGCAGACTCCCCCCGAGTCTGCTACTAGGAGGCCATGGGTACCAGATAACTGGTACCCGGTGGAAGATAAGGTCTGTGGTTCTTCCACCGACCACAACTCGGCCGCAGAGGATAGGGCAAGCGGCGCACCGCAATACCGACATGCCTCTTCCTCTGCGGCCCCACCAGTGCCGTTTCGGCGGAACGGCCCCGCCAGCTCGCAGGGGGTAGGGAGAGTGGCGCACCGTAATACCAACACGCCTCTCCCCCTGCGATCCCTCCACGGCCGCAGAAGATAGGGAGAACGGCGCACCGTAATACCGGCACTCCCCTTCTTCTGCGGTCCCACCTCCACGAGCGTCCGCAGCGGACTGGTTCAGCCCGCTGGGAGCGCGTCCTCCTCGGGCCAGCCGGGGACCCAAACAGGCCGGCCCTGGTTGCCTCTTAGCTTCACCGTGGGTGACCAGTCCACGGCTACTAAGCCCCCCCGCCACGACAAGGCGGGCAACCCCCGGGGGGGTACCCATCGAGATCACCTGTCCCAGGTAATTGTATTCGTCTACAACTTCGAGAGCAGCGCCGTCAGCAACAACCGGTAAGGATGTGATATAATTATATATCTCAGATATATTTCTGTTATAGTTCTAGAATGGATAGTTTTAAAATTATTCAAGAAACAACGAAAATTAAAGCCAAAAATTTACCATTCCCCCCCTTAACTCCAAAACTACTGACGCTAGAATTTTGAAAAAAAAAAAACACAGAGTTCTTTTACTTAAATATGTATTACAGGAAAACCTATATAATTATGCATGGTGTCAATAAGTAGAAGCTATAATATCTTAAAAAGCACCTCACGCTTTTTTTACAATTACACGATTCTGAATACAAATTTATTTTCTATTTTTTAGTTGGTTTTTCTATAAAAGCGTGTTTTTTAGTTTTTATTTTTTATTTTAACTATTATTTTTTTTTGTGTTCGAAGCGGTTAAGTCTGTTGTTACTGTAATATTACAGGCATTAGTCATGTCTCCGACATTTGCGATCGCAACGTCCGACGATTGGGTTGGCTAGCAACCCCTTCACCAAACTGCGCTAGAGCAGCGTTGTGGAGTATGCTATAGGCCTCCTAAAGAAAAGAAACCGGTCAGTGGTGGGCAATCAATGGCGTGTGCACTATTGAAGTATAATGTCATAGAACAGACATCTCGAACAAAATGTTGTGTCCCGCCGGGAGGTTCTATTTTCAAAACCGAGCCCCCGTTCTCCTTTCATAACTGAACGAATCCATTGAAAATTGAAACCGATCGGCGCCAATTCATTGAGACATACATTGTGTTCGCGGTGTCGGTTCTATATGCTAGTAATAATACTTCAATATTGTGCACCTGGATTCTCATACCTCTTCCATGAACGCGTGATACTTTCTCATTTCTAATTCTGAAATAATAAACTTGGCACGTATTGGCAAAAGTTTAACGAAGTGCGCCGCGGCTATATCGTTTAACGTCATAATTATAGTATCAATTATTTATTGAACAAAGATATATGGAGTACCCTTGATATTGCCTTTCAAATAATATGAGTATCAATTTAATCTCAAAATAACTGAAGCGGTACTTATAAAGGTAGCAGAAATAAAACGGGGATATAAGGGAAAATCTCAAGCGAAGAATTTAATACCGAATCCAATATTGCTAAACGGCTTGATTTCCTTTTTCCGCGAATGTAATCATGGTACAACTTTATCCTTATATTATTATCAAAATCACTTTCTAGCTTTCAACAATACATAGGTTAAAAAATTATAGTGATAATTTTATTTTTAGATTATTATTATGTTCATTTTACGGTCCGATAGAGAAAGCTAGACCAATAATGGAAAGGTTTTCATCGCATTTTCTAATTTAGACTCAGCATATTGGGTTACAAAATTATTGTTGTCCCGCGGTCTCCGATATGACTCAACGACTGGTATCTGATAATAAAGATCGGAATATTGCTCTTGAACCAAGGAAGCACTACTAAAACTTTTGGTACCGATCACCCTTGCATCTGACCGTATTCAAAGCTGCTTATCTCTGTCATTCAATTACGCTTCCCGCCCACGTCCGACTTTTTGTAGGACCGATAATCGGGCCGATTTTTCCTCCGACTCTTATTTTGTGGCCGACTCGCTATTCGACCACGACCGATATCGGTGACCGATTTTTTTTGTAGGAGAAATAGAGCGTACTGGTCACTTTGTCTGTGGCTATCGAGGGAGCAGCACGTCATGGACAGAGATAATCTTATGAATATAACGAGGAAGGTGGAATTACAGAGGAAGGTTTGTTGTTAATGGCTTTTGAGGAACAGAAGAGAAAAAAGGAAGTTTTGGATTGATCCAATAATCTCTCAGAGATTATTGAAGGGAATATTTCATGTTCGTCATGCTGATCTGAGACTTCGACCAGACAAGTTTTTTAAATATTATAGAATGTCAATTAATACATTTGATGAGCTGCTGGCATTAGTAGAACACGCTATTACCCATCAGGACACTATTATGAGGAAGTGATCCAGAAGAAAGGCTATCGGTAACATTAAGGTAAGCAATAAAAAAAATCAATCAAACGGATTTATTGAATTCTTATAACTAAAAATAACATCAGTCTTTTAAAACTAACCTTGTCAAGTATGTAATTATTTAAATAAACAAAATATTATTTACTTACTTGAATCACAGAATCTTTATACCTTTTTGATTAATTATAATTATTTTTGTGCAAAAATGAAAATTCACCCACCTTCCCTTGCAAGTGCACGCGGCCGACTAGACATGGGCGGTAAAAACTATGTATAAATAGTTTCAATAACCCTTTATTTGCATAATACCACAAATATATCAGGTGCTACAAAAACTGTTTATTGAGAGAAACCATTTATTCGTGAATACGAGGTATTGCGCGGTAAGGTATGAAGACGTGGTATAAACTATAAACAGTTTCAATATTTCAATAAACCTTTACTGGTATAATACCACAAATATTTCATTTAATCAGTTATTTCGTATACCGACATTACTGAGAATAAGCGTATACCAATGATACCGTAAACCTGATATACCGAGTACACATTTCAATAAATGGTTAACAGTTTTAAAACCCTTTATCCTTAATACCGACTCTACCGAGAATATAAGAATACCGATGATACCTGATATACCGACTGAACGTTTCAATAAATAGTTATTAAAATAAACAGTTTTAAAACCCTTTATCGGCGACAATACCAATACATAGTTATGGTATTACGAAAACGCGTACCGACCCATGTCTACGGCCGACTGTCGGTGAGTCGGTGAGAACCGAACGTTCCATTTTTCACCGATATCGGTCGGAATGCACCGATTTTATTTCTGACTGACTTGTTGAAGGACGTGTGCGTTGCACTATTGCTATCAGTACGTTCTATTTTTCACCTACAAAAAAGCGGTCACCGATTATCGGACGTGGGCGGGAAGCGTTATGATTCATACAACTTGGCAGGTTGACGATGCACCAAGACGCTTGAATTAAACTGAATTAAATTTAGGCCTTCTTTCCACGTAGACACACGTCAAACGCACGTTATCATCATTTGACGCTAGCTTGCACCTTGGGTAGTAAAAGTTCGAAATCTGTCAAAGGAACGGCATCGTCTTGTTTGCCTATTGACTATGTTTCATTATGCAACGTGCATACAATAGTCAAATGCCGCGCCGTGGACAGCAGGCCTTATTCAGGCAAGACGCAGCAACCTTCAACAGTTGGACTGGTTCGCCAGAGCATCCGTTATTCACCAGGGTGCAACACGAGTTTGGCAAGGTTGGCATGGGCTCAACAATGAATATAGATTTTTAACTTTTCAACATATAACGCAGACAACAGATAACAGTATAAGTACATACGATAATAGGAAAGTTCTTAAGCTCTCTGGAGTAATAATAATAATAATTTTATTTCAGAATAACATTCCTTAAAGGTATTAGTTATAATTTTATCTCAACAGTCCCTACGTATAATCCCGTAAGTGGTAGATCCGTCATTTGCACTTTTTGCTATCGTAACCTTCAGGACACCCTGAACTATCGTATAGTTTAACAAAAATAAATTTAGTCAACAAACTGACCTTTAAACCCGTACACGAAATTTCTTATAACTACAAAATTAAGTAAAATTTTCGACGTAAAACAACAGTAGTTGTAATTCAGTAATTTTACGTTGGACTACTCATCGCACCTACCCCGCGCTCCATTAAAAGAGTAAAGACTAAGTTTTTGACTGTGGATTAAAGAAAGAAATAACCTCTTCTCAATCCTCCATAATGCATTATATGTAATTTGATTTCTTCTGAATTGACTTAAGTGTGGAAATGCACCTACATAACTGTTTACAACATTTTTTTTCCATGTTTCCCACGTACAATTTCATAAATGCCAATTAAGACTCTCCACTTAAGCTGTAAGTACCACATAAGCTATGTGCAATAGGGATGATTCCAATGTATAAGTAAGTAAGTGCCAAATGATACACAAAAAGTGATCTTTATGACCCATCTTTTTATTTGTTAAATATATTATATACTAAACCTTCATACCAAATATCATGACTTTACTCTAAGTAGAACATGATAATTCACATGTTTGAAACTTTGAAGCGCTCTCCTATGAAATTTGTAATTTGTAGTTAGGGGTTTGTACATAGGGACCGTTGATCTTATGTGTAGTGTTGGCCTTAAACAGTAAATTAAAAAGTTACATCAAATTACGTTAAATTACAAGCCAAATCAAATTAAATTAATTAAACCAAAACTCAATGTATTCTCAGTGATCCATGACGGCGTTGTCAAAAATTAAGTGTTCTATTTGTGAGAATTCGACTTGTGGATCCAACTATATTTTTGCTTCTTAACATAATTCTGATGCCTAGTCTTTGTGCCTGTGAAACAGCAATTAAAAAGCTAATGAATAAGCTCTAAAATTAACGTTTAAGTTATTTTTACTAACGAAGCTACTTAAAACAGTAAGTAAGTGAAGTAAACCAAAATTATATTCAAGTTCTTTCATTTCGTTGAGAGCTCCAGCTCAATTCATTGCTAACAGAGGCCATAGAAAGCCTAGATGGTAAAATAGCGTACTTACTTTACCTTCTCTAGGAAATATGAAGTTGTGGGCGTAATTCGCAATACAAAACGAGGTGTTGAATACTGAATAGAACGCGTTATATGCTTGTCTGTAAAGAAAAACCGAATGACGAAAGAAATCTCCTAAATAAAATACCTAATATGAAATCTATTTAGCGTTACGGAAAACAAGACTATTTCTGGGAAACAATAAACAATACTTTTCTAATGCACTATGGATGATTGAATTAACTAGAAAAGTCATTTTTCTATAATTTAATTTAATTATTGGATAAATAATTAAATTAAATTATAAAGCACATAGAAAAGGGTTTTGTATAGAATAACACATAAGGGAATATAGCGTTCACAACAGCCATTGCTCGATTAGACAGTCTCAATCAATATTCCTACCATATTTTGTTTGAAACATATGCGAACTGTGGCCACTAAATTTTCATTACGTATCTGAAATATTGTTTAACAATGAATGAAGGAATTTGACTGACCCTGAACTGTCAAACTGCCTATTTTATTTTTGTCGCAAACACTTACCACACACATGGTAGCATGTTCAAGTCTTACGTAATTTTTAGACACCTATACTTATTATGCCACCGTTTCTTACTTCGAAACCACCAGATGATTTCATGAAACACAATAATAAATATCGGGAATCCAAAACAATCATTAGCCAGTTAATTTTAGATATTTCTCGATAACAATGCGTTGAGAATACTCACCGGTGTTGTGATGGGTTGACATTTATTTCGTAAATACATCACTCTATTGTTAGCTTCCTTTATAACGAAAGATAAAATATTTCCTGAACGAGTCAGGCATTGTCGGGAAATGTCTCGGCGGGTGTAAAGGAGGGCGGAGGTTCACCGCAAGAGACGGTGTAAGGTATCGATTGAGAGCGTTTTCGGCTTACAAATACGTAAGTACATTCCAGTACAAGATGTCATAAAATTGTTCGGAAAAATTGTCTATTCAGACGTCTTTAAGGCAACATGAGGCGTTAAGGTACTAAACTAAGGTACTATATATACTAAGAGAGCGGTGGACAGCTCCCGCTGATATTCAAAGTTAAAATGTCGGCGGCTGCAGTCGAACTGCTGTCGGCGTGCAGTTGGCCTGCTGTCGGCGTGTGGATTGCAAGCGTCGACGGTTGCAGTTGCCTTTTTCGACTGCAACGTGCTGCTCGTGTGTAAGAGCGCTAAGAGGTGCTGCCGCGACAGTAAATGTTGTGGTCTTAAGTATGTTTTAAATTTTGTTTAAGTGCAGTGACAACACTTGAATTATAAAGCTGTGTTAGAGACCTACTTTTAAAACTTACCTTACATCTACACTTTAGTAAGATCAAAAGAATTTGAAATTCTTTACTGAAACATCGCCATCAACCATGTCGCTTTTGAATAGTTAGAAGTCGTTTAAAAAGCAAACCGTGTGTATGAAATTAGTGTGAAAGTAAAAATAAGCAGTTTTTCTGTGACGTCTAAAATGAAAAGAAATATACCTTAACTGCATGACGATTACTTCTGATTTTGTTTTTTATTTTGGTTTTCAATTTATCTATTTTTAAATAAAATACCTCTGAAGAGATCTGATTTTGAGAGGCCTAATTTTTTATACTTACCAATGTATGATTTTATTTTTGCACGTCCATGCTAACTCCATTTATTTGTTACTATCTGACCCGGCGAACTTCGTATCGCCTAACAAACTATTTTTTTCTAAAATAAAAGTAGCCTAAGTTACTCCTTGTTACATCAGCTATCTGCCAGTGAAAGTCGTGTCAAAACCGATCCAGCCATTTCAGAGATTAGTCGGAACAAACAGACAGACAAAAATTGTAAAAAATGTTGTTTTGGTATACATATGTACCGTGTATACATCCAAATGCACTTAGTAAAAAGCGTTTATTTTAATATTACAAACAGACACTCCAATGTTATTTATTCGTATGTATGCATAGAGTATAGATTATATTCATCGCTTCAGCGTCAAAACTGGACCTGAAAGATATTTGCATTCTCTGCCCCTCACAAAGAGAAATGTCGACGTCAGTGAATTGACGAATATTTATGTTGCAAAATTACTATGTATTGAATTCTTGTTGTCGAACCATGGGGTTTAGTCCGAATGTTTGTACCTTGGGTTGGTGCGTCCTGAGTCTATTACCCAGTACATTGTGATATTAAAGCCTGAATTTCTAAGATTAGATCAGATGTTTGGTCTCTGGGGTAGGGTATTTGTTAAAGGGCCGGCACGTAACCTAAGATTGATGACATAAGGAGACGCATACATATGTATATTGCATATAAAGAAAGCGGCCAAGGAAACCTTTCTAAATTTGTATTTTAAGCAGTTTATACTGTAGGTTTGTATGAAAATAGACGTCGATTTTAGAACAGAGAAAATAATTGAAGTGTTTTGTAACATTCTTGAAAACTAGAAGATAGAAGTAGTCTATTATTTTCCAGGGTTTTTTTTTTATTTATTTATTTAATTAGTACGGTAAACACCAATTACACTAATTAATACACGAAAAAAAGAAAATAAAATATTAGCCAACAAAACAAAATAAAAAATAAAAGAGTGTCAAATCAAAATATCATTCAAAGGTATAGAATAAAACATGAAACTTAATACAATAAAATAATAATAACAATAATAGTTCAATAAAATTTACAATTTAAATTTATAAATTATAGGAAAATCCAATCAACTCATGCATACATCACTCATTCGTTCACAATACTGCAGGCATTCTGTAAAAATCATCTTCCATTCATCCGCAAATAGGTCAAAGTTAGGGGAGGCGTCCAGGAGAGCATTGAGTGTGTTGAGAGATCGTGGTATGGGAGATTTTAAATGTGCTACCGTGCGACACTGCGGGACTGCAAGGAGATCGAGGGTTCTCAACAAGCAGGGAAATTACAGATATACCTTGACTAGGGCTCCTATCCCTAATAACGTATGAGTATTTTATGCAAACCGTAGCCGTTATTTTAATAAACTCTGAATTCTGTAGCTGTGGCAGCTCGACCGACAGAAGTCGGTCGAATACACATTTAGTGTAAACGTTTGTTCGTGAAAACTCTAAATGAAAATTTTTACCTTTTTTCGTAAATTTTTATTGCCTAACTGAAATAGTTATTACAATATATATTTTGTAAAGTAAGAATAATAAAGTAAAGTAACTAAGCCATTAAAGTTTGCTTTTATAATTTAAGGCCAAATAATATTTTTCTGAAATACGTTCCTTGTAGTGCAAAAGCTAAGAAACAATAAAATAAAAAAGCGGCCAAGTGCGAGTCGGACTCGCCCATGAAGGGTTCCGTAGCAGCAAGTAACATAATATAAAAGTTCTTGTAGTTCGTTGTAACTTTGATCAATGTTTTTTGCGGTTTACGATTTATGACGTATTAAAAAAAACCACTTACTAGATCTCATTCAAACCAATTTTCGTTGGAAGTTTGCTTGGTAATGTACATCATATAATTTTTTTAGATTTTTCATTCCCTTATTTTAGAAGTTACAGGGGGGGGGACACACATTTTACCACTTTGGAAGTGTCTCTCGCGCAAACTATTCAGTTTAGAAAAAAATGATATTAGAAACCTCAGTATCATTTTTGAAGACCTATCCATAGATACCCCACACGTATGGGTTTGATGAAAAAAACATTTTTGAGTTTCAGTTCTAAGTATGGGGAACCCCCAAAATTTATTGGTTTTTTTCTATTTTTGTGTAAAAATCTTAATGCGGTTCACAGAATACATCTACCTACCAAGTTTCAACAGTATAGCTCTTATAGTTTCGGAAAAAAGTGGCTGTGACATACGGACGGACAGACAGACAGACAGACAGACAGACAGACAGACAGACAGACAGACAGACATGACGAATCTATAAGGGTTCCGTTTTTTGCCATTCGGCTACGGAACCCTAAAAATACCCTCGACTGAAGAAAAACGCCTGACCAAGGAAAAGTAAGATTAGTAATAAAAAAATATATGTAAAAAGGGTTTTTTAATGATTATTAATTACATCGCAACTTTATCATAATATCATTTTAGTGGACCTTTTTCAAATATTATTTTTTTGACTAGTTATTTTTTTTAAGTAAAATACTGTTATATCTTCTGTGGTAAAATAAAGATTATCATAATAATCTTATATTAAGAAAATCCATTGTAGCAGTTTTTCCGTTTTCTGTAGAAATTTGACGACTTGATATTTACGCATAATGAAGCATAATATCGACAACTACGTATTATTGAATTAAATTCAAGTTAATTAAGCAGGTAATGCATACTATATAAATGTAATGCGATACCTTACATCGACACAGCCGCGGTCCGGTGAGAGTTTGAAATTAATTATAATGAGGGAACTAGGAAGTTAGCAGCAGAACTTTCTCAATAAATTTAATATCTTGGAGTTTTGAAGTAGAGTTATGATGAGATCGGCTTCATGTAACCGACAAGTGTATGTTAAAATTTTTAATTGCTTATTGAGTTTTAAATTAATTAATCATGTAGTTGCAAAGGGGAATCTTAAAAAAAATCTTAAAAATAATCTTAACGCTTCCCGCCCACGTCAGACTTTTTGTAGGACAGATAATCGGGCCGATTTTTCCTGCCATATTATTTCTGACCGACTTTTTGTAGGACGTGTGCGTTGCACTATTGCTATCAGTACGTTCCATTTTTCTCCTACAAAAAATCGGTCACCGATTATCGGACGTGGGCGGGAAGCGTAAAGGAGGGATAAATTAAGTTTTTCTTACGTGAGTGCACTATATTGTTAGGGAGTAAAATTATAATTCAAGTAAAAACAAGAGAGATGAGCAGTAAATGATAAGATGAGGATTAGTGATGGAGTGAGTGGATTCAACAAAATTCCTTAGCCTTACTATAGATTCACGGTTACAATGGAGTCCTCATATTGAAGCCTTGTCTGGGAGACTGAGTTCAGCTGCTTACGCGGTTAAGAAAGTAAGGCTCTTAACTGACGTAGAAACAGCACGGTTAGTTTATTTTAGCTACTTTCATAGTGTTATGTCCTATGGTCTGTTGTTGTGGGGCTCAGCTGCAGATATTGAGTCTATATTTATTTTACAGAAAAGAGCAGTCCGTGCCATTTACAACCTCAGGCCTAGGGACTCGCTTAAGGATCTCTTTAAGGAAATTAATATTTTAACTGTGGTGTCACAATATATATTGGATAATGTTTTGTATGTTAAGAAATATTACGACAGTTTTCTTAAGAAGAGTGACATCCACAATATTAATACGAGGAACAAGGCTAAACTGATTGTACCAAATTTTAGACTATGTAAAACTGGTGGCTCGTTCATGGGTATATGTGTAAAGATTTATAGTAAAATTCCATCGAAATTTACAGAAATGCCTTACCTTAAATTTAAAACTCATATTAAAAGCATTCTTATGAGGAAAGGATATTACAAATTAGATGATTATTTTAAAGACAAGACTGCTTGGACATGAGTTTCATGAATATAGATTGTAATAGATGATAAGTGCTATCTGTAACTGTGAGCAGGAAAAAAACAAACCCGGAAGTTTCTTGCTGCTTCTTCTCCCGGGCCCTCTCACAGTAGGGCTTTGTCTGAAGCATTGGCATAACTTGCATGACTTTCAAAAAGTGTTTGTAAACCAAACCAATTTTGAATAAAAACATTTGATTTTATTTGATTTGATTTGATTTGATTTGAGTGACATGAGGTAAAGGGAGGTGACGTGAGCCGTGAAATGAGTCGTGAGGTGAGGTGAGCCGTGAGATGAGGTGAGTCGGGTGGTGAAGTGAGGTGACATGACTTGGTCCCTCTTACAAATTACAAGCTGGCGAAGCACCTTCACATGATTACATCATCGTTGTTACGTTAATCATGTCATTTTGTGAGCGTATTTATTTTTAGCGTTAATTTAATATTAATTCTTGAGTTTGAATTTACTAAGGGTTGTGTTTAACATACTCGTACTTAATGGTAATTATGAAGATGGAGCACAAAAAGCTGTAAATGCAATTGATTGTGTTACAATACACCTTAAAATAAATACATTGTGTCAGTGTCTGGCGTAATCGCCTGAGGCTAACGGTTGCACAAACTATAGAGCTTAGCCAAATAATTAAACGGTCGAATTTCGACTACGGGATTAGTACTATTTAGATATTATATTATAGTAGGTATATAATGCACTTATTCAGCACAAAAACAATGTATCGGTATAACAGCCAGTATTCATGGCGTCTTTCCTTGTTATAATATATTTTAGGGTATTTTTGTGTTTAGGTTTTAAAATAGTTTAATTAGGTTTTTAAGTAGCCAGGTTTATAAAACAGTTTCTTTATCTTTCTTTAATACAAAGTTAATAACAAACTATATTTAATTTTGCCATTACTTTTAGGTCGAGAGGAAATGAGAGGAAACGACAAATTAAATTCAGCAGATAACCCTTATATTATAAAATTGCTGCTTTAAACTTGTTAAAAATAGTGTTAAAAATTCCTGGACTACTTACTGCGCTCAAAAATATTGTAATTTCCTGCGCAGTTCTTCTAGAAATTTCACATTTGCGAATATTTTTAGACCCTGCTGGCGTTTTTTAATTGTATCCAATTAACTTTATTACTGCTCTCGAAAACTCAGCCCAATTAAACGGCAGGTTTCGGAAAAATTAACTAATTGTAACTTATAAAAATTACCTCGCTTTTATCGAGCAGTAATTAATATTTTCGACGTCTGCAAAATTCCCGTTAATGTTTTTTAATTTAAATGTCGTACGGTGTTGATATAGGATTCCGAATACATTATGATAAAAGAGAGTGTACGTGACGAAAAAAGTTGAAATTTGGTTGATAATTGACGAACCTATGGCCGAGTTGATCGCTATCCTTTCTTCGAAGCGAGATATGTCACAGATAAATATTTGTACTCGGTTCATGGATGTTAAACTGACATGTTATATTGTCTTGTCCATGCCACCCGCTTAAAATATTTTGTTTATTAAATTGTTTTATTTATTTTGTGTGTGTGTCAGTGTAATATGGGCCATCCATAAGTTACGTAACACGTTAGAGGGGAGGATGGGGGGAGGGTAGATGTAGTGTTGACATTGTGTGACAAGGGGTGGGAGGGTCCTAAATGTGACGTCACATTTCAAAATCGAATAATTGCAAGAATGTATAGATAAATATGAAAAAATTGCTGTTTAATTTAATAATTTTAAGGTGTAAATTTCATAACATGTGACGTCACATTAGGGGGGGAGGTCTCACAAATGTGACCAGCTGTGACAAGGACGGGGGAGGGATCAAAAAGTCATGATTTTAGTGTGACGTAAGTTATAGATCGCCCTCTAATAACTCCTAAGCGTAATGATCGATTTTGATACGGTTTTCGTTTAAAAGCTGAAGTGAAGGAGATGATTGTTAGCTATAATTGGTTTAAATAAAACTGTCGATTTAAGTTAAAAAGACATAAAAATAGGTCCAAAGCTTTTTTAAAGGTATCTGTATCATTTTAACATGTGCTGAAACAATCCATGATTATTAACCGTCTTATTAGATAACTAAATTTTAACTGAATAATTTTTTAGTAATCATTTAGTAAAGCTCTTTAGTTCATGCAATTCTTCACAACCTACTTATTTACATTTCACTAAATTTTAACAAAAAAATTGTCCAAACGTGTTAAGTGATAAGCTCCGCCCACATACTTAACTGAAAAATAGAAAAATTTCTAAACGAAGAAACATAATGCTGTTGGTTTGCGTAGTTGATTACTACGAAAAACCCACTGAGATACACCAATCAATTGGAGATGGAATAATACATAATAGAAGTTGAATCATTACCTCTTGTTATACACACAACAATCCCTTAATCCCAAAAGGCAATACAATACTTAGAATACAACTATAACCCTACTTATACCATTATATTACCCGGCCACTCTTAGTTTCGGGAAAGCTAAGTACCCGCTTTCGAAACAATTGCCACTCACTTTTATTATGTACAATACATCATATCATTACCCAATTACGTAATTTAGAAAGAAAATTTCATTGTTTTTTGGATTAGAAAAATACGGTGTAATTCATTGTAATTCTTGACATAAATACCTACATTAAATAGGTATAATGAAGTTTAAAGTACGTCACACTAATTTCATGACTTTTTGACCCCTCCCCCCCCCTCCTTGTCACAGCTGGTCACATTTGTGAGACCTCCCCCCCAGTGTGACGTCACATATTAAGAAATTGTACACCTAGAAATTATTAAATTAAAACAGCAGTTTCGAAATAAGTTTTATTTCCATTAATTGTTTTTTTTTTACCTGTACATACCAATTATTATTCGATTTTGAAATGTGACGTCACGTTAAGGACCCCCTCCCACCCCTTGTCACACAATGTCACACTATACCCCCCCCCCCCTTACGTGTCGCGTAATTTATGGATGGCCCCTAAGTAAGTCATCGTATCTATTACGTTATTTATTTATTTATTTATTTAACACTTTATTGTTTGTACACCATAACATAATATACATAAACAGCACAAGGAAGGAACACAAAACAATAGGCGACCTTATCGCTTTAAAGCGATTTCTTCCAGGCAACTCAGCAGTAAATTGAAATCAGCAAGATCAGAAAATGGGTAACAGGCGTACTACATAATGTAAAACAGTTACATAAGAAATTAACAGAAGAGAAGAAAGAAAAAGAATAAAGAAAGTATTCTCAAATGACAAATTAACACACTAATAAAAAAAGCAGTAACAATGAGAATGTATAGCGAAGAAAAGGAAAAAGGAAAGGAAGAAGACAAATTAGGAAAGAAGATAGTATTCTTTGAGCAGTATTTTAAAAGAAACTACGTTTTCTGTTTTCCTTATTGCTAGAGGTAAAGAGTTCCAAAGACGTATAGCAGTCAGAGTGAAGGAATGAAGAGGTGTGTGAAGGGGTTAGTAAAGTAAGATTGTAGGAAGAACGAAGTAAGTGATTATGGGATAGATAACGATATTCAAAGTTATCACACAAATAAGAAGGAGCAAATGGATTAAACAGCACAGAGTACAGAGCAGAAAGTATGTGAGCATTCCGGCGAAGGCGAATAGGGAGCCACTTGAGTTTAGCACGAAATTCGGAGATATGATCGTATTTACGTAAACCAAATATGAATCTAATACAAACATTTTGGAGACGCTCAAGCTTATTTAGTTGCTCCTCAGTAAGGTCAAGATAACAGATATCTATTTCGTTACTAAGTTATTGAGTAATAGTCGCTGAACTAACAACTACAGAACCATAAGGGTTCTCTCTCTACAGAACCATAAGGGTTCTCTGCTGGCCTGATAGATTTATTTGGGAACAGCAAAAAAATAGAGGATTCCAGTATTTGCTGATTGAGTTACAATGTTTGCTGGCAATATCTTGCTCACCAATTAGTCATTTTGGCTGAATGAATTATATTTTTTTTGTTTACTCGCAAAAACTTACTTTCACATAATACTTTGGCAACTGTTTTAATAATAGCTATTTTTTTTTATGTACTACTATTTTCGCTTTATTATTTATCGATATTAAAACAGCGTACCACCGTCGATACCGTTGTCGGATATCATCGGATATTAATACTTTATCAAAATTGCTATTTGGATGTGATGTTACATTCGGACGACCCTAACCGCTTTCATCGGACCCTAACAACGAGGGTCGGTCACTTGAACCCAAATTGGTGAATTTTTAAAGGGAATTACTTCATTTATCTTTATTTATTTATGTTCCATGCAATGTCCATGCAATATTTTTCTGTACAGTTCTAGCATCTTACTGTATCTAGAGAAACTTCCGTGACATATATTGCAGCGATTTTATCTGCATAGTTCTAAAGCTCTCCATACAAAGCAAGGATTGATTGGCTTGTAGTCAATGATATTTAAAAAATATAGATACGTTATGCCCTTAAAGAATGTCCAAAAAATCTGTTCTAAAAAGAGCTACAACACAAACACGTTTATTTTTTGTTTCACTACACCAGTCACATTGGTATAATACACGAAGGCATTTTAACGCTATATGTCAAATGTCAAGCACTTCTGAAAATAACAAAAGCGTGCGTATCGTCTATTATTGACAGAGCAACTACGAGCAGAATGGTCAAGTGACATATCTACCTTTTTTACATTATAATATCATTGCTTGTAGTCAGGTATTTATGAACAAAAATAGTGGAGTAGAAAATATGTAATACACAAAACTTCATTACAATTTATAACAATATGAACTTTGTTAGAGTTTTTTCTTTTTTCACACATGACATGAATGTTTCAAAAAAGTTAAAATTTATAATCGGGAACGTAAATCTATTAATGGATAGTTATATCAAGAGAAGTTAGCAATGTATCCAATTTATTGATCGGTTTTCCATCACTAAAAACAAAACGTAATAGGCCTGTAATACTTTATATACATCCTATTTATATTAGTGAAAGTTTGTGAAAATGTTGATGTGATGAAAATCATGATGTGAAATAGGACTTAGGTACTTATTATCCCGTAAAACGCAGTCAAAACCACATAGCGCAAGAAATAATAAACAGCTTGAATAAACAAATTTAATGTTTATTTAGATTCACTAACAGACCTTTCTAAATTCTAGAACGGCTTTCACGACATGAATCAAGGATCTAATTTCACGGTCAAATCGGTTTCATCTGTTTGAATCGCTCCGGCATGTGAAGGTCTAACTTGTGTTATTAGTTTCTCACCCAAATGTAGATAGTTCGGCTTGAAGATTGGTTTCCTATACAAATTATACGTGTATGTCAAATGAGTTAGATTACAGTTCATTTACTTCGTCTTTATGCTCCAATGAAATCTAATCTAATAATAACACGAGTATAAAGGGACTGATTCTAAGTCCTGTTCAACTAATATTATAAATGTAATAGTATGTTTGAGGTACGGACAAAAACTACTAAACACATCATGAAAAACACAGGGTAGATCATGATTTACATGATAAGATAAAAGGGTACTTACTATTCCTTAAAACGCGGGCAAAGCCGAGTACAAAGCACTTGTATAAATATAATTTAAATAACCTCTTATCATCAGGTAGTGCGTCTGTTCGTATATCGGTTATTTATACAAAAAACAGCAGTGATAGCCTAGCGGTTAGAACGTTGGTCTCTCGAACGGAGGGGCCCGAGTTTAAATCCTGGCACGCACCTCTGATTTTCAAATATTATGTGCGTATTAGAAGTTAATTATCACTTGCTTCGGTGAAGGAAAACATCGTGAGGAAACCTGCACACCGGAGAGTACTCCATAAAGTTCTCAAAGGTGTGTGAAGTCTACCAATCCGCACTTGACCAGCGTGGTAGACTATGGCCTGTACCCCTCACATTATGAGAGGAGACCCTAAGCCCAGCAGTGGGACAATGAGTTGTTGCATGCTTTTTTATACAAAAAAACCTTAAGAACGAATATAAAACACAAAATCCAGTTTTTTTGAAATTCGACTTTAGCCGATAAGGGTAATGGTGCTGAATTCCTTTTGCTCCCCGACTGACCCTCGTCACATGAGACACTGCAACTTACATGTATGGCGAAAGGACATTCCTCATTCAATGACTTGCTTTATCAAATAGATTTTATCTTCAAATTCGACGCAACAAAAAGCTAGTATTCATTTATTTATATTCGTCACCTTTAAAAAAAAGGAGAGACAAAGGGCCTTAATGCCTAATGGCACTATCCTTTTTTATGGAAATAGCCGGCAGAAGAGCTGACGATCCACCTGATGGTAAGTGGCTATCGTCGCCCATGGACATCAACAACACCCAAGGCATCACTGATGCGCTGCCGGCCAAGAAAGAGAGAAGAAAAAGAAAGAAAGAAAGAAAGAACTGGCTCTCAAGCCCCCAGCCGGAACACGACGAGTCGTTTGGCGGTTCACTCATGCTCAAGGGTGGTAGCTATCCAGGCGAACTCCATGGAGAAATAATAATAGTAATAATGGTAATTAATAATTTTAGCATATCAATATAATTATCTACATTACTACCTAGCTACTGTTTACCTAATCAATACATAGGTTAGCTTTACATTCATCTGCAAGTGTAGTAACAATCTAGCTTCTCTTAATTTTCTCGTTTTCATATTTAGATTCACTTTTACGTATCCTTCTACATACATACATAATAATCATTAAGCCACGGCTTACTCTTACCTAATAACGGCACATATATGACGTAGATCTTTTGTCCCAAGACCGACCCTCGTCACATTGGATGTTGTCACTAAATATTTTGTGTACCCGAAGCTTACATCTATACACAAAAATGTGAATTTACATTTCTATCGGTAATGACAAAAATATTTGGTTAAAACATCTTTGTGGTTTTTCACCTCAAAAATTCCTATTCGGAAATGAAAATAAAAAGCAAAAATGTATTCATCTCACTGATTGAGCTTTTTGTATTATGAACATTTTATTTAGCATGAAAACTTTCGACATTTGAGTGGGCCACTAACCCCTCTACCTATCCGCACTGGATTGGCGTGGTTGAGTATACTCTAGGATTCCTCAAGAGGAGAGAACTAGGGATTGCAATCCGGTGTCATTTTCAATCCGGCCGGATCCGACCGGATTGATTACGTGATCAGAATTTTTCCTTCTCGTTCCAATATAGACTGGTTTTGAGGTAATATTTTTTTTGGATTATAAAGTAATAAAGCCGTAGCACCTAATGAAAATCATCATCTATACTAATATATAAAGAGGAAAGATTTGATTTTTTGTTTGCATTGAATAGGCTCCGAAACTACTGAACCGATTTAAAAAATTCTTTCACTGTTGGGAAGCTACGCTATCCCCGAGTAACATAGGCTATATTATATTTTCAAAAAAATTAGGGATCCTTAATAAAACTCAATATAACCCAAGGTGTAAAAAAATAAGAAAACCGAAGCAAAGCGAGGGCGGTTACTCGTTATTAATAAGAGGAAAATTTTGATATTTTATTTATTTTTTATAATGGATATACTCAAAAACTATTGGAGTAATTTCAAAAAAATTTACACCAATAAAGAGATACATTATTCCTTAGTGAGATAGGCTATATTTTACTGTGATTAATACTATGTTTTTTCTTACTTCATCAGAAGTAAAAATGTTTGACGCCCAGCGAAGTGGCTACGGTTCAGCTAGATTATCATAGAGGGTGGGGCAGAAGTTGCCACCCGATGTTCTTTGACTGTACTTTTTTTAATAAATGAAAAACTTTATGCTATTGGATTGTGTTTATTTCATGTCTAAATATTTGTTTTCATTAAGCAGAAAAATGATATCAGCCAAGTGGCTGCCGCTAGAATCGGGCCTGTATGGTCCTAATTTATGGGATTTTCCATCACTCCCGCCAGAACTTTTGGCGAAAGGTTTCCGCATTTATGACGGATATTCTCTTTGAGACCTTCAAGAATCTGAGGCTTGTTGACATAAGCTCGTGACTTCAAGAAACCCCACCAAGAACCGAAAATAAGTCTAAAACGGTTAAAACGGGCGATCTTGCCGGCTCGTGCAAATGACGAAAAACGAGAGATTATTATGATTACTCCGCGTTTTTGAGGAGTATAGCGATTCATGTCTTATTGACGTGTATTTTGTATCTGTTTTCTACACAAATGTCACAGCAAAACTGATATTTACCGCCATTTGAAAAAAATATAGCATCTTCCGATAGGGTAATAATGACTCTTGCGCCACCCTATAAGTATTATACCTGCATCTGGATGTAAACAGTCCGAAAACTGTAATTTTAGTTAGAAGTAAAACAGATTGTCAATACAAATTATCTATATAAAATACTATCTGAAAAATACGTATATATCAATTGCTGTATTTGTTTCTCTTTATTTTCTTTAAGAAGGGAGCCAATAACAGGTGTACATGTATACTACTACACTTCTTCATAATAATATGTTTAAGGGCGTTTTTCTGTTGTAGTGTTATCGCGCATCAATTGAAATACATCTACAGCTTACATGTACATCCATTTAGGGCAAATATTACAAATTATAAACTAGACGTAATAAAGGAGGACATAATTTCACACTTTTTAGGGTTCCGTAGCCGAATGGCAAAAAACGGAACCCTTATGGATTCGTCATGTCTGTCTGTCTGTCTGTCCGTCAGTATGTCACCGCCACTTTTTTCCGAAACTATAAGAGCTATACCACTGAAACTTGGTAGATGTATTCTGTGAACCGCATTAAGATTTTCACACAAAAATAGAAAAAAAGCAATAAATTTTGGGGGTTCCCCATACTTAGAACTGAAACTCAAAAATGTTTTTTTCATCAAACCCATACGTGTGGGGTATGTATGGATAGGTCTTCAAAAATGATATTGAGGTTTCTAATATCATTTTTTTCTAAACTGAATAGTTTGCGCAAGAGAGACTTCCAAAGTGGTAAAATGTGTGTCCCCCCCCCTGTAACTTCTAAAATAAGAGAATGATAAAACTAAAAAAATTATATGATGTACATTACCAAGCAAACTTCCAACGAAAATTGGTTTGAATGAGATCTAGTAAGTAGTTTTTTTTAATACGTCATAAATCGTAAACCGCAAAAAACATTGATCAAAGTTACAACGAACTACAAGAACTTTTATATTACGTTACTTGCTGCTACGGAACCCTTCATGGGCGAGTCCGACTCGCACTTGGCCGGTTTTATAACTTACAATTTATCCATTCAGTAATTTGTGTTGTACATAACATCCTTATTGAACGTTAGAAATACTGGAATGCCATGCTAGATTAATTACAACATCTATACCAGGCATTTACAGCATCTACACTAGCAACAGGGTGGTTATTTTGTCAAAAATTTGCGGGACCGGATCCGGTCGCCGGATCCGGTTTTCCGGATTGCAATCCCTAGAGAGAACTCAGTATTAGGCCATTAATATGTTGAAGCCATCTAATCTAAATAAATAAATAATAAAGTCTAATATAACATCATTTTCTTATCGTTATCTTTATCGTATTTGACCCGTGTGGCGCAATGTTTACCATACCGGATCGCCGCACCAAGGGTCCTGAGTTCGATTCCCAGTGAGGCGGAAATTTGAATGATGAGTTTGAATTTCTGTTCTCGGTCTGGGTGTGAATGTCCTTGTCTATGTAGTGTATTGTTCATGGCACCCACGACACAGGGAATCCTAGTGTGGGGCCTATGAGTGTGAAGCGTTATTTATCGTTTTCACGCGCTGAGTTATATGCGGAGTTAGAATGAATTTTATTGTGGCGCGAGTCGGAGTTATTTAATTAACTACTCTTAATATGCATGCAGATGTTATATATGTACCCACTATGAGTGAGGGATGTAAGTTTAACAGATGGAGCCACTTAAGAAAGTTAAATAAATATTTAAAAAAATCAAAATGATAAACAAGTATTCGAGTCGAAGCGTATCACCTTTCGCATATTAATTCAACATTCTTGCAACAGAAGAAAATAAAATCTGAGTAAGAATTAAAACTAGAATCGAGGAAAAGAAAAATGAGGGCAGCAACAATAAACATGTTTGAATGGTGCAGTTTCCAGCTGAAACAACAATAATAGCAATGTGACCTCTTTAAGACAAGTAAGCTGAGTGTCAAAAGTGTTGCATTAATTTGTAATAAGTTTTTCAATCTATATATACAAAATTTTACCAAAAAAAATAACCGACTTCAAAATAACTCAAAAAGTACTTGTCAGATCTAGTTCAAATTTAAGTGGGACCACATGACAAGCACCAGCTTTCGATTGAAAAAAGAATCATCAAAATCGGTTCACCCAGTCGAAAGTTCTGAGGTAACAAACATAAAAAAAGATACAGTCAAATTGAGAACCTCCTCTTTTTTTGAAGTCGGTTAAAAATGTTTGTGTATAGACTTTATAGACTCTGTAACCATCCAACCGATATGCCTCAAAATGTTTTCGTTAGAAAGGCAAAAAGGTGGTTTGAGACCACTAAAACAATGCATTAGACACATTCAGTCCATTGATAAAGTCGATTTTTCACTTTGCCCATCCAACAATTTCAAGATAATATGTAAAGATGTCGCATAAACAGACTGTCAACACTGGTCTGTCATTGTCATCAGATTTTTTTTTTGTCATAGTGGAACACGCTGGGCATCCACTAATCTATCTATACTAATATTATAAAGAGAAAAGATTTGATTGTTTGTTTGCATTGAATAGGCTCCGAAACTACTGAACCGATTTGAAAAAAATCTTTCACTTTTGGGAAGCTACACTATCCCCGGGTGACATAGGATATATTGTATTTTCAAAAAAATAGGGATCCTTAATAAAACTTCAATAATGTAACCCAAGGTGTTAAAAAATAAGAACATCGAAGCAAAGCGAGGGCGGTTACTCGTGAAAAATATAATTAAAAAAAAACCTCTTCAAAGAAATAGTCTTTGAAAGAAGACCAAAAAAGTTAAGTTATAATATTTTAGGAGTTCCCTCGATTCCTTCGGGATCCCATCCAGAATTGACTTTTGATAAATATGCGATCAATTTATCATAATTGATCAGAATATTTATGTTGAGTTTTTATACCGACTGTATCTTCATTCGCAACTTCCGAAAAGCAAGAGCGAGAGTATTGTTATATCTTGTCTGTTAACGAGCGTTAAGATGGAAATGAAACGGATTCTCAACAGAATGGCGATAGCTTAGTTGCTCTGTATAATTATGTTCGACAGCCTTCAGAGCGAAAAGAGTACTGTGTTACGATGCCTAGCTGTGTTGAGATATAATTATGTATAACACAAAACAATAACATTAATAAAATCATCAAAATTAATTTGTTTCATAGATTCCTCTCGCCCGGGTAATTTTTATTTATTTATGCTTTATTGACCTTTAGCAATGATAGCCTAGCGGTTAGAACGTTATTTCCCGAACGCAGGGGCCCAAGTTCAAATCCTGGCACGCACCTCTAATTGTCAAATATTATGTGCGTATTAGAAGTTAATTATCACTTGCTTCGGTAAACGAAAACATCGTGCGTGAGGAAACCTGCACACCGGAGAGTACTCCATAAATTTCTCAAAGGTGTGTGAAGTCTACCAATCCACACTTGGCCAGTGTGATAGACTATGGCCTGTCCCCCTCACATTGTGAGAGGAGACCCTGAGGCCAGCAGTGGGATAATTAGGGGTTGTTGCTTTATTGACTCTCAACAAAAAGTGGTACAAAAGGCGGGCTTAATGCTAAACAGAATTCTCTACCAGTCAACCTTAGGAATGTGCAGAGAACAATGAAAGCGGTGCAAGTAAGAGAAAGATAATTATACAAAAACTAGCTGACCGGGCAAACGTTGTTCTGCCAAAATTTTTTTATGGGTAGGGGGATGAAAAATAGGGGTTGTCCGATTCTCCATCCTATCCTATATGCACGCAAAGATTCACGAAAATCGGTCGAGCCGTTTCGGAGGAGTTCAACTTCAAAAAAGCGTGACACGAGAATTTTATATATTAGATGTACGTAAAAAACATTTAGATTTCAGCATACAAAATAAATAAGTAATAATAAAAAAACTTGAGAGGTGTCAAGGGACACCCGGATGGAACGAAGTTCCTTGCAGTCAGTACTAGGATAGCAAAAACATGCAGCAAGTGTGCCAAAACAAATCCAAGGTATTAAATTTCTCATCGGCTTTGTTCACCTAGTAGCCAGCAGCTACTAGCTGTAGCTGAACTTCGTTCCAATAAATAAACCTAGCTAACTAAATACAACATAATAGATCTTTGACAAATAAAATACCGACCAAGTAAACTGAATTTTATCCTACTTCCTTATAAGTGAGAAAGTTAGTATGCATGTATTTTACTCTTTCACGTAAGAACTACTGAACAGTTGTTTTTTTTAATTTTGCACAACACAGATACATAGGGTACTTATTATCTTGGTAAACGTGGGTAATGTTTCCCGCCCACGTCTGATAATCGGTGATTGATTTTTAGAAGGAGAGAAATAGAACGTACTGATAGCAATAGTGCAACGCACACCTCCTACAAAAAGTCGGTCAGAAATAATATGGTAGGAAAAATCGGCCCGATTATCGGTTCTACAAAAAGACTGACGTGGGCGGGAAGCCTAAAGCGGAAGGCAGAGCGTTGGTATTATTTTGTAATAATATAATAGTATTTTGTAATAATATAAAAGTACGCAGACACCACAGCTGTGGAAATATATCCACAGGAATCAGAAACAATCTGAATAAAGCAATGGTAAAGTATTAGCAATTATAGGGAATATTATAAAAATTAAAGATTGTTGAAGTTGAACATAGGATTTCGATGTGTACACTCTATACATAACATAAGATCGATAGATTCGATCAACGCAAATTGAAATTATTGGATGTAAATTGAATATTTTATCCGCGTGTTTGCATAACTATAGCAAGCTTTGGAAATAACGCAAACAGCACAATAGCACAGTGATTATGTATTCAGCAACGAACGCACATTTCAGTGCAAACACAGTTCCCATACAGCGATTTCGCGTAAATTGCAATCTACAACGTCGATTGTAATTCGACGAAAATTGTTGGAGAAATTCACCGAACATGTTCAGGGACGTTTAAATGGCGAATAAATAGACGTATCCGACATGTATATCAATTAATTGGACTTTGATTATCTTGCCCGAAAGTACTCGTTGTTTGCAGGGTTAATAATGTAGACCTCAAACACATACAAAACACTTATTAAAATGTGTGGTATTCTCATTAAATTCGCCCGTTCATATTCATTAGATCGATAAAGGTAATGTCAAATTGCTAACGTTACTTTAAATTTTTAGGACACCCTCATTAATAACTTGTTTTGGAGTTGATCGTTTCTTCTACTCGTATACACGGACATAAAAAAAGAACGGACGTAACCTTGTCTAATCGTGAGTGAAGCTGACAGCTGACAGCTCGCTTACCATGTGTGCGTAATTTTGTAATTTTTGATTCGCCATGGTGTCAATGTCGTAGCCGTATGGTGTCAATGTGTGGGTGTGTGTACTTGTACGAATACAGAGTTGGTATTCCTATGGGTGCTTCACTGAATTTGTTCTTGGGATTACGTCTGTCTTTTTTTACGTCCGTGCTCGTATAATCCAAGGTTTAAAAACTTAATACACTCGTATAGTGTCAATGTACCAAAGCAAAAAATAGTGTGACTTCTGTTAACCGCGTCTGAGTTTAGTATCAGATGATGCTTATCACAAAAGTATAATTATTGTCATCGGTAATCAATCAATATGGTCAATCAATCAATATGATGTCAATACGTAAAAGTGTTCAAATCGTTAGAATAAGAGGAAGTACGTCTAATTAAGCGTTCAAGGTGACCCACACAAAGAAGTTACTAGCAATGTTTGTTAAAAAATATTATAAGGGATTTTCAAATAAAATTTTGGGTTTTTTACATCAATAGTTGATTAACGATTATACGAACCACCTGATCCATAGGCGGGTAAAATCCTTTACAACCATGCATGAGTACTTAAAAGTTATAATTGTCGCATTGTAACTTAAAATACATGGGGAATAATATTTAATCAGACATACTCGTTGATATAAATAACCGTTTTAAGTTGAAGGAAAACGCAAGAAAACTTGTATTATAATTACAAAAAAACCTGTTATCTGCTCAATTAAGTCTTTAAAAATGTTTAAGAAGCATAAATTAATAAATAAACAAAATTATTCCAACTTAGCCTGAAGATTTATGAAATTCATATTGTGTTGTTTGTGATGTGTCAACATACATAATAGCAATGATTTAATGTCAAAGTTTTTTAACTCGGTCAGCAAATGTACTGTACACTTGTCAAAAGCCATATTATTATGTGATTCTAAAATATTTATTAAAAAAAATTGGTAAATACTCATCATCCTAGATTATGTGCGCATTACAAAACGAGTAACCGCCCTCGCTTTGCTTCGGTTTTCTTATTTTTTTTACACCGTGGGTTACATTATTGGAGTTCTATTAAGAATCTCCATTTTTTTTTAAATATAATTATAACCTATGTCACCCGGGGATAGTGTATCTTCGCGACAGTGAAAGAATTTTTCAAATCGGTTCAGTAGTTTTGGAGCCTATTTAATGCAAACAACAATCAAATCTTTCCTCTTTATAATATTCGTTATAAAATAAACTTTTGCGGTAGAACTGAAACCATCATGAGAAAATCTGAGTCCCTAAGAGTTCTTCATAATGTTTTAGAGCAGTGTGTATCCACATTCGCCCTGCGTGGTAGACTAAGGTTGACGTAAGGCTACTTCACATTGTAAGACTCACATTATCTTATCGTAGGTCTCTCTAGACATACGGATGACATACGGATCCGAGACGTGGTGCTTTACTATTGGCCTGATCCACAAGTTCAGAGTTGCGCAGCGAGCTATGGAGAGGGCTATGCTCGGTATTTCTCTACGTGATCGCATCAGAAATGAGGAGATCCGTAGACGAACAAGGGTAACCGACATAGCTCAAAGAATTAGCCGGCTGAAGTGGCAATGGGCTGGCCACATAGTGCGAAGGACCGATAACCGTTGGGGAAGAAAGGTCCTCGAATGGCGCCCACGTCTCGGAAAAAGGAGCATAGGACGCCCCCCGACCAGGTGGACTGACGACCTGAAGAAGACAGCGGGCATCCGCTGGATTCAGAAGGCTCAGGACTGGTCAGAGTGGCGCAAGTTAGGGGAGGCCTATGTCCAGCAGTGGACCTCTAAGGGCTGATGGATGGATGGATGGATGAAGGTCTCTCTAGCATTTGGGAAACACTTTACAAAAAACTACGAATAGGAAAGTATTAAACCTAAACATTATTAAATTCTGGTAGTCTCGAGTGCAAGTGTATCCGACGCTAGAAGTGGGAAGGATTTTATTTTTTGGGGTTTTTCGTTGGAAATCCTATTTACGTAATTCGCTGAGTCGATCCCTCCGCAGGGTAGTACCAGGACTGCAGAATAAATTGGAACCTATTCCCTTATATATTTACATGTAAAATTATTACCAAATTATCGAAAACGGACCGAAGCGAGGGCTTACCATAAAATGGTTTCACGTTACTCTTCGTCTATTTTGTGTTTACGCAATGATCTTGTTATGGTTTTGTTGGCTTTCCTAAAGTTTATAAAAAAATGATGGCTTTCCAGATTATGGTACTTCGATCCACTACCCATGAACGTAAAAGTTTATCTTTTTATTAGGCATTTTATCCTATAAATGCATATTTATACTACACTATAAATATTTCTCTTGCATCACTTTCAACGTCGAATCACTGGACTAAATTGACATTTACAGTGTAATCAGTTTTTGACGAAAAATAGCGTCGTGACAAACCGATTCTAATGTCTATCATTGATACGTTATGATTTGAAACAAGTATTTTTATGGCCGGTCTCAATATTATACTGTCAGTTGAGCTCTGGTACATAACAGAGATAAAAAGTAAAGATTGATCTCCCGGCAACTGCCGTCTCTCAAATCAAAAGTAAGCAAACAAAAGTAAGATCATCGGTAGATAATATTTCAGTGACATTTCTGCCTCTGGTTTTTACGTCCCTCTCAAAATTTCGTTTTCGCATAACAATATATTTTTTTATACTTTTATACTTTTTTATACTTTTTATTATAAAAAGGAACTCAGTGTTTTTGATTATAAACTTATTTTATTTTAATATTAAAATGATAATTTGTTCCCAATGTATTGTGAATTTCGCGGATGAAGTTAATAAAATAATGATAAATGTAACCTGGAACAATGCTTCAGTAATAACAAAACGCAGCATTTGACGTTTAGTACTGACAGGTTTCCTAGACAACGATGACATGTTATTGTCATTTGACATTCGTTTATGTCGTTTGGTTACCCAAAATATAAAAAACATGTATGTTCTCATAATTTTAGCAATATTAATTAGTTTTATAAATAAATGAAACACAGTTCAACAATTACCGTGAGTATAGACTTTATTTGTTAATAAAATAAAATAAAATATATTATTATTATGTTTAGTAAACAAAAATTTGTAGTAGGTAATTGTAAATTGTTGTAATTGTAGCAGTGATAGCCTAGCGGTTAGAACGTTGGTCTCCCAAACGAAGCGTTTATTCCCACTTGTCCGGGGCCCGAGTTCAAATCCTGGCACGCACCTATAATTTTCAAATATTATGTGCGTATTAGAAGTTAATTATCACTAGCTTCGGTGAAGGACAACAATAAACAACGTAAGGAAACCTGCACACCGGAGAGTTCTCCATAAAGTTCTTAAAGGTGGTTGAAGTCTACCAATCTGCACTTGGCCAGCGTGGTAGAATATGGCCAAACACCCCTCACATTGTGAGAAGAGACCCGGAACCCAGCAGTGCGACAGTTATGGGTTGTTGCTTTTTTTTTTGCTTTTAAACAAAAAAATTGTTGCCAAATGTACTAAAGGAAGTTTATTTTCAGATGAAGTCCAGACCTTTCACAAAAGATGAAGTAGGTACATAAGGCCAATAGCTATTGATGTAGCAGGGATACACCATTATTTCTGAAAAGGCGAAATGTTTTTGTTATAATTTCAAAATATATCTAACTTAAAAAGCTTAGTGTTCTTGTTTTATTAAAATACCTACCTACTTACCTAAAACTTTAAAGATAGGAATTGTCCTCAATTCTCATTCACTGCCGTTTTTAACCGACTTCAAAAAAAGGAGGAGGTTCTCAATTCGACTGTATTTTTTTATGTTTGTTACCTCAGAACTTTCGACTGGGTGAACCGATTTTGATGATTGTTTTTTTAAACGAAAGCTAGTGCTTGTCATGTGGTCCCACTTAAATTTGAATGAGATCTAATGTTTTTGAGTAATTTTGAAGTCGGTTATTTTTTGTTAGTAAAATTTAGATTATGTTTAATCTGAGTATATAAACAAAATTGGATTCACACAATTCAGTCATATATTTTATACGAGGATAATTTCGACGATCTTGTTACCGTATTAAAAAAGGCGGAATCAAATACACAGGCTTCATAAAATTCATTATCACTCATCACTGATTAATAAATTCATGATTTTTTCATAAATTTTCTTTACAATACAAGAAATCTACCAATTATCCGTCGAAATCGAGCGACATGAAAAACTCCGATAATTGGTAACTTCTATTACCAACAGTTAGCTGTCAAAGCGTTATTGAGACGCAAGTATTTATTTTTGTATGGACCAACATACCTACGGTATGACTTGGCCCTCCGAACGGTAGATCAATGTCATCGGTAGATATTTTCTATCCACCGAAGGTTATTGAGACGCAAAAATTGACAAATATGACAGATAACATACTAATGGTAGCTTTATCTACAGTTTTTTAAATGTTAGTACATTATTGAGACCGGCCGTTAAGATCAAGGTAGTAATAGTGACTCTATTACTATTACTACGGCAATATTAAATTCTATTTACAAAGTGACATTATTTTCTGTCAATTTGGTCCAGTGGATTAGTGATTCGATTAATCAGATGAAAAATTACAAGAGATTGCAGTATTTTACTTTTAGCGTGATAACTCGCCAAAGCAAAATTATTCACACCATTCACTTACACCATCGATGTTATTTTCCTACAACTTAAACTACTCTTAAGTTAATGAAATTACTGAATGAATTCTTCTGATACACAAAGTTATAAAACCTCAGCATATTTGAAACTAGACAATAGCAAGCTAGGCTTGGAAGACACTAGGGGAACAAAGGTAAGGATCACCTCTCCACGACTCGAGTCACGCGTCACACAAGTGCCACGCTTTTATATACGGTCCTTACAGCCTCTTGTGGTGAACCCTACAGTCCAGACTGTAGAGGCTATCTATACCAGGTTAACATAGCTTAAGTAAGCTAGGTTCGTAACACAATGTTTTTTAACGCCCACATCCTTACTCCGCTTTGAATTTCAAAACAATACGAAAATATAAAGGAGATTTTTCTTGTGAAGTACAGTATGGTTTGTAGTAACGGTACTTTGTTTAGGATTATATGTCTTTGTTTTGTATTCTAACCAGGACTTAAGTGAGAATTTGTAAAGAATAAGGTGTCACATCATCATTATCATGACAAATCATTACCCTACTGTAGGGCTCGGCCTTAGCTTTAGTTCATTAATCCGCACTCGAGAGGCGTAGTATGCTCTAGACCCCCCTCAAGAGGAAAGATACATACTCAGTAGTCGGCCATTAATTGGTTGAAACCATAGTCTGCCTTTGGTGAAGTGCGGATTAGCAGACTTCACTCACCTATTAAGAAATATATGGAGAAAGGCATAAGAATAAGAATTAATAACAGGATCTTAAGATATCTGCGATCCCAAGATTAATAAATAATTAAATAAATAAACGCTTACACACTCATACCCCAGCAGTAGCTAGGTCTTTACCTGTGTCGCGGGTGGCATGGACATTGGACACATCACAATGACACCCATGACCCGAGTACAAATTTTATAATTATTGATTCGGTTTGAGAGGCTGAAATATTTACTTATTTATTTAATTTAATATGTCAAATCATATGAATATCAATAGGTATTGAAACAGTCTAATATGAAATTATTTATTTGGATAAGGATTAATACGAAGTATGATTATCATGGTCTGATTTTGGTTAGCTTTTTTATTAACTTTTAAAATGTAAAAAGTGGTTATAATGACATAACTACAATAGTTGAACATATAGTATTGCGAGGTTTTTTGTGTATATTGCTATGTTCTCTATATTGTAGAATATTTTTTGCTCTATCATCAATAGTTTCCGCAGCGTATGCAAGAAAGAAATTTTAAAGCAAATTTTTTCACACCTTGGTTCATGTTACAGATGTTTTAGCAAGGATCCCTGATTTTTTCTAGAAATAAATATAGCCTATGATACTCAGGGATAATGTATCACTCTAATGGTGAAAGAATTTTTAAAATCGGTTCAGTAGTTTTTGGGTTTATTCGTTTATTCTCTTTTTAATAAGAAAAAAAAAAAGCTAAGCAACAACCCATAATTGTCCCACTGCTGGGCTCGGGGTCTCCTCTCACAATGTGAGGGGTACAGGCCATAGTCTACCACGCTGGCCAAGTGCGGATTGGTAGACTTCACACGCCTTTGAGAACTTTATGGAGAACTCTCCGGTGTGCAGGTTTCCTCACGATGTTTTCCTTCACCGAAGCAAGTGATAATTAACTTCTCTTTTTAATATTAGTATAGATTTACTTCAAATATTTCCACGCGATATATCGTCTTCGTCACTTCTCAGTAACGCTTTTTCGTGACAGAAATCTCCTAATACCCCATCTATATAGAAGTTTTAGTTCAAAAAGTGACACTTCAGCCATCTGAGACCGTGTTTTTAAGTTGAGATCTGTTGATTAAAACGAGCCTTAGATCTCACAGTAATTTTTTCACCGAAGCAAGTCATAAAAACCAATTACAACAATTAAGGTTGTTCTAACGTTACCTCCTTGGTCGAAATACGATAAGTAGATAGTAAGAACTGTATGTGTGGGCTGAAATCATGATCTTCGCATAAATACACAGTGCGTCCACCATTACCTAATAATTACTTAAATTTGAGATTCATCGTGCGATGCTCTCAGCATCAGAATAACGACTGCATTGTTCGCTGAATTGTATACAATGACGTCATTTCATATCGATATGAAAATTATACGTGTACTTGACCTTTCCTCCGATCTATAGTTAAAAACGTATAAAATGTTGCTATATATGTATATTAGTCAAAGTTTTAAATTTAAGATAACTGGTTACAAATATACTTTCTATATTCATAGAAAAGAATACGCAGGATATTAAATGATAAAACGTATCTGGTATTCTCGCAAGATACTGAAATTGAACTGAACATTTTTGAAGTACCTAATACAGTAATTACTAGTAACCTGTTTGTTATAGTTAGTATCAGGCGTTACTTTGCGGAAATCCGTTGTTATTAAGTTAGTATTAGTCTACTTTGCAACAATCCGCGGTTAACATGCATGATGGCATATACTATAAGACATGCGTGGCACCTCCCTCCTTCCCACAATGAAAACATACACTACAATAATTAAAAGTATATACCAACAATAGTCAATAGTCAATTCATATGGAAAATACACGTCAACATACATACCAGCACCGACACGTGTTTCGCCGCGAAACGGAGCATCATCAGGGTAAGTTGACTCTACGATGGTTAGTCGCAATGACTTTACACGCATGTCTTAAAGTATATACCATCATACATGTTAACCGCGGATGTTGCAAAGTAGACTAATACTAACTTAATAACCTGTTTCTTGTTAAATCGGGAACAACGTAATACTATTATTTTGTATTACTACTAACAAACCCGCTCGCTTTGAGTCGGAAATTCCTCGTCCTTAAGTAAACTTATAGTACCTACCAACTGTGTGTACCTACTCGTTAAGTAATTTTGTGTTAAATATAAATTAATACATAATTAATCAACAGTCAAATGAACTTTTCTATGCACTATAGAACAAGAACAACACAAAAAAATACAAATTTTTATATCCAGATGTTGATACAAATTATAAAATTTTGGTGTAATTATTTATGTTGATGTGTGATAAAAAAATTGCCTTAGAATGGGAATTGTACTTTCACAGTAGTAACTGTAATTTGACGGGGGAAAAATTTATTACCTCGTTTTAGGTGACATTTTTTCCTTTAAATTTTCATCACTAGGACTTAAATGTCTTTGCCTGGGTTGTTAGAGACATATGAAATATAAAATCATTTTCATACCTTTCTGATATTTTACAATGCTGCCAAGACTATACTTTTTATAAAGCGTTCGGTGGACGAGATTATTTACTTGTGAAAATATATTTTCTTATTCCATTCGAGTATACTTAAGGTTAAAAGCTTCATAAGTTTGTAAGTGAATCATTAGGCACAAAGTGTAATGGCCTGGTTTCGTAGAAGTGCTACGAAAATGACGTAGGCGGCTACGTTTCTAGTAATGCTAGGAACTGTAGATACTTGTGGGGCTTATTAGGGTAACCGTAAATGCGTAGTACTGCGAGGAGAAAATGATATATTCATCAAGTCGAGTATCTACAATACGCCCGATGTATCTTGGCGCGTCTGAACATAAGCTTTGCGAACTTTAGCGCATGTAAAACAGAGATAGCGACATGAACTTGCTAACGTGTGACTGAGATATAATACGCCGCGTACCGAGCAGTGCCAAATTATGTTACTGTGCAGCCTTCTGCGCGAAGTTCAGACGCGCCAAGATATGTCAGCCGTACTGTACGTAAGAAATTTAAAAACAATTGTACAATAACTATAAAGTGCAAAATGAAGAGAGCAGTTTTCAGTTTGGGAAGCGAATAATGTGTACTTACGTATTCAGATACTTTTGTATGTACTGTACATATTATTGTGGTTGAAGTATGGGAAAAATACGTATATTCAAGTGGAAGATCGAATGTTATTAACCCGCTATTGGGTTGGGAATTTTCAAAGGGAAACTTTTATTCTATCACCCCAAAATTTTTCGTCCATCTATCGCATTGTATTAAATATGTATTCCGTGTTATAATACGCAAATTGAAATTAAATTTTATAATTGAATATTTTGTCTACTATTGATTTCCATTATCATTCTCATTTTTCAATAATTTTAAGATTAAAAACGCAATTTTAATACCCTAAATCGATAAATTTTTCTACAAACTTTTTTTTTTAATTTTTTTTTTAAACTTTTTTTTCTAAAAATTTTTTACAAACCGACAAAAGTTTCACTTGCATCGTGGTTTCATAAAACCAAACTTTCTCTTTTTTACGTTCAGTTTACTTAGCGAGCTTCTACTATACTCCCATGGAAGTTCCCACTCTCCCTCGGTTTCACCGAATTATGAGTACTTTACGCGCGAAGTACAAGAAAGAAAGTACAAAGTCATTTGAGGTGGGTCTTTACACTCAATTTCGTGAGCAAAGTAAATTCGAATAATGCTTCATTTCATTAACTACTGATAAAAATACAGAACTATGAGCAATTCGTAAATTCAATAAATTTACAGCAATTTATTTGGCGTGTGCACCGACACAAAAATTTACAGTGTACTGAATTCGGTAAAAAAGAGTAAATATTAATTGGAAAAAGCATTTGGTTCAAACAAAAGTGCTTGCTGTGTTTTACTACACTTTTTTATAGGGTTGGACCATTGTTTTGTGAATCCTAATAATATTATAAATCCGAAAGCACCAACAATAAGATTAAAATTATACTTTATTATTATATTTATTAATAATATAATTATATTTATTAGACCACGTCCAGACTTAAAAAGTAGATATTATATTATCCCAGTTATACGTTCCAGTGGGAAGATTTGTGATGATATTTGTAAAACTCCTCTTCAGCGGGCTAAACGGGGAATCTAGGGATACTATAATGTAATGATGCTGCCTACTGACATTTATATAACACGCAGGCCAGATTTCTCTCAAATAAATATCAATTCCGACTAGATATGGAACTCAAGATTTTGCACAAAACAGGCCGGTTCCTCCTTGATTTCGACGCCCACATAATTGGATGGAAATATTTAAATATTGTCCTTGTAATATACCAATAGCTAAACCTGGCTAAGTTTTGATATGGTCCAATTTGATATTTATTTTCAACGTTTATCACAGCAACGTCAAATTAAAGATAATTCCAAAACGCTTGAAACTTCCCATTTTTGTTAGAATTTCAGAATATAAAGTACAAAAAAACTTGTCTATGAAAATACTATCTCGCATAAAAATAACAGTTCAATTAATTAATCTTTTTATAAAGATTCACTTTTAAAAGTATCTTTCATACTTTGTTCGTTTGTGGCAGCTCTGAACTTATACCTACAGGGACCCAATAATCCACACGTTATATCCCAATGTATACTCGTAGTAACATTCTGCACAATCAATAATGTAGAATGTTACTATACAGTTTGAATCGGATGTTACATTAATTATTTGTAATCTAGATTCACTCGCTATGGCGTCATCTATGTATCATGTTTATCATTATTTCAATGGTGTATTTGATTTCAATGATAACAATGATAATGAATCTAATCATTACATTAATTCAGAGAGCGTTTCTATCATCTTACAACAACACTTTGGAGTAAAGAGCAGTGGCGTAGCTAGCCCTATGGAGTCCCCATATCAATATTTGTTGTGGGCCCCCTCAATGTCCGCTGCCAAATATAAAAGGAGTGCTAACTGTAACGGTCTAGGCCGCTGGCGAGCTTTTTTAGGAATGTTAGTGGGGGCTCCTATACGTAGGGGCCCCGTATAATTGATACGGCTGATTCGGCGGTGGCTACGCCCCTGGTAAGGAGGCTTGTTGTGGTTGGATAACTCGTTCGCACTACGAAAAAGTTTATAGTTTAAAAACTAAATTCACGGTTTAGAAGAATAACAAGCATGTGTAGATTGGTACGATGAAATTCTTCTAAGATTTCTGAAATCATTACTAGTGACTTAACGTGGACCTCATGGACTTTACCGTTCATAGCCCGGCGACTTATGTCAATCCTAAATTAAGCAACATAGGGCGCGGTAGGCTTCGGAGGGCACGTAAAGCCGACGGTCTCGGTTGTTATCGTAAGATAACTGTTGTTATGCCATGTCGAAGGCCTAAGGGCTCTTACGCAAAAACACGATACGATGTCACGTCACTATATCCACCACGTCGCGCCGTGCGCCGTGGCACGTTGCGACGTTGCATCGTGAATATTTGTTAAGTTTCGATGTCGTAGATTTCTACGACACGAAACGACGTGAAACGATACCGCGCCGCAGCACCACCCGACGTCGTATCGTATTTTTGTGTAAGAGCCCTACGGGTGGCATGAAAACTTCCAACATTTGGGTTGGCCACTTACCCCTCCACCAAATCCGCACGTGGTGAAGAATGCTCTAGTTTAGACCTCCATAAGGAGAGAGACCCGTACTGAGTAGTGGGCCAATGGTTGCAAAAGTCTCTGAAAAAGACAAGGCATTCGACCTTTTCGAAAGTGTATTTATCGACAAAATTACAAAGTTTTCGCAACGTTGGCACAAAAATGGTGGCTGGTTAATTTTTCGTAGTATGGACATTTTCGTAGAATATATACCACAGCAGCCTTGCTCAAAGTTTTTCCAATGGAGAGGCTACCAAAGGCCGGACTGCGAAATCGTGCTACATCATGATATCACCTTGTGATATTCGTCCATTAGAACAAAGGCGATTATTGTCGACTCTGGAGTTGAAGTGAGAGAATAAAGGGTGTTTTCGAGCGCCAAAACAGTCTGGCTAAAGTCTGGTTAAAAAGCATTTTAGAGTTGGTTTAGATGAATGAACCTTGTATGTATACCATTCAGTCCGCTGATTGTACCACTATTTATGGTTAAATAAACATTAAATAAATAAACTTTGTAAAGAGCATAAAGGAAAATATTTTGAAAATATTTTAAAATAAATAGTAATACTCATTTTATGTTGATTGTTCCATCTCAGCCAGATATGAAATTTATGAATATTAATGATAATATCATTAAATCATTTAAGTCATGATTACTTATTTTCATAATGTACCTACAGACATAATTGGAATATTACTTATCAAGAATTATTCAGACTTGTTTGCATAAAATTTCACGATTGCAAAATATAAATAAATATTAAAATCATCTGTATTATACTAAAAAGTTTTCTGAATTTCAGCACTGAATAATTTAAAATTGTAATTTAATAAAATTCAAAATCCTCTCTTATCTATTGAAAAAATCTCCGTTCAAAGAAGATATTTAAATTAAACTTCAATGAAAATGTTTCTAAAATAATTATAATTAAACGACGTATAATATGGTGCTTAAGTGAATGCATCTATTTTCTTTTTATTTGCTTTCAAAAACTCATTAACCGACGAATTTACCCGACGAACAAATTGGAAGACGTAATTAAAGTAAATTGTTTAGTTTCAATAAATAATCTCCGAAACTAAAAATATTATCAAATTTACGTTGGCATCAAACAAACCAACAAGCAAATAATTAAATATGTAAAACGTCATAACAAACCTTTTAAGTGTAAAGGAGATCGCCGAAATTGGGTCTGCTTCATTACTCATTACAGGAACCATAGAACTAAATCTTTGCCTGATTAAATATAACAATGAATAATATTAAGTTACAATTGGAACGTGTTTTAAAAGTTAAAAATTAGTTTATTCGAATGAACAATTTCAACGGTCGATTTTTATTATCGACTAGCTTCTACCCGCGACTTCGTCTGCGTGGACTTGAGAATTAGTAATCAAAAAAGATCCCGGCCAAATGTGAGTTAGAGTTGCGCACCGAGGGTTCTGTCCAAACTTACAGAACCAAATCACCTGGCTCTGCATAGGTGAATAAAGTCTACTAAAAGTAGTAGAAGCGCTCATAGCCCGGCGGCTTGCGTCAAATTTCTACCTAAAATATCTAAATATAAGTTTAAGAAATATTAGTGGGATTTTATATACGTACACCATTAGATCCTAAATAGGTCAACGTTGTACTGGTTTTGCAATGTCAATGTTACCCACAACAAATATTTTTAAAAACGTTCAGTTATTCCCACCCATTCTAGAGTAACATTCTGGGAGTAATATTCTGTCTCTAAGATACACGACCAGACCCTGAATTGGTCAACGATGGACTGGTTTTATAATGTAAGTATCGTCACTGGAAAGACAATAATAAAGCTCCATTTTGTCGAAAGTGAATTATGTACATCGGATATCTCGGATACATCGGATTGGAAAAAATTATCCAAGTACTGGAATACTGGACTGCTCCTATTCATTCATATATGTCGACAAATTTTTGTACGTAACTATAAACAGCCAAACCTAACCTAATCGAATTCTTCTTCCATTTGAATTACGTAGTGTTTTCTTGGCACTACTTCTTCCTTCTTTTTGACTTAATCTGTGTTATGTTTTTTTGTTTTTATCTGACCAAGTAATAATGTCTGTAAGACAGTCCTCATTCTGTTCACCGGATCACGCAAATGGTACCTGAGATGTACCATATTATTAGGTTTTTCGGTCAATGTTTGATCGCGCCGACCACGGACCATGTGAGTCGCTCAGGGACGTCTTGCCCCTCCACACTTAACTGCCTGAGAGTTAAACGCTTCTGTGAGAATTCAGAAGTCCGAAGAGGCCCCCGATCATACGGAGGGTTTCGCAACCGCGACACCAGCTAGATTTATGGCAATGAAAGGATCCCCTACGCAATAGTAGGGCCCGCCTCTCAACCGGAGGACTCTATTCTCCTGAATTTATTCCTGAATAACTCTGCGGTTTTTAAGTGCAACTACGTAAGGCCGAGCTTTTCGTCCAAGAACCTGGTCCAAATGCCAGAAGTATGCATTATATCTGGAAAACTTTTCAAAAGAAACTTTTTTTTTTTGACCGCTTTGAAGTTTGTGGATTAGACAGCGTGTTATTAGTTTATTTTTACTACTATTTATATAGCTTGATATATCCTAATTAAAAGCTTTGCTAGATCATAAACAACTGTCTCTAAACTTGATAGAATGGAAATTCAATCATCTTCATAATTTTTTTTTCTTTTCTTTTCTTTCTTGGATGACAACGCATGGATGATGCCTTTAGTCTGATCACGGACGACGCACTCAGTCATCCATGGAAAACGGTGACCATTTACAATCAAGTGGCTCGGCTGCTCTTACGTGGCTATTCGCAAATTCAAAAGTTATTTTTTTTTATTTGTATTGCACTTACGTCTGGTCATAAAATTTGCCTTTGCCGGCTAAGAACACATTGACCAGCTGTAGGTGATAGCAGTAGATAATTATTCGCAAATATTTTAATTTCTTACTCATTTTTATTAATAAATATGTAAAGGATTTGTATTTTTAATATTATCTCCTATTTCTACATTACAATAAGGAAATCAAAATTATAATACTTTGTCGGAATTTAAGATTTTTATTTATTTACAAAAAAAAAACATTTTTTGGTAAATTTACTAAATTGTGTCATAAATTATCGCTAACTCTGATCCACACCATCATAAAGTGAATCTATATTAATCCGATAACAAAATCTAACTTAGTTATGTGTTATTCATTGGGTAGGGAAACTAATTTACTTAAAATCTCAATTTTTGACGACCTTGTAGCGTAGTTGGTAGTGGCCCTGCCTGCGAAGCAAGAGGTCCCGGGTTAGATTCCCGGCCGGGGTAGATACTTATGTGACAGATAAATATTTGTACTCAGGTCATGGGTGTTATTGTGATGTGTTACGTGTCGTCCATGCCCACCTGCGACACAGATTAAAACCTATTGCGGAGGTATGAGTGTGTAAGCGTTTATTTATTTTAAATATTTTAAAATATATAGGTACACATTTATTTCAATAAAAGATTTATTCAAGGTATAATAGCTTAAACCTTGTGCTCAGACCTACTCAGTTACCTAAACTGACATCTGTTGTTGATTAGCAGAACTAATTCACTGCAAAATCATAAATTAAAAAAAAAACATGTACACATTGATTTTTTTTAAGAAATAACGAATATTTTCGATACTAAACAGTCTCTTTTATCTCTCTATCGGGTACTTTCACAATTTCTTGCTGTTATGTGGCGTATCAAAAAGTCCTATTTGTTGATATCTCGGTTTTTAAGTGACGTATCACAATAAAACTTACACCAGATTTTAAGTTAGACCACCAGAAATACAACTGTGAAAACCGCATCCAGTTTCATCCAGCAGTTTTGGCGTGATGCGGTGTCAAACATACAGACAGACAAGATTTTTAAAAATGACAGATTTGCAATCTACTGCTCTTATTGAGTCCCCTGATATCAAATTTTCTTAAATATCTTCAATGTACAGACATTATCGAGTTACTGTTTTATAATATATATAGATTTTATGAAAGGATATTCAGTGAAAAATCTTAATATTTTACCGTCCGTCATCACTTTCAAAATCGAACAACTCCATTTTTATTCGAATCATTCATATTTGATTTACTTGAACAACATTCTGAAGTAAAACTCCATAATTAGAATCCGTAATTATACAAAGGTATATCGAGATATACCTTTGTATAATTACTTGGATTTATCGTATTTTAAACACGTTATTATCCCGATTATTCTTAACCGTTCTATTTTTATTCTAAAGGTAACAAATAGTTTTCCTTGTCCTATCCCAATTACAAACACACACACATTCCCACACAAACACGTGCACACACAAACACGTGCACACACAAACACACACAAACACACATACATTCACACTCACATATTTTTTTACATAAACACACACACTCACGATTATTATAAATAGGTACCTGCTACTGTTTAACTGTTTAATATTTATTAGTAGTGTTTTTTTTCTTTGGTCATAACTTAATTTAAAAGCGATTAGTAACCTTACATTTAAGACTGTAATTGTAACAAAAGAATTGGGAAGGAACTGTCTCCCAGGCCACAGCTCACGCTTTTCTGGGAGTCAGGGCTCTTCGTTTGAAATGTACACTCATTTATGGTCAATAAACGTTATTATTATTATTATTATTTCGACTCTCACACCCACGTACAAAATAAATACATATAGGACCAAAAAAAAGTTATATAATAAACAAATGTATACCAATAAATAAACTTTATTATTATTATTATTGTTCCTCCATTATGACTCCTCCCGCCATATATATTTCTTCTTTTTTTTACAACCATTTTCATGATGTTGCCAGTTTTTTAATGAACCTTACAACATAGTCCTGTCAGTGTCTTTATTTTCTTGTTTCTTTTGTGGTGTTTTTCTTACGAATGTGGCTTTGTTTTACGGATTTGACGATTTCTGCTCCTGCGAATGACCTCTCATACCTCTTAGGAAACCGAATGCTCAACGATTGGATGATGAATTGCCCTAATTACGGAATTGCAAGATGTAAGTACTCTGCAGTAATCATATTTAACCATTGCTACTATTATTTCTCTTTAACCCCATAAAATATATGAAAACTTGTCTGAGTTAATTAAATATAATAAGCTTGTCGTGAGATTTAACCTGTACTAACAAGTCTTGCTTGACATACTTATTATCATTATACATATAGGTCTATGCTTATTATAAGTAATTCTATGAAAGAAAATGTTTCCTATAAAATATTATTATGCAAATCTCGCGGCAAGCTTTTATATCATTGACTAAATTGTGTAATACATGTACTTAATTGATTGGTTATTATTGGTTATTGATGTAAGTTAAAGTTTCCTTCTTCTGTTTAGGGAAATTAAATAAAAGCTTTTTTTTAAGTTTTTTTTTACCATAAATTTATATTTCATTTTTTAGTTATGTTGAATTTAATGTGACGTTGTATTAGTTTTCGTGTTCTCCTCAGCATGCACTTTTATTTGATACCCATATTGTGGTAGTGCAGAAAAAATAACTAGTCCGCCATCTTGGATGATCCGCCATATTGGAATTAGAATGACGTCACGTAGCTAAGCAGCATTGTCATCCAAAATAAGCGTGTATACCAAGTTTCAGCTCAATCGGTTAAAGAAAAGTGATTCTAAATTTTGTTGCAAGATGCCACCTGGAAAAACATACTTAGATTGCAAGTAAAAAAAAATAATAAAAAAAACTTGTAAAAAAAAACTGAGAAGCCAAAACGCTAGCAAAATTAGGCAATTACTTACACAATTACTTCTGTGTCTGATACTATAAAAGTGTACCCCAAGCTATTACATCCAGCACACTTGTATTATTTCTACAGAAATTGTACTTCCATAACAACATAATATGTAGAGTAGAGTTGAATATTCCTTTTCATACTCAATGATATTTATAAAATATAATTATGCCCTTACAAATCAACCAAAAAATCTGTTCCGAAAAGAGCTACCACACACACACGTTTATCTTTTGTTTCACTACACTAATCACATTGGTATAATACATGAAGGCATTTTAACGCTGTACTCGTATGTCAAAAGTGTAGCACTTCTGACAACAACAAAAGCGTGCGTATCGTCTTGTATTGACAGAGCGACTACGAGCAGAACGGTCAATTGCCTGTTCTTACGCTCTTCATCGTCGGTGCGCTAGTGATATAGCTACCTCTTTTTACAATATAATATCATTCATACTGTTCATACTGTTGTATCGTTCATACTGGACTAGTCATGCAAATAACTTGATTGGGTAAACAGTGCGGTCAAAGCTTGGCGCGTCAGTTTAATATCTTTATGGCAGGAAAAAAAGACCTCCGCAATGTTATGGATGGTTCCAAACCATCCGATTAAGCTAATTAGTGAGGGTAAGGGCTTGTTTCACAATCTTCAAGTAAGTCCGAAGTAAGCTATTCGTTGGTTAAGTTGACATTTCGTGTATGTAAAATGACACTTTAATGTCACTTTAACCGGCGAATAGCTTATTCAGGACTCTACTTGAAGATTGTGAAACAAGCCCTAAGTGTTACTTCGTTGAGTATTTTATCATTTCTCAACCTAACGTCCCAACTCACAGTCACTAATGGTTACTTTGATCGCTCCTTAGTAAAGAATCACCATACAAATTCTATACTAAGAAGCGTATACTAAGAAGTAACCGTTAGTGACTCTGAGTTGGAACGTTAGTGAACTTTTATTTATTTATTTACACTTTAATTCATTCAACTTTCATGTATAATATTTAAGAAATTAGAAAATAAATAATACCGATGAATCAGTCTAGGAGCGTTGGAAATTCTCTGCCAAAACTTTCCATCTTTTCACAAAAATTATGAGCATACAATAATTCAGACAAGCAAAGCAAAAAAAGCAACAACCCATAATTGTCCCACTGCTGGGCTCGGGGTCTCCTCTCACAATGTGAGGGGCCTGTAGCCATAGTCTACCACGCTGGCCAAGTGCGGATCGGTAGACTTCACACACCTTTGAGAACTTTATGGAGAACTCTCCGGTGTGCAGGTTTCCTCACGATGTTTTCCTTCACCGAAGCAAGTGATAATTAACTTCTAATACGCACATAATATTTGAAAATTAGAGGTGCGTGCCAGGATTTGAACTCAGGCCCCTCTGTTCGAGAGACCAACGTTCTAACCGCTAGGCTATCACTGCTTTTCCAGACAAGGTCACAAGGACAAGGTCAATGTTTAATTATCAGACTCTGTAAGTATTTAAAGTTAAAACATTAAAGTTTAAATATGAAATATTAACATACTTTCATAGAAACTGAGGCATTTACTTTTTATTAACTTATTAGTTATTAGTACGATCCTAGAGCCCTTTTAATGACCATGTATATAAAGCAACAGGGTTTGTTTGTTGTAGTTTAAAACCACCTAACTAGTCGGTAATGCTGTGAATCGGTTCCTTTGCATAGTCGGAGAACAAATTCAAAAGTAGGTTTTACTTCACTTTATTCGGTACGTGAGTGTTTATTGTTGAAATAGGTGGTGAAAGATTTACCATGATGTGGAACTCCTACTCATTTATCGATAGCGACAATGTAAGGGTGAGTTCAGACCATGTAACAAAACATAATTATAATAAAACATTTTATTTAACAAAATTATTAAACAGTTATTTAGCATGCTTCATATGAAAGCTTGCATAATTGCAATGCCTATGAATTGTTAATGTGTTATATAACAAAAGTTATATAACATGTTACATAATCTGAACGCACCCTTATACACTACATCACTAATCAGCTACTATAAACTACAACCCTCTAAAATAGCTGATTCCATACTGTGACAGATTCCTGCCAAAGGGATTATGTTCAAGCGAGCATGTCTAATTTTATCTAAAGCCAAAGTATGGGATGGGTCGCGGTTACCAAAGCTTTGAGCAAAAATAACAGGACTTTATTTACGTAATATATTATATTAATACACACAATAGATATAGACCTTGCCTAATTTAATTCATCTTAAGAAATGAGGGTACTTCCAGATTGCCCTTAAGCGTTGTTCACCATGCTATACTTTTTTATTTACGGGTGACTTGTAACACAGGTACTCTAACCTACATCAGGTACCAGGCTCTCATGAAGCACGATTCAGTATATGTACCTACAGAAGTATTGTTTTTTTATGGAAATGGCCGGCAAACGAGCTGATGATCCACCTGATGGTAAGTGGTTATCGTCGACCATGACCATCAGCAACACTAAAGGCATCACTGATGCGTTGCCGGTCAAGAAAGAGAGAAGAAAAAGAAAGAACTGTCTCTCAAGCCCCCAGCTGGAACACGACGAGTCGTTTGGCGGCTGACTCATGCTCAAGAGTGGTAGCTATCCAGGCGAACTCCATGGGGAAATAATAATAGTTGTAATGGTATTAATTAATAATTAAAATCAATATCACTAATACAATCCTTCAAGGGGCCCTACCACTAGCAGGCCGGATTTAGTTGCCTTTTATGACACCCATCCATCGTGGGATTGGGGTTAGTATTCTAAGCCGCCATTATAGAAGTATTGTAACTGTATTATACAACAATTGTGAGAGCAAATAAAATTGTTTGTTTATGTAACTAGCCGATAAATAAGCAGACCAACATTATTAAATTACTAGCTGTTGCCCGCAGCTTCGCACGCGGAAAATAATGCTTATCACCCTCTTGGGCTTTTCACCCCCTTGGGGGTTGAATATTTAAAAAAAAGCGGCCAAGTGCGAGTCGGACTCGCCCATAAAGGGTTCCGTAGCAGCAAGTAACATAATATAAAAGTTCTTGTAGTTCGTTGTAACTTTGATCAATGTTTTTTGCGGTTTACGATTTATGACGTATTAAAAAAAACTACTCACTAGATGTCATTCAAACCAATTTTCGTTGGATGTTTGCTTGGTAATGTACATCATATATTTTTTTTAGTTTTATCATTCCCTTATTTTAGAAGTTATAGTGGGGGGACACACATTTTACCACTTTGGAAGTGTCTCTCGCGCAAACTATTCAGTTTAGAAAAAAATGATATTAGAAACCTCAATATAGTTTTAAAGACCTATCCATAGATACTCCACACGTATGGGTTTGATGAAAAAAACATTTTTGAGTTTCAGTTCTAAGTATGGGGAACCCCCAAAATTTATTGTTTTTTTTTCTATTTTTGTGTGAAAATCTTAATGCGGTTCACAGAATACATCTATTTACAAATTTTCAATGGTATAGCTCTCATAGTTTCGGAAAAAAGTGGCTGTGACGTACGGACGGACAGACAGACAGACAGACAGACATGACGAATCCATAAGGGTTCCGTTTTTTGCCATTCGGCTACGGAACCCTAAAAATCCTTCCTTAGTGGATGCCTACGTCATAAGAGGAATACGTGTGCGAAATTTTAAATTTCTAGCCCTGAGGTTTGCCCTGTGCGTTGATACATCAGTCAATCACTTTTGCCTTTTATATGTAATAGATAGATAGATGACGAATCTCATGGGAATTTTAAATCATCGGGACTAACACTTGTCTGTACATCTATACTCTATACTCTATACAAATAAATAAAATTGGAGTGTCTGTTCGTAATATTAAAATAAGCGCTTTTTACTAAATGCATTTGGATTTATATACGGTACATATACCAAAACAACATTTTTTACAATATTTGTCTGTCTGTCTGTCTGTCTGTTTGTTCCAGCTAATGTCTGAAATGGCAGATAGCTGATATAACAAGGAGTAACTTAGGCTACTTTTATTTTAGAAAAAAAAATAGTTTTTAGGCGATACGAAGTTCGCCGGGTCAGCTAGTTGCATAATAAAAATGTTTCATATTCATAGTCAAAAGCTGGGCTTTGATATTTCAGTTAGGATTTGTCTGTTTACACAATCATGCCAACAGATGATTGCTATGAGTCCTGAATAAATATCCTACATCGTAGTCACACGCTGAATGTCCTGTGACCTGGGATATCGGTCGGGGATAGCACGCGGAATTTATTTTACGGCTACCATTAATTTGCAAAATGTTCTCAAATACGGGAGGGCCTGTAGGAGTAAAATTAGCCTTGAAATATGGCTTTCGAATAAACAAGGTGAACTTTGATATTTGGCAGTTTATTTCCTGTTTTACTGTGGGCGTGCAAATTATGGAATTTGTGTCATGGAATGGAATTAAGTGGAGCTCCAAATATAGATCAAAACGCTACGTTTTAAGTCAATTGATATGTCTTTTGGTATTGGGAGGGGAGTTTTCTAAATATATCTTGTATATCACATTAATCGGATTGAGTGAGCATGTGAAATGTAAAACTCCATTGACAAGCAGCGTATTATGTGGTGTTATATAAATTAAAAAGAAGCTTGTATCCAAGATTTGTAAAAATTATAGTCTTGGACCAAGGATGGATGATATAAAAAACTATTTTCGCAATTATTGGTGTATTTGAAAGCGCGCGCAACTCGCATTTGCGCCGCGTACGTCACACGAAGTCACTAACTTGAAATCAACTGCGTAGGATTAGGGATGTGCTGTCACTCTAGTGTTGCGAACGTTGTACTAGTCTAGTAGGCGAGCGGGGATACGACGTACCCTTGAGGTACGAAAAGACGGCTCGACCACTGTGGGTGCTATAAAATGTGTCACCAAAGTATGTTTAACTGGCATTGTGAAGCCAAAATAATTCAACCTGATTTACTTATCTGTTCAAATCTTACAGCTGCAGCTTATCTAACTACTCACTTCTTATAAATGTGAACATTTGTGAAGACGTATATATTTACTACACTTTCACGTAAAAACTACTGAACGGATTTTCATGAAATTAACTAATAATAACCATGATCTGGAATAAAATATAGGGAACTTATGAACCCGGAGTACGCCAGCAAACCCACGGGCAGAGCGCTAATCATTAAAAATATCTATAACTAATGATATTTTACTATTCTGCGGCGGCTTTAGAATACTAACCACAATCCCACGCCGGATGGGTGTCGTAAAAGGCGACTAAATCCGGCCCGCTGGTGGTAGGGCCCTCGGAGGGATTATAATGGTATTAATATTGATTTTAATTGTTAATTAATACCATTATTACTATTATTATTTCTCCTTGGGGTTCGCCTGGATAGCTAACAGCCTTGAGCATGAGTCAGCCGCCAAACGACTCGTCGTGTTCCGGCTGGGGGCTTGAGAGCCAGTTCTTTCTTTCTTTTTTTTTCTCTCTTTTTTGGCCGGCAACGCATCAGTGATGCCTTTGCTGTTGCTGATGTCCATGGGCGACGATAGCCACTTACCATCAGGTGGATCGTCAGCTTGTTTGCCGGCTGTTTCCGTAAAAAAAAAATACAGCGTTAAAATGCCTTCGTGTATTGTACTAATGTGGTGTAGTGAAACAAAAGATAAACGTGTGTGTGTTGTAGCTCTTTTCGGAACAGATTCTTTGGTTGATTTGTAAGGGTAGGTATAACATCAAAAATATGACCACAATCGTTCTAAAGTTTGATCATACTAGATGATCAATCCTAAGACTTAAATGGCACTGTATTGTCTGTGTAATCTAATAACCCTAACATTACATACCATTAACAAAATTGATGCTTTACGATAGAGCTCTTCATTGACTCTATTATTCTAGTAAACCTTGATTGCAACCAATTAGCAAATGGGACACTGGTTTCTACCTACATCCGAGTAGGCTACGAGTACAATCAATACAATAGCTTTTGGTGATAGATTTTGTTGGTAACATATAATTATTGAGACTCAGATTCGTAAGTCAGGAAACTCTTTTAACAAGTAAAACGAATGCCATAAAACATAACTTGTAAAATAATCTACATTTTACTAACAAAAAATAACCGACTTCAAAGTTACTCTAAAACTACTTGTCAGATTTCGTTCTTTATGTGGGATTACGTGACAAGCACCTGCTTTCGATTAAAAAAAGAATCATCGAAATCGGTTGGCGTGATATTGAGTTATTCGTCCATTTGTCACGCACATACTTAATACAAATTTAAGACTTATATGGTTTTATCATGGATGCCATTGTCAGATCTCAATAAAATTTATATGGGACCACATGACAGCCACCAGCTTTCGATTAAAAAAAGAATCATCAAAATCGGTTCGCCCAGTCCAAAGTTCTGAGGTAACGAACATAAAAAAATACAGTCGAATTGAGAACCTCCTCTTTTTTTTGAAGTCGGTTAATAAACCAAGTCTCGCAACTCAGTTCTTCTGCCGTAAAAAGTTGTGAGATCCATGTAATACCAAGTCGGTTCATTTATTCAGTCCCTACATCCCTTATGTAGGGACTGAATAAACCTTCCTTCCTTCCTTCTATCCTAAGTTATTACGTAATTAGCTAACCTAACAACATCTTATAGTGACCATATCAATATTAAAAATATTTTATGTTTTAAATAAATAGATTGACTTCACCATGTCACCAAGCTTCGCGGGAGATTTCTTTTTGCTAAACTAGTGACCCTCGTACAATACTTTGCTACTTAACACCTGTAAATTGTATTAAAACCTGAAAAATATAAAATTAAAGGTGAAATAAAAATACGCACAGCAAAGTATGTGAAGCGTACTACTGGCGTTTCTGTTTACTTTAACTACACTACATATGACTTTTTACGTTCCAGTTAAAAGTAATTAAATTTCTAAATTGCCCGTAAAAACTGCATGCACGGAAGCGTTAGGTTCTGGACATCGTGTTTGCAAAAAGGTTGCGAAATTTTTACTCGAAATGTATTTTCAACACACTTTATAATTAAATATACAGTCGTTCTCTCTTGCACCTCGCACTCCAGTAATACGATTTTTTGCTGGTACAGGGCATAGCAAAATTAAAATTAACTCAGCACCATGTTCGTACGTGCCGACAAATCAGTTTTTAGGATTCTGAAGTGAAATTGGAACCCTTATAGTTTCGTCATGTTCCGTCGTCCGTCTGTCCGAAGCAAAGCGCCAAGACCCTTAGTGCTAGAAAGCTGTAATTTGGCATAGATATAAATATTTATTAAAACCCAAAACCGTTGAATAAAATATTGAAAAACATTTTGTTTTCAGAGTACCTCCCCTACAGGTAACGTGTGGATGAATTTTTTTTCGTCACGTACCCTATAGTGTAGAGTATCGCTGAAAAGGTCTTTTAAAAATATTATGGATATTTTAAGACCTTTTTGGGATTTAGGAGTCCGTTTGCGAAATATTTGGCATTAAAGTGCTAATTTTGGTTAGAGTCACGTATCCCCCCCTGCCAGCTAAACGGTTGGAGATGGACAAGTGGGAAAATTCTCAAAAATAGGTTATAATATGATGATTACAAGGAAAACTATCACGGCTATGTTAGCATATGTAGTTAATGAGTAATAGTCGATAAACTTCCATCCATCATCCATCCATCAGCCCTTTGAGGTCCACTGCTGGACATAGGCCTCCCCTAATCTACGCCACACAGACCGGTCCTGAGCCTTCTGAATCCAGCGGATACCCGCTGTCTTCTTCAAGTCGTCGGTCCACCTGGTCAGGGGGCGTCCTGTGCTCCTTTTACCGAGGCGTGGTCTCCATTCGAGGGCCTTTCTTCCCCAACGGTTATCGATCCTTCGAACTATGTGGCCAGCCCATTGCCACTTCAGCTGGCTAATTCTCTGAGCTATGTCAGTAACCCTCGTTCGTCTACGGATTTCATCATTTCTGATTCGATCGCGTAGAGAAATACCGAGCATAGCTCGTTCCATAGCCATAGCTTATGCATTAGACCAATAGTGAAGCACCACGTCTCGGATCCGTATGTCATCACTGGCAACACACACTGCTCGAACACCTTCGACTTCAGGCACTGAGGTAACTTTTTGGACGACAAGATATGACGCAGTTTCCCGAACGCAGCCCATCCGAGTTGGATTCTACGAGTGACTTCTTTCTCGAAGTTGGACTTACCCATTTGGATCACTTGTCCCAGGTAAATGTACTCGTCTACAACTTCGAGAGCAGCGCTGTCAACAACAGCCGGTACGGGTGTGACATGGACATTCGACATGATTTTCGTCTTGTCCATGTTCATTTTAAGACCCACCCGTTACGAGGCGCTGTTCAAGTCCCCGAGCATTGTACCAAGTTCCTCCAGGGATCCCGCCAGGATGACTATATCATCGGCATATCGCAGGTGTGTGATGTGTTCGCCATTGATGTTAATGCCACGTCGTTTCCACTCCATCAACTTGAACACGTCTTCCAACGCAGCGGTGAACAGTTTTGGGGATATAACGTCCCCTTGCCTGACACCTCTCTGCAGTTGGATGGGGTTCGTTGCTGTGTTGTGTACTCTGACGGTCATGGTGGCTGATGTGTATAAACACTTCAACACCTCGATATACCGGTAGTCGATCCGGCACCGCTGGAGAGAATTTAGTACTGCCCAGCTCTCGATAGAATCAAAGGCTTTCTCATAGTCCACATAGGCAATACATAGCGGCAGATTATACTCCTCGGTCTTCTGTATAATCTGCCGCAGCGTGTGTATGTGGTCCATGGTACTGTAACCTCTTCGGAATCCTGCTTGTTCGGGAGGCTGGAAGTCGTCAAGCCTGCGTGCTATGCGATTTGTGTGCACTCTCGAAAACAGCTTATAAACGTGTCTCAGAAGTGCAATGGGCCTGTAGTTCTTCAAAAGGGTCTTATCCCCTTTCTTAAAGAACAAAGTCAGCCAGTTCAGTATTAATAATAATAATAATAATAAAACTTTATTTCGGACAAAGTCCATATGATGTTAGTAAATACAAAATTCTTATAAACTATTGTTAGTAACATAAAATACACAGAACACAGAAACAGTTACAAAAACATTCACAACATAACACAGAAAAAAAAACAGAAACAGTTACAAATCATTCATATCACAAAGTACATACACAAAACACAAGACAATATAACAGAGAACACAGAAACAGTTACAAAACATTCACAACAGAAAATACATACACAAAACACAAGACATTGAATACCGCCGGTACGGACGACGCGGTTTGCCTCGTCATTCGTTATACGCATCCCGAAGGACTAGAATAACTTGCCTGCGTCGGCGTTCCCGCCAGCCTACGACGTGGATGTCTTCAAGAAAAGAGTGAATAGGCTTTTTCTAAGTTAATGTGCTCACCATCTTGGACCACATCTACACTTACCATCAGGTGGGATTGTGGTCAAGCATTAACTTATTCGTGTAAAAAAAAAAAAAACAATTAAATATTGGTGTGATGCCGTATCCAGTGGTACAACGCTAGCGAGTCCCGCCTTTCCGCCAACGCACTCAGAATGCCGTTCAGGCTGGCCTTCAGCCGCTACTTTCTTTTTATTAAACACTTTTGACACTTTCTAAAATATTCAAAAATGTTGACATGGTTTCAGCCCACTACTGAGCACGGGTCTCTTTTCTTGAGCAGGCCTAAACGATACTCCACCACGCTGCTCCAGTGCGGATTGGTGCAAGGGTTAGTGACCAAACCAATGGTCGGAAGTTTTTATGCCGGCCGAGGGCCTTCGACATGGCTTATCGACTGTTGTCGTACGATAACAACCGGGACCGACTTTACGAAGAAATTTTTACTTTAAGTTAACCAGCTTACTACCAACCGCTGTTGCTTAACTTAGTCGATCGCTTATGTTCGGTTTACACGTATTAAGTAGTTAAGGAGATAACTAAATTTTAACTAAAAAAATACTAAATTGTCTACACGTATTAATTTACTTAAAATTTAATTATCTACTTAACTACTTACTACTTAATACGTATAAACCGGACTTCAGGATCGACGCAAAACGCCGGGCTATGAGCCCTTCAACGCTGACATAATATTTAAATTCTTGATAAACAATAAAATGACAATACAGTTACCTCCCTCAGACAGACTTTCTTTCATTATCTTAAAAGATTTCAGAGCTAATATTCAAATCCAAGGGGCGTAAGATTTATTGTTCTTCCACGTAAGGATAATTTTTGTAATGAATATATTAGCGAAAACATCCAGTAAGGCCTTTTTTTAGATTATAAAATTAATTTAAGTATTATTCTTTGTTGTTTTACTTACTAATCCTACTAATACCATAAATGTGTAAGTTTGTTTGTGTGAATGTATGAATGTTTCTTTCTATTTCACGGAAGAACTAGAAAACGGATTTTCATGAAATCAGCAAAACGTTAGACCTGGGACAACATAATACGGTACTCATTATATTATCCCAAAAATGCGGGCGAAGCTGTGTGCAGAGCGCAGTGATCAATGTATTTCTGTGATTCATCAAGAGGGAAAACTTCTGCAAATTAGCGGTTTGTCCAAAAATCATCCATCAACAGTTTCCATTAATAAATCAATGCATTAAACACAATAAATTATTGTATAAGGAAATTAAAACTACTTAAGTTTTCGATGCCTATTACCGCATCATCAGCAAACCCAATGAAAGTTGTAGACAATCTCATTCGTCTGTTTTGCGCATGTTTAGTAGAATGTATGCACAGCACAGATAACCGTTGCCTGCCAAGTGCCAGTTGATGGCCAGCCTTCGTTGGCGACAGACGTATGACGGGTGAACGGAGTTCAGTACGAAGTTATTGCAGTTCGGTGGATAAACTTTCGTTGTGTGTTATTGGAACTTTGCGTTCGTGATTGGCGTATGTGGAAATTATCCGGTGAGTTTTAATTTAAACGAAAATATATTGAACGATATAAAAATATAATTATATTGAACTTATTTTTAATTATGTTAAAGTACTGGAGTACTAAATTATTTATCATTATTTTTTTATATTCTTGTTCAAAATCAATATTTACTGGATTAAAGACGATAGGTAGTAATATTATTTATAAATTCTAATTAATTGTTTAATATCTTCTTAAAAATAAATTAAGAAATATTTAATAGACTTTAACTTAACATTTAATAATAAAGAATATATTCATAAATTTTAATACGGAACCACCGCCACGCACACCGAACATACCACCGTAAATACGGTGCCGTCTGAAAAAGATGGCATTACATAATGCACACTTCATAAATCGATCTTCTTTTTTACTTTATTTATTTCAGATTTGCCCAAATTGTTTACTCTCATGCTTTTTCTTCTTCAAATTAAAGAATAAGAATCTATAACCAACTCTGCATAGGATTTTCTTTCCTGCGCACGTCCGAAATATATAATAAGCTTTCTCCTGAGGCCTCTCCGGAAGTGAAAAATATGAGTTAGATGGGTCTTTCTTATTGATCCAATTTAAGCAATTGAAATATCGCATTCCGAAGGTCCATTTAAATACATAATTTTTTGTCGGCTATTCAAGAAAGAAGATTCTTTTTATTCACACATTTTAATATCAGCGTTTTCCTCAATCGTTACTTGTGACATTCGCATTCCTTTCCCCTCGTGTAACAATTACGAAGTAAAAATCTATTATTTTATACTATACTAGCTGGCCCGGCAAACTTTGTACCGCCTAACAACTCCACCTCTCCCTCTCCCTTGACTGTTAGTTATAAAATAAAAAAGTTAGGTTGCTAAGGTTACATTAGAAAGTTAACGTGGTCGTTAAGTTTTCAAAGAGATCGGACCTCATACTACACTATAAAACAGACAAATTTCTGAACGCACCTAATATTTTACAAACAAATGACTATTTCACAAAAGACATCAAACGTTTCACAGCTAGGAACATTTTGTACTGGAAAATTAAATTGTGATTTTTAGTATTTTCCGTTACTTGTTATTCGGTTCTCACCGTTTATACCTTCCCTGAAGTTCCACAGATAGTTCAAGATCAAAATTAGCCAATTCGATCCAGCCATTGTCGAGTTTTAGCGAGACAAACGAACAGCCAAGCCATTGATTGTTATATACATATATAATAGACGACTACTAGTAGATACCAAAATTTTTGTATGGAAAAAGTAGAAAATCAAAATTGTGCCTAATGCATTGTTTTAGTAGTCTCAAACCATCTTCGCATTATTGCCTTTCAAATGAAACTATTTTGGAGCATACCAATTTGGCTTCAAAGTCTATAAAGGACAAACATTACCTTACGAAATTATTTGTGTTTTATACATGTAAATATAGATAAAGATTACACAGCAAGTCTTGTCGGTCTGTGGCGTAAATCACACAGTCCCTACAAATTACTCCATCACGCCGCGTGATAGAGTAATTTGCTGGGCCCATAGTGACTCATATATCATTCTTTACAACGATTGTAATTACATACCATAAATTTGCTTCTTAAGAAAACGTTGGCGTCACATATACTTACGTACTTAGATATTATAACAGTAATGGATTTCTGAAGGAAAAATATAATTAGAGGTAATTAGTTTTACATACGAGTATTCGTAGAGTGAAGAATGTGACAGACATAATTATGAACTTTCATTGAGTACGCTGGTATGGCAAGGTGGCCACATAGGGGAGAAAAATCCTCGAATGGAGACCACGCAAAAGGCAATGGGTTCCCAAAGACACTCGATGCCCGCTGGATTCAGGTCCGGCCAAAGTGTTGTAACTAAAGAGATACCCATTTCCATCAGTACATTCTAAAACTTGATAGATGGATTCATAAGTTTGTTGAAAAATAGAAATAATCCCTGATGGTAAGTGGCTATCGTTGCCCATCTACATCAGTGATACCAAAGGTGTCACGGTTGCGTTGCCTTATACCCAGGTTCTAGCTGATCCGTTAAAAAATGTTAAAGCCAAAATATATAACCGCTTACCAAAAATTATAAAAAATCATAAAAATATGTACAAATTTAAAAAGGAGGCACTAGCGTACGTAGTGCAAAATATCGATATATAACCACAGAAGAAATAATAGTAGATACGTATAATAATTATTAATAGTTGTTACAATAGATGTTATATATTGTAAATCTTAGATTTCTAGCACGCTCACTATAATTTTATTATATAATAACTTTAGCTTAAGTTTTGTCTAACAAGTGAAATTTCTGTAATTTCTTTAGACAATAAAGTTCTTTAAACCGAAACCGAAGCCACAACCTATAATAGTTGTAGCATTGCTGGGGTCGGGTCTCCTCTTACAATGTGAGGGGTACAGAGCAAAGAGTGGTATACTAGTCAAGTGACAATGGGTAGACTTCACACACCTTTGGGAACATTATGGAGAACTCTCAGATTTCCTGTCGATATTTTCCTTCACCAAAGCAATCGATAATTAACTTCTTCTTCGATTTGAACTCGGGCCTATGCTCGGGAGACCAACGTTCAAACCGCTAGGCTATCACTGCTAATTCGTTTATTTGATATCATTTAAACTATTTGCGTATTTTTTTGTAATCTACACTTGCGTATTGTATGCAAACAATCTAATCTAATGTTTGTTCGGATGTCCTTGACTCTGAAAAAATCCAACCGATAAACCCCAAACCGGTTTCATTTGAATGGCAATAATGCGAAGATGTAAGGTTTTAGACCACTAGAACAATGCACTGGGCACATTTATTTTTTAGCATAGTAGTTGTTACGCCGGGTATCCAATAGTATAATAAATAATATTATTTAGAACCTTAATTATTTTATATTTATTAAATGGATAGTTTTGTGAAAAATAAACAAAAAATATTTTGATTTAAAAGCATAAATATGGTAGGGTCATAATGTTTTTTACGGACGGTTGGACGGGGGAATAAATTAATAAACATTGGTCACACAAATATCTGTTCCAGCCAGGAAATGGAATCCTTGTTCGGCAGACAAAACCACTACTCACTTTTTTACTCGTGTACAATTTCTGTCTAGTACAATTTAGGATATCTCAAAAGTAATAATTAGTTTCTGTACAATATGCGGTCTTCTTGTAATGTGTCCAGAGTGTCTTAGAATTTGGTATACGTTTACGTTGAACTTTAGGTCCAAAGAGGTTGGTGATACATCGATGTGAAATAATTTTTCAGCAATCGTTTCAAGCAAAACATTTTAACGCATCGATTCTGAGCTTACCTGTTACCTTCACCTTTCATTATTTTGCACCAAATATACCCGTGAATATGAGAAGCACGAATTTGTGAGTTAAGTGAACTTTAGTTGGTGAATAAACTATAACATGGTTAGTGATATTCCGGTTTTTCTACACATTACTTATTTGATAATTTCTGCTATTGTTACAGAAAGAAATGAGGGTAGAAATATTGTTTGTTTGCATTGCATAGGCTCCGAAACCACTGAATCGATTTGAAAAATTCTTTCACTGTTGGGAAGCTACACTATTCCCGGGGGACATAGGCTATATTACATTTTCAGAACATTAGGAATCCTCAATAAAACTCCACTAATGTAACCCAAGGTGTAAAAAATAAGAAAATCGAAGCAAAGCGAGGGCGGTTACTGGTTTTAAATAAGTTGAACATAAAATAAGACTTTTGTCTTCTATGCGGATAAGAACACTAAAGCGTTTATTGCGCTTCTGGGTAATAAAAGAGCATAAAGTATTGGCATCATTTAAAATAAAGGGTACAAACTCAGAGCTCCACACTAGAATTAAATAAATAAATAAATAAACGCTAACACACTCATACCCCCGCAGTAGGTTATTACCTGTGTCGCGTAGGCTTGCCACCCGTACTTTATAATAAAGTATTGTACGTCATTTCTGGTAATTATACTCTGTAGTCTGTACTTTATAGATATCAATAAAGTACATGAAAATACTTTATTTCCATGATTTGATTTCTTTGGGATTCAAAAAAGTCGAAAGCATTTTTAGAGAAATTGTTTAATTAAACAAACTTAATGGTCAGATTTACACAGGGTGTCCCGTAAGTAGTGGAAAACCGTAGAGCCATGACCTGAGTACAAATATTTATCCGTCACAAAAATATCTGCCAGGGCCGGAAATCGAACCCGAGACCCCTCGCTTCGCAGGCAGGGTCGCTACCAACTAGGGTACAGGGTGTCGTGGGTACCATGAACAACACACCCAGACCGAGAACAGAAATTCCAACTCATCATTGAACTTTTCCACCTCATTTAAATAGCCACAATTGGTTTTGTTTTCCAACTTCATTAAATAGAAAAATGTGAAACACATTGCAAGAGCTGCAATCTGCAACTACTAATATCATCATCAGACATCATCGCCCCAAGTCAGAGTCATTAACGGTTACTTTAATCGCTCCTTACTAAAGAATCATCATACAAATTCTGTATTAAGGAGCGATTTAAGTAACCCTTAGTGACTCTGAGTTGGAGCGTTAGTCGACATGTCAGCAAGCGATAAAAGAAAGAGAAAATCATATTTAGCATGATTAAAAGACTTCTGAAATCTTTATTTTCATTTTAGGGTTCCGTAGCCGAATGGCAAAAAACGGAACCCTTATAGATTCGTCATGTCTGTCTGTCTGTCTGTCTGTCTGTCTGTCTGTCTGTCTGTCTGTCTGTCTGTCCGTCCGTATGTCACAGCCACTTTTTTCCGAAACTATAAGAGCTATACTGTTGAAACTTGGTAAGTAGATGTATTCTGTGAACCGCATTAAGATTTTCACACAAAAATAAAAAAATAAAAACAATAAATTTTGGGGGTTCCCCATACTTAGAACTGAAACTCAAAAATGTTTTTTTCATCAAACCCATACGTGTGGGGTATCTATGGATAGGTCTTCAAAAATGATATTGAGGTTTCTAATATCATTTTTTTCTAAACTGAATAGTTTGCGCGAGAGACACTTCCAAAGTGGTAAAATGTGTGTCCCCCCCCCTGTAACTTCTAAAATAAGAGAATGATAAAACTAAAAAAAATATATGATGTACATTACCTTGCAAACTTCCAACGAAAATTGGTTTGAATGAGATCTAGTAAGTAATTTTTTTTAATACGTCATAAATCGTAAACCGCAAAAAACATTGATCAAAGTTACAACAAACTACAAGAACTTTTATATAATGTTACTTGCTGCTACGGAACCCTTCATGGGCGAGTCCGACTCGCACTTGGCCGCTTTTTTTAAATACACGGTACAGTGTACATTGTAGATTTGCTGTCGTATTGTACGTGCTATGAATTGTAAACGACCAAATAGAGCATTATCGAACGCTGGTAGTGACAGGCAGTAATAGCCTAAGGTAAAATTGGTTCATACGGCAGCGCGATTTCAAATCTTCCTATGATGGGCATTTTGATCATATCATTCGGGATTATTGGCTTCAACTACGGCCGATCGTTCGGCGTGGGCTTCTTATTTTTGAGGTTACTGAAGTTAACTGTCCCAGTCACATTGCGATTAGACCATAGTCACATTAGTTGAAAAAATGTATACGTGAGATGATGTCATGTGATTGTCAAAAGCGGTTGTAAGTCTGACTAATATAAATTTTTAAATGATTTTAAATCTAAAAGTTACATTGATCGTCAAAAATATTTAAATACAAATAAAAATAAAATAGCTTTCCATTACTCACTTATTCATTATATTACCCGCATTTAAATATTTCATTTAATTTCTCGAATATTTCGAACTGGTAAGAAAGTACCTAAGTTTTCATAAACGTTTGCCTCTGATGGTTATCTTATAATTATTGATAATTATTTATTAACCTACTATTATATTTCAAGGGGAAATTGGTTGCGGATTTCAAATTCCGAAATTCTGAAAATGTCATTTTACATTTTTCAAAAGTAATATGAAATTTTATTGCTATTTAAAATTACTACTTGCATACGAGTTCTTAAAAAACTAACAAAAATATTTATATTTCGTACTATACCGACTTAACGAAATCCATTTAAGTTATTAAATCTTATTCAAGAGATAAGCCCTTTGAATTGAAACATAAGCTGTTAAAATAACTACGAAACTGTCTATTCAAATATTATCTCCTGTATACGTAAATAACCAGAATGAACTAAGAGAATTCCTTTGAAGAGATTATTCACGACGAAGCCAGAGGTATTCGTGATAAAGTTACAGTTGATTTTATATATTAAGGGTTAAGTCTGCAATACGAAGACATTAAACATGGTTTTGTAGCTGTTTCTCGAAGATCTATCAGGAATGCCTTTAATGAATTGATGTTAGGATATTATCTGAAGACATTGGCTGTTTTAATTCACAACGGCCATTACGTGCAGATTTTCTCACTATGTTGAATTATGTCCTTCACCAAATTATGTGATAAAGTTGATAAAGTTGAAATTGAATTGAAATTGAATAAAGTTGAACAAAAAAAAAATCAAAAATCCTTTAATATACCAGAATTACCATTACATTAAATGTATGTGGGATCTTTCCATTTAAGTATATGAAACTTATGTTTGGAAAGTCCCCTCTTCCCTGTGTAGTACACTGTACTGAGATAATGCACTATAGATTAAGATTATGTTTATAATAATTAGTAGTTATAGTTTAAGTAAATATATATATTAAGGAATTTTAAATATTTATTAATTAGAACCTGGTACTTTTCCCCAGTAGCCAGGCAACTGACAACGACCGTAATCGACCGTGAAATGTATTATGCGAATTTCGGTTGCAGTGTCGTATAGTCAGTAATAGCGGGGTCTTCTGTTTCCTTTTCGGGCAACAACGCTTTGATGCCTTTGGTCTTACTAATATCTATGACAGTGACCCCTTGTTAAGTCATTAGTGCGGCCGAGTGCCGCTCGTTTGCTGTTTAGTTACATAAATAACTGAATACGACGGATACGTAGATAGATAAAATACAGCCAAGGACGCGATTAGTTTAGCTATAATAGTTTTTCTATTCGCCCCTTTCTGTCTTTAGTAAATTATAGTGCTTCAGTTTCCTGTCACACGAGAAACCCGTTTCCAAACCAAAGTTCTCCATTTTAACGACCCCTCCGAGGATCGGGCAACTTGAGCGGTTTATAGCTTAAGTTTTTGCAGTTTTGGCTATTTGTCGGGTCATTCTCTATTCTTTATTCGAAATGCGGTTTAAGTTTTTAATGCTATATCCAGTTCTATATACTTATAGCAGGATTAAAGTTTAGCAAGATTTTAAAACTACTAGTAAATGCTAGTAGCTACGTTGACGTGGAAACAATTTCATTATGAAAATAATGCAACTTAGTAGCAAAAATATTCGGATTAGAAAATAAATTTATAATCTAATCCGAATTCGATATCCTGTAAATAGTATTATTAGTCATGCTTTACATATTAACTAGTTCTTTATGCAACATTCTCTGTGAATTTCAGAAATTTCAGCTTTATCATTTCAAAATCTGTATTGAAAATGTTCAGCTATCAGTTTGGGCTGGCAGTTGTAAAGTCATTGAGAACTTATCCTATTATAACTTACGTATCATGTTTGAGCTCATTCTGATTTTGATCTTTTGATTTTTGATTGATTTTCTGGCTTTTAGGGTTCCGTAGTCATAGCCAAACCCTCATAGTTGCGCTATGTTCGTCAGGTCCGTAGTATAGCGCAAAGATACTTCGTGCTAGGAAGCTGTAATTTGGCATGGATATAATATAAATATACTTTTCTAGTCAAATCAGTTTAGCGATTCAATGAGGTAATAATATCAATAACATTTTACTGTTTTATTTGTATAGTTACGATGATAAATATATAAACTAACGTTTACTACCTTTTAGCTTTCTTAACTGAGCTTATAATAAAGTTTGTAAGAAAATTCTTATATCCCGGAGCTATATTCATCAAGTTTTTACAAAGCAAACCCACGATCATAATTGAAAAAACAGCGACCTACTTTGGTAAATTATTCGTTGTAACAATAATCAAGAATTTTAGGAAAATTTATTTGGAACTTGTAAAAGCGTAAAAGGTTAAAGCGTTCTGTGAACTCGTCCCTTTGATTTCAATAAATTAAATATTCTGTTACGTTTGGTTCCTGATGATAGTAATAACAATGAAGATAATAATACCAGTAGATACATACTTTATAAATCTGGGTTTAGTTTTAAAGGTTGATGAGTCCAGCGCTCCGTATATCGAAATGAGATCTTTTAGTTCGTATAGATTGTTTTAGATCTTTAGAAGTTTTTGGGTATAAGTGGCGGGATCTATTAAGTGAGATGTATTGTGAGTTTTGCTGGAATCATAATCTCTTCTAACATGAAGTTAGTCAACTTCCCCTCATTATTTGTTTTATTTTAAGCAACACTAGAAATTTTTAGGTGTAAATAGCTCTGACTATTCAATGTGATGCAATAATTATAAGGTTATGAGATAGTGTTATACGAAATCAGTCTATTTCTAAAAAAAATATTTTATTTTTTGTTTCATTTCAAGCAATATTTCATGCATGAAATTTCCTTTCTTTTAGATAGTTTTCAGTGGCGTAGCTAGCCCTAAGGAGGCCCCATATCAATATTTGTTGTGGGGCCCCCTTAACGTCAGCTGTCAGATATAAAAGGAGTGCCAACTGTAGTGGTTGTAGGCCGCTCTGGCGAGCTTTTTTTGGGAGTGTTAGTTGGGGCCCCCTGTACGCTGGGGGCCCCATATAATTAATACGGCTTATACGGCGTTAGCTACGCCCCTGATAGTTTTACTTCATCTTTCTTCGTTAAAACTTCCAATGTGATGACAACGTTGCAAAGACGATTATTCACTTCTCCATTAAACTGAACAGGAGGATATAAGAGATTCTCTCAGGCATCCTTAATTATGAGGAAGATATGCATGCTGTAAAGCAGGTAGCTTGAAACGAATTTATCAACTACGAGTAACCACCCTCGCTTTGCTTCGGTTTTCTTATTTTTTTACACCTTGGGTTACATTATTGGAGTTTTATTAAGGATCCCTAATTTTTTTGAAAATAAAACATAGCCTATGTCACCCGGGAGTATGTAGCTTCCCGACAGTGGAAGAATTTTTTAAATCGATTCAGTAATTTCGGAGCCCATTCAATGCAAACAATCAAATCTTTCCTCTTTATAATATAAGTATAGATAAAAAGTGCATAGAAGTTATTACGTACTTCAAAAAACTCGCCGGGAATTTAGTGAATTCTTAAAAAAAAGCAAGCATGAAAAAAGAAGAAGTGTGCTGTCTGTCAACTTCTATTTAGAGAGCAGATACTCGGAGACATTAAAATATCAGTAGCTTTTACACCCGTTTCCATTGACTGAGTCCATTAATCATTCATTGTACATTTTGTCACAGGTGTTATGTACAGAGTTGTGCGCTGGTGTCGCTAGATGACGCCTCGCTTGATGATCGAATGAACTAGTCATTCGATCATCTATTCGATTATTGTATTATTCGATTACTCGATTATTACGGACCGAACTCGGTACAATATAGTCAGTTTACACCAGGATCTCGGGGCGGACGGCTGTGCCCGCGGAGTGTTGTGCGTACTTACAGTGAATATTATAATACTTATAATATTGATTTATTATAAGTATTAATACTCGTATAAATAATAATACTCGTGGTTCGTTGAACATAACATTGGCGACGAGGTTGAAGAACGAACAGTGGATTAAATTCGATTCGCTGTTGAAATACCTAAGGTATACAATGTAATCAAAGAATAATAATATTAGCGTGTGAACGTGCGTGATTATGTGATCGCGCAGATACGAGCCACAAACATGTAAGTACCTGGAATATTTTTATAAAAAAAAAAACTAAACTTCTACAGCGTTCATTATTACAATGTAACAGTCTAACCTTTATCAAGTTTACAGCAAACAATTAATGCTAAAAAGTGTAAACTGTTGCAATTATTTACTGGTACATATTTAATAACAAAATATTTATTACTAAAATAATACATTTTCTAATTATTGCTTCCCGAGTAATGCATACCTACCAAAACAAATGTAAGTATTGCTTGGATGTAAGGATCACCATTAAATTTTTATTACGTCTGAAATACACTTTTATAAGGACAAAGATAATATTATTCGTTGCACGTGTATAGGACGTACACAAAAATATTTTAAATAATGCCTACTAGATTTCGAACAGCAAAATATACCTGTATGCATTAGTCTAGGAAAACAAAGGAATAATAAGATAAAAAGTGAGTTATCCATATTATTTTTGTGTTATTTGCGTTACACTAAAATTATATTCACCTGAGTAACATTCTTGGTATTCAGTAAATGCAAATTAATATATTTTTAAGCTCTCATAAAGTAGGGCCTATTATAACAAATTATAGATAATAATAATAATATAATCTTGGAGACAAGAGGTCTATACAAATCAGTACACTGTGCATCCTAAAAATACCATATATTCTAATGGCTTTTACAAAGTACAAATAACATTAAACACGTTATTTAATTTTATTGTAATTGAGATAAACAAAATTATAGAGCACATCATTGTGCAAGAGTGCAAACATACAAGTAATATATCACAATATTTCGTCTATATTGCCCTTGGCCTATTTTACTCACTGAAAAAGGGAGGGTATGCATAAAATGCCTATCAATGGAATCAAAGATAATTATCATTTGTTGTTATTCCACACCAAACCATGACTACGCTATTGTAAATATCCTTTAAATAGAAGTTATTCTCATAAACATTTATCTAAAGGAATAAAAGTGTTCCGATGACGCACAGATACCTACTTCTACAAAATGATATAATGTTTGAAGTCTGGCAAAATGCACGGCATAAAAGGTCAAGCACGAAGAAATTAACAAATTACATCATACACATCACATGACATCATTATATATACATCATGTAATGTACCACTTCGATAATTCCAAGACACGCATTTTTAAAGAGGAATATGCAAAGAAAGTACATATATTATAATTTAACTCCGGTTGAAACTAACAAGTGCCCTAAACTTCATTAATGTCTAGTTACTGAACAACATCAACAAAACATGTAGAAACACGCAATAATTCGAATAATTCGAACAAAGCGTTAATTCGCTTCCTAAAGATGCGATGTGTGCTAATATGTTCCTGTTAAAACTAGCAAGTACTTTAATTAAGACTAAAAAAAAAATTTTGATTTTTCGAAGCTATTTCACAATCATCTTTATGTTAAAACTGCTTGAAGATCTGCTGGTGGGAATTATTAGTGAAAAAATTAAATCCAAAAATTCACACGAGTTAATTCACTTGACAGTTCAAGATCTATTTACTTTTGACATTAATTGACTTTCACTATAAAGAGTGTATTTAAAACTATATTTGCTAGTCTTAACAGAGTGACAAAAAATGTGCTGAAAGATAGTATCTATTTCCTGTAACTACATCACAGGAAATAATAGTTGTTTCCCACTTTATGGCAAAGGCCAATGGTGAAAAAGTGACATAAGGCTAAGAAATAAGGGACAATAAAAAGGAATTGACACTCTGAAAGTGTTCAACAGTACTACAGTGTGACCTATCATAAAAGAGATCTTTTATAGGATCCAACTACTTCCGAAATCAATGTCACACTAAACAGTGCCACATTAATAGTGTAATGCTCATCGTGGTCAAACCACAAAATGGGACATAATGGGATACGACATCATTTGGAACAATATCATAATGAGACGAATTATATTGAATGAATATTTTGATTAGTTTCTTTTGTAAAATAAAACAAAAATAAGGAAAATTATAATTTTATTGCACTCCAACATTACTCATAGCATAGGTACAATAACTAATGTTAAAACAGCATTTCCTTCCGTGGAACCGACGTAAATATTAAAATATGACAAAAGCTGACTGTTTAACAAAGTTTAAAGCAATAGTAATCTCTCTTTCCTGGTTATTGCACTGATATGACAATGTCAGTTGGTGCTGGTACTAACGAGATACTATAGCAAAACATTAAAATATCCCACGTCGGTGGTAGCTGTGGTAGTACGATGTGAAGATAATTCCCATCATAATCGACCACATTTCACCGATATGAAATCGCGGCATGAAATAACAAATTTCAGGTATTCAGGAAGTTACCCCAATAAATATGAATCACAGATATCAAGTAAAAAGATGATACTTTTTCGGCATCAGAATTCAATTATTATGTAAAGAATCTGTAAATCTGTTTTATAATGATTCAGTTACAGAAGAGTAAGTATATGTTCACATATTCGAGTCAGATTATGACAAAGTATGACAAACGACAGCAGTTATGAGTTCATGATAACGGACTCGACTTTTATGATAATTATTTTAAAAAAATTTACAATTCTTATACAATATCATCCACAATAATAAAATTTATTGGATACATTATTATTGGAAAAATAACGATTCATCCATGTGGCAATGAGCACTAACAGACTCAGAAGATCGTAGTATTTTCATATTATATCTTGCAATAGTTAATCTTTTTGAGCTGCCGAAAAATAAAGGAAAATATGTGAGGTTATGATTTTGTCTCCATAGTAAAACAAAATACAAAAAATTAGGTAACTATCTATTATTTTATTACATTTATTTTAAAATATGAATAAAGGAAAAGATAAATGCTAAGTAATCTGTGAGAGATCTTGTATCTAAACTAAGCCTTGATTGATACAAATACCTATATTGCTCAAAATATTTACATACATTAGAAAACCAATCTAATTTTAATTGTTGCTACGCAGATTGTGTTTTAAATAAAACGTATGTTTCCTATTTTTGAAGATTATATTAAAAAAAAGAACATAATATTATATAATCTAGTGGTCCAATAAACACAAATATTAATAAATTAAAAGACAATTGTCAGTCAAAAACAAATATCAACAAAATAAATTCTTACTGCACTCGATGCAAGTCAATTGTTCCAAGTTCCCACGAAGTTTCAACGATCTAATATCCTTAATCCAATGACCGAAATATGGGTAATCAAGAAGAAACATTAACAAAATAATATTTTGTTATAAGGATATATCCTTATAACAAAATATTGTATGATATATCATATCCTTGCCTACTAGCCTTCCAAGTGCAAGTAAATTGTTATATGTTCCAGCGATTGCAAATCTTTAATCACATACAATTTTTAACTCTGCGATCCGTATGGCGCAATTGTTGCCATGCCGGATCGTCACGATTCCATTCAAGTTTGAATTTCTGACGCTGATGAAGCTGGTGTGGTGACGATGACTTAACGTAGGTTTTAATACTATGAATACTGAGATACCAACTCTGCGCATGTGCTTTAAGCTTTGTAATTTGGTCTCAACCAATTTTAAGGTCAGCGAAAGGCATTTCGGCATGCCTCGTCATTGAATCCAATGCTGACATATGGCTTTGGCAGCACCAGCCAAAAGTGACAGCAGTACGCCACACAACGCCGAACTTGTGCTTTATATAAGGGTAAAAACGTTTTGCTAGGATTCCAAGCTTCCTAGCAGGACCATAGCTTAGAATTCAATGAAACGCTAAAGCCAAGGTTCGAGGATATCTCAAGGCCCAGTAACTGAAGGTGGCCGAGGTATTTCAGGGATACATTCTGAAGAGTAGCAGTCAAGAGGAACGGACGTTGAAGTGAATGAAGTCGCGTTGCTCACAAGGCAATCAAGTAAACAAGCAAAAAATTGTAAGCAGAATAATCAAGTTTGCTGAATTGATAATTTAATTGGGTATTGGGAAAAATATATCTTCAGCCATTCTGTGGGGACCAGTATGAGAATGCTGGGCGGTCAACAGATTAATTTACTCAGTCATTCGAGACATAAATGTTAATTATGGGTTTTACCTTAGTTATTCATCCACATTATGGTTTGAAATTTCACCATCTACGAAAACAGATTAACCGAACATCAAGTGTGATAGATCTAGGCTGTGTTTTTGTAATTGTGTGATTAAAAAGCCAGTTTAATTTCCTAATCAATAACTGTTAAGTAAAATAAAAACAGACTAGGTCAGCATCAGGATTCCACCAGGTTCACTCTAAAAGAGAAGCTTGCATGGTTTCGTAAGATACAATAAAATTGCAAAGGAGCAACTCGGTGTAAAAATTCTATATTTCAGTGTGCTATGTTAATGGATCAAAATAATGATAACATTAAATTCTTATTAATTACATATGTAAATTACATTAAAAAACTGTCAGTCTCCTGGCTGTTTGTTCTCCATTGCGCACCGCTTCCCGCTTAGCACCTGTGGATGTGGCGTCTTGATGATGGTACACGTCCTTGGTAACAGCAGCAGTGACGATGTGTTTACAGGTATGGACTTGTGACAAATTATGTGAAAACCTCACAATGGAACATCGTGTGGCAGACCTAACAGCATCTTTCCATCGAGCGGGTGATCTTCCACTTTTCATCTACGTGCCTTAGATCACAAGACGTTCTAAACAGGCGATCTTACTTCGTAATCTAATAACTTTCTATGTTACAGGTTTCGAGCAGTATAAAAGTGTTTTTAATGTGAAAACATATAATAGACAATGATATTATTATCATTAAATTACGGACACCGATGTGTCCTTGGTCAAAACCTTTTTGTAATATATATATATCATTAAACAGCGTCTATTAAGCTTTCCACCAAAGCAGCTGTTTATAGTTATTTTTTATTACTACCTTGTTACTACTACCAAAAAAAAAAAAAAGATAATATGATTAGGGAACACTACCGTCAGGTATTTGAAAATATCTAATAAATGAAAATTTGTTTCAGGCTTTCCAGCGAAGTAACATCAATATAAGGATTAATATAACTAGCACAAGATCCAGGAAGAATATTGTACATAATATTATAGAGTATAAAAGCAACGGCATTTGGAACGTTGGAAAAATAAATTATAAAGCTGTGTATTGTTTCAATCTGTCGAAATTAGATCTACTATATGTTTGCTCAATTGTGCCAATAAATTAATTACACATAAATATAGTCACATGTATTATAAACAAAATTAATTAAAAAAAAGGAAGAGATGTTATGTACAGAGTTGTGCGCTGGTGTCGCTAGATGACGCCTCGCTTGATGATCGAATGAACTAGTCATTCGATCATCTATTCGATTATTGTATTATTCGATTACTCGATTATTACGGACCGAACTCGGTACAATATAGTCAGTTTACACCAGGATCTCGGGGCGGACGGCTGTGCCCGCGGAGTGTTGTGCGTACTTACAGTGAATATTATAATACTTATAATATTGATTTATTATAAGTATTAATACTCGTATAAATAATAATACTCGTGGTTCGTTGAACATAACAACAGGAATACCCTAAATGGACTTTGTCCGGTCATTAGCTCTCTGAATCCAATAGTTTGTATAGTGTTATTCGGGTTGTTCACTCCTTTTGATCGGGCAGTGTCTATTCTAGGGACCAGGTCGACAAACTTACCGTCTCGATTGTCTAACAATCGACTATAAGAGTTTGGTGGAGACGTGCCTGAACATTAATATTATTCTAGCATTCACACGAATTTCAAGGATTTTTTATTTTAACAAGCAAACAATGACAAGTACTAGCAATTAAAAAATGAATCATCAAAATCGATTTATCCAGTCGAAAGTTATGAGGTAACAAACATAAAAAAACAGTCGAATTAAGAACCTCCTCCTTTTTTAAAGTCGGTTAAAAATGCTGTGCGTTTTTATTGTTTTTTTTTTCTTGTATAAAGGTACATACTTAATTATTATTTTAGTTGAAAGACCTCTACTTCCAAGTTAATAACAAACATTATCATCATAAGTATAATACTGTCGAAAGTTCCAATTACTTTACCATTCCGGTTAATTCATCAGTATTAGATTTAAGTATTATTATTACAAGATCATTTTGGTATTCCGTTCAACTTAATTATACCGCAGAGTGGATGGAAATTGAACGTTTAATGTAATATCACAGAAGGTATAATAGTACTTGTAATATTTCGAATTTGAATTTGTTTTTTAAGAAATTGCAAGAATTGACATACAGTTCAGTATAAAATGCAAAGGTCTTGCCACTCGATGACACATTATAATGCAGTTTTTTTAACTTATAAGCTTTACTTTATTTACGTATAAGCATGAACACCACACACAATGCAGGTGGAGATACCGTTTAAAATGCACTAACTTACTAAGTGCACTTACATTCATTTCATAGGCAGATAACGCGCGGTTCGCGGTACGCATAACGAATGATGAGGCAAACCGCGTCATCTTTGCCACCGGGATGATCACGGCATAGGGATACCTGCCGTACGTCATGTTGTTCGATGGAGTAACGGCAAAGGAGGAATTAATTTAAATAATGCCCGCGCACACTCTCCCTAATGCTACGACGTAGAATGCACGTCGTAGCAATGATATTCCGGAACATTGCAGTATAATGTCATAGAACAGACATCTCGAACAAAATGTGTGTCCCACCGGGAGGTTCTATTTTCAAAATTGAGCCCCCGTTCTCCTTTCAAAATCGAACGAATCCATTGAAAATTGAAGCCGATTGGCGCCAATTCATTAGGACAAACATTGTGTTCGCGGTGTCGGTTCTATATGCTAGTAATAATACTTCAATGTTCCGAAAAAATATTTTTGTTTCGTTATGTCTTAACTCGCTGCCACAGTTGCATAAAATTCATTGTATCCCCCCTCATTAATCTCTCGGCAATTGTGTCTAATTCCCGTTCTTTCGTCGCCCTACTGTAATAAATCAGACGGCTTCAAGTAATAAGTGTTGCTTCTGACCTGCCGCGTTTCTTTGTTGCCAAAACGTTTGTTTAAAACACTCGACAGTCTCGCAAGCTGCGGAGTGCTAATGTGAGGAAAAACATTTGCAAAAGAAAACATATTATGCGAGTTTTATTACCGCCTAAACTTTACAAGACGGATTCGGGTCCAAATGAGAGAATTATGCGTCATTATGTACGAATTTGTAACTTGTTTTTTTATACGGTTGGTTACATAAGCATAATAAATATTTCCAATGAAACTACCGAATTGCAATTTGCGTCAAAAATGATACTTTGCTACTTCGGTAAAATATTGCTTCGGTAAAACATTATTGTTTCCGTTTAAATTTATTGTATGGAAATAACGAAAAATAAACTTCTACGAATCTTAATAAAATCAAGTTCTATTATTTATTTAAACTTTACTGACCACGATAAAAACATTACCTACGGTAGAAATGGCGATGCTCTTGTTTAATTTCTTTGTTATTTTTTTCATTCGAATATACTCCATAGAAATTAGTTTTTAGTAAGTAACTCAATGAGCTCTATCCTCGCTGAATAACATTAATGAAGATTTAAGTTCGATGCATACGTAACGTGGACGGGACGGGACGGGACGGGACGTGAAGTTATGGAAACATCGTTTCATAGAAAATACAGTAAATGATAGCGCATACGCCACGGAGGTATTAATTATATGAATAAAAATAGAATAGGGTATCTTAATACTTCGAAACTTATTTCGAGTAAATCTTCTTAGAAAGAGGAAAACACAGATAAATAATAAAAAATAATAAAAAACGCATAAATAATAATAATAAAAATAAAACAATTAAATAATAATAAAAACCTTTTAAAGCAATCTGTAAATAGACCTATATGTATATACTATACTAGACAGGCTGTTCAGTACTAAAAAGACGGGGACACCTATAATGATAATGCCAACGCATTTTAGTCGGCTGCAAGCAGCGAGACAACTAAATATCGGATTTTTGGAAATTCATCCCTTAAAGGGTTAATTTAGGGGATGGAACTTAGCACATAACATCATCATTTTTAGGGTTCCGTAGCCAAATGGCAAAAAACGGAACCCTTATAAATTCGTCATGTCTGTCTGTCTGTCTGTCTGTCTGTCTGTCCGTCCGTATGTCACAGCCACTTTTCTCCGAAACTATAAGAACTATACTGTTGAAACTTGGTCAGTAGATGTATACCGTAAACCGCGTTAAGATTTTCACACAAAAATTGAAAAAAAAAGCAATAAGTTTTGGGGGTTCCCCATACATAGAACTGAAACTCAAAATTTTTTTTTTCATCAAACCCATACGTGTGGGGTACCTATATATGGATAGGTCTTCAAAAATAATATTGAGGTTTCTAATATAATATTTTTCTAAATTGAATAGTTTGCGCGAGAGACACTTCCAAAATGGTAAAATGTGTGTCCCCCCCCCCCCTGTAACTTCTAAAATAAGAGAATGATAAAACTAAAAAAAATATATGATGTACATTATTATGCAAACTTCCAACGAAAATTGATTTGAACGAGATCTAGTAAGTAGTTTTTTTTAATACGTCATAAATCGTAAACCGCAAAAAACATCGATCAAAGTTACAATGAAGTACAAGAAATTTTATATTATGTTACTTGCTGCTACGGAACCCTTCATGGGCGAGTCCGACTCGCACTTGGCCGCTTTTTTTGAAGTTAAAAACATGTCAAATCAAATCAAATCAAAATCTTTTATTCATATAGGTATCACTGATACACTTATGCACGTCATTTTTTAATCTACCAGTTTTTCGGAAAGGTGCTTTGTCATAGAGGAGAAGAAAAACCGAAAGAAACTCCTCATGAAAATTTATATACTCGTATTAGCTCCAGATTATAAACAAAATTTAACAGTAACGCGTTTTTTTTAATCATCCCCCAGAGGGTTAATTGCGGACGTACAAGTTAGTATGGCAACTTTATGAGTGTTGAAGTAAAAAGGGCGAACATTTGTACCTATACAATAAGCTTATAGTTAAATACAAAAAATAACTATATCACGGTTTTCTCGAAATTCATCCCTAGGGAGAGGAAGGGGTAAAGGAAATATGCACACAAAAACTAAAACGCCTAAAAACTGCTATACCAATTTTAATGATCTCTGATTTGATAAATCCACCATAACTATAAAAGTTTAGTTAAATTCTTAAATAGTTAGATTCTTAGGCGATACGAAGTTCGCCGGGTCAGCTATTAAGAACTAAAGCGAAGTTTAATTCAAAATGTTTCGTTGCAACATCTGTGATGGATTATTGATTTATTCGGTTGTTACTCGTGCAAACTTTTAAATGACTCGTACGCAATTGATAATATATTTTAATAAAAAATTCCATTACATTCATAAATAAACATGACTTCATTATGCGTATGATTTGTGGGTCATAGATCATGAGTTTCTTATCGTAACTGAGCAGGCCTTGAGCATACTTCTGCACGCTGTTAATGTGCGGTCTGTGAGTGATTTACTAGTTAACATAATTAAGGTAGATCTACCGTATTCAACTTGGATCTACCGTAACCCTACCGTATTTTATAAGAATCTACGGTATTTCACTCAAGAATCTACCGTAATCCACTTTTTCGACCTGGCAGCACCATGTAGTACGTTTGAATGTTGTCTGAGCAAAGTCCCAGTCTAAGTTCGCTTAAGAGATCTCACCCTAAGTATCTTCACAAGCAATCAGGCTACGAGTGAAAGCTAACACACTACTTCAACATGCAAGTAAACGTACTATAATGAGTGGACATATATCCATTACTAGCGGCGAGCAGTGATAGCAGTGATAACCTAGCTGTTAGAACGTTGGTCTCTCGAACAGAGGGGCCCGAGTTCGAATCCTGGCACGCACCTCTAATTTTCAAATATTATATGCGTATTAGAAGTTAATTATCACTTGCTTCGTGAAGGAAAACATCGTGAGGAAACCTGCACACCGGAGAGTTCTCCATAAAGTTCTCAAAGGTGTGTGAAGTCTACCAATCCGCACTTGGCCAGCGTGGTATACTATGTCCTGTACCCCTCACATTTTGAGAAAAGACCTCGAGCCCAGCAGTGGAACAATTATGGGTTGTTGCTTTGCTTTTGCTTTGCTTTAGCGGTGAGCTAACCAAAATTTACAATTTTGTCTCTTCTCCATTTTCCTTCCATAATTGTATTTGCATTTTGTGTTATTCGACGTGCAGATGCTATAAATAAGTATCCAACTCGATGCCAACGAAACAACTTATACAGTTTAATCTACAGAATGGAGAATCTCAACTATTATTCGAGCTACAACTTAATTCAACTAGGTCTCAAGTCAAAAGAACTCGTTTGAGTGCTTCATAACAAAATCAAGTTCACTTCATAGCACTTGCGGCTTCCGGATGACTCATTTAAAATTTAAAACATGGAGTATAATTCCTTCGTTACATTTTTTAAGACAATTAAGCCACTGTGCAGTGAGAAAGTATTCATATAAATTGCAGCCCTTGTATAAAGCTCGCGCCAGATACAGCTCAAACATTTTAACACTTCTTTGAAGAAGGACTTTGAAAACACATTTGAACACTTGATGTCGCAACCTGCCAGACATGTTTTGCAATCGTTTTTCTTCACAGTATGCTGATAGACGACAAACAAGATGGACGAAGATTTTGTGGATGCCTTTATTATTTAAGTGCTTGTAATTATTTATTACATGTGCTAAACAAGTACATAACCGTTTTACATTAGAAAAAAAATTGCTGTAAAAAGTAAAAATAAAAAAAATTGATGTACTTGGTGTGCATTATAATTTAAAGTACGAGCATGATTCATAAATATAACAAATGTCTTCCAATGCCCAGTTGGATGATCGAAAGTCATAATCATGGCACACCAAGTAGTTTTATTCGGATTTAGGGTTCCATCAACTGCCTACCGAGCACGACCTTTCGCCACAGCAACAGTCCCGCAACTGGACTTTGCACAAGTGTGGCAGGCTACGCAAACATTTGAACACATTCAAGTTTGAACGCTTTGATATGCGTTAAAAAACTGATACCGCATGGCAAAGTGCAAATCTTTGTTCGAACATTGAACACATATTCAAAGTCCTGTGCTACACATATCAAGCAAAGCAGTGTTCATATTATGTTTGAAGCTGTATCTGGCACCGGCTTAACAGTAATCACAGATAATACAAATATTTAACAAAACCACAGGTTCTCAAACTCTAGGTCTATACTGTGTTTGAGATTTAAAATATTTAAGGGGTAAGATATTAAACTGATTTATACATTCTTATTTACACGAAATATATTAATAAGCATCTTTTTATTAGTTAAAATCTGCGTCATTATTAGCAGACTTAGCAGTATACATATTACATACTTTAGCTTCTTTTGAATAGAACACATCAATGCCTTCAAATATACTTATAACTTCTACTGTCCTCATAAGTCTCCAGCGCTTAGACGAGCGTTATCGCTCCTGAAAAATACTAGACTAGGGGCTTGTTTCACAATCTTCAAGTAAGTCCGAAGTAAGCTATTCGTTGGTTAAGTTGACATTTCGTGTATGTAAAATGACACTTTAACGTCACTTTAACCGGCGAATAGCTTATTCAGGACTCTACTCGAAGATTGTGAAACAAGCCCTAGACGATAGAAGCTCAGTGAGATTTTCATACAGATATACTACTACCAGATAGTATACTACTAATAACTCCAATTGTATGTTCTCATTGAGGGCGTAGAAAATAAACAAAGATAAAACATTTAATTCCACCAAGATATTTTACTACAGAATATAGATATGTTATATTAATTCATCGTGAGGTTCAGTTTTTGATTTGCTACAACATATCATAATTGTCTAACATTGTAATATTATAAATCATTGTAATGATTTTAATAAAATAAAAATATACTATTCTTTTATTAAACATGAGTTGTTTTTGTACTTACAATTTCACTTCTAACTGAGTAGTCAATGACGCATTTTATGTGCGACGTCTGAATAAAATTATGACAAGTTTCTGAATAAGACTGACTCAATTTCTGCGCGCACTTGACATATTACCTCATTATGTGCATGTAGGACCATTGAGTTCCACAGCCGGGAATCGAACCCAGGACCCCTCGCTTCGCAGGCAGGGTCGCTACCAATTAGGCTACAGGGTCATCAAACATTATTTCATAAAAAACAATAAAATCTTAATAGATAGGTACATAATATTAAAACTGTAACCAACAGATGTTTTGATGTCCGGTAATCTTTTAAACCGCTTAACTGGTTTCGATGTAGTTTTCAATAGGAAGCTTTAAACGATATTCTAGTGTAAAGTTATACCAATCTACTATGTTATAGATAATTTTTAAAAATGGCAGCTTAGCATTATGGTACTTTGTAACAGTAACTGTTTCGACGTTTTCCTAACAACATCTATGACAAATTCAAGAAATGTAATGTGACAAGGTACTAAAATGTTAAGCTACTTCTGAGCCCAAATGTACGTAGATAAATCTGAAGGATTATCTCCTAGCTAAATATGCTTTAATCAGCGTTGTTCGTAAAACTACCAATAAACTTTCATAGAAAAATTGACGATATCTAGTCCATAAATAATATTTTATAGTCTTTGTTCTTTTGCTAAAAATAATTTTAACTTGCGTCTCTAATTATATGTATAGATTTTTTAACCTGGATAATACATACGCAAGCACGTCCAATCGGCGTCAGCTGCGCATAATGAACGGACAGCCAAGCCTAGCCCTTATTTTAATTAACAGCTTGACTGCCCAAAAAAAAAATGAGATGTGACCCGGAGGCCCAAATTTTATTTCTTGTTTTTTTGAATTTAAATATATTTCAGTATTTAAAAAAATATATAATACCTTATTTTAAAATATGAAATGGGGTGAAAATAGGTGAAAAAAAATTTACGCCTTCGGGCGTGACGGGCACCGCAGAAGGGATTTCGATCTCAGGTGCCCATCACGCCCGAGAGCGTTAGACAAATTTTGAGTTATAAGGTATCTATTATAGTAACAAATTATATACACGTAATAATTTAGTGTCATATAGGAACTTGGGCATGCAAAATCACAATGTAGGAACTCTAAGGTAAAAAAAAACAGCCAGCAAAAATAAAATTTACAATTTTATTGTGTGTGAAATGAATCTATGCACTCTACACACAATCCTGGCTTATCATTACAAGTTACACAGTGCCACGTCGTGTCGGTGCGTTTCTTCTGTTTATAGCATTGACGGCAATGCTTCTGCTTTATTTTTCCATTAGAAGCCTTCTCTGTGATCCTAGAAATAGCATGAGTTTGATTTGGTTTGAATGGTAGGGCAACAGGTTTTTCAGGTAATAAATAGTTTATCTATTACTGACAAACTGAAAACGATACATTTTCTCCCACTTTCAGTTTTTTTCTGAATCACCTCCTTGCGATTGCTTTTTAGGTTAGATCAGAGAGTGCCCGTGCAATATGTTTTATTTTTCTAAAAGAGTTTTGGCTAAGGCAACGCTACTGTAATAATTGTCCATATATATTTCATGGCCCTTGCCTAAATAGTCTTCTAACAGTTGGAGTATGATTTTTTCAGTATGACCTTTGCCAGTAACCTCGACGTCTTTACTCCTGGCAAATACCCTAAACTATTACTACCAGATTATAATTAGTTTTAATACGCGATCTTTAAGGCTTCGAAGGACCAGCTTTACCCTCCATTATTCAGAAAAAAAATTAAATAAACCGAAAACCAAGACTTTGTACGTATTCGTTGATATGTTGCGCGCGATGCCCGTACGCCACAGCGGTTACGGACGGATGCCCGCGGCAGAATGACACATAGAATTTTGTAGTAACCGATCACGCGCAACGGCGTGACGGGCGTCCAGCGCGCACCTCGTTTCACGCCCCTAGGCGTGATGGGCAGTCAAGCTGTTAAGTAATACGATATAATGAAACTCGTAAACAAACAAACACTGTTTGCATAGCAGTTTGTATGTTAATACGCGTTAATGAAGCTGAAAACGACCTACATTTCCACTTCAGCTGTCGGCTTAGAACATAATCTAAATTTTACTAACAAAAAATAACCGACTTCAAAATTACTCAAAAACTACTTGTCAGATCTCGTTCAAATTTATGTGGGACCACATGACATGCACCTGCTTTCGATTAAAAAAAGAATCATTGAAATCGGTTGGCGTGATATTGAATTATTCGTCCATTTGTGCGCACATACTTAATGCAAATTTAAGACTTATATGGTTTTCTCATGGATGCCATTGTCAGATCTCAATAAAATTTAAGTGGGACTACATGACAAGCACCAGCTTTTGTTTAAAAAAACAATTATCAAAATCAATTCACCCAGTCGAAAGTTCTGAGGTAACAAACATAAAAAAAATACAGTCAAATTGAGAACCTCCTCCTTTTTTTGAAGTCGGTTAAAAAGACGGAATGCCACAACAAAGTACAAATATAGGTATAAATAATATTGCTTTGTATATGAATAAAACATAACAAGCTCCCAGATATGAATTGAGATTTTGGGTCATTAAAACTGAATATATTTGCGGATACGGAATTCATTAAGTATTTATGAACGATACGAATAATTGGTATTTGTTTGACAAATAATTTTGCTTTCGTCAGGATTCTTGTGGTAAGGAGAGCATAATATTAGATGGCTATAAATAATTGAAATAATCCAATTAAGCTAAGAAATCGACTATTAAGCTAAGAATCGTTGGGGAAGAAAGGTCCTCGAAGTGCGCCCACGTCTCGGAAAAAGGAGCATAGCATTCATAAAATTAATCGCAGCTAGACCATGATCTGGAATAACATATCTAAAGGCGTTACAACCAAAAAATCTGTTCCGAAAAGAGCTACAACACACACACGTTTATCTTGTGTTTCACTACACCAATCACATAATAGTACACGAAGGCATTTTAACGCTGCATGTCAAATGTCAAGCACTTCTGACAACAACAAAAGCGTGCGTATCGTCTTGAATTGACAGAGCGACTACGAGCAGAACAGTCAATTGTCTGTTCTTGCGCGCTTCATAGTCGGCGCGCAAGTGAAATATTAAGGTTATTTATTATCCAGGAAAACACGGGCAAAGTCGCGAGCAGTTCACTAGTATCGTAATAAGCATTAACTTAAAAGATATAAAAAAATACGTCGTGAAAATTTTACACGTCATTTTAAGAGGCTGGTAGTGATGCGTACAAACCATAGATTGGGGGTAATCTATGGTACAAACCAACCTCCGGTCAATCTGTAAAACCTAATAATTTTAGGTAAAAGTAAAAGGTAAGGTAAAAGATTAAAGTATAAATTACTGGATCATTACTCCAGTTTATTGAACATGGAATCCTTTATATAGGTAACGAAGCATAAATACGTCATTTACATTTTATTCTCATAAAGTAAACATTCCGCCACGCTATTTGCTCGTAAGTAACACTCGGTACTTTAGTGATGTGTGAAAATTTAATCAACAAGGTTGAAAAATTGCCTTATTAATCATTCACAATCGATCGCTACTGTTTTGAGTGTTAAAATGAAAATATGTTTATACTCACGCCCCTGGCGGCTTATTTACTTAGAATTATTAATTTATAGCATTCCCCGAAACCGTTTCACTGGGACACGTAAAAATGATAAACGCCATTTTGTCACGAGTACTATCAACTTGCTAAAAATAGAATGTGTTCTTTATTTCCTTGATATTAGAGTCCCTTCGTGAGCCAAGTCGTTGGATACTCCCTGAATACACTGCACATAGTAATATTTTTCAACATTACACCGTGAAAACATATTTCAGTATTATGCCTCAGCGTAAAGTTAAAATATTGTGTAAGAAAACTACCAAATTACCCTATCTTTGTTAATATTAATACCAAACACTTGTCTTATACATACAATATAATTATTTTAATTTGGTGATTATATTGTTATGAATGAAATAACTAAGCGGATATAATCAATTCAATCCTCTTAATTTAATGTTTAATGTTCTCTCAATGGTTAAAAGTTTAATAAGAGTTACGTCTTGCTACCGCTAGGACAAACAGGACCGTGATTATACTGATCCATTATTATCTTTGCAGAGGTGCATTTTCTTATGGCGCTTTTATGAACTAATTGACACAAAAATATAGACAATATTAATATGTTGTCTACATTGACGTATAATACGTCACAAACCTCAGTTAAGAATAGTCAATAGAATCCGTTTTAGAAACTGTCACGATAAAACGTTTTCTCTCAGTTTGAAGCATTACACTTATTATTACAAACTTAATTTTTCGTGGAAAGTCAAACCAACATCACATACTCGTATATGTATATAAATGACATTTCAGTCGTCGTGCATGATGCATCCCAACCATAGATTACCTCCAATAGATACCGCATACAAGGCAACTGACGCGCGCCAACACATACGTGCATTTGCAAGTCGACGACAATAGTGTCGACCAATACTGACCCGTCAAGTCCAAGTATGAATTACAAATAGCCAATCACAGTGCATTGTTTTGTCCTCCGCAAGCCGCGCCTTCCGCCAAATTTTGTGAGTTCAAACTCTAAGAAAATTTCACTTATCTATTGGGGGTAATCTATGATCCCAACATAATTATACTGTCAACACATCTCGTAATGAATGACATCTTGGCCCCAATGTGTGAACATTTATTCGTTTTCATTAATAGTGATAAAATTGAATTGTCAAACAGAATCGTCAAATCAAATCTATGCGACATTGATCTGGCTTTTCTGGCTATGTAGCTTGAAGTAAGGCAAGTTATTAGTTGACAACAGAACTGGCCTAGTTGGTAGCGACCCTGCCTGCGAAGCGAGGGGTCTCGGTTTCGATTTCGGGCTGGGGCTCCTCCTCCTCCTCCTCAGTCGTTCACTCTTGACAGAGTGGTCGTGGTCGATGATGTTCTGTTGTCATTGGCTCATGCAACCCTTGCGATGCGTCTCCACTTATTACGGTCTTCAGCTTCTCGGACATTCTGGACTATAGAAGTCTGTGTCGACGCTTTAATTATGTCTGTCCAACGTGTAGGTGATCGACCGCGTGACCGCCTGCCCTCTACCTGCCCCTGGACAACGAGACGTTCCATGGAGTGGTCATTTCTAATAACGTGTCCGAAATATTTGAGAATTCGTAGAAGCACAGTCGACGATAATCTCTCCTTGATCTTGAGTTCCTCCAGGATTGACACGTTATTCCGAAACGCTGTCCAAGGGATCGGGCTGGGGCAGATATTTATAAATACTTGTACGCGGGTCATGGGTATTTTTGTTATGTGTTATATGTGTCGTCCATGCCACCCGTGACACAGGTACTGCGGTATAACCTACTGCGGAGCTATGAGTGTCAAAGCGTTTTTTAGTTTGTTTGTTTTTAGTGGTCATCGCAACCCATTAACATCTGTTACAATAAAGTCAAAGTCAAATTATTTATTTTGTCACAAGAACAAACGGCTCACTTAACGAAAGTTAAAAGTTACAAAACTGTAATTTCATAATAATTAATAAACATATGTACATTAAATGCAGTATATTAAATTTATTTTATTACATCACATCTTAAAATTAGATCTAAAATCAGTAGCCAATCCTATAAATTTCACATGTCACCGTCTATTTTAGAAGGAGGGTAGATAGGTGGTAGCTACTGATCTGTGTAGGACAACCTACTACATACCTCTTGTAAGTTGTAATAATGAGCCTTGTAACATAATTTAAAGTAATCTTGGTATGCAAGAAACAAAGGAATACTAATGTTTCATACTATTAAATAATTATGGTGAGATAATGTCGTTTAACAATATTTTTTTATATCCAACATGAGCGTTTTCCAATCTATACTATATGTATATAAAGAGGAAAGATTTGATTTTTTGTTTGCATTGAATAGGCTCCGAAACTACTGAACCGATTTCAAAAATTCTTTCACTGTTGGGAAGCTACACTATCTCCGAGTAACATAGGCTATATTATATTTTCAAAAAAATTAGGGATCCTTAATAAAACTCCAATAATGTAACCCAAGGTGTAAAAAAATGAGAAAACCGAAGCAAAGCGAGGGCGGTTACTCGTGTTCTATAAATTAATTGCTCATTTCTTTTACACGAATCTATTTGAAGATAATGACATAATTCTTGACAAAAAATAAACGACTTTAAAATTAGGGATAAGTCAAAAACTACTCGTCAGATGTCGCTCAAATTTAAGTGGGACCACATTACAAGCACCAGCTTTCGATTAAAAAAGAATCATCAAAATCTGTTCACCCAGTCGAAAGTTCTGAGGAACAGACATAAAAAACAGTCGAATTGAATACATCTTCCTCTTTTGAAGTCGGTTAAAAATATACTTATTTACACTGCAGAAATATTTTACGTTAATAAAATTAATGTACAAGAGTAAAAAATATCGATAATCATTTTCATCTACTTTCAAGATAGTGTTTCATTGATTAAAATACTGTAGTAGTCGAAGTATCTCATTGTACTCGTTGCATGACATATTGCGCGCTCACTGGCACTTATGTCTAAGGTCTAACTGCGAGTGAGCGCGCAATATGTCAACGAATGCAGTGAGATACTAATGTTTAATCCAATTGTCAAATGCAAAGCTGACAGCTTAATTGACATATCTGGCAACTTCGTATCAATGTGGACTTGCCCTAAGATAAAAGGCTTGTACTATAGCGTGACTGAAGTCAGTGATGTCTGATCTCTAGCACTTCATAGACTTCACTCGATGAGCCTTTGATGTCCTATTTAAAGCAACGTATCAAGGTCTAAAAGACTTAGTAAGTCTTCAATAAAACACTAGTACTTAATTCCAATAAATGCATACTTAACAAGAGCATTGTTTCGAGTTGTTTTTGTGTATAAAACTAAAAATATTATAATCTATAATCTAGCAAACCAACCCACGTGACGTATTTTTTATAAAAAAAACATGAATGAACATAATACATTATATTGATTAGATAATTGTGAATATATTTATGTTATACATTTGGAACTACAGAATATTCAACACGAATTATATTTTTAATCGTTTGATTTTTATATCAAGGAATATTTTTAAAACTATATAGTTCAAAAATATTAATCATTTCACATCTTAAAAATCAACATTAAAAAAAGAATTAGAAAACAAAACTGCAACACTGAATATAGGTCATATATATCTACTTAATGTTAAATAAAGTCTACTTTAAAATACTTTGCGAAGTACGACTTAAATATACGTTATTCAAGTTGAAAGATCCTGTTTTAAATTTCCTCTCGACTCTTGACTTAGACGCGAGGCAAGCTGATGCAACCGGAATGGATGGGTAATGGAAAAAATATGGAGTATTACTGTGGCTAAGCTAAACGGTTAGCGAGTTGATATACATATATTATTTACAAGACAAAATAAACGAATATATGTATAGAAAATACCACGTCTTATTCCGCGCGTCTCACTGAATGAGCAAAGATATAAATATTATATTGCATAAGTAATTGCGAACGAAAGCATGTATGAAAATACTATAGAAATGGTTATTTTAGTCTCATCTATTTAGCAATGACTTATGACATGTGTGATCTGTTTTCTAAAACGTGCCAAAAAAGGTATAAATTAAAAAATAAATCATTTTACAATTCATGAAACAAATAGCGTGTGAAACTAGGCTGCATCTCTATTAGATGAGATAACAATAACACAACTTTTTAACTCACGTAATGCTGCCACACTGCAAATAATATATATTTTAATATTACTAATGTTTAGTAACATTACTTTTCACTTCGATATTTACCAGTGTGGCAGAACCTTTAAGTTTAACGGAATTCGCACACACAAGTACGTTACACAACACACGTAAAATATCGTCGTCGTGTCGTCCAATAAAGAAGGGGCTATAGGTTACGAGAAATATAGGTCCGGTAATTGTTCAATTTACAAGGGTCCGAGCTCAAAATTCCCAGTGTTCAAGGGACTTGACCGCTAAACTAGAGATCAACAAATAAATATATATATGACTAAAATGTTCCATTGTAATCCATATTAGCAGTATTTATTGCCATTGTATAGCTCTTTTACGGCAAACAATAATGATTTTCATTGAATGGGTATTCAAGAGAAGAGAATGAATATCTTAGAGGCAGAATAGTTTTCACTCCATAATTTTTATTAATATCAATAACTTGTTGAAATAATATTTCAATTAATTTTTTTTTGTTATGAACATCAAAATAAGCGAATTTCATAAAATTTTTTAGAAGAACTGTAATGAAAAATATTTTTTTCATAAAACTGAACAATTCCATTGTAAACAATAATTATTGTTTAACTTATTTATTAGCAAAGGTGTACTTTAAAATGTTCTGAGATTGAAATGCAGCTACCGTCTTAAGCTTTAAAAGCAACACCTTGACTAGTAAATCATCTCTGAAAATGACCAAAAGCTTTTAACAGCCTGTCCATTGTTCATGCAATATCATCCTATCATAAATACATCACCTCGAGTACGACCGACTACGGCAGTTACTTCGTAAATTATTGTAGTTTCAGTTCATTTGCATTAAATCTTGTTCCCGTACACGGTAAATTTGCTACTCCAATAAATTTTGAACATACATTTCTCAGAACCGCAATTTACACTTCCATACGAATGTACTTACAAATGTACTTTTAAACATAATGTTTAAAAGCAAGCAAGGTTCTGCTATCTTAACCTGACTGACGCACATGAAAAATACATTGATTAAGGGAATGGTAACACTTGAACTATTTAACAAATTAATTAGACTTACGTAAAATTTATCATTATCAAGCTTTGTTTTAAAATCCATCTTGAAATCGTTGCAAGTTATGTATTCAATTAAATCCAAACCTAAATTACTCAAAATGAAATGAAATTGCATTACTTCATTTTAATTTTCAGAATCTTAATCTTAATACTATCATCTTAAAAAAATATTTTAAAGACGATAGACGCAATTTATTTGAAAGATCAAAATTCAATTAATAATTCTACTATAACTACTTATTATACTGTACTGTTATCTCTTCTGTGCTATAACTAGAACTACCAAGATATTTTAACTCGCTGATATATCACAAGCAAAGTTTATGCATCCCGTTTATTTACATATCACAACCCAAGCTCGAGACAAATAAGTTATCATTACCGTAGAAAAATGATGAAGACGCATTGCATGCGGAAATATCTTCATGTGCTGGAATGTACCTAATTTCTTCACGGAGAAGGATTTATGTTGGGTGAAATTTAACAAGAGAATACAGAAGGTATTGTGTAGCCTCAAGCATTTGTATAAGTTGTAAGGAGAAATCGTTTTGTTTCGAGATTAGGGTACATAAGTGAAGTATTAATTATTAGCTAGTATTTCAGCAATTAATTGATTCTTGAGTTATAATATTGTCATTTTAAGTCTTCGAAATTGATATTTATTTTATCACGTGGTCAAGATAGTCCTGTGTTCTTCAATTTACGATAATAAGATATAGTTGTGACTTGTGCCGTAATTTACTACGATGGGGAAAGATAGAGGGATTACTCAAGTACTTAAAGAAAATATTACTATCAACATCATCAGTAATCTTTATTTTTCATCGTCATTATCAATCGGAAATCCTATTGTTGGATTTATACAATATTTTTTATGTCTTAAGGATTTTAAACAAGCTTGCAGTTCCACCATCCCCTGCGACCAATGGACATCTGTGACAGACAGTGGCGTAGCTAGCCCAAGGAGCCAATATCAATATTTGTTGTGGGGCCCCCTCGACGTTAGCTTTTTTTATGGAAGTAGCCGGCAAACGAGCTGATGATCCACCTGATGGTAAGTGCTATCGTCGCCCATGGACATCAGCAACATCAAAGGCATCACTGATGCGTTGCCGGCTAAGAAAGAGAGAAGAAAAAAAAGAAAGAACTGGCTCTCAAGCCCCCAGCCGGAACACGATGAGTCGTTTGGCGGCTGACTCATGCTCAAGGGTGGTAGCTATCCAGGCGAACCCCATCTAGAGATAATAATAGTAATAATGGTATTAATTAACAATTAAAATCAATATTATCAATATAATCCCTCGAGGGGCCCTAACACCAGCGTGCCGGATTTAGTCGCCTCTTACGACACCCATCCGGCGTTTGATAGGGGTTAGTATTCTAAGCCGCCCCAATACGGCTAATATAAAAGCTGCGTCAAATATAAAAGGAGTGCCAACTGTTGCGGTCGTAGGCCGCTGGAGAGATTTTTTTTTGGGAGTGTTAGTGGGGGCCCCTATACGCTGGGGCCCCGTATTATTGATACAGCTGATACGGTGGTAACTACGCCTCTGGTAACAGACCTCGACTAGGATTGTAGTAGGTCCTGTTAGTATTAGGTGTTAATAACAATATCAGTATAAGTATAATATTATTTCTACTGATGATCCTTATCTCCGGCCTTTAAACGATGGTGCAGGTTTAATTTTGCCAATCCGCACTTGGCCACTATATAACAGGCTGGCTGGCTGGCTTCAACCCATTCATGGCCCACTGCTGGGCACGGGTCTCTCCTCTTGAGGAGGCCTAGAGCATACTCCACCACGCTGCTCCAGTGCGGATTGGTGGAATGACTACTATATAACAGACTTAATTCTAATAATTCATATCATATATCTGATTATGCAAGAAGATTCATACTTAGCAAAACGACATTATGAATAACTTTCGGTCGACTTCAACGATAATATAATCAAGACGAGAAAAATGAATGAGTAAAATCCTAAGTAAATTTACTTCTTTAAACGTAAACTCACCTTTGTAAAATTTCAACACTGTATAATAACAGCTCACACTATTTAAATCCCTGGAACATTGCAAAATAGGAAAGCTTAACCCTATACTGCAATCAGCAACGTAACTCTCCAAAATAGCGTGTATAAAAATCCGTAAATTTCCGTAAAAACCCGTTTATTCCCAATGAATTTTATTCGACAATAGGCAGTTGGATGACGCAATCGTAGCGCTGAGTGCCGCGTCAGCGAACGATGCGGTTCGTTTATTCATTAAACACGACGTCAATGTGAGATACATATATGTACATATATATAACTGTAACATTTTTAAAACAATTTATTTCCTGTACTGTTACTTTAAATACTTAGATTGTTGAGACATGGTCAATACTTTTGCATGCGTCTGTGGACAAATGTTCAAGAGCCACATGTCGAAAGGTTTCAGAGTTACAATAATAATAATAATACATTAAATCAACAAACAATAAATCTCGCAAGACTTTCTACTGCAGACTGTTTATTGTTTATGCAATATTTTTCATTTTTCAATTTCATTTTTCATTTTCATTTTCATTCATTTCATCTATATCTATACTAATATATAAAGAGGAAAGATTTGATTTTTTGTTTGCATTGAATAGGCTCCGAAACTACTGAACCGATTTCAAAAATTCTTTCATTGTTGGGAAGCTATTCTATCCCCGAGTAACATAGGCTACATTTTCAAAAAAATTAGGGATCCTTAATAAAACTCCAATAATGTAACCCATTGTGTAAAAAAATAAGAAAACCGAAGCAAAGCGAGGGCGGTTACTCGTTTCATTTAAAGATGTTAAGGGCTCATTTAATATTGAGTAATGGATGAGGCTATTTTTACTATGATACGGGTACTCACGATATATATTCCATACGCATGGCGTACTCACGATATATATACGATATATATTCCATACGCATGGCGTATGGAATATATATCGTGAGTACCCGTATCATAGTAAAAATGTGTTCAGTCCACGATGAGTTAAGTTTAAAATCATGGATGAGGCTATAGTTCCAATTCCTCCTATTGGTTGTTTGCTTCAACGATATAGCCTACGATATACCCTTTAGCCTAGTTGGTAGGGATGCTGCCTGCAAAGCGAAGGGTCCCGGGTTCGATTCCCGATCGGGGCAGATATTTATGTGGCAGATAAATATTTATACTCGGGTCATGGGTGTTATTTTGATGTGATATGTGTTGTCCATGCCACCCGCGACACAGGTGAAAGCCTACTGCGGGGAGTGTGAGCGTTAATTATTATTTATTATTTTATTCATGTTTGGTTGTAGGATTTTATTAGACTGGTTGGTTACCACCTTGCTTCCAGAATGGAATACAATTTTTTTAAAGGTTCTCGGTTTTAGTATCAGGGAGCTAATACTAACCAGGATTCCTGTTTCATTCTTGTCTGACAACTAAAACGTAAAACACTTGAAAATAAGTTGCAAAAAGACATGATAAAGCTATCACGTAATGGATGTGTATAAAATGTCGATGACCCGTGTGGCGCAATGGTAACCACCATGCCGGATCGCCGCACCAAGAGTCCTGGGTTCGATTCCCAGCGAGACGGAAATTTGAATGATGAGTTTGAATTTCTGTTCTCGGTCTGGGTGTGAATGTCCTTGTCTAGTGAATTTTCCATGGCACCCACGACTGGCTATGAGTGTGAAGCGTAAATAAAATGTAAATTCCTCGACAACACTAACTTGAGTATTGATGTAAGTGTGATGACTATTGACTATTCACCGGGACTCGCTATTATAAATTACGTAGAACATGTAGGGCAAAGTTATGACGAACTTTGATAACTTGCTTTAAATTCAGAACTGCTTTCCAAATAGTGCGGAACAGTAAGTTAGAATTAGAGGTTGGACATGCTTAACTGAATATTGATTGCTATAATATAACAATTGAAGATTTACCAAAACTTTGAGTTCACCTGAACTATGCACCGTTGTATAACTTGCTGAATAATGAACAAATCAAGGGTTAAGAGGATCTTAAATACATATATGTATATCGAATAAATAGAGATCGCTCTATAGTGATAATACCACCTTTTGTACTATATATATATGTATATGAAGCAGAAGGGGTATTCTATGGTGTTGGTTATTCAATAATATTCCTTTTACTTTGCACCATGATATATTTCTAGTTCCCCTAACTTTCACATCAATAATAATCTCTACTACTCCGCGATCTATAATCGAATCCCATAGAGTGTCCCACACGTCATGTTCCAAATAGATTGACACATTCCTTATTCTAAATATTTAGTTTTCTTCATGACTCTTTTCTTGCATGACAGTCATATTGATATTTTACTTACAATAAGTTAATGCTTAACCACAATCCCACCTGATGGTAAGTGGAGATGTGGTCCAAGATGATGAGCGCACTAACTTAATAAAAGCCTGTTCACTCTTTTCTTGAAGACATCCACGTCATAGGCGGGTGGGAACGCAGACGCAGGCAAGCTATGCCAATACTTCGCGGTGCGCATAATGAATGACGATGCAAACCGCGTCGTACCGGTGGGATGTTCACTATTTATATTATGTTCTAATGTGGTGTGTACAATAATGAGTATTATTTCTTTCTATACAAGTATAGGTTAAATTTAGGTAATCCTTGTACCCAGTGATATGATTCTATGTGTTAAGAGCTGTAATCTAGGCAGGTAGCAGACTTACAGTTTTTGTGTGGACGAGTTCTGATTTCGTAATCGTATCCAGTTGATGAAGGGGTTAAGAAAAGGTATCAATAGGACTTTTATGTATTACGAGTAACCGCCCTCGCTTTGCTTCGGTTTCCTTATTTTTTACACCTTGGGTTACATTATTGGAGTTTTATTTAAGGATCCCTAATTTTTTTGAAAATATAATATAGCCTATGTTACTCGGAGATAGTGTAGCTTCCCAACAGTGAAAGAATTTTTCAAATCGGTTCAGTAGTTTCGGAGCCTATTCAATGCAAACAAAAAATCAAACCTTTCCTCTTTATATATTAGTATAGATAAATAAACAGATGAAAATGTGTTGATATAAACGACTGTTTTTACATATGACCATACATATGTATATTACACGGTTTTATTTAGCTTACCCTGTTTGGGTGGGTTGGGTCAAATTTTGCGCACTTAATTAGACCTGCTTTCTTTTTTCCAAGAGTACAGAATGAAATAACTACATCTAGAGACCTGATCCTGTGAAATATTAAGTTTATTCGTTACGAGACTTGAAACCTTGAGGTTTCCATGCGGATGATCAATGTATACTGAAGAAACTTGCCTGTGGGCGCAACAATAGCAAACTAAATCACTTGACTTGGCACGAGACTTCGCATGAAACTTTCACGTTTGGCTCTAACGTATTTAAATGACATTTAATTAGAACTGCTCCAGGAACTAATTAACCTGACCTACACCTCACTGAAGAATGCAGTCATCTGAATCAGTTTTATTCCAATGAGGAAAATATTCTATCGGATTCAACGTTATCGAATAGATGTTACTATAAGCAGGGCACACGACTCGAAGGACCGATGATTTGAAAAGGTTTTTATTATTGGGCGCTGTGGACTAATGATAAAAAGACAACCAAATGGGTATATAATCGGTTAGTTATAAATTATATATATTTTTTTTACGAAAATAGCCGGCAAGCGAGCTGAAGCTGACAAACCCCATGAATAATAATAATAATAATAGTAATAATGATATTAATTAACAATTACAATCAATGTTACCAATATAATCTCTCCGAGGGCCCTACCACCAGCGGGCCGGATTTAGTCACCTCTTACGACACCCATCCGGCGTGGGATTGGGGTTAGTATTCTAAGCCGCACCAATATGGCAAAAATTACCTAATGGTTAGATTTTGGATGGAAAGATAATAAATACCTTTCCATCCAAACTCATTTTAAGATTTAAGGCTTGTAAGTTAAATTTCAAGTACCAAAGTTACTAAAGTTAAAGCATTTTTATATTACCTGAAGTTGTGCAAGTTCGTAAGTAACCCAAATCTAGAATCAGAAAAACTTCTAGATTTAGGAGTTTGTAGAGGAGATAAGCATCTGAAATCTAGTCTTAAAAATAAACGCTGGAAAGCTAAAATTACTCAACAAAGTTCTATTTTATTGCGCGTTCTTGTTCGACTTAATGTTAACAAGTTAAAATAACTAGTGGGAGTAGCAAACCATTCGTACGCGAATATACTGTGAGAATATGGAGCAGTCTCGCGCATTTGAAAGATTATTCTATTTTTAATGAAAACGATTAAATGAAATGTTTTCCAAGAAAAATCAAAATCAAAAACAAGAAATGAAACAAAAGATTCTACTCTTGTTCTTCGACGAGCTTTCATTTTCTTTAACCACGGCCTACTCTGTTTTGCTACCGCTAGGGTAATTCTTGAAAAGGTTTTTAAAGGCATTCCTATTTTTCAGGTCACTTATCTATACTTAAACCCTGTGGCGTCGAGAACTTTGCATACCTCAACGTTACTTTCCACTAAAATAGATTAAATGTCTATTCAGATAAGGATTAAAGTTATTCGAGTTTCTGAATAGATCGTTTGTACTTCTCGAAAATCTGTTTTCAATAAAGTTTTATAGTGGTTCAGGTTCTTTCAATACAATTTTCTTTTACAATGTATAGGGAAAAATTTGCGAACTCAAATGCGTTTGGCTGTTCATACATGCATTATAATCGGCTTATTTTGTTTGCTATGCTTGTCAGCCATTCAAGAGAAAATAAATAGGTTTCTGAGTCAATATTAAAATATGGTGGCATATTTTCCAGTTCAGTAGATATACAAGTACGAATGAAGAAACATATTTTTTAGTATTCCATTTCCTCGTAAAATAATATATTTTTATATTGAGTAATTATTTTTTGTTCCTACTCTCGTTTATATCAAACGTAAGGACGTAAATTCGTTTGAACTCCAGTGGTCTCTTGAGATCACGTTGTTCACAACAGCCAGCATTATCTGGCATTGTATTCTATTTTTATTTTAATACACTAATTTCGCTCTTCCCACAAACTAAAAATTTTAAACCAAGATTATTAAAACTATCTCCGCTTATTTATAATTTTAATCTTATAAATTTTCCTATAAAACAATATTTAACACAAGTCTCGTGATATATTTGTATACAATGTCAAAGAAAATTTATATCCATGTATGAGACATGTTCATTGTCAAATATATTTTTATGGTTGATTGGATAGCTTATAAATAATAATACCATACACTCCCGAACCCTTGGTTCAAGCCACTAGGGACTATCCATTTGATCCTTGCAATAACGATAATAAAAAGAAAAAGATCGGAATTTTAATGATATCTGGATAATTGATCGAGTAATCGTTTGTACACTTCACTCACAAGGGACCAGCTCAATTCGATCAACAAACGAGTGCTCCCGAGAGCGCTCGTTTCAAACGACAGACGCTCTTACTTATCACTGTAAGCTTAGTCTCCATCATCCATTATTGTTTTGTGTTAAATTGTTTTGTAAAGGAATTTATTTAAATGTTATGGTCGTAAATTATCACAGCTGGGCAGCCAGGGCTTATATTTCTGTACTAAAAGCGTTTGCGATGCGTTGTTGATTAAAAATTTTGGTTGCTTGTTAAGCGATTATCTAACCTTTTTACAAAACGTTTTACGGGTATTTTTGAAAGAATAAATGATGTCTAAACAAGACTAAACTATCCACAATTTTAATGAAATTAAACTGCCTGATAAAATTCCAGAGGTTTCAAAAGGATATTGGACATCAATATCATTTCCATTTTTCGACATAGTCCACTCTGATTAGAGTCTCTACCTACTTACACTGATTGCTACAAAATATCTAAGTAGGGACAGAAATAAGAACTGCAATTTATGTCAATCGTAAATGATTAACCTAGTTAAGCAATATCGGATGCCTTCGGATGTTGAATGGGTGATCATTAAGTGCCGCAAATTAGTATTTCCGTGCTTTAGATGATACGTATAGCTGTTGGCCCAAACATATAAAATTAGATTAATGATTATTCATAAGAAAAATTATACGTATGTATGATGAGACTTTTGTGTTGTGACTTGTGATATGAACATAACTCTCCGAAGATACATCAAATAATATTTAATTCTATTGCATTGTAACGTTTACGACTGACCTCACTGATTTGAGGAGTCTAAGAGAGAGGAGTCTAAAATAATTCCGGGATTCTTAACTCTTTTGGCCTACGGAATATGGATCTCATCAAAAACAATTGCAGGCAACTGTGGCCAGTTTAACTAGGATTAACACGTTTTCTGTATTATTGAGTCCAGGATAGTATTTTACTTAAGTCATTATTGATTTCACATACTGCTCTTGGTAGATCAGCTAACGGTTATTGAGCATATATCTATAGATAGTCAGCATATATGTGATAGGGAGAAGACAAGTGGAGGCAGATAGAATTAATGAAAATTGCAAAGAGAAGTGGAGACAACACGCCACCTTGCGGTACGCCGACATTTACTACAGACCAAGTAGAAAAGTTATTGCGAACTTGAACATGCTTTCAGCGTCCATGCAAGGTACTTTGAAACCAATCACTAACAGTAGGAGATATGTTAATCGTATGGAGGATCCCCAGCAGAATATGGAAATCAACACAGCTGAACGCATTGCTAAAATCTAGCAAGGCTAAGATAAGCTGTTGGTTATCCATTCCAAATCTAATGTCGTCGATAATTTTGAGCAATGCCGTGTTCGTACTGTGGCTACGACGAAAACCGGATTGATAGGGACTTCGGATAATAAGTAAAAGAGAGAGAATGAAAGAACTGGCTCCTAAGCCTCAAACCGGAACACGACAAATTTTGGCGGCTGACTCAAGCAAGAGTGTGGTAGCTAACCAGGAAGGTTTGCGGCTTATTGTGTTTTAACAATAAGCTGATTAACATTTTTTTGATGAGCTCTGCTTAGTTTTCAATAATTGACACAAAACATGTATTTCACGCAAAAATCGCAATTCATATAAAATGTAATTTACTAAATCAAACGCTATAAGCGTATCGTCTGCCCCAAACGCCTCGGCTATAGCCAGTTGAACGTCAGTAGCAAAGTGGCAGTCTCTCGATAGGGCACTTGACACCGGATAGATTTAGACTTTGCAAAGCACTTGCATTGAGAGCTCAGGGATGAGTTAACAATAGAAAATTGGATTTTTATCCAGACGAGCTTAAGAGTTTCGATGTTGAAGTAGTATTTAGTGTTTCTTTTACAATCTCGATGATGTTCTTGTCTTTTCTTTGATTAATTGTGATCAGCGATGGCATATGAAACTGGTATCCTTCTGTTAGTTTGTGCTGATAGATAAAGTTGTTGAAAGTTTGAATTGGTGTGGTAAACATGAAATATTTCCAAATAGCCTACATGAACGATTACTCACATGATTTGTATTCTTTTCTGCTTACCTATTTGTCAAAAAAATGTACACAAATAGATAAAAATTACATTATCTGGCACAAAGTGTGTGAATCAAATTTTGGGAAGATTTTTTCTCCTGCAAACCGGTATTGTATATCAGGTTGTGTTTTAGACAGGTATTAAGTTATAATGACTAAGAAAACCGGCCAAGTGCGCGTCGGACTCGCGCACGAAGGATTCCGTACCATTATCTATACAACATTAGACACTATAATTATTATAACGGAAAACTAAAAAACTATCAACTGACCATACTAAAACGACATCACAACAAAACTGTTACTTTTAATCTCATCACCGAACTGTCGACTTGAATTAACAGATTGTTGCAAACAAAGTCGCTCATATTTAGTCTTGAATATAAAAATATTATGATTCCCTCTCAAAATACTCTTTCTTTATTCTGAGGTCTGTGCAATCTCAGCTCAAGGCCGAGTAGCAGTCGTTGAGGCACTTGACACATAAATATCTAGGTCTCGTTTGTTTTACTTAGTCAATTTTCTTCTTCACACCGTCCGATGCCGTTGTCACTTCTGCCTTGAGGTCTTTATAGTAAAAACCTTGCAAAGCAATCATCTAAGGGCTTATATTATGCACTTTTTCATTTTCAGTAGCGCTCTATTTAGTGTTGTTTCGTGAAGGGTGTAATGTTGTAAAAGCAGGTTTATGTAATGTGTTGTTTTAATCAGTATTGAAAGTGCTCTATTACATACCTTACAATAATCTGGCTGGAAAACGTTATTCGGATGTCACTGCTTTCGATTTAACTTTGTTGTTGTTCTGAGTGGCAAAAGCTATATTTGACTACTGCTTTATTATAAAATTATCCGTTTTATACCGCCAACATAAACAACAGTTGCAACGATACAACAGACAGATCTAGTTAACGCTGCGAATTTAGTGAGTTTAATGCTGTGACCGAGTGACTCTGGCCTGACATGTGGCTAGCTCGATTACAAAACGGTTCAGAACTTGGAATCTCATTGAGAATTATTGTTCCGTAAACAACGGCATTTGTATTGGCGTTTGTTGTTCGATTCGATGTTCCTCAACTGTGTTAGACAAGTTTAATTTGAGTGTGTTTGATGAAGTAGTTTGATGCTGTATGGGCGGTAATTCCGTGGGAAAATGTGATAATTAAGCCTTTTCATTTTGATACCCAACACATTCACTTTGTTTATTTTTTCATAACTTTGTGGCCTCTAGAAACCCTTTTAATACCTCATTAGTTGTCGAATTATGATAAATAATGAAGTAGCTTTGCAGAAATAGGTGAATATACACATTCTTACATAAGGACCGAAATCATTACTTACCTTTTGGTTTTGCGTGTTAATGAAAGAAAGAAAAGATTTAATGCTAACTCTGTATCCTGTTCCAGTCAGGTATTTAAGTAAATATTTATGGGATTAATTTCGGTCCATTTTTCACGCAAAGGAGTTTATTTTGTTTTGTTTTGAGGAGTCATTTTGTGCATACAAAAAATAACGGGACATCCGTACAATTAATTTAATATCTTTGTGTTTCATAAAACAACCTGTTAAAATAAAATGTTTTGTAAATTCCTATCAAACTGTGACGATATTACACTACACACAAAAATTGACGGCATATCAAAAGCGTCAAAATCCGAATTTTGCTAGCGAAGTTTTATACAATATTTTTGTTATTTATTACTCGTAGTTATACAATAGTTGGATTTAATACGTAGATGCCTTGGTGTTTCCTACTTAACTAATATACCTAACACCTATAAACCCATCATCAACTAGGCGTATACGACGGCATGTATAATAAAAGTTCCGAACAAAATTTCATTAATTTAAACACGGCTATTCCCCAGGCCTCATGATCTCTTTGATAAAAACTTTTGCATCATGGATGCAAGTTCCTTCTCATAAACAGAATTTTCGTATGGAAAATTTCGTCATTTTAATTTTGCTTTATGCAATCAACTTTTTACCCCACTGCCAGGAAGGGTTGTTTTTCACGCGTATCTTGTATGTATTCAATATTCTTTATTACCTTGTATCTTCCAAACCTCTGAACGGATCTATATAATTAGGATATCGTTAGATTCGTCTAGCCCAAATGTTCTTAGATAAGTGAAAAAAAAAACAAATATGGTGACTGTGAGATGCCATTGTTTTAAGTACTTACTTATCAAAAAATAAAAATAAATTAAATAATGCAATATGAGTATCGAATAAAAGAGCTCACCATAAGGATTTCAAATAGGTATATCATGATAGCTTTTCTGATTGCAGGTGGTTTTTTTTTAATTTATACTAGCTACCGCATCTAATATCCTTAATTAAGCAATTTTAATAAGAAGTTCAATAGATATTATTATGATTCTGGAGTAGGTACGAATATTATGGTACAGCAAATATAACTGTCCAGACATCAGAAGGAGAGGCTATTTCACGTAATTTTAAACAAATGAGCACGCTCCAGCTTAATGAAAACATTAATTCATAACAAAGGAGAAATTCTAAAGTGCAATTCGCCCAGAGGATATTCTGTAACATTACCTAATTCAAGCTATCTAGTTGTCAGGCCCGAGTCTATCCGGCCAAATGTAGAGCCATAAATAGCCAGAGATTTTCCAACAAATGAGAATGCGATCTATTCATGTGTCGAGTTTGAATAACGAATGCTTTTAAAGAATTATTTTGAAGAATCACTAGGTGAGATCTATAAGGCGAACATAGATTTCGACTTAGCCCAGACAACATTCAAATGTACTAGAAGGCTGAAAACGGCTTATATTAAGGTGGATTTTGGACCATTATTTTTGTTCGGATATTTGTTGATAGGAAAAAATTTAAAAGTCACCTAAAACGGCTAATGTTACTCTTTAATATTTAAGTCTCACACATACGTCTTGTCAACTTCTAACATTCTATGTCTCTTACACTGCTCATCTTGCTACATAATATAAAGTTCAACCATTCATATTCCAAATGTAATACACCATGCCGCCTCCAAAATATCCTAATACCCCTTGCAGTCATATAACCCTAGTATAAAGCCACTAACGCCACCGCGACGCCCATAAGACAAACGACGTCAAGCCCCAACTCCGCTTTTAGTTATTTATCGTGTTACTGTTCGTTGTCCAATAATCCGTACTAACCTAAAGGAATGGATAGAAGCTAGATATCAGAAAGAGACAGAATGCGATGATACTTCATAGAAATCTCGAAGTCTTGTGTCTTCTTTATGATATTCAATACCGAGCTAAGAATCTCGGAGTTGGTTCATTTGGTTTGGTTGAAGTTTTGATAGTCTGGTTATAATCGAGACGAACCTTTTGATGGTAAGCGGCAACTCATGAACATCACTAGCATCAAACATCTCACGATTCATTTTAGAACGGTTGTATCTTTGCTATGAAACCCTAGGAAATGTACCCATGTCGACATCGTAACCCACTCTAGCCATTAAATGTGTCACGATAAACTAACTCGGTGATGAACAAAACATGCACATTTTGACTTATCGTTATGCGAAACTGTCTTTATGTGAATCTGTCCTTTTGAGAATAATCCTTTCATTCATTATAGTCACGGACTTAAAAAAAATGACGGACGTAATCCCAACAACAAACTCTATTCGTACAAGTACACACATCCACACATTGACACCATATTGCTTCAAAATCGCGATCAAATCGCGAATCAAAAATTACGCACACATGGTAAACGGGCGGCCATTGCTATGCTTCACTCTCGATTAGACGAGGTTACGTCCGTCTTTTTTTCAGGTCCGGGATTATAGTATTAAATTTCGTACTAATATTATAGAGAGAAAAGGTAAAGTCTATACGTATTAGATTCGATAAAAGCAGATCCAATAGTGAACCTCACGGACAGATAAACAGACATTGAAATAATATTACAAATGTTCCATTTTCTCTATGGAACCCTCAAAACTCCTATTCATGCATAAAATGATAAAGTGATCCGCATTAAATACAATAAGAATTTCGAACGAGCTCTCTATAGAACCCAACATTACTATAGCGATCGATTACGCAACGCATTTAGTATCAATTCAATGGCTGTATGAATGAAAATTGCCTCCGCCCTAATTGATGCTCGCTACAACCGTAATGCTTAACAACCGGTCCATTGATAGCTGACAACGACCATCCTGCAGCCTCGTAAATGCCTACGATGCTATGGATAACGTCAATGTGTCTTTTACCGCTGTTTGCCATCGTACTATGAAACATAAAGACTTTATTGGGATTGTTATTCAGAGGATAAATCGTTTGGAATTTTCCATAAGCAACAAGGGATGAAACACGCTGAAAAATTTTAATTGGAAATGACGGTAGTTAGAAATATATTTTTTTCACAATTTGTGCGTGTATTTCAAAAGTAGTACGACAATCTCAAAGGGAAGATAATTTGGTGTGACCTGCCAGATGTCAAAAAATTGCCTAAGTAAACCTTTGACCTAAAGTTGACCTGTGTTTAACATTAATGAATGGTCGTAAATCTCATTATTATGGCGTTACTTTTGAGAACAAGAGAGACCCCACCCTTTAGCTGCTTACTAAAAAATTAAACGTGGATCATCCAATGCAAGCTGCATTAAAAATAAAATTTTCGCTAGTAAAGCTGCGGGTAACAGGCAGTTAAAGCTAGCAATGGCATTGAGTTAGTATTTCTATGTATGATATGATGAAAAGTATATACTAACATACATACCAGCACCACCACGCATACCGCCCCGAAACAGAGCATCATCAGGGTAAATTGACTCTTCAATGGTTAGTCACAAAGTTAACGAGCAATGGCATTTCTGATAACATTTATTTCTTTATTTCCTTATCTTTTAAAATATCCTGGTGTAATTCCTTTGCTATAAATAATGTACATAATATACAAAATGTGACGTAATAATAAAGGTCACGTCCGAGCCTCGAGACGTCTTTAACCTCAGGAAGGATTACAGTCCTTTCCGTCGCAGATAACTATGATCACTCGACTCTTGATAAACAAGACTGAACGTTTCGTATCCCGCTGCGTACATTCACACCATGTAGAAGTGTAGAATAAAACATAACGTTGAGTGTGACGTAACTATACTAATTTTTTTTACACAAGTCCTATTTGGTAAACAATCTTACAGCGGTTTTTAGGGTTCCGTACCCAAAGGGTAAAAACGAGACCCTATTACTAAGACTCCACTCTCCGTCTGTATATCTGTCTGTCTGTCTGTCACCGGGCTGTATCTCATGAACCGTGATAGTTAGACAGTTGAAATTTTCGCAGATGATGTATTTTTGATGCCGCTATAACAACAAATACTAAAAATAGAATAAAGTACATATTTAAGTAGCTCCCATACAAAAAACGTGATTTTTTTGCCGTTTTTTTGCTCGATATTAATAACGGCAACAGGTAGACGCTTGAAATATTCACAGAATATTTAGTTGTACATTCAGTTTAAAAATAAATAATTAAATAAATATTTAAGGGGGGTTCCCATACAACAAATGTTTTCCGTTTTTTGCTCGATGTTAATAACAGCAACAGATACTAATGTTGTATAGATAAAGAATGGTACGGAACCCTTCGTGCGCGAGTTCGACTCGCACTTTGCCGGTTTTTATCGTTAAGCCTGACTAATTATACAATTTTTTATGTGGAAAACATTGTGATGCCAACGTACAAAGTTTTTGCTTCTCATATTAATAAAAAATTATTTATTTGGTCATAATTATATCGATATAAAGTTCGGATAAAACGGACACACTAGTTCCTCCGTAACTCATAAGTATACTTAATCATTTATGTGCTGATATTAACTATAGTTCGGTGCATGACCTTTTCATTGCCACACCTTTGCCATTATGTCGGCTTGGCTCATGGGTCATTTAAGGCGGTGGCTCCATTGTCTAAGTTCAGAACATTGAAGCAAGAACATTAAAGAATAATGTTTTACTTTTTCAATCATATCGTACAGTACGAGAGAATTCTTGGTAAGAAGTTTTTTTTAACACTGTAGTGCTCTGCCCGCGATTTTGCTCGTGTTTTCCGAAATATTAAGTGTCCTATGTCTTATTCCATCATGGATTAATGTGCAAAATTTTATGAAAATCCGTTCAATAGTTTTTGCATGAAGAAGTAACAAACATCCGTATACAATTTCACATCTATACATCTATCTATACATCTATACTCTATACATACATACATACAAATAAATAAAATTGGAGTGTCTGTTTGTAATATTAAAATAACCGCTTTTTACTAAGTGCATTTAGATGTATACACGGTACATATACCAAATAAACATTTTTTACACTTTTTGTCTGTCTGTCTGTCGGTTTGTTTGTTCCGGCTAATATCTGAAATGGCTTGACCGATTTTGACGGGATTTTCACTGGCAGATAACTGATGTAACAAGGAATAACTTAGGCTACTTTTATTTTAGGAAAAAATATTTTGTTAGGCGATACGAAGTTTGCCAGGTCAGCTTGTTTATAATATTCGTAGGATATTAAATCTTGTGCTTTTTCATTTTAACACAAAAATGTACCTAGTTAATTACAAAATTTCGTATCCTAATTAAAACTAAAAAACTGCGGATATCCAGGACAGTGACCTGTTTTGTAACTATGAAACTGCTAATAGCATAAAAACAAAATTGGCACAAACCCGCCCGTCTCATCTCGTCACAAGTGAGTTTTTGTCAGTTCTCATCAGAACAGTGCTCGGGAATAATGGTGCACTAAATTGTTGTTCTGAATGAATATGATGTTGTAGTATAAATGGTGTTTTATACTAGAACTAAAGCATTGATGCTAAAGATTAATTTGCTTGGCGATATATGTACAATAAGGGAGACCACCTCTTCAGTTACATTTGACCGTAATTTAATGTGTTAAAGACTTACGAGTACTTCACGTTGACATTTTTTATTGTTTTATTTTCTTTTATAAATATATTGATGTATATTTTTAATAATAACATTTATTAATGTTAAATTTAGCCTTTGAACTTTTTCATTGTACCATATCTTTACACTTTATCCTACTGTGTCGTATTAGCTACATATTTAATGACACGTTCGTTTTTAGGGTTCCGTAGCCGAATGGCAAAAAACGAAACCCTTATGGATTCGTCATGTCTGTCTGTCTGTCCGTCCGTATGTCACAGCCACTTTTTTCCGAAACTATAAGAGCTATACCATTGAAACTTGGTAGGTAGATGTATTCTGTGAACCGCCTTAAGATTTTCACACAAAAATAGAAAAAAAGCAATAAATTTTGGGGGTTCCCCATACTTAGAACTGAAACTCAAAAATGTTTTTTTTCATCATACCCATACGCGTGGAGTATCTATGGATAGGTCTTCAAAAATGATATTGAGGTTTCTAATATCATTTTTTTCTAAACTTAATAGTTTGCGCGAGAGACACTTCCAAAGTGGTAAAATGTGTGTCCCCCCCTGTAACTTCTAAAATAAGGGAATGATAAAACTAAAAAAATTATATGATGTACATTACCAAGCAAACTTCCAACGAAAATTGGTTTGAATGAGATTTAGTAAGTAGTTTTTTTTAATACGTCATAAATCGTAAACCGCAAAAAACATTGATCAAAGTTACAACGAACTACAAGAACTTTTATATTATGTTACTTGCTGCTACGGAACCCTTGATGGGCGAGTCCGACTCGCACTTGGCCGCTTTTTTACGATTCGTGTATGTGTAGACCTAGTGTTATTAGAATTAATGTACCACTGAAATTATAAAAATGAATAGCTTTAAATCACTACTCGAAAAAATAATGAAGCATCGAACTGGAATTTAGGTTTGCAATTTCGTTGTATAGTTGTGAGCGAATAATTCAAGAGTTAGCGCATAATAAAATTTCATTTGAATTAAAACATATCATCTTCAGTTTTCATTAATGTCAGTTTGAGTCATTGTTCGCTTTTTAGCACCAATTGTTGTATTCTTTTCGGCATCAAATTTTTTCAACAAAATCTTTGTAATGCAGAATATTATGATCAAATTATCATTTCCCAAGTTCGACGCATACAGAGTCGCATGAACTACTAGTTTGTTATACTTACCTACAGTTTAAGAAATGTTTACTCCACGTAACCTTACTACTACTTACGTTCCTTACTTTACCTGTATTTCTTTTATTACATTCATTGCTGACGTCACAAATTCTCTTTATATTTATAGCGCTCAATATTGCATTCAAGTTATTCGAATAGCGACCTTTATCGTTTATATTGCATGTCTTGCCTTTGTGTTCTTTGGATATGGCTTATCTAAAGTGGACGTATTGTGACTCATCTGTTATACAGAAGCTTCAACCCGCAGGCATAAAACTTTATACTTGTTTATATAAAATTTCATAGCTCTGAGGTATTTATAAACAACTTCTCAGTCTTGTTACTACTAAAATAACAAGGCATGTGCTTTCTATTTCTTCAGAGAGCGGTGTTTTCACATAATTATCTTAAACTTAATTTTTTTTTGTTTGTGTGTTCGAGTGTACCGAGAATTACTTAAATATTGGTTTTGTTCTTTGGTCTTCATTAATATATACTAATATTATAAAGAGAAGAGATTTGATTGTTTGCATAGAATAGGCTCCGAAACTACTGAACCGATTTGAAAAATTCTTTCACTGTTGGGAAGCTACACTATCCCTGGGTGACGTAGGCTATATTATATTTTCAAAAAAAATAGGAATCCTTAATAAAACTCCAATAATGTAACCCAAGTTGTAAAAAAATAAGAAAACCGAAGCAAAGCGAGGGCGGTTTCTCGTTTTACATAAAGTTAAACAAAAGTGAGTAGTTTTCTACCTTCCATAATAGAACTCAGAGCCCTTCGAACGATGGTCCGGCATGGTAAACAATGCTTCACTTCACACAGTTAAAATTAAATAATACGGAACGTATTAGGTTCAGTTTTCAGCTTATTTAGATTTAATTCTGGATACTGTGCTTTACAATAACTGAAATTAGTTTACTTCACCAAATTTCATACTACTAATTTATCTGAGCGTAAATTTCTCATTGTGTTTTCGAACAAAGCTTCAAATTTCCCGTCGCAAGACAAACCTCTGAACACAAACTCACTCACGCCATCCGCACGGGACAGTTGCTACGTCATATAATATGATTTCACGACATATAACATGTTTAATAACATTCTACATGTTTGATGGAAGAAAAGCTTTCGTTGTTGCTTCATTGTTTCCTTAGTTCTCATTATAATTACTGGATAGGTTTACTATCTAGATTACTGACCTATCCAGAGAATAATTATGGATAGTTACCTACAGAAGAAACAATATCAACTAATAACTAATGTGGTGACTTTTTCTTAATATTGTGAACGTGCTTGATAATATTCATTCAATGTTTTCTTTTAATTATTCGAAATTCATTTAAAGATTTCATAAATCAATCTAATCTTTAATCTCTAACAACAATTGTGTTAGTCTCTGTAAGGCATTTTGTTCGAATGTGTTTATCAAAGAAAATCAGTGTTATTTTTTATGTAGTCATAGCATTATGCCTACGTATTTTACCTTTTTAAATGACAACACAGTGTTTTCATTTCTTAGCATTTTACTTGCCTACTTGTTGTTCTTGCAATTAAACTATTTATTATTTTAAAACTTTATTTACATATACACATATATATACATATATCATCAAAAAATATTAGACACCTTTTAAACTTGCAATACCTCGCATTGTATATCACAATACTTCGGGTGTAAGTTATATGCTCCCTTGCATTGTATATTCACCGTGAACATTATAATAATATTATTTAATACAAGAGTTAAAAAACCTTCAATTTTATCGTTCGGCTAGCATGTATTTGCCGGAGCTCACATAACAAAGCCTTGCAAAGACAAACTTCAACACGCAAACCGCATAAGGCCTCGCTCTATGGAGCGTTCTATATCAACGCGAATGACCTGACCACATTCTATGATAAACGAAATGCATTTTCGCATCATACGTGTAAACTAAATTGCTTTTTATCATATTCAAAGTCGCACTTAGATTAAACTGGATATTTATGGAAATGGTTCGCGGATAGTTCGCGATATAAAACGTACTCAGTTCTTGGGACGATTATGTCTGTATTTTTAACATACATATCTCAGATCAATAAAAAAGGTAGATAACTCACCGCCTTGATTTTGAGTGTAGCAGAGTCCTGCCGGTACCTCTTACCTGCCAGTATCTACTTTAACCATAGGTTTAAGCACTTTAAGCGTGATTGCTAGTAAACACACAAATTGCGCAGAGCGGGTTGGTATTTGTCGGCTATACTAAATCTAATCAAATCAAATCAAAGTCTTTTAATCATATAGGTATCACTGATACACTTATGCACGTCATTTTTTTAACCTACCAGCTTTTTGAAAGGGTGTTTTGTCATGGTGGAGAAGAAAAGCCGTAAAGAAACTCCTTGCACATCTTTTAAAATTATGAAAAGTTGCATAATAAATTCAAGGTTATGTACTTTTTTATTGATCTAAGATACATACATAAAATATTTACGTTTATTTTTAACATCAATTAACACCGTAACCACCAACGAATATACCACACCAATTCATATAGTTAAGATTGTAATCAAACTCGAATAATTAATTTTATTACTTACGAGCAACCGCCCTCGCTTTGCTTTGGTTTTCTTATTTTTTTACAACTTGGGTTACATTATTGGAGTTTTACTAAGGATCCCTAATTTTTTTGAAAATATAATATAGCCTATGTCACCCGGGTATAATGTAGCTTCCCGACAGTGAAAGAATTTTTCATCAATCAAATCTTTCCTTTTTATAATTTATTTTTTAATATGCATACGCTAGAAAATCGTCGCGAGCAAATAGATTTAACTTTTTTGTACAGAATTCTTAGAAATCAAATAGACTGCCCTGAACTTTTAAGTAAATTTGGTTATAACGTACCCCGAAACAACTTTAGAAAGTGTATTACACCTCTTCGAGTTCCATTTCGCAAAACAGTGCTCGGTGCAAATTCAGCAATTCCACGTCTTTGCAAATTACTAAATGGATGCCATGGGTCATTGGACATTAATAATATGTCGCTTCTATCATTTAAGAAAGCTATAACTTTAGGCCAGCACAAATAGATCCACTGACAATTTAAATTAGGTATTATTAGTACGTAGATAAATTAAACTACCTGATTATTACGTGCATGCTGTGTTTGCCTTAAAAGGTTAAACACATAGTAATTAAGAATAATAATATATAATATTAATAATAATAAGTTATAAGGTTGATTTGTATGTTGAGTGTTGTAACCACTGGCAGACCTAAATAAATAAATAAAATAAATAAATAAATAATATTGGCGGTCTGCTTGCGGTTCTGTCGTCTTTTTCCGGGATAATAAGACGTACCCTATATGTTATTCCAGGTCATGCTTTCATGAAAGTTGTTCAGTAGTTTTCCGTGATACATTAAGACAAATAAGTATAAGATCAAAAAAGTATTCAAAACACGTTAATTCATTAAATTTTCCCAAACTTTCAATATAGTAAGGGTGAAATGTCGACCACTGAGAGACCACTCAATTCTAATATAACGTAGCATGTGTAACTTTTGAGAAAACTTCGTCCTTTCCGCAAAATTTAATTCCTTATTGTATGAAAGCAATTCGTTGCACAACGCGACAACAGCACAGCGTAGTAAACTAAGTTGTGTCTTTGACATCGCTTGCGCCTAACTGGATTTGCATATAACGTCGTGAACATAGTGTGTACTGAATTTATAAAGTTTGTATTGTAGAGGATTGGAACTGTGAAACGGTGATAGATGTCTTGTATACTGATGTTACGATTTGTTTCGTGATCTGACTTAAGTAGATCGAAAATGTCAATAACTGTAGGTTGGTCTTTTATCGCGGTAAGGTCAGGTTGATAACCTAACCTGATTGATAACTTAACCTGATAAGGTTATCGCAATTTGTTTCATTTTTCGTATCCAGATATATCATTAACTAGATATACAGATATTACAGTAATCTTGAGGAGTATGCTAGACTGTGATATATTTTTGGGACAATTTGAAAAATATTAACATTGTCTGTCTTTGCTTCAACGCACTAACAAATCACTACTGAGAATGCGTTAAGGAAGCCCAGAGCATACTCCACCATGCCGCTCCAGTATGGATTGGTGGAGGGGTTATTGGCCAACCCAAGTGTCGAAAGTTTACATGCCGCTCGGGGGCCTCCGACATAGCTTAACGACTGTTATCTTACGATAACACATAATACGAGCGATAAAAACCGACAACTTCACGTACGAAGCGCTGAAGATTTTTAGTACTAGCGTTTACCTATCCAACTGATAAATAACTAGCTGACCCGGCGAACTTCGTATCACCCAGCAAACTATTTTTTTTTAATAAAAGTAGCCTAAGTTACTCCTTGTTACATCAGCTATCTGCCAGTGAAAGTCCCGTCAAAATCGGTCCAGCCATTTCAGAGATTAGCCGGAACAAACAGACAGACAGACAGACAGACAGACGGACAAAAATGGTAAAAAATGTTGTTTTGGTATATGTACCGTGTATACACCCAAGTGCACTTAGTAAAAAGCGGTTATTTTAATATTACAAACAGACACTCCAATTTTATTTATTTGTATGTATGTATGTATTGTATGTATGTATAGAGTATAGATTAACAATGAGACAATGATTGGTTCATGATCATGATTACATTTTTGCCTGTAACAAAAATTTTCCACCATACACTTTTGTTTACGTTGGTTAAAGCTCCTAAATCGTGTAAATATTTTCGTTTAATCTAAATGAAAATTGTCTGATGACGTAAAATACTGTGCGTGCTTAGTTTCATGTTTCGCATAAATTTTCTAGCTGATATTTTACACCCCATTTTATTTTCAACGGTACATTTTATAAATAATAGCTCGCATTTTGCTGACTTTGACTAATTTGTTGACGAAATGAATGTATTGCATTACTTTAAATCTAATATTTTACACCCTATTTTATTTTTAACAAAATAAATATATTAAATACACACAGGTTGGTGACATTTTGATAGTTTTATACATTCAAGAAAAAGTATGGATCTTCGAATTCGAAACTACAAGTATGTAGTACATTTGTATAATATCGTCGTTGCGACTTTAAGACCTCTTATGTGTTATGTGCCACTTTTGGCAAAATCACTTTTTTACGTCAAATGATTCTACATTTTGAAGCACTATCGAATTCAAAAACTCTCATTTGTGTTCGACGTTTCCATCGTAATTTATTCACCAAATTCAAAATCACCTGTGTGCTTGTTAAACAAAATTTTATCGATTTTTATCGATTCCCTCAAAAAGCTATTTTTTTACACATAAGAGGTCAAAGTTGCAACGACAATTTGTAGGCATAACGAATTCACTAGTACTTTATAGCCCAACAATTAAAGGTAACGTGGACGGGACCGGGACGGGACGGGATGTGAAGTTTTGGAAACATCGTTTTATAGAAAATATAAACGATAGCGCATACGCCACGGAGGCACGGACAGGACGGTAACGGGGCACGCACGTATATTTATGCCCCGTCCACGTCCCGTCCCCGTCCTGGACGAGACGTTACGTATGCAGCGACCTTAAATCCGAAAGGTGGCAATGATTAAGGCGTGTTTTTAGTATTTTAACTATAATTATATTGTTTATACGTAATAAACATACATCCAAGAATATTATAATACGAGTATAATAAATAAAAAGTTTGTGAGAATGTACCTATGTATGTATATTTGTTACTCTTTCATGCAAAAACTACTGAACCGATTTTCATGAAGTTTAGCACATAGGTAGACCTGTGACCTGAACCTGATAAATAATAATAATAACATAAAGGGGACCTATTATCCTGGAAAATGAGGGCAAAACGCGAAAAAAAGTGCGCTAGTCAAATATATAGTCCGAAAACGATAAGCTTCTGTTTATATATCAACATAATATTATGGAAAGGACCAAGTTTCCAAGTCCTTATAGCATATAACACGATACTGGCGTACTGTTAGAAACTGAGGGATTATGTTTCCTGAACTGAGACAAGGTTGTGAACGTTACAATAGATTTCACGATACATAACGTCTTTGATTTTAAGATTATAGCAAAGACTATTTTAATAATGATAAAAAAATTCAATGTAGATAAAATAAACAATGTTTTGTTCTGTGGTAATCAAATCAAATCAAATCAAATCAAATGTTTTTATTCAAAATTGGTTTGGTTTACAAACACTTTTTGAAATTCATGCAAGTTATGCCAATGCTTCAGACAAAGCCCTACTGTGAGAGGGCCCGGGAGACGAAGCAGCAAGAAACTTCCGGGTTTGTTTTTTTCCTACTCACAGTTACAGATAGCACTTATCATCTACTACAATCTATATCCATAAAACTCATGTCCAAGCAGTCTTGTCTTTAAAATAATCATCTAATTTGTAATATCCTTTCGTCATAAGAATACTTTTAATATGAGTTTTAAATTTAAGGTAAGGCATTTCTGTAAATTTCGATGGAATTTTATTATAAATCTTTACACATGAACGAGCCACCAGTTTTACATAGTCTAAAATTTGGTACAATCAGTTTAGCCTTGTTCCTCGTATTAATATCGTGGATGTCACTCTTCTTAAAAAAACTATCGTAATATTTCTTAACATACAAAACATTATCCAATATATATTGTGACACCACAGTTAAAATATTAATTTCCTTAAAGAGATCCTTAAGCGAGTCTCTATTGTGACATCTCTGGAAAATTGAGTCAGACATGGCACGCTCAAAAATAAATAAAAATGTTTTGGCACCATACGTACCAAACGTATCAAACTAAAAACTTAATTATTCGAATTACAAGTTAACCTAGAGTAGGTGCGCTCAAATTGACTCCTTTAATAATCGCGCGGGGTACATGTGTAGCCCATTTTGAATGCAAAAATTTTGGGCACTTGTAGGGAGAATAAAAAAATCCTCAATATTATGGATAATCATCTTTACTTTTATCATTTAATAAATAATAAAACAACAACATATAATCTCTTTGTAGTTATTGAGATAAATCTTTTGTTGTCAGAAATTATTCGTCTTTTAGTTCAATGCAGCTATACCTATTGTTACTAAATAATAGCAACCGCCTGTTCGATGAATATGCACTGTAGTCCAAAAATCTATCAATAGATCGCGCTGTATAGATTTTTGAATCTCGCTGTTGATATTTTTAAGAGGTCTATAAATAATACGTTAAGTTTCATTGGCCTTTCGAGCTGGATTGTACCAGCGACCTATGAATATTCATAAACAAATATGTTATAGCAATTTCTTTTTACATCTAAAGCAGGGATGTTACAGATTTGAAATTCTGGGTCCGGATACGGACAGCAATTATATTATTCCGGCTTCGGATACTCATGTTCGGATAATTTTGGTTACGGATATTAGATTTTTTAAGTAACTTTTTGTAGTAAAATACAAATAGGTAAGAAGAAAAGAATAAGCAAACAATAAAATTCAAGCGACCAGCGCAGCTTGTCTGTCGGTCAGCTGGACCGAGCAGATCCAAAAACCTGTCATAACACGTCTCATTTACACTCCGCCTCTATCCGAAACTATCCCAAACCAGATTTCATACCAGATTCGGTTACGGTTACGAATAGATTTTTATCACGGATATCCGATAGATTCGGTTACGGACACGAAGCTACTTAACATCCCTGGTCTAACCCAGTCACGCACGATCCTCGCTTATGAATGTAAACAATTGAATTACAGTTATAAAACAGAACGTGTGCCATTTCGCAGTTCAACATACAAATAAATAGAAGTCCTACTTGCTACCATGAAATCGGATTCAGCCGTCGTCAGTGGGTACGTCCGGGCGTGGACGAACGCTAAACAAATAATTTTCCACCGTTCAAATATTTATTCAGACCCGGGATCCCTAACAAGGACAAAGCAGAAAATATTAGCACATGACATCTTCAGGGTAATAGGATCTTATTTATTATTATTTTTATGATGGCTTTGTGTTTAGAACGTTTATCTCTCACAAAGGGCTACGGGTTCGAATTCTACACACATCTTTTGTTATCACAAGTTATCATCCATGAACATCAGCGACACAAAAGGCATCATTTAAGTTGCTGGCCAATTAAAAAAGAAGGATTTATTCAAAGTTGTTAAAATAATTTGTTCTCAACAATAAATGTACTTAACATGTTTTTTGCATTTAAACATTTTTTCTTTACTGTACATACAGAAGAAATAATGCAAATATAGTGATGTAAATATAGCTGTCCTTCATGAAGACTATCATAAAAGGCGCGGAGAAAATGCAGTCAGACCTCAAAACCTATTTTCTAAGACACGTTCTTAAACCGTTATTATGTAGAAGAAGTCTCAACGTCGTACTTGTTCTTTGTGTATATTTGAATTCTTTTTGCCTGAAATGTACGATGTAAAATAAGAGGCAAGTATGAATTCTTAAAACTGAATTTTAAGAATGTGACGGTTAATAAATAAGGCGTTGTATCCTAATCATCGTTTCCATCACACCCCGAAAGTAACTATTTCACTGCTTATCTTGGGTATGCTTATTAAACATATGCTTGAAAGATAAAAAATGCATTGTTTAAAAGTGCATTATGTCAAAAAAAAAACTTAAATATACCATTCCTATCTCCGTAGGTATCTCATTAAATACTGTGCGTAAAATTTTCGGACTCAAAGTAATTCAAGGGAAATAAGAAAAAAATGTATAACTTTATCGATAAAGGATAACTTACAATTTAAAATAACAACTCCTCTACGTAAATATGTCTGACGGAATCATATCGTTCTTATAAAATTACATGGTATTTGTAAATACGAAAATAATTCACACCAAACATACTTCCACAACATAACTTGGTTATGATTGATGAGTAATGTTAAATATTTCACGAAAACCAATTCCATAATCTGTTGAACCCTCAGAGACATTCCGTCCTTTGAAGATCCTTGAATATCCCGTAATTCTCGGCTCTACAATCCCTTTAGCTGTTAACCATTAAGCTGCTAACCATTTATTAACTTTTATAGGAGTCTACACTGAAGCGCGTACCATACCATGACCGTGCTATCAATGTATCAGGTTATAGAAGGCAACACTATAATACCTAGATGCTCTATGCGTACTGAAACGAATCAACGGCGTTCTATGCCTGTATCTATACATCTTCATCGCTCTGTTCATGATAAGGAACGGTGATGGAACTGTCTAGTGGGAATTGTGTCATACTTTTCAGTGCAAAGAATATTTTTTTAGGTTTATATTACTGTCATGGTAAAGTGCCAGTGGCGTAGCTAGCCCTAAGGAGGCCCCATATCAATATCTGTTGTCGGGCCCCTCAACGTCAACTGTCAAATATAAAAGGAGTGCCAACTGTAGCGGTCGTAGGCCGCTGGCAAGCTTTTTTTTTTGGGAGTGTTAGTGGGGGCCCCTATAAGCTGGGGGCCTCGTATAATTGATACGGCTGATACTGCGGTAGCTACGCCCCTGTAAAGTGCGGTACAGACCTTAGACAGACGATGTTAGGATAATTTCTAAGTTTATAACTTTATGTAATAAAATTACAACACACCAATTAAAACCCTAAAACGTAAAACCCACCGTTTAACACTCCTCATCTTTTACAAAACGTACTCTGAAATTTATTCTCAAGTTGTACAAACAGTCGATTTGCTGAATAATTTATTTCTCGAACCCGACTCGACTAATTGCTACTTCAACAAAAAGTTCGAATTATAGCTTGTTGAAATAATGATGCGAATAAATAAATTGAAACCAATGCAAATTTCCGACGATTCGGCATAATTATAACATCCTTTTTATCACGATTGATACTTAATTTTTGGGGTCAAAATTGCCTCTTACATTTATTTTATTTAAGTTTTTAATGTACGGTTGGGCTATTTTATACTTTTTTCGTAGTGCAAACATCAATAAAATTTCCAATTACTTCAGCTGAATCTGTAAATATGACGAGCATACCTTTTATGTAAACACGAGTCGGCATACTCAGTTAGTTTCAAACTTCGCCATCCACGCCCACTTGAAAAATTCACCTTGTATATTAATATTTCGTGTACCCGCTGAGGAGATTTATTTTATGAAGCTATCTTTGCATGCGACACTGCGCCACTTAAGTGATGACAAAGAACGAGCTATGATTAATTGAATGCAGATAAAATTTCATGTCCTTGACCATTGAGGACTTTTTTTATGGAAATAGCCGGCAAACGAGCTGACGATCCGCCTGATGGTAAGTGGCCATCGTCGCCCATGGACATCAGCAACACCAAAGGCATCACTGATGCGTTACCGGCCAAGAAACAGAGAAGAAAAAGAAAGAAAGAACAAGAAAAAGAAGAAAAAATCCTGAGCATTATCAGGTCAAAACCAATAAAAATCCAGTGTTATTAGTGTGTGAAGCAATTAGTATATTAGTAGCAATTAGTTTGTTTATTTTAGCGTTATAGGAGGAACTTCTGTTTCAACTTGAAAGGTTTAACAAACAAACTAATATTGTCACTTAAATAAAAGCTTATAAAAACTCTATGTTCCAAAACTTCTAGACACATATAAACATCAAATAGATTTTGTTCAAGAATTTGCTACTACAAGAAAATAAAATTCCAATGTTAAACGTGTGATACCTATTATCCATAAAATAATAATAATATGTTTGGATATTAATGAATACCATGAGAATTTTTAAAAATCTCCGTACACGTATTTTTATTCAGTATCGTATATTTTTTTATTATTTGGTATTTGGTATTTTTAAACAGACGACGAGTGTATGTGATATTTTTTCAAACTACACATGAGAGGGTTTTTAGGGTTCCGTAGCCGAATGGCAAAAAACGGAACCCTTATGGATTCGTCATGTCTGTCTGTCTGTCTGTCTGTCTGTCTGTCTGTCTGTCTGTCCGTCCGTATGTCACAGCCACTTTTTTCCGAAATTATAAGAGCTATACTGTTGAAACTTGGTAAGTAGATGTATTCTGTGAACCGCATCAAGATTTTCACAAAAAATAGAAAAAAGACAGTAAATTTTGGGGGTTCCCCATACTTTGAACTGAAACTCAAAAATATTTTTTTCATCAAACCCATTCGTGTGGGGTATCTATGGATAGGTCTTAAAAAAGTATATTGAGGTTTCTAATATCATTTTTTTCTAAACTGAATAGTTTGCGCGAGAGACACTTCCAAAGTGGTAAAATGTGTGTCCCCCCCCTGTAACTTCTAAAATAATAGAATGATAAAACTAAAAAAAAATATATGATATACATTACCATGAAAACTTCCAACGAAAATTGGTTTGAATGAGATCTAGTAAGTAGTTTTTTTAATACGTCATAAATCGTAAACCGCAAAAAACATTGATCAAAGTTACAACGAACTACAATAACTTTTATATTATGTTACTTGCTGCTACGGAACCATTCATGGGCGAGTCCGACTCGCACTTGGCCGCTTTTTGTTCAGGTATTAATTAATACGAAACTTGTATAAAACCTAATTCCAATTTAATTGATAGTGCTAATATGTATAATATGTCGGCGTAAAATAAAATAAGTTCGTAGTAATCTATCAAAATTAAGAAAAAGGAGAACTGTCATTACGGTAGACAGATTGGTACATAGATTGGTAGGATCGCGGAATCATAATAAAAGTAAATAACTTTGAATTGATGAAACCAAGTGTTATCAGGCAATAAACGTAGAGTACTGAGGTAGAGTATCCTTGTGCCTGTCGAATTGTGTGTTTTATTTACTATCCTGGCAGTCCTGACATGTAACTACGCCCACAGAGAGAGATCTATGTTCACAGTACTGAAGTGCTCTTTGATACCTCAGTTTGATACATGGTTTACAGAGATTACCTGAACATACGAAAGCATACACTCCAACCCAGCCTTGTACGATATATATAATATAGTCATATATAGTCACATAATCATATAGTATTCTTGTTTGAAATATTAAATAGCAATGCAGATTCTGGTTTAACTTTAATTCCGCTTACAGAACTTGTACTAGCAATTTTTTTTTGTTTTAAATCCCAAAAGCCCGACTGTAAATATTATTGTATCATGGAACGTGAAGTAAAACGGGTATGCATAATGACATAATGCTTCCACAAAAAATATGTAACAGTAAAAATGGGCCAAGCTCCAAACCCTCATAATAAATAAGTCAGCCTATCAGATTAAAATTTATCAGAGTGAACGCTATGGTCATAGTTTCTCATTCAACTTTATTTTCGGAAGCAAACTATAATGTACTCCTAATTATTTGATTAAATACTACGTTCAAATTTCCAAAATATCAAAGTACACATTTTTCTTTTATTCTCGTCACAATCTACACATGAATTGTCTTACAATTTTGATGGTCAATTAATTACTTAGTCATAATATTATGCATATTGTTTAACCTTTCCCATACTTAAAGATCGGAATAGTGAAGACTCAATTTCGCACTCCCCAGAGCATAAGAAGCTAAAAACCAGGATAACTTGTTCATACGAGACCTCGTTACTATGGCTAGTGAACTGCCGTGAGCTCAGATACTCAGGAAAAAACATTCATTTGCGCTCAATCCATTGAAATTTTATAATTTCTAGATAATAGATTCTGTAAATTATGCAATAGAATATAAACTGATGTTCTGTGGTTTAAACTGATTTATATCAACGCAGGGATGGCTCTGATTAACAACTAATTCAATTACACTGATGGTGATAACTGATACTGATATACTATCAGATACTGATTCCAGAGTGACCTCCAGCCTTCCCTATAGCCACCACAAGCCTTGCAAACTGATCTGATTCTGATACTGGACAATCTGATATCTGATTCTGTAATATATTCGATAAAATATTCCGTCCGACTCATTGGTAACTGATACACAACAGTTAGAATAATCTGTTAATGGATGCACAGATGGATTAAGTCTAGGCATATACTGGATCTTTTGAGGTATTGCCATGGGGAGGAGCACTATAACATGGGGTTCTTCAAAAAGGTGTAAAAAGAGATCTCCTTTAAGACCGGCACTGAATTGGCGATTCCTCTGATATTACTCATGTCCATAGGCGACGAAGACCATACCATCGGGTAGCCCGTCTGCTTTTTCGTCCTTCCGCCCTTCACGCTATAAAAACACTGCGTTTTTTCCGCTGCGGCATAATGTAGCATCGCAGTGTTGCTATTACGAATTTTTCGCCATGTGACTTTTCCTTGTTCGATACGGTATAATAGTGCAGGGCGTTGTGGCGAAAAAAACGCGCAGTGCACGCCTAAGCTAAAAGAGAATAATTTATCTTCGCTGGACATGTGCACGCAACGACTCGTCACAGAATGTGTCAAACAAAAGTTTACCCACAGTCATTATTTCCATATCAACTGTATATTAATAATAATATTATATTAATACCTATTTTATTCTAGTTGTTGTTTTCTACCACCATTAATAAAAAGAGTTAAGCTCAGTTGGGAAACTGTTTCTTGGAATTTTGAGATACTTTTTAGAAACATAAATATAAAAAAAGGTATCGGTTACATAAAGTGTCTATTCATAGAATCTAACCTGAGCTTACTAGGCTGCAAAAGGCTATCTACACGAAATTCACGAGTCAAGTAAAATCGGCTAATAATAAACTTTGCCATAACTATTTATCTGCCAACCCTACTTATCCAGAATGACTATTAATGCCCCCACAGGTAAAGTGACCTCTGCTAATCCCATTGCAGTGACGGGACGTATGTAAATGGGATCCTTCATGTGCTCTATGCAAATACGTTGAATTTACCTAAGTTATTTAGATAGGTCTCCTCATCTCTGTGACAGGTTTGCGTAAATTAATGGCAAAGGTCGTTAGAGTGGACAATGGGTTTGTACATAAATGTTATCTACATCTACGTACTAATTTACATTTTGGGAAAATTTACAGGCAGCAAATAATAATAAACGCTTGCACGCTATAATATTTGTGTCAGTTAAGAAAGGACTTCGCCGAAATTAGGCCTACTTCATTGTTCATTACAGAAACTATAATACATCCAAAAAAACTAGATTTTTGCCTGATCTAGACACGCGGTAGCGTGTCAAGCCAATTTCAAGTGTCGTCCAAAAATCGTCATTTTTATCACTGACTTACCTACAGATCAAAACTCTAACCCAGTTCCAGATGACCTAGAAATTTGATATTTGGCATCAAGGTAGACTATTAGGCTTATGTAAAGAAAAAAATCTAAAAATTGAAAATTATTGATAATTAGTAAAACTAGTAAATTAGAGGTTCCGCTGTATACAATAATTTTACAAATAATAATAGGTTTTATTATTATTTATTATCCATAAATAGGTATTATTTAGTATATATAAATACTTACAATTTCTAGACAAAAAGTAATGATATCTCACCAAAAACATAAATGTGAAATGAGACCCAATTTCAAAAAATAGAATTGAGATCTAAATGGGGGCCAAGTTCTGTGTAGCCTAAGTCAAGTCAAATGTAGAGCTTCAATTACATCTCCTTGTGACTAAAATTTGTTGACTAAAATAGGCTTTTCTACACAGAACTTGGCCCCCATTTAGATCTCAATTCTTTTTTCTTTGAAATTGGCTCTCATTTCACATTTATGTTTTTGATGAGATTATATATAACAAAGAATAATATAAAATTACAATTGGAATGTGTTATAAAAGTTAAAAATTATTTTATTAGAATGAAAAATTTCAACGATCGATTTTTACTACAAAACTATCAATTTTATGAAAAAGGATATTCAGTGAAAACTCTAAATATTTTACCGTCCGTCATCAATTTCATAATAATGTTATTATGGCAAGTAAACAGGGCAACTATTACATAACAGGAATCCTACTAATATTATAAATGCGAAAGTTTGGATGTTTGGATGTTTGGATGTTTGGATGTTTGTGTTGCAATCACGCAAAAACGGCTGATCGGATATAGATGAAATTTGGCACACAGATAGTTTAATACCTAGAATAATATATAGGATACTTTTTATCCCGAGATATTGATCTATTCCCGAGGGAGAAGAAGTAAACTAAATGGTAATAGGAAAACAGTTTTGACGTTTGTCATCACAGTGACATTAGAAAACTCAAAACAGCTGATTAAGTGATTAAATTATAATTGGTTCATTGTTTTAATATGTTTATTTACAAACATATAAAAATTTGCGGTGAGGCACATTGTGATCATTTTTATCATGCAATGGAAGCTTTAGTAACCATCGATCTCGTGTAAAATCAAGTAAAACAAACACAGCATTTTTTTAAGGCTGCTTACACATCAGCGTTTGTCGAGCGTTCCTAGCGCTGGACGCTTGATCGATGAATTATAAAAAAATAATAATTTTACGTTGAATAAGTATTCGTAGCTTATCAACGTTTTTCCTAGCTCTAAATAAAAATTCCAATTGAAATATTATATTATATCTTATCAGGTTTAATTAATAGCAAAAATATCAAAATGGCTGTCTGTAAAGTCTGTATACGGACGGAGATTTAACGTGACAACGTCTGTTCGTAGTATAAGTTTTTGGAACATAAGTTCACTAATTAGTCTATTCAACTCCGACGCCAGAAGCGCTCGCGTAGAAGAGAGACGCAAGGCGCGCGCCGGTCGAGCGAGCCTCTCTCTTTAATGCTGCGCGTGCATGGTAACGTTCCGGCAAATCTTACTTGGTCGTTACACAGTTTTCGTGAATGACACCTGAGTCAACCAATTTATAGACGTTGTCACGTCAAAAAATCATCAAATTTGGTTTTTAACATTCGTAAATATCTGCCTATATTTTTTCATTTACCTTATAAAAATAAATATAGATTTTTTTTAACTTATTTAGCAAATCATTAATCACGTGTGTCGGATGAACGCGTACGCTTATAAAATCCTAGTGTGTTGTCGGCCTTATGTCAATTCGGCCTTGTCAATATTTCTTTATTTTTTTATTGCTGTGCATGCATATAACCAGTGCTTTAGCCGAACACTACAAACCTTAAATAAGTTTTTAATGAACAAGACCGTTAGTATACAATGGGTTTAGGTAGGAATAGATTCGTTGTTTAAGAAGCGATTTTCATGATTTTTTTATTGTACTGGGAATTTACTCAACTTGGTCAATATAGAGAGACTATGGATTCTGGTTGTTAAGAGTGAGCTTCTCAGTCGTAGGGAATAACTGAATCGTGTTTAAATATGTTCGCTGTTGTTATCGTTGACATCGCAAGATGTGTGTCAGAGACGAAATATGACTCCTCAACGGAACAATTCAAATAACTAAACAATTTTCAAATATATTTGTTGTTCGTAAAGGGCTTCCAACATTTCTGTATGGAGCCTGGCATACCTACAAGTCCGCCATTTTGAAAAAACCTCGATTCGGCGGCCAGTGATGAAACATGTGTCAATCGATAGACTAAATGATTGTGATCAAAAAGTATTCAGTGATGAAATGTCGTAAGTGGTATACTTTCTGAGATATTTGAGTTCAAAACCGTAGGAAAATAAAGCAAAAAACATCGTTTCGGCCGATATTGATAAAACATGTATCAGTCGATAGTCTAAGACCTAAGTGATTACGATCAAAAAGTATTCAGTGATAAAATGTCGTAAGTGATATGGTTTCTGGGATATTTGAGTTCAAAACCGTACAAAAATAAAACATTTGTAATTAATTATCTTTTTATTATTAGTGTATCTGTAACTGTATCAGTGTTATGCCAGATAAGAAATATTATGAATATTTAGAATAATTACTATATGTATACATATAAAATCACAATATACATAAACAAAATTAAATAAATACAGTTTTATTCAGATTTACATATAACCATCTTATATATTAAGTAAATAAATATTTATAAATACATATATAACATCTGGTTGAAGACCATGGGCGACAACATTCTAATTGCTTCAGGTAGTGCTGCCGGACTTCTTGAAGGAGCTTTTGGTAGTCTATGATTTTTTGATGTCTACAAGCAAGGAGTTCCAGAACAGTATGAACTGTATTGTGAAGGAATTCCCGAAATAAGCAGTGCTATAGGTTTCCTTTAAATAAACAGGAGAAGACACATTATTCAAAATGGCATAAAATGTTGAGAGAATTCTGAAGTTTCGCCTGTATCAAATGGATAGCCATTTAAGTTAGGAATGGAACTGGGAAATGTGGTCATACTTACGTAAGCCGAAGATATATCTAATACAGTTATTAAGAAGGCGCAGCAATTTATTCAGAAGTTCCTCTGACAAATCTGTACAACACACATCAGCATAATCAAGGTGAGGGATGACCAGAGTGTTTATGGCGTATTTTTGGTTAAGTTTTTATGGCGATACAGCAATTGAAGTGTACCGGTCACTTTTTTCCTTACCTCAGTTACGTTATCTATACTAATATATAAAGAGGAAAGATTTGATTTTTTGTTTGCATTGAATAGGCTCCGAAACTACTGAACCGATTTGAAAAATTCTTTCACTGTTGGGAAGCTAGACTATCCCCGAGTAACATAGGCTATATTATATTAAAAAAAAAATAGGGATCCTTAATAAAACTCCAATAATGTAACCCAAGATGTAAAAAAATAAGAAAAACAAGCAAAGCGAGGGTGGTTACTCGTGTATTATAAAAATTAAACAAATTCGTCAAACAAACAACTGTAGGGTAGACAACAGTTAAGGGTAGAGATAAAATCGCGGGATGGTACTGCTCATGCATAGTGGGATAAAGAACCTTGTCATGTTGTTCCCATATAATGTGTGTTATATGGTTCTTGGCATGGGCTTGACATCAGGAAACATTGCCTTTATCACCAGCGGAATTTTTAGATTCAGTGATTGTCAAACATGATAATTATAGAAAACTAAGCCAATAGTGAATTTTAACTTTTGGTTTAGAGTAATTGCGAAAGCTGTAGCCGCTGGTGGCAAATAAATTACATATTTATAAACATAGTAGATTGTTTTTGCTTTGCTTTTTTTTTAATTCAAATCTACCCGTTATTAATAAATCAAGTACCTATGCAGCACATACACATATGACATAATATACTTATTTTTCATTATTGACCCAATAAATTCAAAATAAGTAAATGATAATTTTTAATGCATTATTTTTGTACGGTTTTGAACTCAAATATCTCAGGAAGTATATCACTTACAACATTTCATCACTGAATACTTTTTAATCGTAATTATTTAGCCTATCGATTGACATATGTTTCATCAATGTCCGCCGTAACGAAGTTTTTTTGCTTTATATTTCTACAGTTTTGAACTCACTTATCTCAGAAATTATATCACTTACAACATTTCATCACTGAATACCTTTTAATCGTAATTATTTAGCCTATCGAATGACTTATGATTTATCAATGTCCGCCGAAACGAAGTTTTTTGCTTTATTTTTCTACAGTTTTGAACTCACTTATCTCAGAAAGTATATCACTTACGACATTTCATCACTGAATACTTTTTGATCATAATCATTTAGTCTATCGATTGACACATGTTTCATCACTGGCCGCCGAATCGAGGTTTTTTCAAAATGGCGGACTTGTAGGTGTGCCAATTAGGTTCGATGCCCTTTAAGGGTAAAATCTACAAATCCGTCATAAGACTTGTCGTAACGTATGGATCAGAATGTTGGGCTACAAAGAAGATGGATGAGAGACGATTGCATATCATAGAGATGAGAATGTTGAGGTGGATGTGTGGAGTGACGAGAATGGACAAAGTAAGGAATGAGTATATTAGAAGAAAGTTTGAAAGTGGCAAAAATTACAAAAAAGTTAAAAGGGAACCGAATATCACGGTATGGGCACGAGATGAGGCGAGAGGAAACGCATGTGACGAGAAGAGTGATGGATATGAATGTGATGGATAGACGAAGGGGACGAGGACGACCAAGGAAAAGATGGATGGCTTGTGTTACAGATGATATGAAAGATAAGAGAGATAGTGTAAAGATGACGGCTGATAGGGAAGTGTGGAAGAGGAAAACATATTGCGCCAACCCCAAATAAAATTGGGAAATGGGCAGGATGATGATGAATGTTAACACTGTAAAACCAGACGCATAGACAAATAGATTTTTTGAAGTGAAAACTTCTTTAATACGGGGGTGATTTGAAATTCGATGAAACGAAACTGTCCAGTGGAGACTGGAGTTTAGTGGAGACGAGTTGAGTGGAGACTGGAGTTGAATGGAGACTGGAGTGAAGTGGAGACTGGAGTGGAGTGGAGACTGGAGTGGAATGGAGACTGGAGTGGAGTGGAGACCGGAGTGGAGTGGAGACTCGAGTTGAGTGGAGACTGGAGTTGAGTGGAGACTGGAGTTGAGTGAAGACTGGAGTTGATTGGAGACTGGAGTTGAGTGGAGACTGGAGTTGAGTGGAGACTGGAGTTGAGTGGAGACTGGAGTTGAGTGGAGACTGGAGTGGAGTGGAGTGGAGTGGAGTAGTAAAACCTACAATTATCATCTTCCCGAAATTTTATTCGTCTCATTATCTTGAAAACAAAATTTTTGAAGGTTTCACTTCTACCACGTTATGTGTGAATAGCACACATTTTATTTTTTTAAATTGTAAGTTAATGCTTGACTACAATTCCACCTGATGGTAAGTAGCGATGTAGTCTTGGTTTATTATAGGATCTATTTAGTACATAAATATACATATATATTTTTATACCATTCATACTTTAAGTATGATAATGATCATGTTTCGCGATGACCCGCGATGATTGCAAGGAAAATACTTAATTTGGCATACTTTTAATTTTAAATCATATTTTAACGATATAACAAACTGCAACTTCATCTTCGTAAATAAGGTCCACAGACAAATAAATCTTATTTTTGACTACGGAATCGTGTAATTTTTTAGTGATTTAATCGATATGGCTAAGAGGCTATATAATTTTTAGCTACTAAAAGATATGCATGGGGCAACCTCCCTCTTGCCACTCTATGGAGTACATAAAACACTGAGTCTCTTCGTTTCGTTTCGTTTCAATGCCCTTAATAAAGATGTCATATTATATGGAAGCATCCATTAAATATACCGATGTTATTTAAATAATGATATGGTTCGTTTGTGTTACGTTTGTGTAAACGTAATTCTGTTAATGGTTCTGCTGTTTATTCTAATTGCGGAATAACTTTATAGTTTTCCTCCAGTTTCCTCGCATCACAAAATTTACACGCTTTGTTAATTTTATCCCTTTTTATAAGCTTTTGGCTACTGAGATTCGCGTGTTGTGACTCGCTTCATACTCTAGCAACAGCCCATCTCCGTCATTCTGTTTCATGAGCATGTTGCTAACGTCGTTTACCTGCCTGTTCTGGCGTAGCAGCTCTCAAGCTTGCTGAAATTATTCCTCACGACGTTTCCTTTGATTTTTATGACCCTTAAGCAGCTCGCTGGTACGCCAAATAATGAATATGGTGCTGCCGCTGAACTTCTTCCTCACGACATGCCCTATGATTTTTTCGAATCTTTAGCAACTTGCTAGAACACGAAATAATAAGCATGTTGTCGACATCATTCTTTGGGATGAAAAGCAGGATACTGTAAGTTTAATTCACAAACATCCAAATATCTAAATCTAACATCTAAATTTTAGTAGGATCTGGATCTAATTCTAAATTCTCGCGGACGAAGTCGCGGGTAGAAGCTAGTAGTTAAATAATTACAATCATAAAAATATTAATAAGAAATCGTACTAGAACTCCATTTTTAACCGACTTTCTTATTCGAACCATTCATGTTCGATTTACATAATTATCACGAACGTAAAAAAAGACGGACGTAATCCTAAGAACAAATTCAGTGAAGCACCCATAGTAATACCAACTCTGTATTCGTACAAGTACACATACCCACACATTGACACCATCCTGATATGACATTGACACCATCGCGAATCAAAAATTACAAAATTACGCACACATGATAAGCGAGCTGTCAGCTGTCAGCTTCACTCTCGATTAGACAAGGTTACGTCCGTTCTTTTTTTATGTCCGTGGTCAAAGTGAAACAATGATGATGAAATAAAGTTTTTGAATACCTGATTGAGTTCATGAAATATAATATATTTATGTATTAAGTAACAGTTTAAGAATCATTAATGTGACGTATGTTACATTAACATACGTTACATTAATGATGTTCTTAGCCCAGAGATGTATGGGATTTTGGCGATCTCCTTTCAGCTCTAAAATAACGAACATTGTAACTGAAGCAAGAATGAAATATAACTGAATTTATCCTGTAAACAATTTCAAATAATTAGAACAAAATTGAAGAACACATTTTGAAACTTAATATAATTAACCTATTTTAGCGAAGAAACCGTTTCAATTATTTATTGAAGTATCGCCCTACTTGTAGCCCGTCAAGTGATTGTACAGAAATGTACGTAAATTGAAATTGATGAAATGTAAGTACCGTACAAAGGCTTATTGCCAATTGTATAAAACATTAGGTAGTTTTGTTATTTATTGTTGCAAAACTGTTTTTCAGAATCTTAGGTAGAAATTATTATTTGAAAGAACTTAAGTAATAAGCTTAATAAATAATTATAATCGTTTAATAAGAATTATGACCTTCGCATTGACAAACTCTAAAAATACATACCCGTATAACCTAGACAAGTGTGTAACGCAGCCTCTAATTACCCCTATAAAATACAGAACGGCATTTCAGTTCAAAGCGTATGTAACGTCACAAAATATACAGGTAGAAAGCAATTTGCCTTTCGATCCAAAGGACAAATTTAGGAAAACCATGGTTACGTTGTTATAAAGGATGGGATAGGCAAAGTCCTTTTAATTAACATTTATTATTATTAGAATAAATATGGTTCAATGTAAAATCAGATTTAGGGACGTGAATTTTGGGTCTAAATTACCTTGGATTTAAGTTTGAATTTTGAGTTAATTAATCACCAGTCAGTTATTTCTTTTTAATACTTTAGGTACCTACGTAATCAGGCGTGAAAAAATGATTTGGACGGTTTCATTAACCATTGTTATAACTTTTTCGCCAACTTACTATAAAGTATTTCATTTCTATAAAGTATAAAACAACAGCCCTAAACAATTGAACTGCAATCACATCAAACAGCGTGACCATGGAAATAACCCATGGGCTGCGAACGGAATTCCGTTCCAAAGTGAATCAGCTGTTAATAAATGGCTCACAATCTCTTTAAAGTCAGTAATTACCACTTCCTTTTGCAATAAACTGGCGGTCCGTAAAGTGCTTTTATTCGAAATGCCACCGACCTATAACCGAATTCCGTTTTACGGTTTGCTATCGGGATATTGCGGTTTTGTAATACACTTATCGCTTTAAAATCAGTGTAGCAAGCATTCTTGTGTCTGGTTATGACATGACATAAACATCTGTCTTGCCATTGAATTTCGTTTACATGATTTTTGTTACATCTGCATTAGAAAATTAATTAGTAGACAGTGAACCCGTTAAGTTTTTAAGAAAACCAACACATACACAATCTTAAAAGATCTACAACCTTTCTTATCACAGAACCATCTTAGCACGTAAAAGAGTGCAAGGCATAAGATCTCGCATGTGATAACCAAAGACCAGGAATATTTTGTCTCTCACATATCTGTCAATAACAGCCGCAACCGTGAATAGAACTCAAGACCGAAGCTTATGTAACAAGGTCCAAGGACCAACTAAATCACAGAGTTATTTTAATTATGTTATCGTTTTAATCTCTGGCAGTCACTTATTAAACTTACTTCCTTTATTTCTTCTTTCTTGGTTGCCAGCCAGGGGCGTAGCTACCGCCGTATCAGCCGTATCAGTTTTACGGGGCCCCCAGCATATAGGGGCCCCCATTAACACTCCCAAAAAAATGCACGCCAGCGGCCTGCGACAGCTACAGTTGGCTACTTACGTTGAGGGGGCCCCACAACAAAAATTGATATGGAGCCTCTATGGGGCTAGCTACGCCACTGTTGCCAGCAAAGGCTTTGGTGTTGTGGGTGTGGTTCAGTTGCTCGTTTGTCAGCTATACAATTACTATAACCATTTCCGATTTCGTGTTATTTTGTTATTTGTTAACCTATGACGCGATCCACCTATGAGCTGTTCTACTATAAATCAAATTTTATCCAATCTGGTAAACTTCGCCGTGTTTATTTTGATTTTGATAAATTCTACATGCTATAGTTGTATCCTATTATTTAATTTCAACAAATAGGTTCTATCTTTGATATAAAGATATCTACAGAGTGATTTACAAATCTTTTATAAAGGTTTCTGTGAAAATTATTGGTTTTAATAATTATGTTAGTGTAAAATATTTGTACAGTACAAATATTTTACACTAACATAATTTAATTTAAAATGAATACTAATACAATATTATGTTTTAAGTTAATAATTAATAATAATAGTTAATAATAATTGTCATAGTTATTATTAAGTGGATTATTAAGTGGACGTAATATTTAAAGTCAACTAAAGTTTATTTTTCTTTGTTTCAGATCAGTTCCATCTGTATCATGGAACATATCACAAAGTATTTTATCATCATTACATCTTTGATGACAGTTGAACTTACAATCACGGAAAGTAAAAACGAAACCAAACCGAAAATTGATAGGCGTTACTACCAGATGCCAATCTTCATAAACGTATGCGATATCGTCGATAGAAGGTCCAAAGTGCACTGTTACTGCGATAGTAATAAACCGAAATTGGCCACACGAGCAGATTGCTGGATTTTTAGCGGCGGTTTAACTGAAGATGACCCCATTTGGGCGAGCTTCTCCTCGCAATCGGAGCTCGAACATCTCATGTTTAATGTACGATCTGACGACGCACTTACTTTCATACCAGCTAAAGCGATTGTCAGACTGGACAGGCTTAAACATTTATCCATACAGTTCGGGACGATAGAAAGAATTCCTCCATATGCTTTCACAAATTCGAGCACAGTTCGACAGATTGTATTGAAATCGAACAAAATCTCCAACTTAGAGAAGCACTCGTTTTCACAGTTAATGATGTTATCAAACGTTAGCTTAGATGAGAACCAAATATCTGAATTAAAACGCGATGTATTCTTCAATGTTCCCAATCTTCACGTTCTACATTTATCGAACAACAACTTAAGCTTATTACACGAAGGATGTTTCAAGCATTTAAACAATTTAATTGAGTTGAAGCTAGATTTCAATTATATATCGGTAGTAACGAGAGAAATGTTAGAAGGACTGGAGAATCTTTCCCGGTTAAACTTGAGAAACAATAAATTGACAATGATTGGAAACTTGGCATTTAGCGAATTGTGGGGCCTAAAGGAATTAATGCTCGATAATAACGCAATAGAATATATATCGGAACGCGCGTTTGGTGGACTCACTCAATTGAGAAAGTTGACCCTATCGGGTAACAAGCTCGCTTCATTTTACGAGGACACACTTGAAGACATAAGAAGCCTCGTCGTGTTGGATTTGAGAGACAACCTTTTAACGACCATATCATATGAAACCATCCGACCCGTAGTTGAAAACGATAAAACAGTTTCATCAGTCGTTTATTTAGACGGTGAGTATTCTCTTGTTGTTAAATTAAATTCTATGGGGTGACTACTTTTTTTTACTGAAAAACCAGATTAAAAGTTTAATAACTTTTAAATTTGACAAAAAATGCAAATTATCATCTGAGAAACAATTCAGAACAATGCAATGTTTGCATTTAATTTATTTTCTGAGAAAACTATGCTTAAACTTATAAAGTAGTTGACAGTAAACAGTTGTTATTATTAAACAGAATAAAGTCCCCCAAGGACCTCAACTGCAAGCGAAGTTACTCGCAGACACCTTTGTCTTTATTAAAATGATTTACTCGAAACTACACCAGTTCTATTAATGTCGCATAACTTTTTGTCTGTGCTTCATAATACAGCCAAGAATTCCGTTATAAAAGGAAATACTTCAATCCACAAAGACTTTATTACAATTTGGTTAAGTACTACATAATGAAGAAACTTCATCTCCTTAATTACTTTCCATAATAATAATTAATTTTGTTGTCGTGGGTCTCATATGAATTTAAAAACTCTAGCTAAAATTTTGCCGTACATCACAGCAATAAATTGAAAACAAATTGCTTTTGAGGAGTAAATTCTGATCGAGTTTTGCCATGAACACATATTTTAATAAATCAAGCGGCAAAATGAGCATCCGAAAATTTATATTCACGTAACCTATATGTGACGATCACTAAATCGGGAGATAAATTGAACGGAGCGTGTTCAGCCGGAGGCTCGAGGATCTCTCCGGACATAAAATAGAACCAATCTGTTCCTAAACTACGTATGGATACGTTTACTCTTTTTAATCAAAATGATGGCCGCAGCTGTAGTTTACAGTGGCAATACATCGATATTTTCACGTGTAAGAATATTTGTACTCAGGAATGTGCCTTGTTATTCGCATAATCCTTTTATTTCATACGTTCATAGCTTACGGGCGCGTATATCACGCGTCGTCGGCTGGAATCGTACCTCTGTTTTGAGAAAGGACCCGATAAATTTGGTCTGTTACATTGAGAAATAACATTTTATTTGCAAGCATTCTTGTTTGTTTATTACGTATTTTATAGCGCCATTGTGTCGGCTCGTGTACAGTTGGTTTTATATTATTCATAAGTGGTTTCTGTTTGGTATTTGCAGTTAAATAAAATTCGGATTGGTGTATGTGCTTAAAACTCAATGTTTACTATGCAGTTCATTTAGAATGAGTAAGCAAGAGAAAATAAAAGATGTAAAATTTAATCTTATACGCATATACATAAAGATACAAACATAAGCTTAAACTTTTACTTTCTCTTTACATTTCATTCTTAAATGCGATAAAAGAAGTACAGACCTTTCTCGTTTTTTATCTAATTAAGTCACAGTGTTGAAAATGCAGATAAGCAAATACCTAATTGTAATCAATATTAAGTATAGGTATTCTCTAATCAGTATTAGAATAAAATTGATTAATTGAATTTCCTATTCATATTACAAATGTGAAAGTTTGTTTGGATGAAGATGGATGAAGATGAAGATGTTTGGATGTTTTGGAAGTTTGTTCCTCAATCATGCCACAACTATTTAATCGATTTGGCTGAAATTTGAAATCGAGGTAGCCTATACCCTGGATTAAAAAATAGGTTTCTTTTTATCCCGAAAAAGTTCAGGTTTCCCGCGGGAGTTGTAAAAAATCGATATCCACGTGCGCAAAGCCACGGACATATATATGTAAATTAATTAATTAAAATTTCGTTTTAAAACTACTCTACTGCGGGCGATGCTGCGTTCAAAAGCTAGTTTTCAAAAAAAATTGTAATCGAATATTATTAAAAATCGATTTGAACGGAAGAAGATTGGATTCTTTTAACAGTGTTTTAGAAATTCCTTAGTGTCAAGGTATACCAAGACTGCACACGAACGCTTTGTGAATTCTGCACAAAGGATATCGAGTGGATGGAATGTTTTAACAGACACTGAGCAAGTGTAAGTAAAACGAAAGACGTAGGGGTGGTTGTGGAAAGAAAACATTTTGTTATTCCTACGATGCAAACATCTTCGTAAACAGAGCTAAGGGCCGCGATAAACTTTTATTTGTTGCTCTTCCATTTCGTCTTTCAAAGTGTTTTCCTTGAGAATACATTTTATGCAATGCAATATTTCACATGCCATCAACTGTTTCTTGTTTACTTATGTATTTTAAAGCGATTGTCGTGATATTAGAATTTCTGTCGAATGGCACATTCACTGCAATATTAATGGCTTTGATTTGCCACTTGTTGGTGGTTTGGCTTCGATCCAGCTCGCAATGATTTATTTCGACTTACTCTATCAGCCCACATACATGTTTAATCAATCAATACACAATTTGCAAAATGTTAATAGGTACTGCATAATACTTTTGACATTAATAAGAAGTACTTTTAAAATGCAGTTGAAAATGAGTTTTTGTTTATCCGATAATGTAGCAATTCGAAAGCAGAATCAAAATGAATTCAATAGAAGGCTTGATAGTCTGTTAAATAATCAAAAATAATTAAACAAATAGAAAAATCAACCTAGTTTGTTAAGTTCACTGAACTAGGTCAAGCTATCTCTGCTTAAACAAATATTAGTTCGGCGCGGGATGGTAATAATTCCAACGTTTACAAATGCAATATCTCAATGTCAGTTCGATTCTCGACGTAGGGAATGTTCGAGCATGGAATACGGATGCGGCACGTGCCATCTGAGGATAGAAGCCATTTTTCTCCTTTCCATACACATACTATCTTTCTGATGTTGGCAACTCCTGCAGATAATTCTAAGACGCCAATTGAATGTAAATTGTATGATATGTGGACGTCTCACGTGTAACTTCTTTGTTTCGTTTGTACTTCTAGTACCCTTGTTGTGTGTGAGCTTAAACACTTAACAAAGAAAGCTTAGCGTAAGACAAATTGCTGGCTGCTGCGAGTAACTTTATCCACCGCCGGGGACTCTGAAATTTCGCTAGTTTTTAAAGTTGAAATTATAATGCTACAGAACAAAGTGTGAAACTCAATTAAAAAGATACTGACGCTACGCTAGCCGCAGAATATTTATTATGTGTTGGACTTTGTTAGTTTTTTCAACACAATAAATTTTAGACTGCATCAAATAACTGTGGAACTACAAAGTTGTTTTACACAAAGATAGTTGTTTATTTATTAAAGAGTAACCGCCCTCGCTTTACTTCGGTTTTCTTATTTTTACACCTTGGGTTACATTACTGGAGTTTTATGAAAGATCCCTAATTTTTTTGAAAATATCATATAGCCTATTTCACCCGGGGATAATGTAGCTTTCCAATAGTGAAAGAATTTTTCAAATCGGTTCAGTATTTTCGGAGCCTATTCAATGCAAACAAACAATCAAATCTTTTCTCTTTGTAATATTAGTATAGAAAATGTTTTCTGGGTGTACCTACTAAACCATCAAACTATGTACCGACCTTTGCTTGTTTATTCAGCAGTACTTATGAAGAACTAATGAAAGGATTTTTGAATCCCTTTAACGTATATTTTTCTCAACCATAATTTTTAAGTGCACCTTCTAAGACTAGTGTTTTTTTTTTTAATCATCCAAGGGTTTATATCGTTATAAGCCGTAAAGGGACGCTTAAAGGCGACGTTCCTTTATTATGCCCTAAAATGCAGATAACCTAATTCGATTTATTTATTTCAGGTAATCCACTCAACTGCAATTGCCGGCTATCCTGGATCTACGTTCTAAGGAACGAGACAAAAGACAATTCCTTAAAACATGCTCTTGAAAAAATCTCATGTGTCGCAGATTCCGCAAACGACAGGCATCTCAATGACCAGAAGGACGAAGAAACTGAAAACGGAAATGTTCTTGCTGACGACAATTATGAATATTACGATAAAAATGATGACTACAATGAAAAAGAAAAAGTTAAAGTAAACAAAGCAAAACTTCTAACAGACATTCCGCTAGAGTCGCTGCCTTGCCCGAAAGAACTAATTCAGTCTATTGAGGAAACTTACGGGCATCCCGTTCAGAATGAAATTAGATTAAAAGCATTCTCCAATGTTCGTAAAAATTTACCCAGTCTGCTCTTAGTACTAACAATGATAGTGTTGTTATTTTAAAATACAAAAACGGCAAAAAAATTAAAGGACGTGTATTTGTGATATTAGATTAAAAGTGTCAAGACTAATCTAATGTAGTCTTATCTAGTCAAGATTTATGGTTTTATTTTGTTAAAATAAATGTAAAATATTGTAAACTGATGTAAGTGTTGAGTAGGCTAAGCCTCTTTCTTGTGAAGAGTATAATATAAATAATTTTAGTGTTTCAATATTTTAACAAGAAATGTCGTTTTACGATTGTTCAAATTTAATAATAATAGAGTATCATTTTCTGTATAAAATTGTATATAAAATGTTAGATTATTAGCTTACATTTGGGACTATGGACTTACATTGGAAATCTTCTTAGTGTTATGATGTAAATGTTTAATTGACACAATCACACTTCCACACGTATCAGTCGATTTAACTCTAAATATCAGTCTTATCTGTTTAAGCCAATTTTGCTAATGAAACCAAGTTGGGTTCTGTACTTTTGTTAATCAGTTTTTTACGTCTCTACGTTACTCCGTCTGGGCATTGTAGTTATGGATTATTTTCTCCCATGCGTCGAGAGCCGTCGACTGTTTTTATTTTATGAACTCCATAAAACATCGAAGTTTGGAGTAACGTGTTAAATAATAAACGAAATGAGAAAACTTTTGTCACGGAGCCATTTTAAGTGAAAATATAGATGCTCGCTGTAATATTCTTTAAGGGCAGCATAATGTTATTAGGTTTTGATATAATGAGAATTTCTGTTGGATAACGTGTGAGTTTTGAATATTTGTTAAATTGTAAACTTGAATATAAAAATATGCTTATAATTTTTTTTTACTTTTCTGTACCGTTGTATTGACAATCTTTTATTCGTTATTTTAAGTACACAACTTTCCATTAGGTGTTGTTTTGGAAGACTTGATTTCTGATTTAAATTTCCAAAATGTATCAGATCTCGTATTGTTAAGCAAAAAAAATTGTGTTTTTATTTAATGAATGATGAACCGTATAAAGCTATATTGTCTTAATTGATAAAGCTCTAAAAATTCGTCATTACTAAGAATCTTACGCCCCAACTCAGAGTCACAAACGGTTACTTAAATCGCTCCTTAGTAAAGAATGACGATATAAAATCTGTACTAAGGAGCGATTTAAGTAACCTTTAGTGACTCTGAGTTGAGGCGTTAAATGTATTGTAAAAGTATGCATAGTTTTTTGTGTTACTGATTTCATTAGATACGTGTTCACTACTAAGCGATTATGATAATAATTGGTCATGACCTTAACCTTTATATTCTAAACCTACTGGTACATCTGTTTTACGAAAAAAATCTGATTGAGCTGATCTTTATAATTACATAAAATAATTATTTATTCAATTTTATTGACCAAGCTGTTTAGAAAAACTTTGTCACCGACAGTTGGTCACCTTTCCAAATATCTTTACGTAGCGCGTAGGTACGAGTGTCCTTCTAATCATCGAATGCCTATATGAGAAAGAAAGTCCTTTTGCTTGATGTACGTTACTAGTTAATTAAAGTCATTCTATAATAAAGAGATGTTTTCTTAACAACTGGTGTCCTGTTTATTACCTTCTCCAGCAACGGGTCACTTTGTTCTTAGAAACCATGAGCCTTTGACAATTTAATAATCAGATGGATCATCATCTCGTTTGTTGGTTATCTATACAAATAAATAAAACTGGAGTGTCTGTTTGTAATATTAAAATAACCGCTTTTTACTAAGTGCATTTGGATGTATACACGGTACATATACCAAAACAACATTTTTTACATTTTTTGTCTGTCTGTCTGTCTGTCTGTCTGTCTGTCTGTCTGTCTGTCTGTCTGTCTGTCTGTCTGTCTGTCTGTCTGTCTGTCTGTCTGCCTGTCTGTCTGTCTGTCTGTCTGTCTGTCTGTCTGTCTTTCTGTCTGTCTGTTTGTTCCGGCTAATCTCTGAAATGGCTGGACCGATTTTGACGGAACTTTCACTGGCAGATAGCTGATGTAACACGGAGTAACTTAGGCAACTTTTAGAAAAAAAATAGGTTTTTTTTAGAAAAAAAAATAGGTGATACAAGGTTCGCCGGGTCAGCTAGTTTATTATATGATTTAAAACAAATAACCGGCTTGCCCATTTAATACTGCAATATCAATGAAACTCAACATAATAATTCAAATTGGATCGCATTGACTTTGGCGACTTATAGGAGTGTTATGAAACAACCGACAAATACAATATTTATGTAAAACTGTCAACAGATTTTACTCACTGGTTAATAAAACATTATTCGCAAACATCGAAAATCAACATTTCGAAAAACATGATTTCATTATGCTTTTATACAGTAACTGATAGTTGTTGATTCGATTTTTATAAAGCTATTTAAAAGATAAATGGATGACCGTAACTTTTTAACATTGTTTAATAATTTTTAGAATTCGGTGTAGCTAAACAAAATCTGTAGGACTCGCGTCCATCAGATCAGAATTATTAGAAAATTTAAAATTGGTGATCCAATCATGAACATTTTCGTACAAGAAAATTTGATTAAGAAGAATTTGAGGGTTTATTATAAAATTTGAAATTTAAACCTTGGTCAACAGATTAATATAAAAAACCGGCCAAAGATGGTGAAGCGGTGAATAGGCTTTAGAAAACAAATCCACACAACCCTGAAAATAACAACAAAATAGTTTTCGTCTGTGGAAGAGTGGCTGAATAAAACTAAATTACAAACATATAAACATCCAAAAGTCATCCCCAAGGAACATACAACCTGCATAAAATCTATTTTATGTTCTAAACGGTCTGTCTGTGTGCCAAGTTTCATCTTAATCCGTAACCGTTAGTACGTGAAAGAAATACAAACATCCAAATATCTCCAAAAACTTTTACATTAATAAGTAATTTATACTCGTATGTTTATAGTAGTAAAATAAATTTTACTCAAAATTTACTTTTTTAGTAACAGTTAAACTAAACGCCATATAAACGACCTCGAGTCATGAAACTGGGTCGAAATATTAATGTGTATCATAAACATTGTAAGTATCCGATTATTATGGACTAAAAATGAGTTAAATATTCAAGTTAAATAAGGCAGAGATCATCTACGTTAAAAATACACGTGGGGGCGTCTTATAGTTTTGTTATACCTAACGTGTACGTGGCAATATTTAGGAAATGTTATTTATCAAATAAATATTTCCAATTTCAAAGTGTAGCAGTATTTAGTGGCGGCACATTCATTTTTAAATAGACGATCTCTACGAGACGGTACGTACGATACGATTTATACCTATCGAAACGACTCGAGAGTGTATGTTAAAATCCTTTACGATTTGCTTGACCGAATACGACCACGTATAACCCCAAGGACTTTAGCGACGTGTGCGGTAGCCATTATATTGGATTAAAATTGACGTACCTAAAGATGACAAGAATTTTGGGCCCTATGTAATTTAACATTAGATTTTGTTGCTGACGATCATATAACTCAGTTGTTCAGTGATCAAAGTTGTTAAAGGGCATATCATACATAATATGCCCTATTGAATGCGATGTCATTTTAAAAGCTATTTAGTTTCACGTGTTCCGGTGTCAGTATGTTCAATTCTTGCAATTTTTGAAGTGTAAGATTGATTAAAAATAAAAGCTGAATGTAACACCTAAATTTAATATGTTAAATGCTCGTGCTACTACAATACTATTCCAGTTTATCAATAAAAATCCAGTACGAGGGAGATGTAATTAATTTTAAAGAAGACTTTAAAAGTGACACTGACATCTTGTATGTAAGTTATTGAATGTAATTACATGTATTAAATTTACTTACAATAAAGTTTGTTTTGTATATTGTTATAGTTAAAAATAGATCTATTAAAATAAAAATACGTGTTCGTAGAGTTGTTAATATAACTGTAAAATAGCTATCGAATATATTTAATGTTACATCCATTTCACTTTAGTCAATATTTTGTCGATATCAAATTATGATTAAAAATAAATTATAAACATTGAAGAGAATTGAATGAAATCTAAATATTATGTCAAAGTCAACTTTATTAACTCAGATGACTGAGTTTAGGAAAAACATAATTATTTTGTAATGTCTTCAAAATTGTACAAATGTATCTAGGAGTAACATAGATTTCATGTATATTACGAATAGGTTGCATATCAGTCTCTTATTCTGTTGTATTAAATATTTCTACCCATTTTATGTGTTTAATTTACTCAATATAGAGTAAAACCTACCTGTCTATGGACCGTTTTATCTCTCCATACGACGATCGCATGCGTTTTTTGTTGTCAAAAGTGCTTACAATTTGACATACAGCAATATAATCTAAATTTTACTAACAAAAAATAACCGACTTCAAAGTCTCAAAAACTACTTTTCAGATCTCATTCAAATTTATGTGGGACCACATGACAAGCACCTGCTTTCGATTAAAAAAGGAATCATCGAAATCGGTTGGCGTGATATTGAGTTATTCGTCAATTTGTCGCGCACATCTTAACACAAATTTACGACTTATGTGGTTTTCTCATGGATGCCATTGTCAAATCTTAATAAAATTTATGTGGGACCACATGACAGCCACCAGCTTTCAATTAAAAAAACAATCATCAAAATCGGTTCGCCCAGTCCAAAGTTCTGAGGTAACAAACATAAAAAAAAACAGTCGAATTGAGAACCTCCTTTTTTTGAAGTCGGTTAAAAATTAATGAATTTTATTTATTCATTATTTCTGACAATAAATACTACGTCGTCATATAACGCTAGCCGAACGGCAATGTTTCTCCTCTTTTTATACATACAATATCATTGTTGACTAGACTTAAGATCGATGCATACGTAACGTGGACGGGACGGGGATGGGACGGGACGTGAAGTTTTGGAAACATCGTTTCATAGAAAATATAAACGATAGCGCATACGCCACGGAGGCACGCACGGGACGGGAACGGGGCACGCACGTATATGTATTTATGCCCCGTCCACGTCCCGTCCCCGTCCCGTCCACGTTAGGTATGCATCGGACTTTATTTGGTAAACAATCTGGGACTTTTTCGGGGCCCTAAAAATAATTAATGGTGAACAGAAATTAGTTTTGACTTTTAATAAAATTATCATTTATCTTTCAATTATTTTCATTTTTTGGCTGCCTTATTTTTAAATAACCAATAACGATAAAAAGACAATGCAAGTATTTTTTTATATAAATAGCCGGCAGACGAGCTGGCGATCCATCTGATGGTAAGTGCTATCGTCGCCCATGGACAGAGAGAGAAAAAAAAGAAAGAACTGGCTCTCAAGCCCCCAGCCGGAACACAACGAGTCGTTTGGCGGCTGACTCATGCTCAAGGGTAGTAGCTATCCAGGCGAACCCTGTCGAGAAATATTAATAGAAATAATGGTAATAGTAACAATTTTATTAATATCAATATTACCAATATAATCCCTCGAGGGGCCCTACCACCAGGATGCCGGATTTAGTCGCCTCTTACGACACCCATCTGGCATGGGATTGAGATTAGTATTCTTTAAGCCGCCCCATTACGGCTAAAAAGTATGTTTACAAAATAAGTCTTGTCTAACTAGTATAAATTTAAAAATAAAAAACAAAACCCGCCTGCCATCAAAAAAGGTTTTCATTTTTTTTCATTTCACCTTTTTGAAATCCTCATGGTGAGATACCCATGTTGCGTTATTCGATTCATTTTTATTTTTTTCATTCTTCAGACAGTGGCATCTCACATCCATCATTAAATTTGGTTTTTTTTTCACTTACCTAAATACACTTGGATTATCAAGACAAATCTAACGATTTCTTAATTATATAAATCCTTTCAGCGGTTCGGATGATATGAGGTAATATTACATGCATACAAACATACACGATACGCGCCAAAAGCATAACCTTTCTTGGCAATCAAGTAGAAACCGGGTTAAAAAGGTTTTTAACAGGGTAGGTACCCTCTTGCTTGGTTAGCGACCAAACGACTCGTCGTGTTCCTGCTGGGGAATTGGGAGACGATTCTATTGTTCTCCCTCTTTTTTTCGATCGCAACGCATCTGTGATGCCTTTGGTGTTACTTTTTTTTTTACTTAGAATAAGCTACTGATATGAGCATCGTTGGCCACTTAGCATCAGGTGGATCGTCAGCTTTTGGTCGATTAGTTATATAAAAGTGAGAAGACTTAAAACAATCAGTGCTGGTTTTAGCTATTGCCTATAGCTTAATAAAAAAAAAACTAAATTTTATTTGAAAAAATGAAAAATAAAAAATAAATAACAGTAAAAAAAAAAAACGAAAAAACACGCTTTTATACAAAATCCAAGTAAAAAATACAGAATAAATTTAAATTAAGAATCGTGAATTTAAATCGCTTTTTAAGAAATTATCCCTTCTACTCATTGACACCATGCACCCCACGCTTTTCGATTTTTTTTTAATAAAATTTAGGTTTTTTCTTTCTTTCTTTCTTTTTTCTTTAAATACTGAATTGGCATCGGTCCTCGATAAGTCTAGTTTGAAAGAAATCTGACCGTTTGAAGTGGGTCAAAATCAAGTCCAAAGGAGTCGGTTACAAGTTACAAACATACAGATGAAGCTGCGGTGAAGTGCAAACGGTGAAGTAGAAGGGATAATATCTTAAAAAGCACCCCACGATTTTAATTCACGATTCTTAATTCAAATTTATTTTCTATTTTTTAGTTGGATTTTGTATAAAAGCGTGTTTTTTAGTTTTTTTTTTTAACTATTATTTATTTCGGGGAGGCATCGGTGATCTCAGTTATTACCGTATTACAGATGTCAACAGGCGACAGTGACGATAACCTTACTTTACCTTGCTTGTTGGCTATTTACATTTACGAGACGTTTTATCCTTGGGATTTAAATCAATAATGTAAATAGAGGCTGTGTGGCTCAGTAAAATGAAACGGCTGTTTTGTAGTCAGGCGCACGGTGTAAATTGGTTTATCGTTCAATTTTAACGTTTTATGTTTAAATCCCTCCACCAATCCGCACTGGAGCAGCGTGGTGGAGTATGCTCTGGGCCTTCTCAAGAGGAGATACTCGTGCTCAGTCATAGGCCATTAATGGGTATTAAGATGTTTATGTCACCTAAGTCACACTAATCTCGTTTGTTCGCTATTTTCGAAACTGATATTCGCAGTGTGGCCTTACAAAATAATCGGCAAATCACATTTATGATATCTAAAGTGTCCTTACTTTTACAACGATAGAAAAATATGTCTATTTTTTCCCAAAAATATGGATATAGTTATTTCATAACAAAAGATAGAAAACTGTTTCAAGATATCTTAGGATACGATCAAATATCATAAATTCCGTGAAACTTGCCTGGCTAGGTACTACCCTCTTTCTTTATTCAGCCGCCACAAGACTCGTTACAACTGAGAGACCGCCAGTATTTTCTCTTTCTTCTTTCTCCGGCATCGCTCGTCTGTTCACTTATCGGCCATTTACATAAAAAGAAAATCACCCGAAAAATCATAAGTGTGGTTCCGGCATGAGAGCATGATAAAGCACGCACTGAAAATAATTCTGGGATACGTGAGCGGGCGATCCTAAGCTCGGCTTTATTTGTGAACAGTGATCACAATGAATGAGTATTTGATCGATCGTCGGAACGTTCAAGAAAATAATTTAACAAACGTTTTCCGCGTCCATTATTCCGTTTTTATGTAGCTAGCTCGCGTTCCCAATTGCATCTCATCAATTAATAATTGTTATCTCGCCCAGTAGACGTCTTCATATGATGATATAGTCAGGTAATGAAGACTAACAACAAAATAAGAAACTTCAACATAAAAAAATAACAAACAAAAGACAGTCCATCTTACAGGTGATAGTAAAATTATAGTGGTATTTAAAATCACCTTACACATGAATCTATTTCCTATTCAAAGAATATTAACAATATTAGCCGTATTGGGCGTATAGTATATTATAGCAACTAACTACAGTCCTATACTGTTGATCCATCCATCCATCCATCAGCCCTTAGAGGTCCACTGCTGGACATAGGCCTCCCCTAACTTGCGCCACTCTGACCGGTCCTGAGCCTTCTGAATCCAGCGGATGCCCGCTGTCTTCTTCAGGTCGTCAGTCCACCTGGTCGGGGGGCGTCCTATGCTCCTTTTTCCGAGACGTGGGCGCCATTCGAGGACCTTTCTTCCCCAACGGTTATCGGTCCTTCGCACTATGTGGCCAGCCCATTGCCACTTCAGCCGACTAATTCTTTGAGCTATGTCGGTTACCCTTGTTCGTCTACGGATCTCCTCATTTCTGATGCGATCACGTAGAGAAATACCGAGCATAGCCCTCTCCATAGCCCGCTGCGCAACTCTGAGCTTGTGGATCAGGCCAATAGTAAACCACCACGTCTTGGATCCGTATGTCATCACTGGCAACACACACTGCTCGAACACCTTCGACTTCAGGCACTGAGGAAGTGTTTTGGACGACAAGATATGACGCAGTTTCCCGAACGCAGCCCATCCGAGTTGGATTCTACGAGTGACTTCTTTCTCGAAGTTGGACTTACCCATCTGGATCACTTGTCCCAGGTAATTGTATTCGTCTACAACTTCAAGAGCAGCGCCGTCAACAACAACCGGTACGGGTGTGACATGGACATTCGACATGATCTTCGTCTTGTCCATGTTCATCTTAAGACCCACCCGTTGTGAGGCGCTGTTCAAGTCCCCGAGCATTGTACCAAGTTCTTCCAGGGAACCCGCCAGGATGACTATATCGTCGGCATATCGCAAGTGTGTGATGTATTCGCCATTGATATTAATGCCACGTCGTTTCCACTCCATCAGCTTGAACACATCTTCCAACGCAGCAGTGAACAGTTTTGGAGATATGACATCCCCTTGCCTGACACCTCTCTGCAGTTGGATGGGGTTCGTTGCTGTGTCGTGTACTCTGACGGACATGGTGGCAGATGAGTACAAACACTTCAACACCTCGATATACCGGTAGTCGATCCGGCACCGCTGGAGAGAATTTAGTACCGCCCAGGTCTCTATAGAATCAAAGGCTTTCTCATAGTCCACATAGGCAACACACAACGGCAGATTATACTCCTCGGTCTTTTGTATAATCTGCCGCAGTGTGTGTATATGGTCTATGGTGCTGTAGCCTTTTCAGAATCCTGCTTGTTCGGGGGGCTGGAAGTCGTCAAGCCTGCGTGCAATGCGATTTGTGAGCACCCTCGAAAACAGCTTATAAACGTGGCTCAGAAGTGCAATGGGCCTGTAGTTCTTCAAAAGGGCTTTATCGCCCTTCTTGAAGAACAGCGTCACCACACTCCTGCCCCACGCTTCTGGGGTAGTTCCAGTGTTAATGACGGAATCGAACAGTTTTTGGAGCGCCACTAGAAGGGGTTTCCCTCCAGCTCTTAGAAGCTCGGTTGTGATTCCGTCATCTCCCGGTGCCTTGTTGTTTTTAAGCTGTTTGAGAGCCTCTCTAATCTCATACAGGCTGACGTCCGGGATATTCTCTGTGTAGTGTCGGGTCAGTTTAGCTCTCTTATCGCTCTCCTCGCTAGGAGATGGAGCTTGAGAGGAGGCATACAACCGTCCGTAGTATCTCTCAGTCTCTCTCAGAACTTCCGGTTTCGACGAAACCACGGTGCCGGACTCGGTCTTCAACCTCGTAAGCTGACTTTGCCCAATAGACAGATCCCCGGCGAACACTTTGGAGCCCTGGTTTCGCTCAATTGTATTTTTTACACGATTTGCGTTGTGTTTTCGCAAATCGCGTCGCCTGCACTTGCACATCTGCTCATTGAGCCGTCGGTATTCCCTCATAGAGGTTGGAGACTGCACACATAGTTCTCGTCGATCCCTCATAAGACCGAGAGTTTGTTCTGAGAGAACCTGAGATCTACCACTAGGGTGGGTCTTGAAGTACTTCGACCCTACCTCGTGGACAGTTGTTACCATCCTGGTGTTAAACTCGTCCACTGACGTGCACGATTCTAGGCACGTAAAACGGTTTTGCAGCTCAAGTTGAAAGTTCTCGGATCCCTGGATTTGGACGGATGTTGGGCGAAGCGTAGACTTCATCAGGCGTGACCGTTCCAGCTTCAGGTCGATATTTAATGTGCCTCTCACAAGACGGTGATCGCTTCCGGTTTTGAACCTGCTGATCACAGAGACATCATTAAATATGTGCCGTTTGTCTGCCAGAATGAAGTCTATCTCGCTTTTCGTGGAACCATCAGGACTTATCCAAGTCCACTTGCGTTGTGGCTTCTTTCTGAAGAAGGAGTTCATCATAAAGATATCTTCCTTCTCCAAAAAGTTGGCCAGCAAGTGTCCTCGGTGGTTCCGTCGTCCAATTCCGTAGGGACCCACTTTCATCTCGGCGCCACTTTGCGTGCCCAGCTTCGCGTTGAAGTCCCCCATCACAACATTGAAGTGAGCTTTAGATGTATGTATGGCTCTACTTATGTCCTCATACATAACCTCAACCTCGTCGTCGGGATGTGTCGAAGTCGGCGCATATACCTGTACAACCTTCAACGAATACCGTTTGGATATTCTGAGTGTAAGGTACGCTACCCTGGCCGACACGCTCCCGACTTGCACAATGTTGTTGACGAGGGACCTGTGAACGAGAAACCCGACACCACCTTGGGACAGGTGTTCGCCCTCCCGGTGATAGAACAAGTTTCCGGATTTGAGTATTATCGTGTCCTCCCCCTGTCTTCGGACTTCAGATAAACCCACAATACTCCAGTTTAACTTGTCTATCTCTTCTTCCAGCTCTTTTACCTTGTCGTCTGTCCTCAGTGTCCTGGTGTTGTATGTTGCCAGGTGCAGAAGTCGTCGTTTGGATTGGTAGCCCGATCTCTGCCGGCGATTCTTAGCACCCCCTGCCCCGCCGTTACCATAGCCGCTACCGTAACTAGGAATAGCGGGGCTGCCAGGGACTGGAGGCCGAGGCTCATTTGTGACAAACATGCGGGGGTTTTAGCCGATAGTCACCACGCTTGGCTAGTGCGTGTTGGTGACCGCAGGTGACCTGACTGATATTCGTCACACACAGGAAGATGCTGCTGCCCATCTTCCTGAATTTGTCCTACTAGTCGCCTTTTACGACATCCCAGGAAGAACGGGAGTGGTGCTATTCTACAAAGTGAACCCGGACACCACACGGGGACCACACCACCGGACACAACACCATACTGTTGATACTAGTGTATAATAAGAACGAACTTATTTAAAGAAAATATTCTGTTTTTTGGCACAGTCTTCAGGGAATAAATAAGGAGACACAAATATAAAACACTAGTCACACAATACTGCATCTTGGGTGATACAAGACACTAGTCAGGCAGTACTGCATACTGGGTGATACAAAACTCTAGTCAGACAATATTGCATACTGGGTGATACAAAATCCTAGTCAGGCAATACTGCATACTGGGTGATACAAAACACTAGTCAGGCAATACTGCATACTGGGTGATACAAAACACTAGTCTAGTCAGGCAATACTGCATACTGGGTAATACAAAAAACTAGTAAGGCAATACTGCATACTGGGCGATACAAAACACTAGTCAGGCAATACTGCATACTGGGTGATACAAAACACTAGTCTAGTCAGGCAATACTGCATACTGGGTAATACAAAAAACTAGTAAGGCAATACTGCATACTGGGCGATACAAAACACTAGACAGGCAATACTCCATTCTATTTTTTTTTCGAATGGAGTGGCACTACAATTAGGGAAGGTTGGTTTGGAAAGATATTTGGATCCCCCTTACATAAACTGCAGTTAAAGCATGTATAAAATATCTTACGCTCGATTGTAACAACATCGTCTAATAAAATGACATGAATACTTTTAAAGTTTCATAAACATACAAGTTTATAAAACATGTGCTCTTACATCGGATGTAATTAAAGCGATGACATTTGCTTGTACACAAGCGCAATTTTCCAGTGGAAACTCGTAAAAGTCTATCTAAGAATCAATATACTCCCAATTTAGAAGAGTAACCATTACACGGGGTTATAAAGCTCTGTTTGATATAAAGCTTTTACATCACAGATCAATATCCTTTTTAACTGACTTCAAAACAGGAGGAGATTACGGTTGTAATGTTTTTCTCAGAACTTATAATTTTTTAACTAAATTGAAAATGTTTTTGAAAGATTTCCAGATTTTGATATTTACCAAAATTCCATATTTATCCAAATTGAAATCTGATGATGAGATATTTGAGGAATTGATGGAATTCCTGAAAAGGTAAATATTGCAATTTTTGTACATAATATTTAGCTTTTTCGTTTAAGTTGCATTTTTTTATTTTGTTGCATGGAAACGACCTTTGAAAAGACCTTGGTTCATTGATAATTACATAACCACGTTAACTTTACAAATGATTACTGGGAAGTAGTGAAAATACCTATTATTAATAGTAAATCAATATGCGAAGATGTAATTGTGAAAATAATATTGTTAATGGTGCTACGAGTATACTAAAGTACCTAATCGTATATAGATTTTCAGAAACGCCATAATATACAAAGATTTATCCGTGTGAATTGTACTCAAAATACACATTTAAAAAGATTCTTATTATGGGCCGTTACCCGTATACCCACTGGCTTCACCCACCGGTGGGTGCACGGGTAATTCGTGTTTACCCGTGCACCCACTGCAACAAGGTTGGAATTTTAAAAATATCGATAAACATTGTCCATAATTTTAAAATGAAAAATAACATGAATAGAATTTTTCTTGTCACACAACTCAAATATCGTTCATTTGAACACACCTTTATGCTTCTAGATATATTACTTCCGCTCGCGTTCCCCTTGAATAACGAATGACATCAAAAATATTTTCCTTGAAAACTTTCCTATAACGAAAGTCAATAAGCTGCGTTCCATAATTTAATTTATTCAAAGCTTGGCAGGTTTAAGTTAAGTGGAACCTCATATACCTTTACGGGTTACAGTCCAACGAATTTACTTTCTAATTTACTTCTTTTCTTAAAAAAAAAACATTAAGAAACCTGACTATATAAAAATGACTTAAAAAAATTTAAAGTTAGGAATACTGATTTCTAACACGTACAATGTACATAAGTTGAAAAATTTGAGATAATTATGTGCAGGATTAATTCCCAGCTCCTCGAACTAGAAATCTTGCATAAAATAGAACATCACAGGTAATATATTATTATTATTATTATTATTTTATACCGAATAAGTTAGTGCTTGACCACAAAACCACCTGATGGTAAGCAGTAATGAAGCCTTGGATGGTAAAGCACACTAACTTAGTAGAAGCCTATTCACTCATGCGTTTCGCTGTGAGTGAATAGGAGGAGGATGGCAGTTGAACGAGGCGTTGCGTCATTACCCAGGGAACTGTGTCGGAGTCGCCGTGCCAATGGGGGCTTAGTCCGGAGACCGCGGGGACGCCCGAACCCCCCCCGGAGATCGCCATCAGGTCCCCTCATCCGGTCGCCAACCGGCATGATGGAGCCACTCCGGGATTTTTCGCAGATGGCGGGGCGGCCTTTCGTGGGTGGCTTTCCCACTACTTGGGCCCCCAACTGTCTACGGTCGGCCAGCGGTGCACCGTGCTTCAGATCCCGCTGCCCTCCGCGACTAAGCTCCCGACACAGCTAAACACCAACCAGTCGCAACCGGTACATTAACACAACGCAACTGTTCAGATCCATCCTCCATTCGGCTTCATCAGACATCATACCGAAACACGACGAATCGCTTGGCGGTATGGTTTTGTCTGATGTGTGGTAACCTAAGCCGGCAGCCGATGTTGTGGCCTACCACCGGAGTTGCTGCTCGTTTAGCACTACCCAGGGGACACGTGTAGGGTATTCGGTATCCAAGTGATCTCCTACGGACGCGAGCAGCTCATCCCCCAAATTATTATTATTATTATTATTATTATTATCGGAAAAAGATTTTTTTCTCAGCTTTTGAGCTGGTTCTACTACCACATTTACGGGCCGTAGCCAAGTAAATGCAGCGTGTTGTGTACGTATTGTGTGTTCTGGAGTGTTCAATTATTTTCATCTATCTGCATGAACTTTCGCACTATTCTACAGGTGTTCAATATAGCAGCTTTTTGGAGAGTCACATAAAGTGTGTCTTTTAATCCTATTAATTTAAGGCTGTGATGAAGATGTTTGGGGATAACGCCAGTGGTAGAAAGGACTATGGGCACTATGTATACTTTATCTTGTCTCCAAATTCTTGATACTTCCTCTTTTAACTCTGCATATTTACTAATTTTTTCAGCAATGGTTTTAGGTATATTATGTGTATTGGGAACTGCGATATCAATCAGGTAAGTAGTTTTATTAATTTTATCTTGAAGCGTTATGTCTGGTCTGTTATTATTATTATTATTATTTTTGGTCTAATGGTGCCTTTTTGTCTCGGTTTTTAACCGGTGAATTTTTTATGAGGCCAAGTACGGGCGTTAGCCAAGTAACATGGTTCTCATACAAACTTAGTTATTTATTAAAGGTGATAGATTTAAAAAGCGTCGAGTTATGGAAGCGGTATCTAATACAGTTGATTTTTGCAACTGATAAAAGATGGATTTTTGTAATTTAAGTTCCTTTATTGATGTATGTAGGTTCTTTGGTATTACGCCTGTTGATGATAATATTATAGGTATGATGCGAACATTATCCTGGTGCCACATTTCCTTCACTTCATCCGCGAGAGGTAAGTATTTCTGGATCTTATCAAAGTGTTTTTGCTTTAAATTATCTGTATTTGGGATTGAGATATCAATAAGGTAAGTTGTTTTAGTAAGTTTAAGGGTTAATGTAATATCCGGTCTATTGCAGTGAACTGTTTTGTCTGTGATAATGTCGCGGTCCCAGTATAATTTCGCTACGTTATTTTCCAATACCTTTTTCGGGGTATATTTATAATAAGGTAATTTGTTATCAATTAGTTTATACTTTAATGCTAAATATTGATGAATTTGTTTTGCTACATTATTATAACTATTTATATATTCTTTACTAGCTAATACTTTACATCCACCTGTTATGTGTTCTATAGTTTCATTACTTATGTTACATAATCTACATTTATCATTTACTATACTATTATCTTTTAATATATGTAAGAGATTACAAGACACGAAGGTATTGTACCACTCATTTTGAGGTTTATTTTATCTATGCGGGTAAATGTCACGACTCGAACGCATAGTCTGTGACGCAGCGTCTATCTACGTCCGAGACGTTAACTTGTCATTGTCAAAGCTTTCAAGTACTTGATGTCAGTTTTTGAATGTGTCAGTAGTGCGTTCAATCGAGTCAGTGTCAGTTGACAGTTAGAGCTAACTTCACTTGACCTCGAGACAATGCCTGCGCCGGGTGTGCGCACTGACGTTTTTCACAATGGCAGACACCAATAATAGTGATCCATTCGCATCCGCGACAGCAGCGGTGGGATCACTTCCAAAATCACCTGGTGATCCTATCGCAACGCCAGCTACCTAAAATCAAAGATATTTCACGTCGGGATATGAAGCTCAAGAAAACTCACCATCGGTGGAGTCGGCAACGTCAAAAAATGACCAACTATCATAGCCAACTACCTACCCCTGAGACATGGGCGACATTTTTTCAAACTACGGTGACAAAAGGTACAGGCGCGAGCCCATTTCAGTTATTATTCGGATGTAATAAGAGTCCACCGAAGTTAAACTTTGTAGCGATGAATTTTGATGATTCAAATGAAGATCTCCTTGAATTAAGACAGACGGCAAAGGATAGGATGGACGAGCAGGCTTCTAAAGATAAGATGCGTTATGACGCGAACAAAGTTAAGATACGTCCATTTGTTGTAGGCTATTTGGTGTTAGTTCAGAAAAATCCACGTGTGATTAACAAGTTAAGCGAGAAGTTTAGCTCGCCATGTTAAATAATAGAAGTTTGTAAGAATGAACGTTCTGTGGTCGAGCCATTATCTGGGGGACGTAGCCAGTACGTGTGTCATGAACGAATGCGTAAATATCCCGCAAGCTTACCAGAATTGTCCGAATGCTTAGGTCTGAATGTAGAGTCTTGAGACATTAACTTGTTAGATGTTAGATTTCTGAAATTAATATTAAGTTGATAAGAGTGGCTCGTTATCAGTTATTGTTCTTTTACAACGAAGTTATTTTATGTTCGTTATTTTGTTGATTGTGGTCAAGAGTAAAAAAAAAGGCCTGTTTATTGTCGATACAATGTTTTATTATCCTGCTGAAAGCTCGACGCTTTGTACGGTAATCGACTGAAAGCTTTATCGCTTTGTCTGGATGTATTACTGAAAGCTTTACGCTTTGTAAACATGTGAACATTGAACCTTTATCGCTTTGTCTGGGTGTATTACTGAAAGCTTAACGCTTTGTAAACATGTAAATTGAAAGCTTTATCGCTTTGTCTGGGTGTATTACTGAAAGCTTAACGCTTTGTAAACATGTAAATTGAAAGCTTTATCGCTTTGCCTGGGTATATTACTGAAAGCTTAACGCTTTGTAAACGAATGGACTGGAAGCTTTATCGCTTCATCCAGGTGAGTTGTTGAAAGCTGCTACGCTTTGTCAAATTAGATAAAACTGAACTAATTAATGTGTCATGTTGAAAGCTTTATCGCTTTGAAATGTGATTGACATAAGGTTGCAAGTATCTGTAAACTAGTAGCTGAAAACTTTCACGCTATGCTTTTGAAGTACTTTGAACTTCATGTAAGTTTTGAAGCAAATAGGAGCGCTTGCCTGTATGAAGCGATAGTACTCAACGCGAGAGCGCGTTGGTTGTCAGAATGGCAGTGTAAGAGATTACAAGACACGAAGGTATTGTACCACTCATTTTGAGGTTTATTTTATCTATGCGGGTAAATGTCACGACTCGAACGCATAGTCTGTGACGCAGCGTCTATCTACGTCCGAGACGTTAACTTGTCATTGTCAAAGCTTTCAAGTACTTGATGTCAGTTTTTGAATGTGTCAGTAGTGCGTTCAATCGAGTCAGTGTCAGTTGACAGTTAGAGCTAACTTCACTTGACCTCGAGACAATGACGTTTTTCACAATGGCAGACACCAATAATAGTGATCCATTCGCATCCGCGACATATATGTTTAGCATAATTTCTTGTTTTGATTATTTGGTCTTGGATTGCGATTAAAAAGCCTTCCGTCTCGGCAAAAATATTTCCTTTCACTAACCAACCACATGATGCTTCTCTATCTATATGTTCTTGTTCAAGATTAAGTGGAAATTTCCCATGCAGTGATTTTTTCTTCCAGTTTTCTAATTTAAATTCGTGTTTAACAATCTTATTGGCAGGTTCAAATTGTTCATCTTTAAATAGTAATGATGTTCCTGATGTAGTAAGATCTGTGATAGCTTTATGAACTGAGCTTTCTTTAGCTTTATTAAAAAAATAGGTACGTAAGTTTAATATCTGTTTATAGTGAAGATTTTTTATGTCGATAAAACCACGACCTCCAAGTTTCCTTGGCAGTGTAAATCTTTCGACTGCTGAATGTATGTGGTGCGTGTGGTGGCTATATGCAGTGGTTCTTGTCAGTGTATTTAAAGCTTCCAAGTCAGTATCGGTCCACTTTATAATTCCGAAGGAATATGTTAGGATGGGAACTGCATAAGTATTTACTGCCTTAACTTTGTTTCTAGCTGATAAATGACTTTTAAATATTTGATTTAGACGTTTTTTATACAGAGCTGTAAGGTCTTGTTTAATTTTAGTATGTTCAATAGATGTATTTTGTTGATATCCTAGATATTTATAATAATCTTTGCTTTCCATGGATTTGATTAAGTCATTACATGTAGTGAGTTTATATGGTTCTATTGTATTATGTTTACCTTTTATAATGCTGTTGATTTTACACTTATTTATACAAAATTCCATTTTAATGTCGTTGCTAAAAGTTTCTGTTAATTTTAAGAGAGCGTTTAATTGTTGTCTATTTGATGAGTATAATTTTATATCATCCATATAAAGTAGATGTGAAAGTTTAATTTTATGAATTCTATCAATTAAATAAACATGTCCTGATCTATTTAATATTTTGGAGAGAGGGTTTAGCGCTAAGCAGAACCACAAGGGACTTAGTGAATCACCTTGAAATATACCACGTGCTATTTTTATTGGGGGTGATTTTATATGATTATTCTGTGTTGTGATGTTTAAAGTTGTAGCCCAGTTATTCATTGTGTATTGTAGGAAAGATATTAAATTTGTATTAATTTTATAAAGCTTAATTATTTGAATTAACCAGGAATGTGGTACACTATCAAAGGCCTTTTGATAGTCTATGTAAGCAAAAAATAAGTTTCTATGTTTTTGTTTAACCTGATAATGTATTTCTGAATCTATTACTAACTGTTCTTTACATCCTCTCGAACCTTTACAACAGCCCTTCTGTTCTTCTTGAATAATTTTATTTCGTGTTATGTGTAAATTTATTTTGGCAGAGATGATGGAAGTTAATAACTTGTACAATGTGGGAAGGCAGGTAATTGGACGGTATTTTGCAGGATCGGTTGTATCAGTTTCTTTAGGTTGTAGATACGTAACACCTCGTGTTAAAAATAAGGGGAGTTTCTCAGGTTCCTGGATTACTAAATTTAAAATTTCTGCAAGTTTTTTGTGGGTAGCAGTGAAATTTTTAAGCCAATAGTTTTGAATTTGATCGGGTCCTGGGGCTTTCCAATTAAGCATTTTACTTGTTGCTATTTGTACGTCTTCTAAATCTATTTTAAATTGTGGCATAGGTTCTATGTTTTGGTATTCTTTTTCTTCCAACAAAATCCAATCTGGAGCAGAATTATGTGTCACTGAGTTTGTCCAAATATTGCTCCAGTAGTCGTGTATTATTTTAATGTTAGGTGCATTTTGAGGTTTTGGGGATGGGTTAAACTGCTGATATATGCGCTTCTCATTAGTTTCAAATATTTTATTCTGTGTGTATCTTGCATTTGTTTTTCGGTACCGTTTCAATCTTTTCGCCAGAGCTTGTAATTTTTGTTTGAGTGTGTCTAGTTGTTCTACTATTTTTTCTTCTGCAAGTATTGATAATTTAAGTTTAGTACCTTTCTTTTTCGATAAGTTCCCATTTAAATACTGAGTGTGCTGTCCTATTTCTTTTCTAAGTTTTATGATTCTATTTTCTAAACGTTTTTCCCAAGCTGGCTTTTTATTTTTGGCTATTATTGTGTTTACGTTCTTTTCATAATTTATTACTTTATTATTTATTGTGACTGCCGTTAAAGCGGCACTATAGATAATTACGTGTAATTCTTCTAACGAAGTTATATTATTTTCTGCTAAATGTCTTTCAATTTCAATATTTATATTTTTAATAACTTTTTTAGTTGTATATGAGTTCTGTAGTTTAGGTATACGTAACCTTACATTAGGTTCCAAATTTTTAAACTTATTAATATTTTCCTTGAAAATATTTTCTATTTCTATCAAATCATTTTCTTTATTTGATACTTCTTGTATTCTAGTCTCTATTTGTGCACTCTGTGAATTTATTATTATTATTATTATATATATATATTATATATATATATATTATTATTATTATTATTATTATTATTATTATATTTCATTTTTATGGAAATATGCGAGAAACGAGTTCAAGATCCACCAGCTGATAAGTGGCTATCGTCGTCCATGAACATTAGCCACACCAAAGCCCTCACTGCTATCTAGTCGGCCAAGAAGGAGAGAAGAAAAAAAAAAGGAATCAAAGAACTGGCTTTCAAGCTCCCAAATGGAACATGACGAGTTATTTGGCGGCTGACTCAAGTGTGACTCAAGGTGGTAGCTATCCAAGTGGACCTCACGGACCTCACGGCTGGGGGGCTTCAACCCATTAACGGCCCGCTACTGAGCACGGGTCTCTCCTCTTGAGGAGGTCAAGAACATACTCCACCACTCTGTTCTAGTGTGGATTGGTGGATGGGTTAGTAGCTTAAGTAGTTGATGGGTGGAGAGATAGTTTATGGCTTATTTATACTTTTTATTAACGTAAGGAATTTTGCACCGTACTAAAAACTGAATTATTTTAGTACTTTTAACTACATATCATACTGATGACAAGAAAACAATGGTTACGTACCTACGTGAGTAAACTTTAATTTACGTAGATCAAAGGAAGTGGTAGTAGCAAGTATTAATATCCCTGATGCATTGTTCAATACAACCATTTCACTACACACCCACACCACACTATGCAATCACTGGGATAATGAATAAACAACAACCAAGATCGTATCTATAAACAAAGGCAGTATCCGACAGGTCGAGCATCATTATCGTGAAACTAGAGAACAAGATGGATTAAAACTTTCCGTGCTCATTGTACGTCACTTTGCCATGATATGCGTTCTATGTGAACTTGTTAAACGTGATGTAGTGACAAGCTAACAATGACGTCATAGCTTGGGCAAAGGCTAGGCTGACTAATGAGCTCCGGATGTCACTTTTGGACTTGTTCAATGGTCATGTCTAGTTGAGCGTACTGTTCTACGCGTGATTTCTAACGCACGGTTTCAAAGGCTTTCGCCGTTCCCGTATTACTGTTTCATTTGATCGAATGCCCAGTAATGGCACGCTCTGCGTAGTGGTTGAATTTTCCGAACAAACATTTATCAAATGAAAAAGAAAGTATGATAGCATTATATTATTATTATATTTATCGATTTTTATTCTATGAGCATTGCTGACGTATCAAAAGGCTTAAAACAATTTAATTTAAGTATATCATTTTATATCGATTCATGTTACATGAGACCTGATGAGGGGCATTTGTGATGATGTGACGAGACTTCGCGTGGTACGATAGGTAATGTAACTATGTAACTATAGGCCGATTTAGAGAATTAGAGAATAGTAATAGTAGCACTACATCTAGCACTTACGCCCCAACTCAGAGTCACTAACGGCTACTTAAATCGCTCCTTAGTACAGAATTTGTATGGTGATTCGTTACTAAGGAGCGATTAAAGCAAGTATTAGTGACTCTGAGTTGGGGCGTTAGGTATTAGGCGAAGGTTGACTTTCCGATAACTTGGTAAAAGTTTATTTTTATATTTTATTGAAAGCGACACTAATGTACAATCAGAGAAATATGTATGTAGGCCATAATACGAAAATTATAACACACATAACACGAAAGATTTTGTGTCATTCCCTGCATACCCAATGCATAGGGTGATATCAAACGTATTTTTGAGCTGTAAGCCGCGTAAAATGACTCTGTTTCATACTAAAGTTCAAACTCAATTTGCGTCGCCATGTGATATAAACAGTGGGCTTAGACAAAGTAACATTAAAAAACGAAAACGAAGTTAGAAAAGAATAAAATGTATGGGATTGAAATAAGCCGCGCTAAATCACGTGGTCAATCGTCTTCGTTATCGCGAGTTGGTAGATAATGTTATAATTCGTAACAAAATCATAAACTGTCGAATGGATCGATCGTTTTCATAATTTAGTATGAAACCGAATGCACGTGACTATTTTTTTGCGACTGACAGTTCAAAAAATATTATTGTGTGGTTTTATGAAACCACGATGCGTGAAACCTTTTTCGGTTTTTCGGTTAAGTAAAAATTTTAGAAAATTATTTGATTTACGGCTTGTTTCACAATCTTCAAGTAAGTCCGAAGTAAGCTATTCGTTGGTTAAGTTGACATTTCGTGTATGTAAAATGACACTTTAACGTCACTTTAACCGGCGAATAGCTTATTCAGGACTCTACTTGAAGATGGTGAAACAAGCCCTTAGGGTATTAAAATTGCGTATTTAATCTCAACTTAAGTATTGATAATCAATAAGTCAAGTTAAGTATTGGAAATCAATAGTCGACAATATATTCAATTATAAAATATAATTTCAATTTGCGTATTGGAGTACCAAATACATAATTAATACAATCATTTAGATGATAGAAGCATATTAAAAACTAAGAGAAATATTTATTTAAACCATTGAATCTCCATGGTTATTCTTACTCCAGAGCCGGCTGTAATGCGACATGCGATAGATATACGAAAAATTAAATACGCTCGTTTGTCCTCACCCTAATGTCGCAGGCATCGACAGGTGTGGTGCTACACTAATTACACTTACTGACTATGTCAATGCCACCTGGAACAGAGAATCCTGCTGCGGGGTTGTTAATGCGAGCGTTTATTTATAGTCTACGAGTAACCCCTCTCGCTTTGCTTCGGTTTTCTTATTTATTTACACCTTGGGTAATTATTGGAGTTTTATTAAAATCCCTAATTTTTTGAAAATAATATAGCTCATATAGCCTATGTCACCCGGGGATAGTGTAGCTTTCCAACAGTGAAAGAATTTTTCAAATCGGTTCAATAGTTCAATCAAATCTTTCCTCTTTATAATATTAGTATAGATAGGGGCTGCTCTCTCTACTTCTGCTGCAACACCGAATACAAAATAGGTAGCGTGTTAAGACATTACATGAACTTATATGACTTTATTTAGCGATCGTAATATAAAATCGACCGTATCTTGTAAAATGTCCGTATCCGTATCCGTTTTATAAAATGGATAATTTTACGACCGGTCTTAAACATTATCCACGCAAGTTAAGTACATTATAGAAATGAATTAAAACTTTCGCAAAGTGAATTATGATTGACTGTTGACTATTACATTGATTCTAATAGGTTTTTTGTAACTAGCCAACTAACTAACTAATGGTAAGTGGTTGCCCATGGACATCAAAGTAACAGCATACTTTCAAGAGGAAAGATAAATACCTAAGAAGAGGAAGGAGGAATTTTAATTTCATTTTTTAATGAAAAGGTGTGAATGTTAATAAAACATTTTTAAATAATAGTTGGAATAACTTTGTAAATTTACACTTTGCATGTAAGTTTCACATATTAAACCGTTAATAATTTTACTACCTCTTACCTGCGTGACTTCAAAGGTAAACTTTGTTCTTGTTCATTCACTTAGCGGGAAGTGCTGCAGCTTTACGATATAAGTTATTCTATAGAAATGTTACGAAGCTAGTGGAAATAATGATAAGTCAAGGGTTCAGCTAACCAACTGTTTGAAAATGATTCATAAGTCAAAATTATGTAGAACTTTTGAGATTATAGTTGCGAACGAAATTAAAAGAATTCACATAATCCGATCTTTGGACGACCCGTGTGGCGCAATGGTTACCATGCTGTACAGCCTTTCGAAGGATCCGGGGTTCGATTTCAAGCGGGGCTGGACGTTGAACGATAAGTTAAAATTTCTGTTCTCGGTCTGAGTGTGGTATCCTTGTCTTTGTTTGTTGTACATGACACCCACGATTTATTATTATTTGGAGTGAAAAGAACTCCAATACTCTTGAGCCCGAGCCAATTTTCCTTGCCCCTGATGCACCCAGCTGAATCACGGACGTGGCTACAGCACTAGGGTCGTCCTGTTAGTGGACTGTCAGCAGGACTCTGTACCATTCAGGCCCAATGGTATTCATGTACAGTGAGATTTTTGAAGTTATACATACATCTATGGGGCGTTTGGAAAAAAATATGAGAGTAAAATTTTTACGATGCGACAGCCAAAAAAGCGATATGATGAAGGTGCTTGATACTAAGCGCTCAGCAGTCGCAAGGAGTTGTTAGCGCGCGCCGAGTCGTGGGTGCGAGCGAGATGTAAGTACTTATAAATAAGAGATAAGTATAATTTCTTACAAGCGTACACAAGAACACACACACGTGTTTTTACCCCCCCCCCCCCCCTAGCTACAACTTTACTAATGTAATCGACCATGAAATGTTTTTATGTGATGCCTTTGGTGTTGCTGAATACCATTGCCGACGGTTATATTTCATTAACCACAAGAGCTCGTCTGCCTTTTTAGCTATTTATATAAAACACACGGACGTAAAAAAAGAACGGACGTAACCTTGTCCAGTCGAGAGTGAAGCTGACATCTGACAGCTCGCTTACCATGTGTGCGTAATTTTGTAATTTTTGATTCGCGATGGTGTCAATGTCATATCAGAATGGTGTCAATGTGTGGGTGTGTGTACTTGTACGAATACAAAGTTGATATTACTATGGGTGCTTCACTGAATTTGTTCTTAGGATTACGTCCGTCTTTTTTACGTCCGTGATAAAACAATGGCGTTTTTTAAATGTCAAGATATACTCGTACTTCCATCACAATGATAATATGATGTTGGTTATTTATGCAAAAGTCTTTTACAATGCGACGGAAGCAGCTTCGCTTTTAAAGGAACGTTGAGGAAACTCAATTTCCGCTGAAAGAATAATATCTTGTCGTATGTAGGTACATACGTGCAGAAAATTGTGATTAATTATAATGCATACCAAAATTACTACGGAATTCTTCTTTGACGTAAAACAGTAAAGTTTAGACAATGTAAAAATTTGCAGTAGGAAATATCCTGTTTCGTTTCTTAATTAAATCCGTATTTATATTTTATGCTGATTTTTAGGGTTCCGTAGCCAAATGGCAAAAAACGGAACCCTTATACTCGTAAATTCGTCATGTCTGTCTGTCTGTGGTCTGTCTGTCCGTCCGTATGTCACAGCCACTTTTCTCCGAAACTATAAGAACTATACTGTTGAAACTTGGTAAGGAGATGTATTCTGTAAACCGCGTTAAGATTTTTACACAAAAATAGAAAAAAAATCAATAAATTTTGGGTTCCCCATACATAGAACTGAAACTCAAAAATTTTTTTTTCATCAAACCCATACGTGTGGGGTATCTATGGATAGGTCTGCAAAAATGATATTGAGGTTTCTACTATCATTTTTTTTTCAAACTGAATAGTTTGCGCGAGAGACACTTCCAAAGTGGTAAAATGTGTCCCCCCCCCCCCTGTAACTTCTAAAATAAGAGAATCATAAAACTAAAAAAAATATATGATGTACATTACCATGCAAACTTCCAACGAAAATTGATTTGAACGAGATCTAATAAGTAGTTTTTTTTACTACGTCATAAATCGTAAACCGCAAAAAACATCGATCAAAGTTACAACGAACAACAAGAACTTTTATATTATGTTACTTGCTGCTACGGAACCCTTCATGGGCGAGTCCGACTGGCACTTGGCCGCTTTTTTTTTAAATACCACTCCTTCGCTAGAACACTATCTTTAAAAAATATTGTTATATATTTAGTATATGTAATGAGATATACTGTATGCAAACCATCTACGGCACATTGAATGTATTACGGAATAGGTTGGGAGGAAATTGAATTTCCGTGAGAGTGGTGAAAATCGACGTTGACTAATACTAGGAACAAAATAGCACGTAGTACTCGTAGTAGATAGTATAGTAATACTAAATTCAATGTTACGTTAGCGATATTAATTTGATTATAGTTCGATTTTGAAAAAGTGACTCCGTAAGAATACATCAAACTTTATTATAATTACTTAATACATTTACTTTTTTCCCGACTGCCAACGAAGGGATTTAATTCCTCATACGTTTTTATAACTAATATAATATAGGGATTATATATAAAAGCAAAAGGGGTATTCTACGGTTATGAAATGATATTCCTTTCGCTTTGCACCATGATTATATTTCCAGTTCTCCTGACGTTCACATCAATATTCCAAAGTACTTCAACACTACGTGATCAATAATCATCAGATCAGTTCTACCTTACTGACAATGGCTGGGTGGCTTCAACCCATTAATAGCCTACTACTGGGCACGGGTCTCTCCTCGTGAGGAGGCCTAGAGCATACTCCACCACGCTGCTCCAGTGCGGATTGGTGGAGGGGTTAGTGGCCAACCCAAGTGTCGGAAATTTTTATGCTGCCCGAGGGCCTCCGAAGTGGCTTAACGACTGTTATCTTACGATAACAACCGGGACCGACGGATTTACATGCCCTCCGAAGCACGGAAGTGCTCAAGAATTTTTTGCCACTAGCGGTCACCCATCCAACTACCGACCGCGCCCGCAGTTGCTTAACTTTGTCGATCGCTTAGAATCGACGCAAGCCGCCGGGCTATGAGCGCTTATTGACAATTCCGTAATCTAAATATGACATGACATTTCTTATAATATTCCAACCTCTGCATCGGACAAGCATTGTAGAATAAAGAGATCCGTCCTTGGACCTTTACTGGAGATTCATGGCCTCGCCTACATATATAATTTTTCCGCCTATTTACTATAATATAAACTTTTGCGATATTGATATATTAACTATTGTTTATTTTCTAAAGATCACATGAGACCTTATTTATAGACAAAGAGTTAATAGTACATGTGTTTCATATCAAGTCATTGTATGGCTAATATTGATAAGATTTTGATGTGAAACATCTTTACGCGAGGGGTAAACCTGAACTTAGACTTGGCGATCGTGGCGACGCATTTCGATGTTTCACATCTGTCAGCCGTCCCAAGACAGCTGTTCTTTTTTTAGTTATTTACCTACTTATTTGTACCAACAATCTCTCCCAGTCAATCTCCTTTAGCTTGGACGCTGATTAGTAGGATCTCAGATTATAAGATAAGACAAAAACACAAAACCATGTTACGAGTAAAACTAATACTTTTTGCTATATTCTCAGATGATACATTTATGAACAAAAGCACTAAGCCCGCATACGTTACCGCATATTCTTTTTTCTAATAATAAGAACAAAGAATACAACACTAGGACAAAAAATAAAACGGGTCATGAGCGGGTTGACTCCCGTTGTATATCGAGTTCCGTATTTAGAAGTATGGTTAACCTCTTAGAATAACTTTATTTATAGTATACTGCAATACAAATCTCAACTGCTTTCGGTAGATAGACGCAAGTGATTTTTTGACTGCCCTTCCCAAATTATTTGTGTTCATAATCTTCTGCTAGAGTTCTAGCAACTGCTTAAAGCATGTAGGTATGTCACATACATAAAGCCTGATTTGTTATACTATTGTTATATACTACTAGTAACCGCTTTGTTTTGCTTCGATTTTCGTATAGATTGCAAATTATAATAATTATTTTTAAATTAAATATTATAGCCCACATTACTCAAAAATAATAGAGCATTTTATTGGTAGAAGAGTTTTTGAAATCAGTTCAGTAGTTTTAAAGCTTATCCATTAGAAAAAAACAAAAAAAAAAACAAAACTTGCCTCTTTACAATATTATATTGAATAATTTTATCACATTTTATTGATACACAGAATTTTGGAAATGACCGCGAGTAATGTTTTCTTATCGTATACACGGAACCCTAGAAAGGAGTCTCAGTAATAACCAGGCTTTTTGTTAGTAACGTAACAAATATACCTTCGCAGCTCCGGCTGAACTCACACACGTATAAATTAATATACTCGTACATATATACTACTCGTATGTGTATATTCGATAGTTTTGTTTATAAAAGGAAGGTTGTTTCACTGCGAACGAGTAAATATTTTTCAATTAAATAATGTTGTTGCCACCTGACGCACATTTTCACTATCAGTTTGGGTTGACTGGTAGAGCATGCATCCACATAATATGTAGGTAGTGCGACTTTTGTAATTAGCTACTTTAAAGTTTATGCAATAAAGTTGTAAATAAATATGATGTATTTTTTATTGAAGATCTTTGGATCTTATTAGATTAGATATAAAAATAGACTTATCTAGATGAAATCTAAATACTTTTTGTTCCTACGATAGATTTTTAGGCTTCCGTAGCCGAATGGCAAAAAACGGAACCCTTATGGATTCGTCATGTCTGTCTGTCTGTCTGTCTTGTCTGTCTGTCCGTCCGTATGTCACAGCCACTTTTTTCCGAAACTATAAGAGCTATACCATTGAAACTTGGTAAGTAGATGTATTCTGTGAACCGCATTAAGATTTTCGCACAAAAATAGAAAAAAACAATAAATTTTGGGGGTTCCCCATACTTAGAACTGAAACTCAAAAATGCTTTTTTCATCAAACCCATACGTGTGGGGTATATATGGATAGGTCTTCAAAAATGATATTGAGGTTTCTAATATCATTTTTTTTTAAACTGAATAGTTTGCGCGAGAGACACTTCCAAAGTGGTAAAATGTGTCCCCCCCCCCCCTGTAACTTCTAAAATAAGGGAATGATAAAACTAAAAACAATATATGATGTACATTACGAAGCAAACTTCCAACGAATATTGGTTTGAATGAGATCTAGTAAGTAGTTTTTTTTTAATACGTCATAAATCGTAAACCGCAAAAACATTGATCAAAGTTACAACGAACTACAAGAACTTTTATTATGTTACTTGCTGCTACGGAACCCTTCATGGGCGAGTCCGACTCGCACTTGGCCACTTTTTATAAGTGAGATACCAAAACAGTGCACATAGGAAAAAGTATACCATACCTGTCAAACACAAAGTACCTTATATATGGCAATATTACCATAATTAGAATAATCATAATCATTTCGTAATCATTTAATCATTTCATTTTTCATAGGTACAAATATGGTTGGAGTCCCTGCCTTCAACTTTAGTTTGCACTGTGTTGTAGAAGGCAGTGTCTTCCCAAAATTATGGACTATAAATATAACAATGTAAAATGAAATATAAACTACTAGTGATTAACAATAATACAGCAACAAGTAAAATAAGAAAAATAGACAAAACTAAACAGTTACAAAAATATAATGCAGCAGTGTGGGGGCTTCTGTGTTTTTATGTGGGTGTTTTGTGTGTGTGTGTGTGTGTGTGTGTGTGTGTGTGTGTGTGTGTGTGTGTGTGTGTGTGTGTGTGTGTGTGTGTGTGTGTGTGGTGTGTGAGCGTTCGTTTAAATCAAAATACTCAGCAGACTTTCCGTTCCTTCATAATCATAGCCTTGCAGCCATTCAAGACCTAGACGTTTTATTTTATAGAAATTTGAACCTTTTGTTCTTTTTTTGGCACTAAAAACATTATAAAATTTAGGAGCCAGATACAGGTAATGCCGTTGTGCAAGAGCACAATTGAACCTGGGAACTGGGAACCTATGAAGCCTTTTGTTGGTGATTGGTACAACTGATGCGGTCTCGATGTGATACCGTTTAATACAATTAAGAATAAAAAGTTTCCTAACCGACAATACGTTGCATTTTCTATAAAGATCGTCGGTAGGGTGCTTAAATGGTAGAGCCATGGCAACTTTAAGAAGAGCTCGCTGTGCGCGTTCTACCTCAATTAAATGTGACTTAGCAGCACCTCCCCAGGCGCATATGCAGTAACCAATAATACTTTCACCCAGAGCTCTGTAGGTTTGTAATACTAATTTATGGTCTGCTACTGTGCGAAGAGTCTTGAACATGTAAATTAATTTTCTGATTCGCTTAGCAACTGTTTGGATGTGTGGTTTCCATGTTAGTCTATGGTCAATAATAACACCTAAGTATTTTATGGTATCCACTCTATCCAGCACAGTGCAGTTACAGGTTTTATTGTCAGTTCGGTTACGATTACAGGGGTGGCAATGTGCTGTAATATTAAAGTCTGTTGGTGGGCTACAAACAATAGATTTCTGGAAACAAATGTATTTAGTCTTTGCTGCGTTTAGCGTCAAAAGATTGTCTTCAAGCCATGCTATAGTTGTGGCCAACCCATCTTCCGCGAACTTTTTTGCTTGTAGCCAGGTAGAGCCATGGAACAGAAGGACAGTATCGTCTGCAAACATGATAATATCAGAATTTTTTAGCTTTATTTTGCATAGTTCATTGACGTACAACAGAAATAGCGTAGGTCCGAGCGTACTGCCTTGCGGTACACCATAACTACATACGGCCTCTTCACTTTCAAATGGACTAACTCGCACTTGTTGGCTACGTTCGCTCAGGTAATCAGCTAGCCAATCGTGGACGATTCCCCTTATGCCCGCGCTCTCTAATCGTGCCAGAAGTATAGGAATTGATACCGTGTCAAATGCTTTACGTAGATCCAGAAATACACCAACACATTTCTCTCCGTTATCTATGTATTTGGTTACAAGCGATGTTAAATTGAGCAGAGCATCTTCCGTTGACTTTCCCACTCGAAATCCGTATTGGTTACTTGCAATAATATGATTTTTTTCAAGATAGGAGATCAGCCTCTTATTGACAATTTTCTCTATAATTTTAGAGAGAGTGGGCAATAGGGAAATGGGTCTATAGTTGGAAGGAATTTGTTTGTCCCCTTCTTTGTAGATAGGCGTGATCATTGCCTTCTTAAGAGCCTTGGGGAACCTACCACTGGTGAAGCTAAGATTACATAAATAAGCTATTGGCTCCGAAAGCAATTGGTTACACGACTTTAGTAATGAGGTTGATATGTTGTCCCATCCCGGAGCGCAGTTACTTCGAAAGCTAGATATGATACCTGACACCTCGTGACGATCTGTCAGAAATAGTGATAGAGATTTTGGTAGATAACAGTTGGGCGAATAAGCAGCAGTCGCAAGTTCAGTATCGCTTTTGTTTAATTTATTCAAGATAACGGCCGCTAGATCTTTACCTATTGAAGTGAAAAATTCATTTACCTGATTCAAGGAATCTTGAGGTGATTCTTTGATATTTAATAAAGGCTTGGGTTCCGTTTTGTTTTTATTATTATAGTAACAAAGTTCTTTGATAGTGTTCCAGGTCTCCTTGATGTTTCCTTTGAATTTATTAAGTTGCATTCTAAAATATGCTTCTTTTAATGATTTTATAATGCGGTTACAAGTATTCCTGTATTTAATGAAATTATTTTTAATGTCATTGTCATCTGGGGATATTTTTAGCTGTTTCTGTAATTGGTTTCTATGACGAATGCATTTAATAATACTAGGAGTCATCCAAGGCTTTATGGGTTTATATTTATTTGACAAGTGTTTAACTGTTGTATTGTCGTTTACTACATTTTGGATTGTGGACATGAGGTAACTAGAGGCTTGGTTCGGGTCCTTTAATGTAAGATATTCTTTCCATGAGTGCTGGGCCAGTATTTCCCTAACTGCATTAATGTTTGTTGAGATTCTTTGCCTGTGGTTTGCATTTGATATGTAACTGAACAGATTTTTAGGACAAGAAATTGATTAATTTTGTATGTGAAATATAAACATATTGTTAAGTCTGTTAACAATTTATTATCACATAATTAGATTTAATTTTATAGCAGTTTTATCCAATAGGCAAGATTGATGCAAGTCCTCTGGCAATGGAACATTTCTTGTTTCATATAAATCACGAGTTATATTACGACATACATTCAAAAAAAAGTTTGTATTCAATCTATAACTAGATTTTTACCTAAGATATCATTTTATTAAAATAAAAGTGTGTTAAAAAATTAAAGTGAACATTTTGTTTTCGCTCATCGCTTGTCTTCTAATAGAGAGACATCTAAAAACACGAAAGGAATTGTTAAAATCCTGAGTCTTTTTCTAATATGGGCCATATTAAAAGTTTCTTTTGAAGCTTACGTGTTATTTGTTAGGGAAAATTGGGCTGAAGATAATGTAATATTTTGTTTCTTTCAGTACAAACAAACAAAACAGGTTGGAGTTTTCGTGTTCACGTAATTGGGAGGCTGGGTGTACGATATTTGGTTTTGTATTGTAACGAGATATATACGAACGTGTTGTGTTGTGAAAACTTGTTATGGTAGCTTCAAAGGGTGTACACAAGTCGTGTTAGTAATTGTGAGCTTCGGTAAAACATGTTTCACTTTTTAAACGATTTTTTTACAGCTCTGTGGAATTATGATGTGGTCGGTATGATTCTGTGCTGTGTTTGAACAATAGGTATATCAATATAAAGAAAGAAAGAACGAAAAATAATAGTTAAAAAAACTAAAATGCGGCCAAGTGCGAGTCTGACTCGCCCATGAAGGGTTCCGTAGCAGTAAGTAACATAATATAAAAGTTCTTGTACTTCATTGTAACTTTGATCGATGTTTTTTGCGGTTTACGATTTATGACGTATTAAAAAAACTACTTACTAGATCTCGTTCAAATCAATTTTCGTTAGAAGTTTGCACGGTAATGTACATTATATATTTTTTTTAGATTTATCATTCTCTTATTTTAGAAGTTACAAGGGGGGCGGACACACATTTTACCACTTTGGAAGTGTCTCTCGCGCAAACTATTCAATTTAGAAAAAAAATATATTAGAAACCTCAATATCATTTTTGAAGACCTATCCATAGATACCCCACACGTATGGGTTTGATGAAAAAAAAATTTGAGTTTCAGTTCTATGTATGGGGAACCCCCAAAATTTATTGTTTTTTTTTTCAATTTTTGTATGAAAATCTTAACGCGGTTTACGGTATACATCTACTGACCAAGTTTCAATGGTATAGCTTTTATAGTTTCGGAAAAAAGTGGCTGTGACATACGGATGGACAGACAGACAGACAGACAGACAGACAGACATGACGAATTTATAAGGGTTCCGTTTTTTGCCATTTGGCTACGGAACCTTAAAAACACGCATTTATAGAAAATCCAACTAAAAAAATAGAAAATCTATTTGAATTAAAAATCGTGAAATTGAAAAAAAAGCATTGGATTTTCTATAAAAGCGTGTTTGTTAGTTTTTTTTAACTATTATTTATTTTTTCATCTTTTAGTTAGATTTTTTGAAATTAAATTTAGTTTTTTTCTTTCTTTCTTTCTTTTTTTCTTTAAATATTGAATTGTCATCGATCCTCGATAATTCTACGAAGTTTGAAAGAAATCTGACCGTTTAAAGCTAATATAAAGCGTGTAATTAGGTTTTCTTTCTTTCTCTCTTTCTTTTTTCTTTCAAATTCAAATTCAAAATCATTTATTCATGTAGGTATCATTGATACACTTATGCACGTCATTTTTTTTTAATCAACCAGCTTTTCGCAAAGGTGCTTTGTCATGGAGGAGAAGAAAAGCCGTAAAGAAACTCCTCAGCACATCTTTTAAAAATAAAAATACATCGGTATATTTATTACAATTATTTATTACTTTAAATATTGAATTGTCATCGGTTTTCAATAAGTCCACGAAGTTTAAAAGAAATTTGACCGGTTGAAGTGGGTCAAAATCAAATTCAAAGAGAAGTTACAAACAAAAAACATACAGTTGAAGGTACATAATATAAAGCGTGTAAAAACATTTATTACTGTGGCCATCAGGTACACATACGAAGATAGATAACAAAAAAAAAGAAAAAATTACAAACACAAAAAATAAAGAAAACAAAAATAAATATTTATAAACATTGGTCTGTAAATCGCATGTGTCCAGTGGCCCAGAAAATGGAACGCACTCAGCATAATGGCGTAGTGGTGGCTGCGGCGCTGATTTTCAGTGAGTCCAGTTATATATGTATGTAATATAAATATTATTTATATCACATAGTACAGTACCTTAATACAGTTATATTCTGCGAGTATTACAAGTATGGTTGTGCTTTAGTGCCTTTAGTCTGATATCTATGGTATTAATGAAGTATTGGATGGAATTGATAAAATAAATATTTTTCGAATGTTTTGAAACAGATGTTAATATTGTTGTTCCACTATCTGTAATGTTCAAGTGTGGAAGGAATTAGATTTTAGATTTTTAAGGCTGGTGCTGGATTCTGGTATTTTGAAAGGATTGGTCTGTTTATTCATCACTGTGCATTGCAGTCTCATCAATGTTTGCACACGCTACATAAGTCGTGAATTGTATTTTACGTGTTTTCGTTTTAATTTTAGAGAGCCAGTAAAAAGCTGTTTGCCATGTTGGTCTTAGTTACAACGATAATACCTTCTGGTTACTGAAGTTTATTTATTTATTTAAAACTTTATGCCCCATACAAAAGTACAGATGACAAAGGCGGACTTAATGCTAAAAGCATTTTCTCCCAGTCAACCTTCAGGCAGTGTGAATACAACGATATAGCGGCATGGATAAATATAGAAAGCGGCCAAGTGCGAGTCGGACTCGCCCATGAAGGGTTCCGTAGCAGCAAGTAACATAATATAAAAGTTCTTGTACTTCATTGTAACTTTGATCGATGTTTTTTGCGGTTTACGATTTATGACGTATTAAAAAAAAACTACTTACTAGATCTCGTTCAAATCAATTTTCGTTGGAAGTTTGCACGGTAATGTACATCATATAATTTTTTTAGTTTTATCATTATCTTATTTTAGAAGTTACAGGGGGGGGGGACACACATTTTACCACTTTGGAAGTGTCTCTCGCGCAAACTATTCAATTTAGAAAAAAATGATATTAGAAACCTCAATATCATTTTTGAAGACCTATCCATAGATACCCCACACGTATGGGTTTGACGAAAAAAAATTTTTTGAGTTTCAGTTCTATGTATGGGGAACCCCCAAAATTAAGGGTTTTTTTTCAACTTTTGTGTGAAAATCTTAACGCGGTTTACAGTATACATCTACTGACCAAGTTTCAATAGTATAGTTCTTATAGTTTCGGAGAAAAGTGGCTGTGACATACGGACGGACAGACAGACAGACAGACAGACAGACAGACAGACAGACAGACAGACAGACATGACGAATTTATAAGGGTTCCGTTTTTTGCCATTTGGCTACGGAACCCTAAAAATTATTAAAAATACTGGTCATTACTTGTCAAGCAATTTAAATAGATGTACTATACATATATACCTATAATAAAATACATTATAATATAGTACAGAAATACCACTAAATAAATGTCACTAAATAAATAATATAAACAACATTTAATGAACAATATACATACATATACACTTAAACATATATACAAATGCGAATAATATTCCACGATTGTACAGAAACTCGTTATGATTAACTATTCTTTTGACGCAGATGCGTTTGAAGTCTTTTTTTAACGGTTAGTTTACTGGCTGGTTTTCTGGCTGGTTTGGAAGTTATTGTGTGACACTTAGTTACCACTCACCATCAGGTCTGTCCACCAGGGTCTACCAAAGGCATCTTACGTTACTTGCTTAGAAAGACAGGAGATAATATAAATTGTATCAACAAAAATCACTGACTTCAAAATAACTCAAAAACTACTCATCAGATCTAGCTAAAATTTAAATGCAACCACATGACAAGCATCAGCTTTTGATTAAAAAAAAGAATCATCAAAATCGATTCACCTAGTCGAAAGTTCTGAGGTAACAAACAAAAAAAATACAGTCGAATTGAATACCTCCTCCTTTTTTGAAGTCGGTTAAAAAGGTAGAAGGGCAGCTGTTTGACGGCTATTCAAAAATAAGAAACATAACATGAAGGAATACGAAGGTATTCTAATAAAATTGCTACACTAAATCAAGTCAAAATACCAAGTCAACTTTTACAGTTGTAAATACACACAGTTTGTGTCAGTTTTTCCCATTATGTAACTCGAATACCAAATTTTTATTTGTATTTTGTCTTTTTACGACGTTATATTGATGTTTTTGAATGTAACGTTCGTTGCTGCGTTTTATGAAACTAGCCAGAAATAGAGTAAAACGGGAGAGAAAGTTGTTTATTCGCAAAGCGATATGTTTTTTAACTGACTCAAAAACAGGTTGTTATTTCCGAAGTACGAGTACTTGGAAGATTATACAGATACCACTCGTAAATTCAATTTCTCGGAGAATTCGGAGTGGAATTGAGGATTATTTTTTTGTTTTTTTATAAAACTTGGATACGCTAGTAATTGTTCTATTTGTTGGAACAAATTTTTTGGAATTTGTGTGCTGTTTATTTAATTTTTTTAGTCGTATTGGGGCGGCTTAGAATACTAACCCCAATCCCACACCAGATGGGTGTCGTAAGAGGCGACTAAATCCGGCTCGCTGGTGGTAGAGCCCCTCGAGGGGTTATATTGATAATATTGATTTTAATGTTAATTAATAGTATTATTACAATTATTATTTCTCCATGGGGTTCGCCTGGATAGCTACCACCCTTGAGCATGAGTCAGCCGCCAAACGACTCGTCGTGTTCCAGCTGGGGACTTGAGAGCCAGTTCTTTCTTCCTTTTTCTTCTCTCTTCCTTGGCCGGCAACGCATCAGTGATGCCTTTGGTGTTGCTGATGTCCATGGGTGACGACAACCACATAGTTATCATCAGGTGGATCGTCAGCTCGTTTGCCGGCTATTTCCATTAAGAATACAACCTGAGATAGTACTGTAATTAAATGTTTCAAATATACAATACTAATGGAAAAAGTTGTAACCCAAACATTACACCTAGCCAATCAATGAGGGAAAGTAACCTTAAGTTTGGTTGTGGTTTTTCTTCGGTTTCCCCCAAAAGCAATATTGAATCTCATCCACCTCATACCAGAATCTGTGTTGTGTATCTTTTTAGGGTTCCGTAGGCAAAATGTAACCCTTATAGCTTCGTTATGTCCGTCCGTCCGTAGTGTTAGAAAGCTGTATTTGGCATGGATATACTTTATTAAAACTACGAAGTCAAAGAATAAAATATTAAAAAATAATCACGTAACTTAATTTCATTCTGTCCATTGAAGTATAATGTCATAGAACAGACAAAATGTGTGTCCCGCCGGGAGGTTCTATTTTCAAAATTGAGCCCCCGTTTTCCTTTCAAAATCGAACGAATCTATTAAAAGCCCAATTGATTGGGACATACATTGTGTTCTCGGTGTCGGTTCTATATGCTAATAATAATACGATACTTCAATGATTCTGTCTCCTCTTTCTTCGTCGGGAACGTATCGGTGTTGCGTTTAATGCTGCTGATCTGTGTTGCCAATAGCCACTTACCAAGTCTCTAGTCACATAAAAAAACTGTAGTTAAGCCTAAGATACTAAAATAATTACTTATCGTAAAGTTATTACGGACATTATAAATAATAGTTAAAAAAAACTAAAAAACACGTTTTTATAGAAAATCCAACTAAAAATAGTAAATAAATTTAAAGTAAGAATCGTGAATTAACAGCGTGGGGTGCATGGTGTCAATGAGTAGAAGGGATAATATCTTAAAAAGCACCCCACGCTTTTAATTCACGATTCTCAATTCAAATTTTTCTATTTGAGTTGGATTTTCTTTAAAGTATTTATAGTTTTTTTTTAACTATTATTTATTTTTTAATTTTTTAGTTTGATTTTTTGAAATGAAATTTAGGTTTTTTTCTTTCTTTCTTTTTTTCTTTAAATATTGAATTGTCATCGGTCCTCGATAAGTCTACGAAGTTTGAAAGAAATCTGATCGTTTGAATTGAGTCAAAATCAAGTCCAAAGAAGTCGGTTTCAAGTTACAAACAAACATACATACACGTGAAGGTAATATAAAGCGTATAATAACCTTTTAATAATTCGAATATAGGACAAATTCAGGAAGATGGGCAGCAGCATCTTCCTGTGTGTGACGAATATCAGTCAGGTCACCTGCGGTCACCAACACGCACTAGCCAAGCGTGGTGACTATCGGCTAAAACCCCCGCATGTTTGTCACAAATGAGCCTCGGCCCCCAGTCCCCGGCAGCCCCGCTATTCCTAGTTACGGTAGCGGCTATGGTAACGGCGGGGCAGGGGGTGCTAAGAATCGCCGGCAGAGATCGCGCTACCAATCCAAACGACGACTTCTGCACCTGGCAACATACAACACCAGGACACTGAGGACAGACGACAAGGTAAAAGAGCTGGAAGAAGAGATAGACAAGTTAAACTGGAGTATTGTGGGTTTATCTGAAGTCCGAAGACAGGGGGAGGACACGATAATACTCAAATCCGGAAACTTGTTCTATCACCGGGAGGGCGAACACCTGTCCCAAGGTGGTGTCGGGTTTCTCGTTCACAAGTCCCTCGTCAACAACATTGTGCAAGTCGGGAGCGTGTCGGCCAGGGTAGCGTACCTTACACTCAGAATATCCAAACGGTATTCGTTGAAGGTTGTACAGGTATATGCGCCGACTTCGACACATCCCGACGACGAGGTTGAGGTTATGTATGAGGACATAAGTAGAGCCATACATACCTCTAAAGCTCACTTCAATGTTGTGATGGGGGACTTCAACGCGAAGCTGGGCACGCAAAGTGGCGCCGAGAGGAAAGTGGGTCCCTACGGAATTGGACGACGGAACCACCGAGGACACTTGCTGGCCAACTTTTTGGAGAAGGAAGATATCTTTATGATGAACTCCTTCTTCAGAAAGAAGCCACAACGCAAGTGGACTTGGATAAGTCCTGATGGTTCCACGAAAAGCGAGATAGACTTCATTCTGGCAGACAAACGGCACATATTTAATGATGTCTCTGTGATCAGCAGGTTCAAAACCGGAAGCGATCACCGTCTTGTGAGAGGCACATTAAATATCGACCTGAAGCTGGAACGGTCACGCCTGATGAAGTCTACGCTTCGCCCAACATCCGTCCAAATCCAGGGATCCGAGAACTTTCAACTTGAGCTGCAAAACCGTTTTGCGTGCCTAGAATCGTGCACGTCCGTGGACGAGTTTAACACCAGGATGGTAACAACTGTCCACGAGGTAGGGTCGAAGTACTTCAAGACCCACCCTAGTGGTAGATCTCAGGTTCTCTCAGAACAAACTCTCGGTCTTATGAGGGATCGACGAGAACTATGTGTGCAGTCTCCAACCTCTATGAGTGAGTACCGACGGCTCAATGAGCAGATCTCCAAGTGCAGGCGACGCGATTTGCGAAAACACAACGCAAATCGTGTAAAAAACACAATTGAGCGAAACCAGGGCTCCAAAGTGTTCGCCGGGGATCTGTCCATTGGGCAAAGTCAGCTTACGAGGTTGAAGACCGAGTCCGGCACCATGGTTTCGTCGAAACCGGAAGTTCTGAGAGAGACTGAGAGATACTACGGACGGTTGTATGCCTCCTCTCAAGCTCCACCTCCTAGCGAGGAGAGCGATAAGAGAGCTAAACTGACCCGACACTACACAGAGGATATCCCGGACGTCAGCCTGTATGAGATTAGAGAGGCTCTCAAACAGCTTAAAAACAACAAGGCACCGGGAGATGACGGAATCACAACCGAGCTTCTAAGAGCTGGAGGGAAACCCCTTCTAGTGGCGCTCCAAAAACTGTTCGATTCCGTCATTAACACTGGAACTACCCCGGAAGCGTGGGGCAGAAGTGTGGTGACGCTGTTCTTCAAGAAGGGCGATAAAGCCCTTTTGAAGAACTACAGGCCCATTGCACTTCTGAGCCACGTTTATAAGCTGTTTTCGAGGGTGCTCACAAATCGCATTGCACGCAGACTTGACGACTTCCAGCCTCCCGAACAAGCAGGATTCCGAAAAGGCTACAGCACCATAGACCATATACACACACTGCGGCAGATTATACAAAAGACCGAGGAGTATAATCTGCCGTTGTGTGTTGCCTATGTGGACTATGAGAAAGCCTTTGATTCTATCGAGACCTGGGCGGTACTAAATTCTCTCCAGCGGTGCCGGATCGACTACCGGTATATCGAGGTGTTGAAGTGTTTGTACTCATCTGCCACCATGTCCGTCAGAGTACACGACACAGCAACGAACCCCATCCAACTGCAGAGAGGTGTCAGGCAAGGGGATGTCATATCCCCAAAACTGTTCACCGCTGCGTTGGAAGATGTGTTCAAGCTGATGGAGTGGAAACGACGTGGCATTAACATCAATGGCGAATACATCACACACTTGCGATATGCCGATGATATAGTCATCCTGGCGGGTTCCCTGGAAGAACTTGGTACAATGCTCGGGGACTTGAACAGCGCCTCACAACGGGTGGGTCTTAAGATGAACATGGACAAAACGAAAATCATGTCGAATGTCCATGTCACACCCGTACCGGTTGTTGTTGACGGCGCTGCTCTTGAAGTTGTAGACGAATACAATTACCTGGGACAAGTGATCCAGATGGGTAAGTCCAACTTCGAGAAAGAAGTCACTCGTAGAATCCAACTCGGATGGGCTGCGTTCGGGAAACTGCGTCATATCTTGTCGTCCAAAACACTTCCTCAGTGCCTGAAGTCGAAGGTGTTCGAGCAGTGTGTGTTGCCAGTGATGACATACGGATCCGAGACGTGGTGCTTTACTATTGGCCTGATCCACAAGCTCAGAGTTGCGCAGCGGGCTATGGAGAGGGCTATGCTCGGTATTTCTCTACGTGATCGCATCAGAAATGAGGAGATCCGTAGACGAACAAGGGTAACCGACATAGCTCAAAGAATTAGCCGGCTGAAGTGGCAATGGGCTGGCCACATAGTGCGAAGGACCGATAACCGTTGGGGAAGAAAGGTCCTCGAATGGCGCCCACGTCTCGGAAAAAGGAGCATAGGACGCCCCCCGACCAGGTGGACTGACGATCTGAAGAAGACAGCGGGCATCCGCTGGATTCAGAAGGCTCAGGACCGGTCAGAGTGGCGCAAGTTAGGGGAGGCCTATGTCCAGCAGTGGACCTCTAAGGGCTGATGGATGGATGGATGGAATTCGAATATTGTTCAGTGACTAGTATTGATTTTTTGATAAATAAAATATTGAATATCTACCGTATAGCTGCAGGCGAATCGGACCGCGTAATTTACATAGATTTTTTATTATTTTAATCGGACGTGGTCAGCGAAGCGGGTTCAGGGTATAAAAATAATATTATTTCAATAAAAAATTAATACATTGGTGAAGCTTCGTTATAGACTGAGTTTCAAGAATATCGTTCACAGTGCTTAGTAATTGCTTCATTATATCTTGATTATTAAGTTAAACAAGTTTCAAGTTAAGTGTTAAATTTATTAGAATTTTTAACATTTTATCAGTATATCTTTATCAGAGACGACTTTATAAAAATTTTGATTTGGATCCAATTTTGCATACGGTTAGATTATAACCTGGATTGACATACATATAACAGCATACTGTAAATCCCGATAAATGGTGGAATAAGTGAATTACTCTCTTAAAAGTTTTGGATTAAATACTTTGAATGCTTTTAAGCCTGGTTTCCTGAAACGATGTGAGCCGGTTACTTATTCTATAGTAAAGTTATTCTTTAAGCCAGATTTTTACTATAATCAATGATCTGACTGGATAACCCAGCGGGTTAACTCAGGCTACCTTGCTTGGAGAGGCTCCAACTTGGCAAAGAACCCAACGCGCAATGGATACCGCGGGGATTTTTTTCCCACGTAATGTAGGTATATCTAGTAAGTCCCAGAGGAAATTAAGAAAACAAACTGCAGTTTTAAATTCAGAGATAATGACCTAACGAGCTAAGTCTAATGGAAAACCGATAATGTTGTTTTATTATAACGAAGTTCTTGCTTATTTACATAACGTAGCTTTCTAATTTACAGGTCCGTTAGCGTTTAGATCAGTGGGTGGTTTTTCTGATTTCGCATTTGTTGTAAATTTAAATAATTGTATGTACATAATTTTTAAAAATTGCTTGTAAAAATCTGTAAATGAAATATAAAAAGTGTATCTTTAGACTATTTTTCAATTAACTAATATACTGTTCGTTCACTGCTATTATTATTTAAGCAATAATTTTAGTCGCCCTCATCAAATCCCATTTCGTTGAAGTCGGTTAATCTTTTTGGTAGAATTTTAATTTTACACAAAGATAGAACCATAAAGCTTCACGCAATTCCCTTTTTTGTGTCTATATCTACCAATAGCAGAAGATATCGGCTTTTGACTGAAGGACGGACAGTGCCTCTTACACCCCAATCCTTGCAACATTAATCCGATCAAATAGCGCTAACAGATTAACTTGGACTACCTTGTTTGGACTGAGTCCAACTTGGCAACGATCCCAGAATGCAATGGACACCGTGAGTTTTTTATCGAGTAATACTGAGTTTTGATTCGTTAAGATGCTGTACCAAAAATGAATAACTAGATAATTAAATTATTCAAAAGATTTTGTCAAGTGAATTGAAATGCTTTGAAACTTAAAATATTTTTGAATAAACGAGAAATTAAAAAATCTTGCTGTGTCAAAGATATTCAGTAATTTTTTTAAGTAATAGATTTTTAAAGTAATTGCTTAAAAATACTGATGAACTTCAAATTTTTCTTTAGCTCAAGAGATTTTAGAATCAATATCTTGAAAATTTCAATCAAATAAATTCCCAATCACAATATTTGAAGTCCCGATAGACCTTCGGAATCTACTAAAGAGCTATTGTGCAGAAATGAAAAAGAAATATATTTTACGATAAAATTTTATTTACAGATTATTTATTTATTTATTTATTTATTTAAACTTTATTGAATTCATACATTGAATTACAATGGGCGGACTTAATGAAAAAATGTGGTAGGTGCAACAAACAAAAATTTAATTACGATGCTATGAGTAAGCACTGTGCAGAGATCCTACTATGTCTGTAATATGATGTCTGTGATGATGATTATGTCTGTAATATGAGATTGATATATAAATATACAATCATTAAAGAATAGAATATATTATAATTATTATTTTTCTAAAAGGGACATCCTTTCATAAAAAGTAATTTTCTCACAAAAATGAAATTAAAACCATATCAACAACTTTTATTTTTATTTCTTAATTACGAATATTTCTTAATTGTTACATGTTGTACCTACATGAACTAATATGTGTTGCAAGTATATAAAACATTCTTTGAAATCCGTTTCAGTCATAGTTTAACATATGGAATATGAAACAAAAAAAAAGTACCACTATTTCTATAGTTGACAAATGTACTAGCTCAGGTACATTAATTAGTGATAGTTTAAACTAGATTTAAAGACAACGGATAAGCACTTTAATATGAATATTGTACATCAAAACATACAGGGCTTATCGGGCAAAGAGTTAGAAATTGAATTATTTGTTAGAGATTACAATGTACATATCCTATGCATTACTGAGCATTGGTTAACAAATGCTCAAAATAATATTAATTTATTAAATTACAGTTTGTTAAGTGCATTCTATAGAGAGACTGCAATTCATGGTGGATCACTAATTTTAGTGCGCAACAATATACCTTGTAAAGATCGAAAGGACATTGTAGTCTTTCTATTGAGCGCACTATAGTGCTAGCCTGTGTGGAACTGGAGCGGTTTATTATAGTCTGTATATATCGCCCCCCTTCTGGGGACTTTTGCCTTTTTGAAGATACTCTAGACCTAGAGGATGTCCTTAAACGGTTGTGTATTTCGAAAAAAGATTTAGTAATATGCGGTGACTTTAATGTTGACATTTTAGCAAAATCTTCTATAGCTGCTAGGTTACTCGCATTGTTTAAGTGTTTTAACTTAAATCCGTTATTTTCTGAACCTACCAGAATAACTGCAAGTTCAGGTACTTGTATCGATAATGTTTTTTGTAGTTGTCAGATATTGGACAAGGAAATATTTAGCAAGTTGAGGTCAGACCACTGTGGACAAAAAATAGCGGTAAACAATAGCCTTGATAACAAGAAAAAAATAATAAAATATAGACCCATGACTAAAAGTAAAATATCACTTTTTAAACAGAAAATTCAAACAAAACTGCGTAAACCGGTGTATTCTCAAAATAGTCATCCTATTAATCTCTACAATACATTATCTAATAATATTAATGACGAGTTTAATCGAATATTTCAATTTAGATACGTAGAGGAAAGTAAAAATAGTAAATTTAGCGATTGGGCTACTGTAGGTATTTTCAAAAGTAGGAACAAATTATACGAGCTTTATGACGAGAAACAATATAACTTTTCTCCCTCATTTCAGGAATACGTAAAAAATTACTCAAAAATTTTCAGAATCATCTGTACTCAAGCAAAGTCAATGTACATAAAGGATAAAATAGTTAATTCGGACAATAAAATAAAAACCACTTGGAATATTATTAAAAATGAAACCGGTAACTCTAAATCTTGTGACTTTAGTTACGAATTAATGATTAATGGAAACAAAATCACTTCTGATAAAGAAGTGGCAAGCGCTTTTGAAGAGTACTTCCGCAACATTCCCATTACAATAACTAGTACACTAGCCTCTTCTCCAACAAAAGCATTTTCTCTATTAAAAGATAATGTTAATGAATGCAATGTAATATTTGACTTTAAGCACATTACAATTAGGGACATAATTAAAGTTTTTAAGTCTCTGAAAGTAAAAAGTACGGGTGATCTCTGGGGTATTTCAGTAAAAATAATACGTGACATAATAGATATTATAGCTCCTTGTTTAGTTCTCATTTTTAATAAATGCATAGATCTTGGTGTATTTCCAGACCTAATGAAATGCAGTAAAGTAATACCACTATTTAAAACAGGTGAAAAAACCGATATTAATAATTACAGACCGATTTCTATATTACCAACACTCAGTAAGATATTCGAAAAGATCATACTGAATCAAATGCTTACCCACTTCAACAATAATAAATTATTACATCCGGAGCAATACGGTTTTACTAAAGGTCGTAGTACAACTGATGCCGGAGCCAGGCTCTTAAAGCATATATATGAAGCGTGGGAGTCATCTCAAAATGCTATAGGTATATTTTGTGACTTATCAAAAGCGTTTGATTGTGTTGAGCATGATACTTTACTGTCTAAACTTAGTCACTATGGCGTGAAAAACAAGGCCCTTAACTTGCTTGCTTCTTATTTGAATAATAGGATACAAAGGGTTAATATAAACGATGAAAAGTCATCAGGGTCATCTACTGTTATGGGTGTACCGCAAGGCTCGATCTTAGGCCCTTTTCTTTTCCTTGTGTATATAAATCATTTACCATATTATGTAAATAACCATGCGAACATTGTGCTGTTTGCAGATGATACATCATTAATATTTAAGACTGATAGGAATAAAAATAATTTTGACGATGTTAATAGTGCTCTGTCGCATGTCTCACATTGGTTCACTATAAATAATTTACTTTTAAATGCAAAGAAAACCAAATGCTTAGAATTCGTGCTACCAAATGTAAAAAAAGTCCATAAATCTCTTAAATTAAATAATGAAACATTAAATATAGAGGAATCCACAGTCTTTTTAGGGGTAACCTTAGATAGTAAACTACAATGGGGCCCGCACGTAGCATCTCTCACAACTAAACTCGCTAGGGCTGCTTATGCTGTTAGAAAAATAAGACAACTCACTGACGTCAACACTGCTAGGCTTGTTTATTTTGCATATTTCCATAGTGTTATGTCTTATGGCATTTTGCTGTGGGGTAAAGCAGCCGATATACAACAAATTTTTGTACTACAGAAAAGAGCCATTAGAGCTATTTATAAACTAAAATCAAGGGAGTCCTTGCGTGTCAAATTTAAAGAAATAGGTATACTTACAGTAGCTTCCCAATATATTTATAGTAATTTAGTCTTTATAAGAAAAAACAAAACTGCATATAAACAAAATTGTGACTTATCAAATCGACAAACAAGAAGGATGCATCAATTGGCTACCTCTTCGTACCGTCTTGCTAAAGTACAGCGTTCTTTTATGGGACTCGGTGTAAAATTCTATAATAAAGTCCCAAAGCCAATTCGTGACTTGCCGGTGGAATCTTTTAAGAATCGTGTAAAATTCAACTAGTAGGCAAGGGTTATTATAACATAGATGATTATTTAAATGATAAAGATGCTTGGAAATGACCAGCTAGGCAACCAGTTCTGCTCAGGTTAGAGAATACCTATTTTTGTTTTATTTGTTTTATTTTTAAGTTTTATTTTTAAAAGATGTGCTGAGGAGTTTCTTTACGGCTTTTCTTCTCCTCCATGACAAAGCACCTTTGCGAAAAGCTGGTAAATTAAAAAAAATGACGTGCATAAGTGTATCAGTGATACCTACATGAATAAAAGATTATTTCATTTCATTTCATTTCATTTCAAAAGTACTTGTGCCTCCATATCTGTGAAAATTACATTTTCTTATACTTACCTTTGAATTTACACATTTTCATGGAAACCAGAATACGAGAGAGCTGCAGTAACTTTTAAAAAAGTTCTTACGTGCAAGTTGCTTCAAATTCCTGTTTTGGCCTACATTTATACTTTTTCAATTTACTCTTTTTAAGCTAAAAATATTTTGCATAGACGGTCACAAGTTTCATGAAATGCATTCAGAATAAAAGAACTTTTGTTTTTATTAGGTAATTAATTAGGTAGAATTAAAACAAAAACAAAAATATTATACCAAAAAGTTCATCATATACTCGCACTGTATGTATTCTATATAATGTAGCCTATAAGTGTATGTGGACATTATAATAACTATAGCCCGTAATTAAGACAAGTCTTATTGGGTATAACAATCTCATGGTGTCATTTTATCGTAATATGTAAAATAAAATCAGGCAGATACAAAATAAAAATAATTTAAAAATAAATTATAATTTAACGTTAAAACTTATATTCGTTTACTATTAATAATTTTTTTCTAACTATTATAAATTCTTGTTAAAAAAATAAAAAATAAATTAGCCAAAAACAAATCGTCGCGTTCCTCGCGAAGCTATGCTTTTTGATAGTGTAGGAAAAGCGTTATATGTGTAACAGTTTTGTTACAACTATTATATTGGTGATCGTACCGACGGGTTAAAACAAAATTCTCAAAATTTTCACGTTGAAACAAAGCTATTCGCGTGTTTTGTACGGTTAACAAGTTCAAATCTTGGATTGAAAGTTGGCTGCTTTCCAAATGTATGTGTGGGCGCCCGCGCTAAGGCAACGTAATCAAAAACCCAAATACGAGAATTCCCTTCTCCGTTGGTTTTTTTGGATACCCGCATTTCTATTGTTTCGTCTTATTATTATTCTAATTAATGCCAATGAAGGGGAAATAAATACGACATTTTGGCAATTTCCTTCCGTAAATAAGAGTTCAAAGGACTAAAGGGTCACTTACACCGCAAAAAATTAAGTTTTACATTTTACTAGCTGCCCGGACAGACTTCGTTAAACTTTTTTTTTAAATTAAAACCTTTCGTGTGCCTCAACGGAGATGTAAGCTATCCTATTTTCAAGTTGCATCAAACTGCACGCGGTATGCTAATTTGATTACAATTGGTTAAGTAGTTTAGGAGTCCATGCCGGACAAACAACGTGACACGTAATTTATATATATAAAGATTTATAAACGTCATAATCATGTGTTTATGTTTGGCCCAATGGTCAACTGGCATAGAACGCAGTAAGTATTAATCTCGCCATTTTGTATCTTAATATTTTATTATGGTCATTAAAAAATATAAACAGAAATTTAAAGATTGATGTTTTTTCTTTTTACATGCCCTTCTCTTTTACTAGGAAATAATTATGCATGTTAGGTATGCTGAAAACGAACCAAACAGTGCAAAACAAAGCATTACAGAAATATTATATTCTGAATTGAGCTGTTCTTAAGTCTTTTTTCGTAACATATTATTTTTTTCAAATTTATAAAATACGAGTAACCACCCTCGCTTTGCTTCGGTTTTCTTATTTTTTTATACCTTGGGTTACATTATTGGACTTTTATTAAGGATCCCTAATTTTTTGAAAATATAATAGCCTATGTTACTCGGGGATAGTGTAGCTTCCTAAGAGTGAAAGAATTTTTGAAATCGGTTCAGTAGTTTCGGAGCCTATTCAATGCAAACAAAAAATCAAATCTTTCCTCTTTATATATTAGTATAGACTACGTTATACCACTCTCGCCTCGTTTCTTGAAACCGTTTACTTATATTTACTTACTTCCTAGCCAAATAAGAATGCAAACACTAGAAATATTCTTACTCAATTGAGCCATTTACAAATTAATGACCTTTCTTCTTAGTTCATGTCATAAGTGTATCAGTGATACCTACATGAATAAAAGATTATTTCAATAATATCTAAAAAAACATCCAAAAAATAATTTTACATCTCTTACAGAACACTGGATTCTATCTACTATTTGCGCTTTCAACAGAGATAATATTTAGCTGTCACTTCAATCATATTTTACCAGTTATAAGGAACATATACCAGTCTTCAATTTGTGCTATACTTTTCCACAGCGAAAAACGCATCCAAATCGGTCAGTCACTTTAGCGTTGCAACTAATATTAAACTTTCAAAAATCAAAACCAACAGAGATTTCCAAATAAAAAAAAACCTGATTTTTTAAATAACACATCTAGTCATATAAAGCATGGATGATGTGTTAAGTAATAAGTGAGCAACATAACATAACATTGTTGTCAAATAACAATGTGATATTGTGAAAACCTATAGCGAACTTTGAGGAAGTAACTAAATTAGGCAACCGCTGTCTTCAGTTAAAACGTTTGAGCGGAAATTAATTTCAAAATGTTATTAAGCATGTAGCGACATTCTTATAATATCGGGTCAAAGGCTCGTATTAATAAATCTCAATCCGATCTCAAGATCTCTGTGATCTCAAGATTCGGTTTGAGATGCTGAAATTGTAATGTCAAATCGTATGTAAAAATTACATTTGTAAGATCTGAGATATTATCACTGCTTTACCAATAGTACTAGGGCATAGATTACGAGTTGTAAGTTCTAAGTCTCTTTTAGGGTTGTACGGATGGGTCCATAACGGATTATTGTGTCCAGTCTTTGTTTTTTTATGTATAAAGAAATTCACCATTATAAGACTGTTAGCCAGAACTTCTCATTTTAATGGATCGTCCTGAAAATCAGCAGCTGTTAGCTTGCATTTTCCTTTTCGTTAATGTTTGTATTATTGATTTATCTTTTCCTATATGCCTGAGACTAAGGAAATAAATACATATACTATGTTCCTTCATTCTTTCCTTTTTTCTTTCAGTCCAACACCTACTTGTGATGCATTCTACTGATAATTTGAATGTAAAATTATGTATGATTGTGTATGCATATAGGACATAGGTACTTGTGTTAACAAGTTTACGTATATGAACAACAAATCAGTGCGGGCTGGGAAGCCGCAAAGCAATTACATTTTTCGATTTTAAAATTATGATGGACGAGATATTGCCAAACCACTAGGCTCGTGGTATACCGCTCTTTGGACCGAAGCAGCCAGAATTACTACAGTGCAAGTCGCACTGCGGCATGCGTTAAATATTTTAAGCTTTTCTCGAACGAACTTTGAACTGATATTATAATATGCTTGCACTAAATATAAATCCTTGTTTATAATCATCTTCTAATCTAACCTGTTTTTAACCGACTCCAAAAAAAGGAGGAGGTTCTCAATTCGACTGTACTTTTTTTATGTTTGTCACCTCAGAACTTTCGACTCTGTGAACCGATTTTGATGATTCTTTTTTTAATCAAAAGCAGGTGCTTGTCATGTGGTCCCACATAAATTTAACGAGATCTGACAAGTAGTTTTTGAGTAATTTTGAAGTCGGTTATTTTTTGTTAGTATTACCAGGTTCAAGATTGTGAAATGACAAACAATAAAAAATACGAATATGAATAATGATTAAGCATGACGTAGAGATAACGAAATTGTATTTATTTTATAAACGCCATTCAAAGAACGTGACGTCACTTCTAGTGAATTTTAGCAAGGAGTGACATCATCATCATCAAATTATATAACATACAAAATGCAAAATAAATACTTAATAAAAGTGATGGATTAAAAGAAGAATAATACGTTTTTTTCGAATCAAGTAGATAAGCACTATAAATATAACTAAATAAATAAATAAATAAAACTAATAAACTAAGGATTAAACAAGTTTACGAATTTGCTCAACTATCCTAGTTTAATAAATAAAGAAAATTCCCTTCTTTTTCGAATACTCAACGAATATACAGGGTGGAAAAAAAAACAGATTCGTTGGACGAAAATTACCCTGCATATTTAACACAGCAAATTTTACTGAAAGGAAAAATTCCTTTATTTTTAAAAATAATTAAAGCTACATTTATTCAAATATTTTTGAAAATTCATCTGATTGGGCCAGATATCGAGACGGTGAAACGTGGAAAAAAAAGCGCCCTGTACTTTATGATGCCAACCGAAAGGTTCATTCATAATGATGAATTTCAGTTAAACAACATAGTATCTTAAATTAAAGGAAGAAAACACTCGATTAAATCACCTTTCATACAAAAAAAAAACTAAATCAAAATCGGTTCATCCGCTTGGGAGCTACAATGCCATAGACAAACATACAGATACACGGACACGTCAAACTTATAACACCCCTCTTTTTTCGTTGGGGGTTAAAAATTTTTATTTATTTATTTATTTATATTCATACTTACATCTAACATTACAGGTAAACAACCTAATTCGTTAGTGTAGACTTACATTTTTCAGAATAATTATAATTATGGCAATAATACATTATACGAGTATTATGAGTAATAATACATTATAATATCAAATTACATAATTCCAAATTCAATTTAAAATAAAATAAAATAAATAAAAAATACGAATATGAATATAAGAAGATAATATAAGAAGATAATATAAGAAAATATAAGAAGGTACCATGGTCACCATACGTCAAACAAAATATAAACTGCAAATAGTTCTCGCAATATACCTTTTTGCCTAACACTCAAATGGAAAGACTGGATTCTACGACAAAGCGAAGTCTAACGAGGCGTCATTTGTGAGGGAACCGAAATTCTTGAGCTCAAAGAATAAAATAAGAATCGCCTTAAGTTTAGCTAGAACACTGGATCCCTTTATTTCAAATGAGTGAACCAACTTTAAACTGATTTAGGGTTCCTCGGTTTACTGCTCGGTCATTCGGGTATCTATAATTATATTAAAACCTAAAAAATAAATAGGTACATTCCTGACCATACTGGTAGAATGTTACTTATAGATTTTGAATATTATAGTAGGTACCTCTATACTAATTTTATATTAGTTCAAATTTTCATTAAGAATTATAAAATGTCCGTTATATCAGTTCATTGTTACATCAGTGAAAAGTATATCAAGTGGCATTAGGTCAAATGATTGTTAGTACAAGTTATGTTATTCTATCAGCTGTTGCGCACCCTTGAAAAATGACATGGTTATTAAACCCTGTTATTACTCCTCATTAGAGGAGTAATTTTAATTTACATAATAAATAATATCTAAAACCTAATTTGAATGTAAGATCATAATAAACGTATAAAATTCAAGGAACACATTTGAAGAATATTCCAGAGTTTCGGTTATATATTATATGCATTTTAGTAAGCGTAATCGTTTGAAAAGCGCTGAGACGTGCAGCTGACATGAGAGATTGATAGGTCGGAGTTCTTGTTATACAGGCACTAGAAGTAACCAGCATTTTATAAAGTGTTTTCCGCCACTTCTTCTCCATGAAAAAACGCCTTTCCGAAATGGTGGTAGAATGTAATACCTAGGTGATGAATGATTTTGATTTGATTTTATTATAATAAGGTGCAAACTTGTATCCTTTTATTTAACCAATATCTTTAAATATACTTTATAACCTTCACTTTATTTGAAGTCGGTTAAAAATGTTTACGTTTAAATCATTCAAGTTGATCCTTTCTGAAGTTCTAACGGGTAATTTATGGAGTCTTTGCTGATAGTACATAACATAACATACCTAAAGACTTTAGATTACAATTTGTTCAAACGTGTTAAGAAATGTCTGTCTAAACCCGCAAAATTTTCGATATCTTTTAAATATATCCTTGAAGCTTCTAAGTTACAAGATCGTTTTCAATTTACAAAGCTACCGAGATAATTATAAGCGCTTCAATTTTACGATAACAACTGTTGTACACAAGTTCTAAACACAAACACGACCGAGCCCTTACTTAAAGTGGAACAATTAAACTCGTAGTTATTACGCATTTAACCGCAGCGGGTCCCAAAATAACAACAATCCATAACCGTCATAGAGTTACGAGCCTCAACTTAGGAAGTCTTGTAAAACAGTCGTTGAGTGGGTCAGATCGAGATACGAACTTTTACGAACAACGCTTGTAAAACTAACGCAGTAATAAACTTCTTGACCATTGTTAGTATTGTCTTGCTCACCAACTTTGTTCGCTTTCCCGCTTCGCTTGCCCGCGTTTGGGGTGCGCCAAGGTTCTATTTTATTGGACCCTTGATCTATATCCTTTTTTGCTCAAGTTTTTGAGCTGTGTTCCACTGACAAATTAATACGCATTTTTTGTGTGCCATGTGAACATTTTTTAGATCACTTGTATTGACCATTCAAAAGGTGAGTAATGAGAAAAACGAACGAATAGAAATAAATAATTAAAAAATCGTAAGAGAACTGATATAAAGAAAAAAAACCGGGCAAGTGCGTGTCAGGCCATGCGCAAAGTTCCGCAGGGTTCCGAAGTAGTAAGTTTATATATTACTCAATTAATACTCATTAACTACTTACGAGTATGCTAACATAGCCGTGATAGTTTCCCTTGTAAATTCATCATATAACCTATTTAAGACAATTTTTTCACTTGTCACAACTCCAACCATTAGCCGGCGGGGGGGAGGGGATGTATATTTGACTTTGGCAATTTATATTATACTATACAAAATATAAGTAATTAAGTCAGTAAAAACATTATAAAATTTACCTTATGAAAGTAATTAAACATAATCATTATTTTTTTAATGGCTTTAGCCAATAAAACTCCTAAACGAATATTAGTATTTTGATGCCTAGTAAAGAATTATTATTAATTATACTTTGCCGTTAATTTATAAACTTTATTTTGGAATCCTTAATACTTAATCCTGTTCTAACCTGGTTTAATGAAACCGCGTCGTTTCCAGAACATTTTACAGCAATAAATTTATCCACATAGCAAATCTTGGAGCTCAGGAAATTAATCTTCGTACAAATTGAGACAATGAAAGACTATTAGAAACACAATACAAATACTTGCTTGCAAATTTTCTGCTTATAAAATATTTCTGAGGCTTAATATTGAACTGGATCGCGTCTAAACAGGATTTATATTATTAGATAATATTTAACAATATTTTGGAGGCTTCTGTAATTCGTAAGAGAACTTCAAGTTAAGCATTTATAGTTGCCATTATTAGTTGGATGGGTGACCGCTAGGTTATTTCTTGAACTCTTTCGTTCTTCTGAGAAGTTGCACGTTAAGCTGTAAGGGTCCTCGTAATCGTGAAATAGTTTGAGCCACTTATGAACATTATTTTTATTCCACTTTATGAACAACATTTTATTTATTTATTTACATTTTATTACCCTTAAAGCAAAGTAGAAAAAGTGGAGAGGTTAGAGTATCTAACAGACGAACTTGGGTTTAAACAGATAATAGCGAAGATATTTAGTGATACTTTTGGGAAGAAAGGGTGATATCTTGCCAGACTAAGTGATACCTAGACCTAATTGTTAATTTTTGGAACTAGTATGCTAGCAGTGTACAAAACTTTGATAGCGTCATTTAAACTGGCGTGACGTTAGTGCCTTATCGTCATAGAAACATATCCGTAAGCAGCGGCGATCACTTGAAATTTTACAACTGATCTTTTATCATATTAAAGAACTGCAAATAATACTAACGTTTAGTAGAAAGTTTCTCTGATGATACACCTACTTGATTTTTCTATTACCAAAGAGCTGCTCAATTGAGTTGTTTCCTAAATTTTTTTTTTGTTATAAATGGAAAGTTCATATATAAGTTTTATAACAAAGTTATTTTAGTTTTTTTTATTCGCTATAATTTAAAAGTTACATCAAATCAAAAATACGTTTTTGAATCCAGTACCGAAAACACGCCGACAATTCCCGAATAGAACCGAGCGCGCGTGTGACGTCACTTTGTTAATTGCTATTCATTGCAGCATACAGCTGATACTGTGATTTGACTTTTAACTGATAAAATCTTGATATTATCGTCAATATATTGATAAATATATCAAAAATGCTAAACCTTAAAAGTTATCGTGCTTGTTTTGTATCATTACGTGTGAAAACTACAAAAAAAAAACACCCCAAAGATAATGTTAAATGTGTGCCTGTGACCTTTTCCCGAGGAATAAGAGGTAAAATTTTAGTTTTCGTTCATAGATTCGTTTTTAGGGTTCCGAAGTAAAATCGGAATCCTTATAGTTTCGTCATGTCCGTCCGTCCGTCTGCCCGTCTGTCTGTCTGTCCGTCTGTCCATCTGTCCTTCCATCCGTCCGTCCGTCTGTCCGAAGCAAAGCGGCCAGACCCTTAGTGCTAGAAAGCTGTAATTTGGCATGGATATACATATTTATTAAAACTCCAGAATCGTAGAATTAAATATTGAAAAACATTTTTTTTCACGGTACCTCCCCTACAGGCAACGTGAGGATGATTTTTTTATTCGTCGCCTACCCTATAGTGTGGAGTATCGTTGAAAAGGTCTTCCAAAAATATTATGGGTCTTGTAAGACCATTTTTGGAATTAGGGGTCCGTTTGCAAAATGTTTGGCTTTAAAGTGCTAATTTTGGTTACAGTCAAGTGTTCCCCCCAACTGTTGGAGTTAGACAAGTGAAAAAATTCTCAAAAATAGGGTACTTATATGATGAATTTACAAGGAAAACTATCACTGCTATGTTAACATAAGTATGAGTCATAGTCGATAAACTTACTACTTCGGAACCTTACATTGCCCGTGGCCTGACTTATTAGGTTAGGAATTTTGCAACGTTGATCCTACTCAAATTCAATGAGGATCTGATGATGGGTCCTGGGGCTACAAAGTGGAACACGTGGTAGAACAATGGTAGGTAGAGTAAAACGGAACCGTGTTTGAAGATATTAGATAATATTATTGTTAACATTGTAAAACCTGTAGGTACATAAATAAATAAATAAACGCTTCACACTCATAGCCCCATACTAGGATACCCAGTGTCGAGGGTGCCATAGACAACACAAGGACACACACTCAGACCAAGAACAAAAATACAAACTAATCATTCAAACCATCTCGCAGCATCCACCTCGCATCGAATCGAAACCAGGACACTTGACTTAGCGATCTGGAGTGGTAACGATTCGCCACACGAGTCGTGATCATTGACCAACTTGGCGTATTTCGGAGATAAAAAAAATATATATTGTACCAGTTTTATGTATAAAGCGCGTACAGACCCATACCACCGCAGTAGGTTTTCCTGTGTCGCGGGTGGCATGGTCAACACAAATAACACGTCACTATAACACCCAAGACCCGAGTACAAATAATTATTTGTCACATTTTATTAGATATGGCCGGGAATTGAACCTGGGACCCTCACTTCGCAGGCTGGATCGAATCGCTATCAACTAGGCTATAGGGTCATCATATGTATGTACCTACTACTAGCATAGAATTTCTGAAGTATTGCATTGTGCATTTTTTTATTAATCACATTCTTAACTTCTCTCAGGATCCATATCTGTTTAGGTAGACGAAGTCGCGGGTAGAAGCTAGTTGTATGATAAATGAAATATAATTTTATCATACAACCCTGATTTATACACCTAACACCCTGCCCTGATTTCTCCCAGACACGATTTACCAGTTAACAGTGTAACCTTATCTAAATTTATTTAGTGTGTACAATCAATAGAGAGTTTTATTATAATATTTAATGAAGAATAAATCATTTAACATTTAAATTTACAATAAAATTTCGTGGTATGATTATCTTTTTGCACTAAATTTCGGATATTTTTACTCAATTCACGTAGAAGCTTCTAACACTGTGTAATTGCTTTAACAAAATGACGTCACTAACATGGCGACCAAATCTGGCGCGTTTGTAGTCACGTGATTCTTTTTGAACTTTTATCAATTTTGAATTCATTATTATTAATATTAAAAATAGTTTTTAAGCGTTTTTAACAATGCCAATTAATATAATTTGTGTTAAAGATTTAAAATACATTTAAAAAATATATATATTTTTTTAAATGAACAACTCAATTGGTGATCACTGACTAAAACGGATTTAACAATAAAATCATTTCACGCACTTTTGACTTTCTATGTTCGAGTGACCGTAAGGGTCAACACGACGAACCTTTTGATAGTAAAGAATTTGTTTGATATTTATGAAGATTCGCGAGTAATGCCTATTATTGCATTTATGGCAGTACAATAATAAAATGAAATAAGGATGGACATATGAATCACAGGTCTTTGTTAATGGAATTTTTTTATTTTTTTTTATTAGGTCTGCCAACAATTGTTACACGATTACATGGAAATGACAAGTTTCAAAAATCTTATAACTACGTGCACAACCTATTACAGGCAAACACCGCATGCAAAAAGTAAATTACTTATTAAGGCACAATAGGTATCAAGCTGAATATCCTAAGGAATTTATGGAATAATTATCTACTTATATAATTAAAATTAAAGTTTCCTAAAAAAACAAAACAAAATCAGAAAACGAGCCACGGCCAGAAAATAGCATTTTATAGATAAACTAGCTGCCCGGACAGACTTCGTTCTGTCAAAAGTTTTTATTAAAACCTTCCGTCTATCCTATCGTTCAAGTTGGATCAAACTGCACACGGTGTGAACAGTGATTTGATTAAAATTGGTTAAGTAGTTTAGGAGTCCATCGTGGACAAACAACGTGACACGTAATTTATATATATATTAAGATTAGTAACACCTTTCCTGTAATAACTTTCCTGAAAAAGGTTTAAGTGTATAATTCATTATGGATTTATGTAAATTGACCGAAATCCACGCGGGCGAAGCTGCGCGCGGGAGCTAGTAATATAATATTTATAGTTTAAGTACTAATAAAGCTAACAAACAATACTGACGAGAGAGAGACATCAAGCGACGTCCCAATTATTCCCATCACAAGCTTCTTAAATTTTTCTTCCGTAATTTTCAAAAGACTACGAAAGACATTTGATAAGGAAAATTTCGCGAACATCTTTTGTTAAAACTTTGATCTTTGTCAAGATATTTTTTATCGAAATAAAATCTATTGTCTTGCGTTTCTTTGGCTACAAGAGTAGCCAAATATAGCTCAATAATAATTATTTTTAAAGAAATCTCTATAGCATACGGCTAACAGTAAAATCCGCCAAAGAATCAGACTCGCGTAGCATGAAGTTTTGTAATAATTATTTATTACTAGCTGATTTTTATTTAGTACTAGCTGACCCGGCGAACTTCGTATCACCTAACAAAGTAGTGAAAGTGCCGTCAAAATCGGTCCAGCCATTTCAGAGATTACCCGAAACAAACAGACAGACAAACAGACAAAAATTGTAAAAAATATTGGTGTATGTAGCATGTATACATTCAAATGCACTTAGTAAAAAGCTATTAATTTAATATTACAAACAGGCACTCCAATTTTATTTATTTGTATATGTATATGTATTTACAAAATAATTTTTGAAAGATAATTAAAACTGATACACGTTATTAAATTAATATCTTTATTTTTGGAGGTTTCACTTCTACCGCGTGTGAATTGCACACATTTTTATTTCCTTATTTCCTTGTTTACTACTGAGTCCCAAAATCACTCGTTTATTTAAACTTTTATGACTACTTCATCAAATGTCAGATGTTCTCGTAATTTTCAAGTCTTTTTTCTTTTTTTTTTGTGGTAAAAAAAACAAAGATCGAAACATCTTCACAAACTTTCAAATCTATACAAAAAAATAAAATTGGAGTGTCTGTTTGTAATATTAAAAAATCCGCTTTTTACTAAGTGCATTTAGATGTATACACGGTACATATACCAAAACAACATTTTTTACAATTTTTGTCTGTCTGTCTGTCTGTTTGTTCCGGCTAATCTCTGAAACGGCTGGACCGATTTTGACGGGACTTTCACTGCCCGGGCAAAAACTAAATGGAAAAATATGTACAAAAAGTAAATATTCATTCATAAAGTAGAAACATTTCATTAAAATTGGCATAGGTGTTTCTTTACGCAAAATACAGAGTTAATAATTTATTGTAAACTCTGCGAACTGAAAAATAACTTTTTGTTAAATACCACGCGGACGAAGTCGCGGGTAACAGCTAGTTTACAATATAATTATTTATAGGATTCAACAACAAACTCAGAATTTATACTATTAGTATAGTTACGTATAAGTAAAATTTTAAAAAATCGCTACAGTCCAACTTATCGAACAAATAACTATATGTAATCCAGGCTTAAACTCATATCGCAACTAATTAGTTGGCTAACTAATGGCACAAAAGCAGACTTATCGAATCCCTTGTTGTATAGCGAACGAACTCACGAGCGAATAACTACTCTAATAGTGATGACAATTAAGCGCTCTTTTTTACATTATAATGTCATTGAATTAAGCTTAAATTACATCTTCGTAACAATCTTCTGTCAATGTCAGAAATACCGACAAATGACAAAAGTCTAATTATTTCATCACAGGAACAAAAGGCTTTCTTAACTAAAGCAAAATGTATAATAAGTATATGTATTACGATATTACGTATGGGTAGCAACTATAATAATAAACATGTTTACTGCACTACCTATAGATGTGCAAATAAGGCATAAAATAAGGCGTGAGAAAAACCGAATCAAATAATCTTATATTATTTGTGATAAATAGTTTATCCGTAAGTAATGGAACGAGCCAAAACAAGTACGAGTAACAGAAATGAAATTCTGTTCACTGTTATACTTCCACTCCTCGGCTTACAGGGCTTAGCAGAGTGATTTTCCCTCTACTTCGACAGAAAATTGTGATTTTTTCGAAATAATCTCGTAATATGATCTCTATTTCGTCAAGATAAAAGATTTGTCCCTGACAATCAATTTGACGTAATAAACGGATTCGGATACGCCCATTTTAATTCTCATGAGGAGAGACTGAAGATTTCGCAGATTTACCTACTTACATTTTGTATATTACTTGATACTAACTGGAAGAACCTATATTACAAGATTTCCTTCCAAAATATAAACAAACACGCTTGAAATTCCTTGAGTTAGAATTTCTTGTGTCACAGAAGGTCTATCTAGATCAAAACTCACAATAAATATATCATATAAGTTAGTGTCTGGCCAGACATCGAATTCTAAGCCCTTCGTTTTATAGGCAATATCACTTACAATAGGACTAATAGGTTAAAATTGTATTTACTTTTTAATTGATTTTGATATATTTTTATAAACAGAAAATTACTTATATTATAATTTTTATACAGAAAATAATAAATATTAGTTCTACATTAAAATTTATGAGTTTCCAATTTACTTACAAGAGATGCTAATGTTAATCTCAAAACATTGTGTTATGAGCAATCGACTGCATGAAATGATGATGATGATATTATTATTACGTTGGGCATAAGCTCTATAGGTCACATAATACGCCAGAGTTAATTTCCAAATGACCTTGTCTATTCACAGACTGTCTGAAAAAGATTGTTATCTCTCTCTCTCTTTACTAAGGACCCAGTCGTCAGTTTCAATAATAATAGTATGTATAATTAATGTACAGTTTACAAGCTTAAATTTGGCTTAGTGGACATGTATGTATGTAAAGAAAATATATTTTCTTTTTAATTTTTGAATGCATTGACGTTCTAAACCGAACACGGAAGAAAAATAGTAGTGACATCAATGGCGTCAAATAGAAAATGATTTTATTTAGGTAGTATTATGTAATATAAGTATTTAGAAGAGAATAAACTTTAAATGTCGTTTTTTTGATTACAGAGAAACACATCTTTGGTTTATTCCTTTTATAAAACGACATTTTGTTTATAAACCTAAAAAGGGAAACAATATAACTAATAAAAATGGAGAAACTTCGTTTCGAATTTACATTATTACCAGGAAGTGATGGAAAATCAAATATTTTTTCAATTACCACAATATCTACAAGTGATAATAGAATTTATGTAGTACCAGAAGAACTACAATCAGTGTGCTATCATAAAGATATAATGAAGACGAATGTATTTAATAAAGTAAAAAGTAGTTTGATGAAAAGATATCAAGTAAGAAGGGTTTGGATAAAAATGACAGATGAATTAAAACATAATTACATAGATGAAGATGGTAACATACAGTTTATGGATCGTTTTTTAGAAGAATTGAACCAAGAACAAAGTAATACAGAGAATAAAGAAATAAATACCCTAGAAAAAAATATGGAGAAATTTCTAGAGAATGCACAAGAAAATAAACAACATAGTCTAAAACACATCGCAGATAGATTTGTAATTGAAAACTTTACGAGCAAAAATACGAATGCAAACCAATGGATTGAGACATTTGAAAATGAATGCATGCGCTTTGATGTAAAAACAAATGAAAAGAAAATTGAAATGCTCCGATTATTCATGGATAAAAGTTGTGCAGATTGTTCAATGATAATAAAATTTACTATTAACTCTGAGTGGTCAACATGGAAAACCAAATTTTGTGAATCGTTTACAAACAAGGGATGGAATCCAGTTACATACGCACTATCATTTAAGTATAAAGAAGGTTCACTTTTAGACTATACTATTAAGAAAGAAAAACTGTTGTTAGAAATGAGAACATCAATAGATTCAGGCACACTAATAGATATAATTGCAGCTGGTTTACCAGAATTTATTCTCCATAAAATTGATAGAGACGCACTTAAAGATACGACTGATTTATTTCACGAGGTGAGCAAATATGAACACATGGTAAATAAACATAATTACATGCCTAAAAGAAGATATTACTATAGAAATTTAAGAAGTAATGATAAGACAGAACAATCCTCATGTAAAATTTGTGAGAAGTTAAATAAAGGTATTCGTTATCACCCAGAGTCTACTTATTGGTTCAGGACGAGAGAGGAGGATTATGCAAAGAAAAATTACATTAAACATGTAAACAATACTGTAATAGAGGCCGAGTTAAATGAAACACATCAAAAAAACTATAGTCAAAATTATCTAAGATGCCCATAATGATAGCTGCTATTTATTAATATGAACTAACCTTGTATGGGTGTCTTTGAGCGAAATGGAATATTCATTTACTTGACATGAATAGTTGAATACTTACGGACAAAGGATTTTGCCAAAATTAGTTAAAAATCCCTACTCATTTTCATTGGCGTTGATTATAAATCATATTATACGTTAAAATCTAGTAAAAATCCCATCACATCATAATTTATGCAAAATTTAATAAAAATATATGACGTCGAAACAATCTTATATGAAGAAGCCTAAATCTAATTTGACGTAGGGTGATGTGACGGCTTTAAACCGTTATAAAACCAATCATAATCGATACATTACTATAATCGAAATTTAAAAATGAAAATTGATTAATTTAATTACATTGTTAAAAATTATTTGTTTACATTTGAATTTAAAATTAGGTACCCAATAATACCACGACGAATTGGATGCTAACAAAGGACATTTTCCACTATAATATATGGGCACTTCGCCATCCATGGACAGTAACCGCAAATAATATGATATATGTAATTATTTATTTAAGGTTGCGGTAAACATTTTTTTTTTTCACCAAAATAATAATTATGTATACATGAATGTGTCTTACGAAATAAGCAAGAATTTATTCATTGTAGTTTTTTCCTGACGCTCATAATATAATATTAAGTCAAAATATTATTATGAAACTGAGCGGGACTTTCATTCTATCGTGATCTATTTTCGTTCTTTTTCTTCTCTTTCTTGGCCGGCAACGCACCAGTGATGCTTTTGGTGTTGTTGATGTTCATGGGCGAATGGATAAAAGAATATTTTATTGAAGTCGTAAATAGGTACATATTGAGAATACGTGGTACGAGATAGCTCAATCGAGGTAGTAGGTAGGTAACTATGTACCTAAATATTACAGTTTTTAGTTTTAAATTTAATTATCGAATCGATTAGAAGGTCTTATAATTTTGAATCGATTTGTTGTAAAAATTGGTTTCTTTCGTGAACCGATTTTTTTGTACATCTCTAATGTCACTGTGATGGCAAACGACAAATTGGGCTTCTTAGTTCGCGGTGACTATAATAGTAACACCATTAATATATGTCAAACTACTAATAAATGATAAACTAGATATACATGGAATTTATGATTCGGGTTCAAATGTTTCTTTGATTAATTCTAAGTTATTGAAACTAAAAGGACAAGGAACCAATTATAATGAAGCAGATTTGGTAACAATTAATGGTGTTAAAAAAACAAATGGTTTGACGAACTTAAGAATAAGAATCTTTGAATTGGAAAACAATGTAGATGTATACATTATTGATGAACAAAACTTCAAATATGACTTTTTAATAGGATTAGACTTGATAAAGATATTTAAACTTATACAAAATGAAGACTTAGAAATATCTCAAAGAAAATTCAAAGAAAATGAAATACAAAATGAGATGAAAGAAAAATCAAATAATAACATTGTAAAAAAGGAAGAATGTGATATGTTTTCTAACACTAAAAAAGAATATAAAATAAATTTTAATGAGCATGTGAAGGAGGAAGAATTTAAAATAAAAATAAACCATTTAAATGAAAATGAAAAAATAGAAATAAATAAACTTATAGAAGAACATAAGACAGTATTTGCAAAAGATAAATATGATGTTGGTAAGGTTCATGAAGCTATTATAGAGAGGAGACGTTGTATGTAGATTTTCTTATGTAAGAACGCGTGACACTTTGCGGGGCGAGGGCACCCCCTTCAACCCACCAAATCCCGCCCACTTCTTTATTTTCCATCTATCGATCAATAGCAAAACTACTCGCTTCGTTCTATATCGATTTTATTACGTAGTTTAACTATCTCACACTAGATGTCAATAAATGTAGGATGTAACAGGGACGTACTCAGAATATTCATACCACCTCATTGGACATAATTTAGACAAGTGAAAAAATTCTCAAAAATAGGTTATAATATGATGAAATTACAAGGAAAACTATCATGGCTACGAGTATGTTAGCATAAGTAGTTAATGAGCAATAGTCGATGAACTTACTACTTTGGAACCCTACATTGGGCGTGGCCTGACACGCACCTGCCCGGTTTTCTTATTTTTAAATGGCTTACGTCCCAACTCAGAGTCACTTACTTATCGCTCCTTAGTATAGAATCACCACACAAATTATGTACTAAGGAGCGATTTAAGTAACCGTTACTGACTCTGAGTTGGGGCGTTAGTTTGTTTTTAGGCTTCCCGCCCACGTCCGATAATCGGTGACCGCTTTTTGTAGGTGAAAAATAGAACGTACTGATAGCAATAGTGCAACACACACGTCCTTCAACAAGTCGGTCAGAAATAAAATCGGTGCATTCCGACCGATATCGGTGAAAAATGGAACGTTCGGTTCTCACCGACTCACCGACATAGGGATGTTCAATCTAGGTGCCTTGTATCGATACGGATGGAGAGTAACGTAGGCTACTTTTTACCGCGGTAAAACATCCCCAGGCCATGGGAAGATCGACGTTTTGTTAGTTGCTAGATATTTTGTTCCAGACGTTGTTAATATATGGCGTTAGTGAAATTCATTTGCAAGTTCTGAATCACGCTATCAAATGATACATGTTTACTTAAGTCATAGGCAACTAAATCAAACTAAGTAAAAGTAATTAGGATTTGTAAAAAAATGATCACTACCGCGGGCGAAGCTGCGGGCAAAAGCTAGTATGGTAATAAATAAAGCGGCCAAGTGCGAGTCGGACTCGCTCATGAAGGGTTCCGTAGCAGCAAGTAACATAATATAAAAGTTCTTGTAGTTCGTTGTAACTTTGATCAATGTTTTTTGCGGTTTACGATTTATGACATATTAAAAAAAAACTACTTACTAGATATCATTCAAACCAATTTTCGTTGGAAGTTTTCATGGTAATGTACATCATATATTTTTTTTAGTTTTATCATTCTCTTATTTTAGAAGTTACAGGGGGGGGACACACATTTTACCACTTTGGAAGTGTTTCTCGCGCAAACTATTCAGTTTAGAAAAAAATGATATTAAAAACCTCAATATCATTTTTGAAGACCTATCCATAGATACCCCACACGTATGGGTTTGATGAAAAAATCATTTTTGAGTTTCAGTTCTAAGTATGGGGAACCCCCAACATTTAGTGTTTTATTTTTATTTTTGTGTGAAAATCTTAATGCGGTTTACAGAATACATCTACTCACCAAGTTTCAACAGTATAGCTCTTATAGTTTCGGAAAAAAGTGGCTGTGACATACGGACGGACAGACAGACAGACAGACAGACAGACAGACAGACAGACAGACAGACAGACAGACATGACGAATCTATAAGGGTTCCGTTTTTTGCCATTCGGCTACGGAACCCTAAAAAGATGTAATTTTATGTAGATATACCGTATAATTTAATATGATGTTTCGTATCGATCCAGAATCAAATAAAATATTTTTAATATGGTTATATAAACTATCGACAAGCTTAATTCAGTGGGTCTCTAAATAAAGATAGATCATTAAGCCAATCTTAAGATCAATCGTTTTAGATTAAATTTTATATCACATTTAAGTTTATTCAAAATATTGTATAAATAAATATTGAAAAAGCTTCTTAAGGTTTTTTTTAAAACAATGTGGTATGTAGTAGGACCATCATGTAAATAATAATATCTCACTTTATAGTGACCAGTACGCTCTATTTCTCCTACAAAAAAAATTGGTCACCGATATCGGTCGTGGTCGAATAGCGAGTCGGCCACAAAATCGGTTATAAGAATCTGAGGAAAAATCGGCCCGATTATCGGTCCTACAAAAAGTCGGACGTGGGCGGGAAGTGTAAGACTTATAAAGATTGTATACAATGTTAAACTTAAAAAAAACTGATTTTACCTACTCCCGTTCACGTAATTAAATAAATTATACTCTGTTCATTATGGCATTATTCTTTTGACAGCGGTCATCGAGATCACGGGCATAAAGTTTCATATTTTTTTTACATAGAAATGCACGCACGTCAATAGTATACTTTATTGGTTGTAGCAATCAATAATGATATCCCTAACGTCATCGTAACCAAATGTATCAATTTTGTGATTATAACATTGAGATACATACATAGAGGAGACATCTCAAACAAAATGTGTGTTCCACCGCCGGCTTGCCCTCCGTTCTCTTTTCAAACTAGAAGCCTCGTTTGCACACTTGCCATAGAGTAACTTTGTATATGACACTTGCCGAACCAAGACGGCAACCTAAGCAAGTTATATATTCCATTAACACGCTATTGGCTTGCCAAGTTCAAACGCTCCTTATGATTTTTTCGTTCCAAAAATGGCGGGAACATTGCACAATAATTTAATTAAATACGTTTTAGTTGATTTAAGTTAATATTTTGTTTTCTTACTGATGATATTATGTGATACCATTATCTTTTTTGTTTTTGTCGTGCAATTGTGACACGTTCTTATTACGCACGACGGCATTTTTTCAGTCTTTTCATAAACAATTTTGGCATGCGGCCGCCATGAGCGCAGCCGAGTGACAGCCGAGTGACAGAATGAAATGCAGCCGGCCGGCTGCAATGCGTACCCCCGAACCCAATGTTCGCGGTGTCTGTTCTATACGCTAGTAATACTAGTTCAATGGATTATAATAAATTTTTTAACAGACTTCAAAAAAAGGAGGAGGTTCTCAATTCGACTGTTTTTTTTATGTTTGTTACCTCAGAACTTTGGACTGGGCGAACCGATTTTGATGATTGTTTTTTTAATCGAAAGCTGGTGGCTGTCATGTGGTCCCACATATATTTTATTGAGATCTGACAATGGCATCCATGAGAAAACCACATAAGTCGTAAATTTGTGTTAAGATGTGCGCGACAAATTGACGAATAACTCAATATCACGCCAACCGATTTCGATGATTCTTTTTTTAATCGAAAGCAGGTGTTTGTCATGTGGTCCCACATAAATTTGAAAGAGATCTGAAAAGTACTTTTTGAGACTTTGAAGTCGGTTATTTTTTGTTAGTAAAATTTAGATTATATAAAATTAAACCTTTTGTACCTTGCCTTATATAGATACTATGCCCATTTCCCATCACAAGACAAAAAGAATCAAGCTATAATGAACAGAGTATAGGCAGTACTTTAATTCAATGGGACACTCGGTAAAATAATTGGATTCTAATTACGGCCCTGTGTTTTTGTTATGTTTATTAGTTGTAAATAGTTGACGATAGATGGCGGCCTGTTTACAAAATGATTATAAAAACTAGAAAAATAATATTTTGGCGGTGAAAAACTCTATCACCCTTATTAATAAAAATCGCTTAATCCAAGCATCATCTGAAGCTACACTTGGACTAGTTAATTCTGGATTAACTAAGTAATAACTTCGTAATTGCAATGTTATTAATAAATATGGAGTAACGTCGAACTAACAATACATTTCTTAGTCCGGTTTCAGCGAGTAAAATATGGCAACCTTTGTAATTTAAAAGTAAAAAGAGTGAGTCAGTGAATGACTTCATGCATTAAAATGACAGTGACAACAATATTTTGGGATTGACAACTTCAAACGACGTGATCAGCTTTCAATTTCAAGCGCCTAATTTCGCTCCTCGCAGTTTGTTTCATGCTATGGTTACTTGTTAAATTTAAAATTGATTTACATGAACCAAAGACGTGCTCGCTCAGTTAACTGGGATGAAGAAGAAAAGGTCAAAGAAAATATAAATGTGAATGACGTTTAGTTAGAACAACGAAGTACTCTTGATATGTGTCAAGTCAACGTCAATGTCGTCAATGCACGCCTAGTCCACGCCTAATCAGTCGCTAAACTATGTAGCGACATGGACTAACTTTGATTCTGAGATTAGACTCGGAGTAGCTTACTTCTTCGTTACTCTATATTTATTAATACTGAATTTAATTAAATCTTATTTACGACAAGTTTTAAAGTTACTCTTGCTTTAGTCTATGTTTATTAATATGGCCGCAAAGGAATGAATGTAGGACAAATTTCAGTACGTATGATTATCAATATAATACTAATACTTAGCTCTACGCACCTATACATTTTTAGTTCTCTTGACACAAAGTGTCGCCATCTAATGTCGAGTAGAATTTTATTTGGCGAGATCGGCGTTAGTGATTTTTCTAGAACTATTCTGCCTATTCTTATAAATTATGAATCAAATTACTTAAAAATGAAATGAAATGCCATCCATAGCATCAGAACGTCTATCCGAGTAGTTTTTACACGATAAAACACAGCACTTCATCCTTTTCTTTGAAAATGTGAAGCTGTGCACAGGACGGGCGCCGACAGTAGACTGACTTAAGGCCACGCCTACTGTGATGACGTCAGGACCCAGTTGAGTCACAGTGCACAGTTGCTTAGGCCGTCTCCTCTCTATAATAGCTTCATGGTAAGGTTAATGGTTATGAAGCGAGAATAGACTTATTAGTAGACAAGTACTGCAGTAAGAGACCTTATAGATGTACTATTGAAGATAAGAAAGAAATAGAAGAGCAAGTAGCAAAATTGCTAGATAATAAATTGATAGAAGAATCCTACAGTCCATTTGCTGCACCTGTTACTTTAGCATTTAAAAAAGAAGAAAACAAAAAATCAAGACTTTTTTTTTGGGTATTTATTTCTTTATTCTCTGTATTACTTTGTTCTTGGTTCAATTCTTCTAAAAAACGATCCATAAACTGTATGTTACCATCTTCATCTATGTAATTATGTTTTAATTCATCTGTCATTTTTATCCAAACCCTTCTTACTTGATATCTTTTCATCAAACTATTTTTTACTTTATTAAATACATTCGTCTTCATTATATCTTTATGATAGCCCACTGATTGTAGTTCTTCTGGTACTACATAAATTCTATTATCACTTGTAGATATTGTGGTAATGGAAAAAATATTTTATTTTCCATCACTTCCTGGTAATAATGTAAATTCGAAACGAAGTTTCTCCATTTTTATTAGTTATATTGTTTCCCTTTTTAGGTTTATAAACAAAATGTCGTTTTATAAAAGGAATAAACCAAAGATGTGTTTCTCTGTAATCAAAAATATATTTGTTTTATTTCACATATCATACATTTAACATTAAATAAAAACCTATATTACAATAACTCAATTATAAAACTCACCTGTAATCAAAAAAACGACATTTAAAGTTTATTCTCTTCTAAATACTTTAGCATTTAAAAAAGAAGAAAACAAAAAATCAAGACTTTGTATAGACTTCAGAGATTTGAATAAAATTGTTGTACCTCAAGCACAACCATTTCCCTTAATAGATGACCTCATGATAAAAACAAGGAATTGCAAAGTTTTCTCCAGTTTAGACGTAAATTCTGCATTTTGGTCAATTCCGTTACGAATTGAAGATAGAAATAAGACGGGTTTTGTAACACAAGAAGGACATTACCAATGGACATGCCTGCCCTTTGGATTAAAGACCGCTTCAGCAATTTTTCAGAGGATACTAAGCAATATATTAAGAAAGTACAAACTAAACGATTTTGCTATTAATTATATAGATGACATTCTTATATTTTCGAATAATTTTTCAGAACACATAAATCATTTGACACAATTATTAGAAGCAATTAAAACAGAAGGTTTCAGATTGAAATTTACAAAATGCACATTTGCAACAGACTCGGTAAAATACCTGGGTCATATAATTCAAAATAACTCCGTTAAGCCAGTAAAAGATAACTTGGTTAGATAAAATAAAAGGCCTTCTGTGCTCGCAACCAGTTCTAGAAATTTTTGATTGTAATTTACCTATTAATATTTATACAGATGCTAGCTTAGAAGGTGTGGGAGCAATTTTGAAACAAGTACAGGATGATGGAAATGAAAAGCCAGTAGCGTATTTTTCAAAAAAACTAAATGAAGTTCAAAAGAGAAAAAAAGCAGTATATTTAGAATGTTTGGCAATAGCAGAAGCAGTGCGATATTGGCAGTATTGGCTTATAGGAAAATCTTTTACCGTATACACGGATCATAAACCATTGGAAAATATGAATTTGAAATCTAGAACTGACGAAGAACTGGGCGACTTGTCATATTATCTTTCACAATATGAATTTCAAATAAATTATGCACCTGGAAAGCAAAACTTGGAAGCAGACGCCTTGAGTAGAAATCCAGTGTTAAATACGGATGAAAATATGGATGATCAACTAAAAGTTGTAAATTTGATTAATTTAAAAGATATTGTTTCAGATCAAAATAAAAATCAAGAGATACAAAATGAGAAAAGCAATTTAATTAAAAAAAATGCACTATATTTAAAAAAAGTCGGAATGAAAGAAAAAATTTTACTGTCAGAAGAATTTAGCATTCAGTTTATAAAAAATGTACATGAAAATCTATGCCATATTGGAATTGGACAAATGCAGAAAACAATTAGTCCCTATTATGCATCAAAAAAATTAACAAACAACATTAAGAAAATTTGTAGAAATTGTGAAATTTGCATAAAAAATAAAACTAGAGGACAAGATAAATATGGCTTTATGTCTCGTCTAGGTCCAGCGACAAAACCTTTTGAAATAGTATCTATCGACACAATTGGAGGTTTTGGAGGTTCAAGATCGACAAAGAAATATCTACATCTCTTAGTGGATCACTATACAAGATATGCATTTATTTCAACTTCGAAAACTCAAAGTGCAAATGATTTCATAAAGCTAGTTTTAAAGATAGCAGAAACGGAACATATTGGTATGCTTTTAACCGACCAATACCCGGGGATCAATTCTACAGAATTTAAGAAATTCCTGAAAGAAAAAAGAATACCTATGATATTTACAGCTGTCAATGCACCTTTTTCAAATGGACTAAATGAAAGATTGAACCAGACGTTAGTAAACAAAATTAGATGCAAATTAAATGAAAAAGAAAAAAAGAAAGCGTGGACTACAATTGCACAAGAATGCGTAAATAAGTACAATGAAACAATACATACAGTCACTGGCTTTCCGCCGAGCTATCTTTTATATGGCACAAATGTCATGATATTGCCCAAAGAATTTAAAAGAAAGAAATCTCATGAGGAGTGGATTATAGATAGAAAAACAGCACTAGAAAATACAATAAAATCTCATAATTATAACAAAATAAAATTTGAAAGAAAGCTAAAAAAATATGAATTTAAAGCGGGAGATATGGTGTTTATAGAAAACGGAAATAAACTTAATAGAAAGAAATTAGATGAACTGAAAATTGGACCATTCAAAATTATTGAAAAAGTTTCAAACACAATTTACAGGATTGATACAGGCCACAAAAAAACAGAGTCAAATCTTTACCACATAACAAAGATTATTCCCGTTCATACGTTAGAAGAAGAAGACATAGAGTCAGAAGAATCTGAATAAAAAAAAAATTTTTTTTTTTCTCCCTGGGTGGGGAGATGTAAAGAAAATATATTTTCTTTTTAATTTTTGAATGCATTGACGTTCTAAACCGAACACGGAAGAAAAATAGTAGTGACATCAATGGCGTCAAATAGAAAATGATTTTATTTAGGTAGTATTATGTAATATAAGTATTTAGAAGAGAATAAACTTTAAATGTCGTTTTTTTGATTACAGAGAAACACATCTTTGGTTTATTCCTTTTATATGTATATAGAAACATAAACAAATGTATTGCTAGGTTTTTTTCGCCATTGTAGCTTATTTGCAGATTGTTTTGAATTTTCTAGATTCTTGAAATTCACGAATGTTGCATTAATGTATTTACAGCTCAGAATCATTTCTTCCTCTATTTGTCAATAGTTTTTTGTTTCGTAGCAAATTCACGAGTTTTTACTTCAAAAATTCGTCGAATATGGACACTAACAACACCAGCATAGTAGTTTTGTCGACATTTACACATCTATGTTTTTTAATATATAATATAGGTATTTTAGTATCCTAAATACATATTATAGATTTAAAAGTTTATGAAGATCATTGTACTTTCATCACGCGCTATCCGTCGCGTTGTACGGATTAAGATGAAACTTGGTACACAGATATTCCATGTCCAGGACAAGAAAAACTAGGGTAGATTTAATCCCGGTTGGATCCCCTAGAATGCTTAGATGAAGGAATGAAAGGCAGATAACGTCGTTCGAATATGACGTAAGCCTACCAAGAATAATACAAAATAAAAAACTAATACAATCTCGTGTCACTACTAAAGAAAGCGTCAAATTGCATGAACATCGCAATTGTCAAAATTTATTAAATAATTTTATCAGTTATAATACCGTCTTGCATTTTTAAACAATTTAAAAGTAGTTCGCAAAATCAAAGAAAAGAAGATGGAATATCTTTTCACAGGTATCTGTTCATTATTTTATTATTTATTTATAATAATATTTTTGCGGTTTGCTCGGAACACAAAACCTCGACAATTATTCATTTGTATACCAGCTTTATGTGAAAATCGGTTACCCTAAATTTGGGGAAATATGCATGAGCTATTTGAGCACTGGTCGATTTATAAATGTATGTCCGAAATAAATATATTTAAAAAGTAAATATTTGTATTTATTTAAACCTTAAAAATCAAGAAATACAGCGAATGCATATTATAACCGGGTTAATTGAAAATGTCACGTTTGCCCACGATAAAATGCATGATTGAAAGAAAATATTATATTTTAGTTTCTGTTTTTAGTTTAGCCTACTCACTAAAATGATTTCAATTATAATTTTGCAGATTGCCGACAGCTGCTATTACAAGAGAAAAAAAAATGCACTTTGCCTCGTCTTTTATTATGCGTACCACAAAGGACTGGAATTAATTGTCCGCGTGGGTGTTCCCGTCAGATTATAATGTGGGTGTCTTCAAGTCAAGAGTGAATAGGCTTCTACTAAGTTAGTGTGATTTACCATCCACGACTTCATTACCGCTTACCATCTCAGGTGGTTCTGTGGTCAAACACTAACTTATTCTGCATAAAAAAGTCCATAGGTTAATTAAGACAATTAAATATATTTAAGTATTATTTTATATTAAAAGAACATTTACATATATTTTGATAAGTGTACTTTTTGATAACTAGTGATGAAATTAAAATCAATTATGATTATCACATTAATTTATTACAACGTAAATTTTTGTCTGGTTTTCTATGCATTTGTTCCTCCTATCTCAGGAACGGCTTAATAAAAGATTCGGTTTTCACTGACGTATTGTAATGAGTTTGGGTTAACATTTAGTGTTTGTTTTATTTGAATCGGTTTACAAATAAAAAAATCACGACAATTTAAAGAATACCATCCCTACTTTTATCGACTGTGGGCTTACCGAAGCGAAGCAAGGGCGTTCACTAGACTAGTAATAAATAATTTGCCAATTTAATTGTGCATAATGTGTGTGTGTGCATAATGTGCATAAGTTGGAAATATGTCAAACAACATTTACAAAATTGCGGGAGTTTGTGACTTTTCATTTGGCATCCTCACACACACAAAGAATTACGTGTCCATACGGTGCCACTGCTAGTTGACATTAAGGTTGTCACGCACACATAGCGAAAAAGTGACTTCACGTCATTCGTTACATTTCTTTGCGAATGTTCCATCTGCCTTTTATTTCCTTCATCTGAGCTAGAATGATTGGAGATATATATCAGTAGCTCGAGCACGAATATTTGCGAGAAAGTATTCGTATGGTTAACGTAGGCAATTTGTCAAATTTGTATGGCATTTTAGTACCATTTACGTACGATAGGGGCGCTTTTGAAAAAATGCCATACAAATTGCTTACGTTAACCATACGAATACTTTCTCGCAAATATTCGTGCTCGAGCTACAGTATGCTTGTGATATAGTTTTTTGAAACTACTCATCCGCAGGGGAAGCGGCGCGCGAAAACTAGTAAATTAATATGAAAAGTAGAAAACCCATGTGGCACTTTTTAGTGAAGAAACCCGTAATTTCTAGAATTTAAATAGCAGGACCTAATTTAGCATAACCGTTGACATGTACGCCATAATTGTCTTGAAACGTCAAACGTGAAGTGACAAATCACAATATTCACTCGTACATTACGTTTGCTATTGTATTAACGTCTCTAACACCATCACATAAGACCGAACCCTTTACACAAATACCTCGTTAACATCGATACGTAATTTGGTCGCTGTTACATTGTTTAGGGTTAGCATGTTTTATGAATAATTTTTATACTTTCCTAATAAAATTTCTTGTAAAGAAGTCGAGTTGGGCAAGGAGCGTCGGAGGTGTTGTCACGATAGCTATTATCTTCGATTTGTGTGCTGAATTTTTTTTTTAATGGAAATAGCCGGCAAACGAGCTGACGATCCACCTTGTATATGGTGGTAAGTGGCTATCGTCGCCCACGGACATCAGCAACACCAAAGGCATCACCGATGCGTTGCCGGCCAAGAAAAAGAGAAGAAAAAGAAAGAAAGAACTGGCTCTCAAGCCCCCAGCCGGAACACGACGAGACGTTTGGCGGCTGACTCATGCTCAAGGGTGGTAGCTATCCAGGTGAACCCCATGGAGAAATAATAACAGTAATAATGTATTAATTAATAATTAAAATCAATATTACTAATATAATAATTTACCATGTAACAAGTTATCACAGTAGATTTGTTGTTGTGTAACCTGCTAAGTAACAGGCAAGGAAATGGAATCTCTCTCTTTAGCTTGGCTAGCACTCTTCATGTTAAAATAACCATTAAACTATTAAGTGAGTTTAAATTTTTTCGATTGCAATGTCAAATTCAAAGTCAAATCATTTATTTAGAACTATAAGGTCACTTAACGAAAGTCCAAATTTATAAAACTTTACAGTTATAACAACATTATAATTATTTTATTTCACTACCTATTACTTTAAAATTAGTTAACGATTTAGAAAAAGTAGCCTAATATCTATATAAAGTATATATATGTGAGTGAACTTATGTAACCTAGGGTCAGGGAACCACTCCTACTTAATACTTGACAGTCAACACGTCTGTGATGGCATATCATCTCTAACACCATCACTTAAGACCACAATTAGTGGTGACCACTTGCTATCCAGTACTGCTAGTGCAGTCTGTTGTTTTGTCAGCTTTTAGTATAACAAATCTTACCTAACTTCTCCAACTTTTGTATTAAATATTAATCACCTTGCAACACTGTCACACGAAACTGGTGTAGACGAGCAAAGTTTTATAAGTAGCGAACAAATTAACATAATTCTGTAAGTTTTCCCGTCTAAGGCGGAAAGACAAAGAAAGAAGGTGTTGGAGTTTATAAAGAAGATTGAATAAACTATTACAAATAATTAAACAACTGGGATGACGAGTAAATCTCGTTTTAAAATTAAAAATATTATGACGTTAAAATATAATTCTTAAATTACTCTTAAGTAAATAATTCGTATTGTGATTCTTTACTAAGGAGCGATTAAAGTAAACATTAAGTGACTGAGTGCGGCAGTTAAGGCGGATTGCGGTAGAACCAGATTTAAATGTTGCATTTTATGTACTCTGCACAAAATATGAGTTGAATGGATTCGCCTCCGAGACAGTTAATAAGTTTTGAGTTACAGTTAAGTAAATACCTAGCTGCGTGCTAGGTTGACCTAGTTTTTCAGTTTATACAGCGTGAACCGTTATCTGTGCAGTGGAAAGCAGTCACGGTAAACTAAACTGTTATCTTTTAACACAGATAGGAAAATATAATTTAATGGTAATCCATTACACTTCTAGTTTCAATGTTTAAGTAGAGTTTTAGTTGTAGAGATGCTTGCTTTTATACAAAAATATAATACTTTTAATATATCCAATTTCGAGCCCAAGCTCCTGTTCATAGAACAAGATAGGACTGTCAACAGGATTGTTTTCCTTGTCCTTGTGTGTTGTCCGTCTTTCAGCATGATATACCACTAGTCAAGGTGGATATGAATCAAGGATATAACGAGCCCCTTGCAATCAAGCCCTGCTTAAGAATCTTTGGATAAAATTATATTAGTTACTTCTTCAACAAGTTCTGGACACCCTATTCTCGGGTAGGCATAACATGAACTTGAGGAATTTATGTGACAAGCGTAGAAGCGGGTGGCGTTACGAATTAATTACTGGGTCGCGGCTGCGGTTAATTAAACAGGTAACGAGAGATTCTGGGTTGTTTCCTCCAGTATATAGTCTTTGAGTACTTTCTAAGACGACGTACAGTTGATAGAATTTTAGTACCTAATTGAGGCGTTTTAAAATGAATTTGATTGTTTGACTGACTGTTTTCACCAAGAATTGAGAGAGAGTAAAAGATTTATTTACTTGGGTTTTTATATGACTAGCGCAAATCTACAAGGAGATGACCCTGGTCTCATCGCCGATGGTCGTCAGCAGGGGCATCGGTGATGCATTGCCTGCCAAGAAAGAAGAGAGCAGAAAGGTGGATTTTATAGTTGTAGGGGGAGGTTCATAAAAAATTAAAGCGTTACTTTTCTTTATTTTGGATAAAATACTCTTCAATACAGTTTACTGATGATAATTATAAATATTATAACAGAAAAAATATAACCATAAGTAGGACTACAAGCGCTTTGAGCGGTAGTGATAATTATTTCTCAATTTTAATCAATCAAAGATAACCAAGACAGAGTAAGAATAAAAGTGTAGTATGAGAGATAATGTAACAGGTTTTTTCAGAAAGAGATTTTAAGAGACTGCCCAAAATAAATTATATTTCAACACCAGATTAAAACACATTTTATTGCTTAATAAATAACAATAATTGAATGCATCATACCGAGAATAAAATTTATACCTTTGAATATATGAATTTCGTTTCATTATACAAATTACATGTATTCCAAGCCTTTTGCGACCACCTGCAATTACATATCTTAAACTGCATTAGTTTTTATTATTCTAAATACTATCATATTTATTTATTACATTTAAGTGTTAGGTAACATAAGTGAAACAAAGCAGTTGATGTTATTTTGATTTCTACACAGTACTTCCATGGTGTAAACATAATCTCTTTAGTTTCCTTCTTCCGTCTTCTTCTTGTATTTTCATCCCGCGTCTTCTATTCTTCCTTTATCGTGAATGATAAATAATAGTCCACCTTAGTTAAGTCTAATCTTAGTAATTCATAGTCAGTCTAGTCATAGTCCACCTTAGTCAAGTCTAATCTTTATAAGAATAATCATAGTCAATCTTGTCATAGTCCATCTTAGTTAAGTCTAATCTAGTTTTAGTCATGTTTAGACATCACTTACCTCTAGAATAATATGGATAACTTTCTGATAAGAAGATTTTCTCACAACATACTTTATGTTATTCTAAGAATGTCAAGATTATTGATACTGTAATTGTAATTTTTGTAAATATTTATATTCATATAATTTTTTTCTTTATATTTTTGCAGGCTTATAAAATTAAAAGAAGTTTTAAATTTACATAGTATCAAAGAACAAGATAATTAAATCTTGAACGTCTGTTATCGTGCGGAGGGTAGCTATTAGTTTAAAATAGACACAACAAAAAACATTGAATGAGACGACAATGTTATTGAACAGCTGAATTCCTCCCGAAGAGTTATTAGTTCCACATTAAAAGTCTATTGTGTACGTTCAGTATTATTCCATTCCGAAAATTCTTTTAAATAATTATGTACCTATTGATAAATCTAATGCCCCGCTATTTTGAAGGCACAAATACTATTTTTAGTAAATTTGAGCATTTTCTGATTTTACGGTCATTGAATAAGAGTAGGTTTTAACACCGGGCAAGTACGTGTCAGGCCACGCGCAATTTAGGGTTCCGAAGTAGTAAGTTTATCGACTATTACTCATTAACTACTCTTACGCCCATATAGGAGTGATAGTTTTCCTTATAAATTCATTATATTATAACCTATTTTTGAGATTTTTTTTACTTGTCCAACTCCAACCGTTTAGCCGGCAGGGGGGACACTAGACTCTAACCAAAATTAGCACTTTAAAGTCAAATATTTTGCAAACGGACCCCTAATTCCAAAAATGGTCTTGAAAGACCAATAATATTTTTGGAAGACCTTTTCAATGATACCCCACACTATCGGGTATGCGAGGAATAAAAAAAAATCCTCACGTAACCTGTAGGGGAGGTACCTTGAAAACAAGTGGCCTACAACCGCTACAGTTGGCACTCCTTTTATATTTGACAGCTGACGTTGAGGGGGCCCCACAACAAATATTGATATGGGGCCTCCTTAGGGCTAGCTACGCCACTGAGACGGACGGACAGACGGACGGACATAACGAAACTATAAGGGTTCTGATTTTTCTTCGGAACCCTAAAAACGATCAATAATCCCAAAAACTTATTAGTTCCCGACTTATATTATTTTTTCTAACTACATTCAATTTAGCAGAGAAGTTGATTTTTGATTGACAACCTATTCCAGTAGTTATTTTTGAAGTGAAATATTATTTAGGCGCGTTGAGGCATTTTTGAGGTGGGATGAAACTATACAGTTCGCGACATGTCAGATTTTAATCGACACCGACGCCACTGTATAATAATTTTCCATAACGACTAGAACCTTAGTGCTAGAAAGCTGTAAATTGACATGAACATACATATTTATTAAAACTTTAAAATCGTAGGATCAAATATTGAAAAAAAAAATTTTCAGGGTACACGGCAACATGGGGATGAATTTTTTTTCGTCACACACTCCATAGTGTGGGGTATCGTTGAAAAGGGCTTTCAAAAATATTATAGGTCTGCTTATACCGTTTTTCAATTCAGGGACCCGTTTGCGAAATATTTGGTTTTAAAGTGCCAATTTTGCTTAGAGTCAAGTGTCACGTAACTGTTCAAGTCCTCATTTTTGTCGGCACTCCCGGAGTGACTTTGATGTTTTTTTTTTTTCATATAATCACTAATTTGGCTTCAACCCCTTAACGGCGCACTGCTGAGCACAGGTCTTCCTCTTGAGAAGGTCTAGCTTAAGCATACTCCACCACGCCGACTTAATAATCAGTAGATTTTTTGTCACGCCAACGTAGACCCTCGTCGAGTCTCCCGTGGACCCCTGGGAGTCCACCTGTACCACTTTGGGAACTAATCATCAATCAAGATATCATATCTAAAGATCTAATTATTCATAAATTACATTTCAATACACATTGGTTGTAAGGCAGTAACATTATAATAATGTACTCAGTAATTAAGGTAGGTAGATTGATTACGTATTAGGGGACGACTATTGTGATTCTAACTGAATACAAGAGTCGATACGTTTTAGTAAAGGAAGGACATAAATTATCGGGCATTGATCCTGAAAGCTTATTAGCCTGAGATGGGGAGTACGTTCGGTACATTCAATCACGTAAAGATTTCTAACTACTATTTGGATTTATCGAAGGGTCCCTTCCGTTCGTTACGGCATGAGTACACGTAGAACAGAGATTTATTCGCAATACTACATCGTATTGGAGAAGGCTTTAATGTTCTGAGTATTCGAAAAAAATACTTTAGATTCAAGTAATACTAACTCGAGTGAAATAAGACTTCATTCCTTTAATGGCCAACTACTGAGCACAGGTCTCTCCTCTAGTGTATCTCTTAAGTTAAAAAACGCATAAAGTCAAACACGCAAAATGACAAAAAGTAAAACGCTTTAGGCAAAATGTCAATTACGCATAATGTGCTGCTCCAGTGCGGGTTGGTGGAGGGGTTAATGACCAACCCAAATACGTCATGCTTATCACAAAAATATACTGTCATCAGAACTGTAGCAATTTCTAAAATTTCAACTCCTTGGTATAATAAATAACAATAAATTCATACCTGCAATAGGTGTTTACCTGTATCGCGGGTGGCATAGACGGCATATATAGAACATCACAATATGATCATCACCCATGACCCGAGCACAAATATTTTTCTGTCACATAAATACATATCTGGCCCGGCCGGGAATCGAACCCGGGACTCCTCGCTTCGCAGTCAGGGTACCGCTGTCAACTAGGCTACAGGGTTTTCAAGGATAAAATGATGTACGTTTAATTAAGCTTGCAATATTAGACCCACACAAACAGAGTAGCTAAATATATACATAAAAATGCGTTAAAAAACATAGGTACGTCGATTTCACCCTCTCATTGTACAATTTAAATCGAAAACCCGTGAACACACTGAAGGGATATCTAAAATGCTTCCAAATACTTCCCATAATAACATTTAGTCTGTTATTGGCAATGGTTAACACCTTTTCTGATTGACAAGTACAATTTCCTGTTGCCATTGAAAATAAAAACCCGTAGAAATAAATGTTTTGTTAACATTCGAACATTTTCAATCTATTTACCTTTATCGAGTATTTCCAGGCACTAACACAAAATAGATTATTCGAAGTTTGTCCGAAAAAAAGTTATTCACAAGCTATTTGGAAATATCCCATGATTTACTGGGAAGGATCTTTCAAAATTTACTCCGAAAATTCCACTCTTAGATGCTGACGGTAAGCGAATTTAGTGTGCAATTCATATTTCTACGTCCAGTGGTTTAGGCAGGAAATTAATGAGTCAGTCAGATAGACCATTTATATACGAGTAGAATATTTCTTTGATCCAATACTACGGTAGCATGTAACGTCAAAATATGGTATGATCATTTTAAAACAAAGATTTTAGAAGCTATTTTTATGTTAGAAGTTTTGATAGTGAGAATCAAATATTATTTATAACAGTTCAATAAATTGATTTACAGTTTTTCATTAAAATACTCTAATGAATAAAACACGCTAATATAATTTTAATTAGAGATGTGGCCTCGTTTTGAAGTAGTTCGCCGGTAACTTTTATCTTTAATTCGATTGAAGTTTTTCTAACTTTTAACGATCCAAAGCCAAAGTTAATAGCTCGCTATATGCTTCGAATGACTAATTCGAATCTAATATAATAGGCAATAACGCCCCAAGTCAGAGTCACTAACGGTTACTTAAATCGCTCCTTAGAACTGAATTTGTATGGCGATTCTCTACTTGGTGTAAACAATTAACTAAATACAAATAAATCCCAAAATTAATATCAATTAATCCCCAAAAACTTATCTTTGTAATAATATTTGTTAGTTTAGATATGATGAATGGAAACTATCAATAGATCTATAAATTAGTTTCCAAGTAATAAGTCCCTAGCTAGGCCAGTCTTATTGATAGTTGGTCACGTAGGCGGTCCTAATCTTGGGGACTAATAGTGAACTAAACAACTTGGTACTAAGTTATTACTTATAATTAACTTAACCCGTCATGACCCCTGGCATATCTTTTCCTAGAAATAATGTTCTTCTGAACTTTGCAGGTTGTGACATCTGTAGGTTGTGCTATGACAAGATCGGCTGTGAGTTGTCTTGAGAAATACAATGAAACGTGAAAGCAAAAATAGATCTAAGGTTAGACCAGTTTTCAGTTTTCCTATTCGCATTATAAGCCGGATGATTCGGTTAAATAAAAGGAAATAAACGGAGATGGGTTCTAAAAATACCTTGCTCTGGTAATTTCTCATTTGCGAAGACAACATGGGTACCTAATTGGGTGTTTTATAGATTAGCTATAATGATATTTTTTAGCTGGAGTTAAATCTCTGCCAATCAATGGGGAAATGTTTTAGTTACAATGTCGTGGAATCAGTAATAAAAAAATCCACTGCGGTTTTGTGGTTGGTACGGAACTCTTTGGTGTTGCTGATATCACGAAATCACACGAAACAATCAATTTCAAATTAACGCTTCCCGCCCACGTCAGTCTTTTTGTAGGACCGATAATCGGGCCGATTTTTCCTGCCATATTATTTCTGACCGACTTTTTGAAGGACGTGTGCGTTGCACTATTGCTATCAGGAAGGCTATTCTCTTTTGTAACTTGTCAGCGGAGTTTCAAAATTGACGTTCGAGTTCTAGGATCACTTCACTTCGCAAGTGCCGTACTAGATGATTAGAGGATGACATATTTATTATTCTCGATCATCGAATTACGTCACCGTCGAAGCTCGTGTCCAATTGTCAAACGAAAACTTAGTCAAGAGCTATCGCCATCTTTAGTCGTTTGACGTTTGATTTCGAGACTCCCTTCACTTCGCAAGTGCGTACCAAATGATTCGAGAATCACATATCAAGATCTCGGACTCGAACTTCAATTTTGACACTCATCGCGGAATCCGCTGTCAAGTTACAAAACTGAATAGCCCTACAGTACGTTCTATTTTTCTCCTACAAAAAAACGGTCACCGATTATCGGACGTGGGCGGGAAGCCTAGGTTTGAATATTTTTAAAGTCTACATTAAAATCTCTACATTAATAAAATAATATTAAACACTACTTTTCGAGTCAAAGCGTGCTCTGTATTCGAAGCGCTAAACATTATGAATGTTATCGCTCATAATGAAGAAGAAACAAATGGTGCGTCTCAAGTCTTTGCAAGTTACCATACGGTGCAGCGCAGACGACGCTCTTTTTGTGCGATCGAGTGTGCGGGCGCACAAATGTCTACATGGCGCGCAAACAGTTGTGCGCCGCACTTTTTGCGCATCGTATGCGTTACTGCATATAATTGCAAAAGTTCTATTTTCACAGACTTAAAAGTGCCTCACGGACAGTGTGCCGTCTGCGCTGCACCTACATCACACGATACAATCAGAAGACTCTTAGTAAATAACGTCTTGACACAGATCCACGCGAGGATGTGTAAGTGGAGCAGATGCTTGCTTTTAACTTCTTTACCCCGATCCTTCATTTTATGAAATGAATAAAATTTAACTTGGGTATTCATGTCATATCTTGTCATCTCCTCTCACATAGATTACGGTACAGTAACTTTATTGTACACCATATGAAATATCCATAGTATTTCTAGATTGGATGAGCCAACTGATGGTAAGTGGTCACCATTGAATAGTTTCTCTCGTGTAGCCAAAGTGATACCGGTCCTCAAAAGAAATCTTTTTACATCTTTTTTGATGAACCCCATGTTCTAGCGCTTATGTGTGTTGTAAAACATAGTAATAGATTTTTTTATATATGTATCTTATAAGTTAATGGTGTAAAGCGGCGATGTAGTCTTGGCTGGTAAAACGCATTAACTTAGTAAAAAACCTATTCACTCTTACCTTGAAGACACATTATAATAGAGCAGAAATACCGATGCGGGCACTTTATTTCAATCCTTCGCTGTACGCATAATAAATGATGAAACGAAGCGCGTCGTCCGTACATATATATAATATACCTTAGGTATTGCTTACGTTCATGGGCGACGGTAACTACAATCACGTTCATCAGCTCGTTTATCCAGCTGGTTACATAAAATTATATCAGTTTGGACACCTTTCCTTACCTTTGAGCGCTTGACAAGTAAAAAGTAAAGCATTACCTTATAACTTTATTCACACAATGGTTTAAGCTAAGAATTTATGTCCTACAGGGACAGACTGTAAAGGTTACACAAAAATAGCCAAGTACGTGTCGAATTGTCCATGCTTAAGGATTCCGTAGTTTCAATGGTCAACGGGATTCATTTTATCAGCTTTATATTTCTTATTAAGACTATGAAAGACAATGTTATTTTACGAAACATTTGTGCTACATTGTTATGTAGACATTGCGATATTGTATTTCAGATGCTTTATAGATTACCGTCTACGAGTAGGTACAGGTAATATTTCTAGTTCCATATTACAGTTTTTTTTTTCGTAATTAGAAATTATAAGAATTTATCGTCTTACTTGAAGATTTATTTAATTAAATACCTATTCTTAAAATTAAAAGAATCCAATTTAGATAATGTGAACAATTTTATTCGTGTTGTACAGATTCTGATGAATATTTTTTTTTTTGGAAATATTTTTGATAAAATTGGTGATTTTGATAAAAAATGTTTTAAGCCTCTGTGTTTTTAACGCTTTGGTTTTTTTATCTTGTCTCTTTGGGCACAGTTTAACTACATTTTGCAATATACTTAGTCTATACCTATACAGTGCCAATAACCTCTGGTATGCCTTCCAAGCCCAACGAAACCGTAATTATAACGGATATGATGAAATAACAACGGTTCCGTTGATGCCATTTGTTTACAGAACCCTAGAAAGTAGCACATGAATTATAACATTACTAACAAATTGCTTACGTCACCAAAACATCATTTTCTCAGAGCCTCGGGCTCGTGCCTACATGATTGATTCATTCATTTACTCTTACGTTGGGGTCCTGAAGGTTTAGGCGAACACTGCAACCTTATTTGCAAGTAATGGAGTAGAAGGAATTTAAATTATAAGATATGGGTTCTTGTTTGTATGGCACGTGTTTAGATATGTTTTTTCTCGGTTGGTTAGCTTAAGAATTTTGATCATCTTATGTTGGGTATGTGTCTCCAATCCACATTTAAGCAGTGTGATGCAATATGCTTTAGGCCTCCTCAAGAGGAGAGACCCGTGCTTAGTAGTGGGCCATTGATGGGTATGTTATCTCTTCAACGCCTTAGCGGCCCTTGTGGAGTTTTCCCCAACAACGCATCGGTGACGCCTTTGGGCTACTTATGTCCTTGGGTGATGGTGACGGTGCTGTGATGACTCTTCAGATCTTTTGTCGTGTATTTACATAAAAATTTTATCATGAACACTTTAGCTATTCAAATCAGTTGTTCAAAAACAGACACTTATTCCATAAATTTTAAAACTGTCCATTTATCAAACGAAGACCTTTTATTTCTTTCTATCTCTTTTTACAAACGACTTATCAACTCCTTTCTAATTTTGCACAAACCATTAATCTTGGCATAAGTAGAAATCTGAACTCTTGCTTGTTTAGAGACGAAAAGACACTTAATCACGGGCTGCCGGCAACCGTCGGAGGTGATTAATGTGTTTCACTGCTGGGGTTGCCACACTTCGGTAAAAACTGAAAAGGTTAACGACTTCTGTAATGGAGTGTCCGGGCCAGTGACCTAGTCAAATAGTCAAAAGGTTTACACTTTTATTTCGAATCCTTTTAATGCGTTTAAAAGTGCGCTTGGTGCGATTCAATTCAATACATGGGTGTTTGATGAATTTGAAATATTGTACTAGGTTACAAAAGCAGGCAATACAATACTTATATCTTGAACTGCCTCGGCCATTGAAGTTTGATCTGCATATTTATAGTACTTTAATTACACCAACCTCAAAGCATTAGATAGTAGTTGTTAAGTTATTGAATGGCTAAAGAAATCCCGACAAAATCTATTTATTTATTTATTGTGCAGGCGTGGGTTAAACATGTCTAAAACAGCCTAAGTTCAAATAGAATCTCCAAGTCTTGAGAGTTATAACCCGCTTTTAGTAGATTGAACTGCATAATGAATCTTTAATTTGTTTTACTCACTTTCAAACGCCCATTTGCGTGTATTGAAAACCAAAATAAGTCTACATATAGGGTGGCGCAAAAGTCATCACCCTATCGGATATTTGGGAAGAAAACAGATACAAAATACACGTTAATAAGATATGCATCGCTATACTCTTCAAGAACAGGGAATAACTAACTCTCGTTTTGGTGATTTGCATTAGCCGGCAAGATCACCCATTTTAACCGTTCTAGGACTTCTTTTGGGTTTTTCGTGGGGTTTCTTGAAGTCACGAGTCTATGTCAAAGCCTCAGACTCTTGAAGCCCTCAAAGAGAATATCCATCATAAATGCGGGGAACTATCGCCAGAAGTTCTGGCAAGAGTGATGGAAACTGCCATAAATTGAGCCCGTATGGTCATCGATTCTGGCGGCGGCCATTTGGCTGATATCATTTTTTCTACGCAATGAAAAAAAATAAGACATCAAATAAACACAATCAAAAAACGGGTGCTGGGATACATAGTAAAAGTGAAACTTCTACGGACAAATGGAATTCAATAATTTTTTTTTTAATATTTCAATAAGAAATATTAAAAAAAAAATTCAAAAACAAATTTAAAAAAAAAATAGAAAATTATTCGATTTAGGCTATTAAAATTGTGTTTTTAATTTAAATTTAATTATTGAAAAATGGGAATTATAATGGTAAATCAATATTAGACAAAATATTCAATTATAAAATTTAATTTCAATTTGCGTATTAGAGTAGGTACGGAATAAGATGATAGACGTATATTAAAAACTAAGAGCAATATTTATTTAAATCATTGAAATCTTACTCCATGGCCGGCTGTAATGCGACATGCGATAGACGAACGAACGAACGACGGACGAAAAAATTTTGGGCGATAGAATAAAAGTTTCACTTTGAAAATTACAGTCAAAGAACTTCGGATCACAACTTTTGCGCCACCCTATATATTTAAGGAAAATCGTTACCCAAGTTCAGTCATGTAAACGGAAAACTCGTTTAAGTAAAAAAATTGAAAACTTTAGTGGGTACGACACTTGACGTGACGTTTTAGCCAGCAAACCTTCGGCGTTGCCTTATTATGTATAGTTGACAGTAAATAAAAGGTTATTCATCTGCTCATTTATCAGCTATTTACATAAAAATATTACTCTGGAATATTACTGGGATATTATTAAAATAGAAAGGTTTTTATTAATTACTAGCTGTGCCCTGCGGTTTCACCCGCGTTAATTTATGGAAAAACTAACTTCTAAAATATATGTACATATAATGATATATAGCGAATGATGATGATATATATCTTCCTCGATAAATGGACTATCAAACACAAAAAGAATTTTTCAATTGTAACAAGAAGTTCCTGAGATTAGCGCGTTCAACCAAACAAACTCTTCGGATTTATAATATTAGTATAGATACATTGAAATCCAGTTGAAGACTTATTAAAACGAGTCCTCGTATGACTTGGAGACGCGAGTTCTCTAGGGTTGCGTACAGCCAAATAGTACATAAATGGTGAACGCACATTTAAGGTGAACACACATTTATCGGCATCGTCCGCGCCGGACGCATCGTATTTGTATGAAATCATATGACAGCCTGATACGTCATCCGGATCCGGCTCTCATATGTTTTCATACAAATGCGATGCGTACGGCTGGGACAGTGCGGATAAATGTGCGTTCACCATTATCCGCACTGTCGGCGCCGTACACATCGCATTTGTATGAAAACATATGAGAACCGGATCCGGATGACATATACGTCGGCATCTGTTCGTTTGTTTGTTCTGTGCGTTCACCATTATAGAACCCTATCAATTGAAAGAATTGGACAAAAGTCTTACCACCGAAGAAATGTAAATGTAAAGAATGATTGAATAAAGAGAAATTGAATGAAATAAGAAAGATAAGCCGTTTTTTCGCTGATTAATTTGGTTGAGACAGGTTGTACCAGTTTAATATCGAAGTAGTCGTTTGATACTCCATTCACGATTGTAGCAATAAGTAAAATAAATCTGCATAGTAATTGTGCTCATATAAGACTATACGTTGAAATGGGTACGGTTTCTAGATTGAAATTTTTACACTTTTTCTGAGAATTTTATGAGAATTCTTGCTTGAGTCAGCCGCCAAACGACGTTTTTGGCTGGGGACTTTGGAGCCAGTCATTTTTTTTCTTATTTCTTGCTCCTCGACGCGTTGGTGTTACTTTCTCTTCTTTCTTACTCGCCGACGCATTAGTGATGACAACAACGCGTTGGTTTTACTTTCTCTTCTTTATTGCTCGGCGACGCATTGGTGGTGACAACAACGCGTTGGTGTTATTGTCCATGGCCACTTATCATCAAGTTTATCATCGGCTCGATGACGACAAGTTACATAAAAATGTATTTTCAGTGTAAAGGCTTCCACTGGTCCTTAGTGCAAGCCAACTTCCCCTGATCGCGCATTTGCTAATAACAGGTTGATGTAAATTTTGTGGTTACTTGATAAAAAGATCTCACGAAGACGGCAACCGAAAAGCATTCTCTTGCTGGCGGTGCTCATGGTAAAACAGTATAAAAGTAAAGGCCAAACTGTGTTGGAACGAGTACCCTCTTTGGATCATTTGATTGTTCAGGTTTGTACAATACATTAATTTTTATGGTTATACTTATGTATATGATAGCATACTGATATCATTATGTATGTAGGTACCTACATACATAATGATACACACTTCCCTACCCCTGAACGAGAGGTTGCGAGGGTGCAGATCCTCGTAGTAAATAGTAAGGCTCTCAGGGCGGGGTAGGTAAATTACTTTAATGAGCACAACTTCAATTCTTCAAATTATTGTATTGTCTTACGAGTAATAAACAGTATTAAATGATCATATAAAGTAGGCACTGTAACGGCAATAAAACTACTAAAAGTATCCAAAATAAAAATAACGTATTACATGTTCCCGATGGGAACCCAGCTGACAGATGAATTCTTTGAAAACCAAAATGTCACAATTAAAAATTTTTGAAGCAAAATGCATCTGCCAGCCAAGGAGTATTGAACGAGGTATTACACCTCATTACAAGGTTCCCTTTGACGCAGATGACATGGATCGACCACGACCAATTTTGGTCATATTGAAGCTTCCTGAAACACTGACCCCAATCCCTTGCCGTGTATTCAATATTTTCAATACAATTTATATTAATTAAACCCTGACCTAAATAAACTACACATACAAAGACGAAACCAACATCACGGCATTGCAACAGTTTCTGATCAGCCCAGCTCTATTTTACCGTGACACGTCACTATACGAGTATAACCAAACTTAGCCGAGCATTTTGTAAAATTTTCACAGGCTGCGGATAAAAAGAGCCATTTTGAGAGCATCATTGCAGGACAAAGCGCCATAAATAACGCACGGACGCCGCAAAAAACTGACAAAGGGTTGCAATATTTACTTTGTACACAAAATGTCACAGTTACAATTTTAGAAGCTTTGCAGTTCGCCGGCCGCTTAGCGGGCAATGCTACTTGTAACTAGGGCAACTGAACATTTTTGATCGTTTCTATAGTTCGTTTGACAATGTTACAAAAGTCGTTAAAACTTTTTGGCATGTACCACGAGTGAAACGTTTTAGCGGCCTGTTACATTCCAATCTTTTTTCGTTTCATCTATTTTTGAATTGAACTGAAAAGTAATTTGCTATTATAGTATGACCCCTGTTTAAAATGATATCTAACCAATAATGGCGGTTTGACCGACATATACCTATATGTCCTGGGAATAAATGGTGTACCTGATTGTTATCATTCAATGTTATCGTTGTAACGACGGTTGACAGGCCACCAAAAGTATATGCAGAATCTTTATAAACTTTTCATATAGTTGCGTCATATCGTTTATTTTACATTAGTTCGTTAAATATTCGATGCATAGATACTACGAGTATGCTTTAGCATTGGTCAAAGCTATTAAATTTTTATATTGCAAATTGACCTCTCACTAATTTTAAGTGACCATTTATTTAATGCATACTCATTGGACGTAGTTACATGTTCCCGCCGTAAAACGAAGTTTATAGGAAATGTAACAAAATTAAATGGATTAAAACAAACATAAAGTTCTAAAACGATGGAAAATTTTGCCGTGCAATACGTAGCGGTAGGAAAGTAGGTGCGTAGGGTCATTAAAAATAGTACATGGTGAATTAATCTCTTAAAATAATAAGTATGCAATATATTAAATTGTATTCCTTTCATCGATCATGCTACTTCATGACACGTGTATCTCCTTATAACTATGGAGACCTAGAGCATATTCCATGTGGCTTTTTTACGGCAGTTGCTGTTGGCCTAGCAATCTTTATACCCCATTTACACGCGCGCGCGAGCCACGAGACAATCCGCGAGACGCGCGCGTACGCGCGCGTGTGAACAGGGCGCTCGCGGACCAGACCGCGGCGCGTCTCGCGCTCGCAGGGCTCGCGTCGGGAGCGGTTTTGTATGCGCGCGCCAAAGGGGCTCGCGCGAGCGCTCGCGTGGTGTTCACACGCGCGTAGGGGGCGTGGCTTACGGACGCGCCACGAGACGGTCCGTGACACGCGCGTGTAAATGAGCGGTTACAGTTTCACGTGGTCAAAGGTGATGGTTTTTTTATAGCCTGAGGGGCTGACGAAAAAACAGGCGGGCCACCTGATGGTAAATTGTCACCGTTGACTATCGACCTGAGCAATACCAGAAAAATCGCCAATGCAACGCCGGTGTTGACAACTCGGACCGCGCGTTTCTGTATTGCGGTGCCCCTGCCCAAAGGTGGGAGCAGTACTCCATGAGAGACCTGACTTAAGCTTTATAAAGTATAAGCAGGTGCCTCGCAGTGAAGTACAGCTTAGCCCGGTTCAGGACACCGAGTTCTTGGAGGCCAGCTTAGCCTTGGCTTCTAAATGACGCCGACACTGCACATCATTCGAGATGCCAACTCCCAGAATCCCAACACTTTCATTCACGGTGAGCGCGGTACCCTGGAATTGAGGCGCTATGACAAATTGGGTTTTTTTAGCGATAAATGCGCAAACTTTTGTCTTCGTGGGGCTGAACTCGACCAAATTAATCCGACCCCAATCCGAGACTTGCTCGAGGGAGTTCTCGACTTCAGACACAAGTTTGATTCTGCTATCCGCCACTTGCAACTGAGAGGCATTGGCAACCTGCAAATATAACCAAATTCCGAAAACCAATCGCAACGAAGCGATCAAACTATTTTGTTTAAAGTGGTCACCCATCCAACAACTGACCATGCCGGTAGTTAACTTGGTCGATCACTTACGATTGGCACAAGTCGGTATTTAAGAGTTTTTGAACTCGGTTTCCTGATGGACCAACTGCGTACGCACAACTAGTGGTATGGCACAATCAAATATTGTATTAAAACTTTGCCACTTAAACTTTCAATTATTGCCAATAAACTATTTTCTAAATCAGTTTATAGAAATTATGAACGGTAAGTAAACCTTTAATTGCGTTGTACGGCATAATTTGCATTTAATTATAATTTATCAAGCTCATGGCCTTTGGTAATGAGGTAACATAATAAGGGTAAACAATAATTTAGTGCTAATAGAAAACTGGATATTTAGCTAGCAACCCACAACACACCTTTATTTTCTGGCATAGGATAAGTATTGATTTACGCGTTTAAAGTCAGTGAAGCCCCAGTCAACCTGATTTTTCCAGCATCTTTTACAATCAGCTCCCTAATAATATTTCAGCCAATTTATACAAATCCTAAATTCCAATTGCTGACAGACGGAAGCTCAATTACTTATAACTAGCTCTCCGAATCTGGAGGCAACTAAGCTATAGCCAAATTATCAAGAAATTCTATATTAATTTATAAATCTAAACACTTTATGTTGTCTAACCGAGTTTGCAGAATAAGTCCTAATGAATTTGATTATAGTACATTAAAATTGCAAACAATAAAAGAATTTATTTATTTATTTATTTATTCTTTATTGCATTCACCTTACACTAGGAGATACAAAGGGCGAACTTAATGCCTATTGGCATTCTCTACCAGCCAACCCAGTGTGACGGAGAGAAATGCGAGGTAGGCGTAAATGCGAGTACACAATTAAAAATTAACAATTTAAAAAGAAAACATAAAATTTTACAGTTAACTAACAATTAATAAAAAAATGATATAAATAATATTATGCAACAAATTTTATATAATATATATATATATATATATAAATAAATACATGAGTAATATATTATTTAATATACGTACATATAATAGTAATAATACATAAATATATAAAAATACATAAAATACCATAAAAAGTGGAAGTAAACAAAACTCGACAGACTTAGGGGTTCTGTGAAGTTTTCAAAAATTGTTCCCGGACTAATCTTTTAAAAATGTGTTTGCTGGGTGAACTTCTGATAGTGAGCGGCAGGGTATTCCAGAGTAGTATAGCCTGAACTGTGAAAGATTTTCTGAAAAAAACACTGTTATGTAGTGGAAAAGAAAGTTTTAAATTTCTGGATGAACGTAGTTCCCTGCTAGAGTTGGAGCAGAGATACTGAAATTTTTCCTTTAGATAAGAAGGAGAAGTTGGATCATGTAAAATAGAATACAGAACCAAGAGAATTCTAGAATTACGCCTTTCTCGAATAGTAAGCCATTTTAACTGACTTCGATAACTGGAGACATGGTCATACTTACGAAGGTTGAAAATAAATCGGATGCAATTATTTAACAGGCGCTCTAGTTTGTCGAGAAGTTCCTGTGTTAGGTCTGAGTAACACACATCTGCGTAGTCGATAATTGGCAACACAAGACTGTTTACCAGCATTAGTTTTGTCTTATGCGGAAGAAAATTTTTAAGACGGTACAGGGATTGAAGCGTTCCATTGACCTTTCGACAGACTTCATAAACTTGCCTACGCCAATTAAGGCAACTGTCAATGTACAGCCCAAGATTTCTGACTGAGTTGGAGAAGGGTATAAGAATGTTGTTATATCTTAAAGGTGGCAAGTTCATTTCGTCAACCCTTGCTAACAGTCTTGAGCTACCAATTATAATGGCTTGGCACTTCAGTGGATTAACGGCCACACCATACTGCTCTGACCAAATTCTGATCGAATCCAGATTTCGATTTAAAGTACCAATAGCATTATGAATATCATCAATGTTGGAATGAACGTACAATTGTAAATCATCTGCATACAGATGGTACGAACAGTCAATGACAGAGGTGATTGAGTTAATGAATAACGAAAATAATAATGGGGAAAGAATGCCGCCTTGCGGAACGCCAGCAGCGAGATGAGCCCATTCAGAACAGTTTTGTCCCAGACGAACTGACTGCTGACGATCGCGAAGATAAGATGAAAACCACATAAGGGCAGTAGGAGAGAAATTGAGATAAGATAGGATGGAAAGAAGAATTTCGAGGTCGACTGTGTTAAAAGCATTTGAAAAGTCAATTAGCACCACTACAGAATAACGGGTTTCCAAAAAATATTAAAATAAAAAATAGTTCTTCGACGGGAAATTTCAGTTTATTGCGATGATTGAACAAAGGATATTTAATATACTGAATATCCTTAACTAGTTCCAGCCGCATCAAAAGGAAACAAAATTGTTCGAGTCCGAAGCAATACATTAGACAGCTTGAGGAAAAACGAAAATGTAAAAGCATGAACTGCGTAGAAGTCAAAGAGTATTAGTTAAGCTTCTACAATCGCTATTCTTTTAAGATATATTTTGTGAGAGATAAACATCAGACTTGTATACAGGGTTCAAAAACATATACAACGCTATCTATCACTGCTTCTTAAATGTGAAATTATTCAATGCAGCTATATTAAACGCTAACTAGTAGCAAATAAGACAATAGCACAAATCGTTAATTTAATTATAGAAAATACTAAATACAATATACTAAGGTACATACTACTACATACTAAATATACTAATATATGAGCCGAAGGAATTATAAAGAGTGAAACAAAATAAAGCAAAGCCTAATTATTGATTATGTTCTTCGATCACAGCGATCTTCTGTACGATTGGAAAGCAATTTTGATGTTGACGGAGTATGAATTAAATCGATCAAACTTATGTACAATATTAAAGTAAAAAAATAAATGTTTGAGAGCCACAAAGAAGTTTAATATTTCTCAGTCCCTCGTTGGGCGCCAGTATTACAGAAACGGGATAATATGTTGTAAATGAAAATAAGCTACAAAATAACAATGCATTTTCGTGTCAAAAACAATTCGGGTCAAGACGTAGACGTCGCCTTAAAGTAGCGCATAATAAAAACGAGAGCTCTCATGCACTGTTCATGGCGTAAAGTAGGACTCGCCCTTTTATAATTTACAAAAATACGCTACATTACCTCTAGCTCCTAATTCTCGTCTACGTTTACGCTTTAACCATTTTAAATTACTTTTTTTTATAGCCTGAAGGGCAAACGAAAAAGCTTACGGGCCATCTGATGGTAAGTGGTTACCGTCGCCTATGGACATGAGCAACACCAGAGGAATCGCCAATGCAACGCCGGCCCTGAAGGAGAACTCTTTTTACACCTTTTTTGAAGAATCCCATGTCATAGCGCTCCGGGAATACCTCAGAAGGAAGTTCATTCCACAGTTTGCACGTACGTGGCAAAAAAGTTCTTGAGAATCGGACTGTAGAGGTTCTCCACAAGTCCAATCGGTGTGGATGGAACTTCAATCTTCGGCGAGTGGTGCAATGATGAAAAGGAGACGTAGGCATCATGTCAAATAATTCCTCGGAGCACTCACCGTTGTAAAGTCGGTAAAATTACTCTAGTAGATACGTTAAAATGTGTTAAGAAAAGGTTATACATAAAATTCAACTACCCACATGTTTTTCTTTCCGTTGAATGTAACTAAATTGCCAGAAAGTCTTAATGGTTACGATAATGATTAAATCTAACTACTAGAACCAAAATCATGACGAGATCTCTTTATCAACCTTAAAACGATCATACAATAACATTTGGATGAGCAATACAATTCAATTCAATTTATTTGCTCGAATACGGGTTATTGTGTTAGTATTACAATCTGGTATGTTCGTATGTGGTATGTATTAAATTTGTCCTTTAATACAAAACAATTACTGAATACAATACAAATCAATATTGTTAATTATTCAATACAATATAATTCACTATTAATATTATTATTATTATTTATTGCACACGCCAACCCCATCCTCTAGAAAAGAATTCCGAATGCCAAGCGGGGAAGGCTACATGGAATTACCCAAAAAGTGGCCAATTAAAAAAAATTAAAGACCATTGTTCTGCACGTCACACTTCTTAATTTAAATGTTTGTAAAAGTAATTAAAAGCATGCTTACAATGTGGAAAATGGACAGTGGGTAAGCGTTGTATGCAAATTATATGGCACTTTTGGTACGATGAATACACTCTGGAAATTAATTAAGCACGTGGAAATGTTAAGGTAGATTGATGCATAGCAAACAATTAATTAATTATAAAACATACTCAAACATAATTACCTGGCCGTATCAATGATAAATACTTTTGGAATGTTGGTAATATCACTGGTTTTATAAACAGTGTGCATAAATCACCATGTTTTCATCTTTTTACAACTTGCGAGAATCTATCAACTAAACTCTTTCTAAATAAACTATAGCTACCACCCTCATTACTTGAGTTAGCCGCCATACTGCTCGTCGTGTAGGCGCTGGGGTCTTGATAACCAGTTCATTCTTCTCTCTTTCTTGGCTGGCAACGCACTAGTGAAGAGTGATACCTTTGATGTCGCTGATGTCTATGAGCGACGATAGCCACTTATCAGGTGGATCCTGATGATCCACGCTATTCCCATTTAAAAAAAAACATCACTTTTCTTTCTTTACACGTAGAAAAGTAAAGGTATGAAAGTAATGGCAGCTAACCGTTCAGAAACCGGTCAAATGAAATAAATATTTTGTCGCGACAACACAGCGCTACGTAGTCGATTTATCAGCGTGTCGGTTTCAGCGACTCTTGGAAACTACTTTGTATGTTTACCGTGTTCGAAATAAGCTGTTCCGAAGATAAATTGTATCGGGCGGTGGAATTATTACTTGCTAGTGGAAATAGCTCGTTATAAGAGTTGAGGGGGTAAAGGTCTTTATTGAATTAATATACATAACTGTAGTGTCTTTTATAACGGCCAATAAAATAGGCTATTGCCCATTTTTACATTTTTACTAATAATAGTTTGACTACTTGTTTCATCACACTGATCCGTTTTCAGTTCTTTCTTCAATATTTTAGTTGAATTGGTAATTATTATTAGAGAAGTGTCCAACCATGCTTGTCAAAAAAAGCGTAGAATGCCCTTGACTCTGACGTCTTTGTGGAACACAGACTTGAAGATGACAGAGTGAAACAGGATTCAAAAGTCAGGACCAGTTGGTGGTTCTTGGAGCAGGTTAGTTGAGTCTATGTTTTTTTTACTCACTATAAGTTAAGTCTTGGCCAAAGTACCACCTGATTGTAAGTGGAGATGCAGTTGAAGATGGTGAGCGTACTAACTTATTAAAAGCCTATTCCACCTGACGTACTTTTTTCCAGCAGTAGACTTCTCATGGAGGTTAAAGACTTTTAAATAAATCAAACAATAAACGATTAATATTATTTTATCTTCTGATGGTGAATTGACCAAACCTAAGTGCCAGTAATTTATGGTACAATAACATAGTGTTGCCAATGCTACGGTAATTACCGTGTTCTACGGCTTTCAGGCCAAAAAATCACAAAATCCACGGCCTACGGCTGCAACGCTGTGGCCGTAGCAAATACGGCTTTTCGCAAATTTTACGGTCTTTCTTTTTTATTTTAATTTTTTCCAAACTTTTAACGGATGTTAAAACCCTTAAAACAGCGCCACTAGGCTAATGTTGAAAAGTGTTCCTTTTGTTTTGTGGAATTTACTGACCTTTTTTTTAGTCCGAGCGCTGAACCGATAGTAAATTGGCAGCACTGGACACGGCCCACAGTTGATTTTTTTCCATATAAACATGGCTTTTTTAACTAACGTAGATACACGGCCATCTTTGCATTGGCAACACTGAACATACTTAAGTTAAAGCATATTGAACAAAAAAAGATATAATAGTTCTGCATGCACAATCCGGTACCAATAACTATAAACTACAATCTCTAATCGCTGTCATATATTGTTTTACGAACAAGAACCCACTTATTGTTATTGGAATCCATTATACGACCAGCTATCAGAATATTACCAAGTGCTCTTGAAGCCTGTGCTGTGATAGTTATTTTATTCCAGGACGTTAGATCTTGTAGTCCTTAAACCTTCTGCGTTAAGATTCAAAATTGGTTAAACATCGCGTCATCATGAGATGCTAACATAAAAAGAGAAAATTGTTCACAGTTACAGAAATAAAGGAATTAACCACATTGCTCTCATAACGTTTTATACTAATAATAGCTTCTAATCCGTTCTACATACGTTTTCAGGTCGGGAGGAGATCTGTGAACGAAACCAATTATAATTAATAGTTAGCTTGCTTTTTGTATAAATAATAATAATAATAACGCTTCACACTCATAGTCCCACACTAGGATTCCCTGTGTCGTGGGCGCCATGGACAACACATAACTAAAGACAAAGACATTCACACCCAGACCGAGAACAGAAATTCAAACGCATCATTCAAATTTCTGCCCTGCTGGGAATCGAACCCAGGACCCTTGGTGCGGCGATCCGGTATGGTAACCATTGCACCACACGGGTCGTCAAATATGTCGTTAAAAATGCTGCAAAAATCATCAGCGCTTCAAATCCATCCTACCAATCTTAGTAATATTATAAATGCGAGAGTTTGTATGGATGTTTGTAACTTTTTGACGCAAAAAGTACTGAACGGATTTTCATGAAATTTTTAACACAAGTAGACCATGATATGGAATAGGATATATGGTACTTATTATACCGGAAAAGGCGGGAAAAGCCGCGGGCAGAGTGATATTATGTAGTTATTGCTTATCATCCCATCCATGCATCCATCGATCCATCCATTCATCCATTCATCCATCTATTGGAAGGCCACTGCTGGACATAGGCCTCCCCTGACTTGCGCCTGACCGGTTCTGAGCCTTCTGAATCCAGCGGATACCCGCTGTCTTCTTCAGGTTGTCAGTCAACTTGGTCGGGGGGCGGCCCGTGCTTCTTTTTCCGAGGCGTGGTCTCCATTCGCGGACCTTTCTTCCCCAACGGTTATCGGTCCTTCGAACTATATGCTTGCTTCAGGTCGAAAAATGTTATTTAACAAAAATACTGTCGAGTCAAATAGGACGAATTGATTATGTGTGTAAATCCTCCTTTAATTCGGGAGGCCTAAGCCAGTAGCCATGCATGCACTGCTCATGTGGGCATAGAGGCTAAAAGGGCTATTTTTTGAGGATGATTTTGGTAAACTCTAGCCCCACCCTCTAGAAACAAAAACAAGTAGGTACTTTGGTTCAATTGAAAAATGCAACAAATAATCTAAAAATTATTAAATCTACTATATAATTTAATAAATTTAAAATAATTTAATCATTCAGGTATCACTAATTCACTTAAGCGCCTCAATTATTTAGTTAGTTAGATACTAGTCTAGTTGTTCTTACCTTTTTTTGAAAGGTAAGTACAATTAATGTGCCTTCTCAATAAATAAATAAACGCTAACACACTCACACCCCCGAAGTAGGTTATTACCTGTGTCGCAGGTGACATGGACGACACATATAACACATCACAATCATACCCATGACCCGAGTACAAAATTTTATCTGTCACATAAATATCTGCCAGTACCGGGAATCGAACCCGGGACCCCTCGCTTCGCAGGCAGGGTCGCTACCAACTAGGCTACAGGGTCGCCAATGATATTGGCATTTACAGCTTTACTCATGGTGCTAAACATTCTTCAAACGCCACGTGAAGAAATCGATCCTGACTGCTATCGTTAAATATTAGTAGGCGAGTCTTGGCGGAAACTTCAGTTTGTTTAGAACCTTTCAACGCGGATAGGGCCATTAAATTTTAACCGTAGCTTAGAAGAACTTCTTTGAAAATATTATTACCTTCAAACCATGACCTACGTGACATACTACGTTAATTGTGTTCCCAAGACTACTTGATGCCCTAAGCAATCCGCGCCTGTGGGCCCCTCTATCCGTATGTCAACTAGAATCGGTCTTTAAACCTTTACCGCCTAAAAACATGAGACATGATGCCTTAAGAACGGATTTTTTGTGCTTCTTCTGGTGCCCCCCAAACGTGATGCCCTAGGCAATTGCTTAATTTGACTAAGGGTTAATCCGTCACTGATGTTGGGATATCTAAAGAGATTTGTTTGAGATAAAATTATATTATAGGTACCCACCTATATTTAAAAAGGAATGCTTCAGAACGAACTGATCCACACAGCCTGAAGCTATTAATAATTCAGTCAATAAAATACCCATGAAGATAAGATCCATTAGAGAAATATTTGAACCCGAAACCGAGCATTAAGCTGCTAAATAATGAAATTCCTTTTCCGTCGTCTGAATCCGTTTCCATACGATCTTCTACATACCGATGATTAATTCCTTTGCAGATAAATAATATGACGCGATATATTTATCCGAATATTATTCTCACAATAAATCAAAGACCCATTAATTATACGCGACCGAAGGAATATTCGTTGGAAGTGAAAAGTGCGTATAAATTTTCCGGACAGTGATTAATTATCACATTTGTTTGAAATAGAGAGTCACTTTATTCGACATTGTTGCCATTTGTATTTTATCGACCGTAGTTCTTTTATTGAAAATTGTTTGTAAATTGAGTTTGTGTATTCGCAATTAATCCATACGCAAGAAAATAGTAAAAATTAAAACATAGTTACAATCACAATATATGTACTTAACATAATTTTCTCAGCCGTATTAAGAGTGTAATTATATCGTCGTATGGTTAAGTTTGTAAAAAAATCGTATCATGGAAGGTCGTTTCTATTAACCAATGAAACGAGCTTACGACTCGTTCCCACATACATACATAGTAATTACATACGACATTGACGATTTGGTATTAATTATAATTCGTTAAAGACGAATTAACCAACTAATCGTACCTAGTCAAAATATGACCTTAATTTATACCCCACTGTGAAAACAATATTTTTTTTTTAAATCAAGATCCGGAAAAAATAATGATTCATCTGAATGGGAATAGCCCTTAGCTATATGCAGTGTGGCTATGTGCTGGCATTTTCCAGCATGACCGTGGTGTAGGTCGATTAATCTAACTTAGCGGCTCCCATTTAGCTTATAAGCGGGTCTTTGACGAGTAACAGAGATACACATACACGCACCAAATACCTCTACTCATCTCTATCCACATAAAAGAGTTAAAAATGGCCTGATCAATATTTTTTGTTGCTTCATAAAGAATAAACGTAGGTGACAAAGCTTCTCATTTAAAAATATGTATGTGAACCACAAGCTGAAACCAATAAAATACTTTCGAGAAAATGAATTATAACAATGATATTTAATTTACTTTAACTAGATATATGTATTCACGAACACGTCTGACAATGTTTATTCTCTCATATATTTATTACTTACAACATAAGAACTTGCGAAAGATAATATTGTCGAATGAATAAGCGTCGGATTGTATCCGATTTCGAACATGAATACACATAAACAAATTCGCTACATTTTAGTACTACACACATTACAAATAATCAAATATAAGAGCACAAAAATATAACAAGGAAAATAGTTTCAGAGTGTTGTACCATATTCGTTTAACAAGCACCTATTGAATTAAAAGTGTGTTCGTTCACCGCTGTCGATGTCATTTTATCGTCAACATAAATGTAATTGTTCTGCAGTATCGGTTCTTTTGAAATAATATCAATGTGGGTTTATACTTTTATTACCTCGAGCGATATTTCATTAGTATTTTACTCGAAATTTATTTTTGGTTTTTTAACAATATTGATTATTCTTTCAACTCATATATCTCTGTCTGAAATCAAATCTGTAGCTAATAGAAAATGATTTTTATTTGAAAAATCGTACAGATATTTCAGACTAAATCGAGCGCTGAGAACAGTTAAAACACAATTAGTATGATATATCGAGGATCAAATTGTACTTAAACTAAAAGGTTTTCAAAGCAAATGGTATTCTATTAATATTGCTTTACGCAACGTAAACTGTTCTCTGTGCTTGTTTAATTTATTTTCTCTAATTGCCCCGAGAGGATTAATATCAATTAAAAGGCTTTATGTGATTAATACTTATTGCTGAAGCGAGTAACGATTTTGTAAAATTAACTCAATAATAATAATTAAACTTACCTAGTATCCGCTATTGCCTTTTCAGTCTGCATCCGAATCAACTAATGATTGCAATTTTATTCTTTAACTAACATCGACATAATAGACAGCATTGATTATTAATGAGGTTAATAAGACGTTACAATTTTCGGCGACTTGTATCTCCATGTATTAAAGGACTTCCAATAAAATTGAATATTATTTACCCGTATTACAGATAGTACCGCTTTGAGTATAATTCGAGAGGAGTTCGATTAAGTGTAAAGTCATCTAAATCCAATTCATGTTTTAAGATTAAGTAGGTAGGTTCTTACTACGAATAGCACCGGCGAGCAGCTAATCACTTAATTGACCTTAGATCTTACTCTTAAAGTGGAACTAATAATAAGTACTACATTTTCATTAAATTTATTTTAAAAAATCTGGTAGGTAATCATTCAAGCTATCTCCCCCTAACGTTATTCCGTTACTTGCGGGACACCCTGTATAACGTTAATTACGTTTTTAGTAGAATGCTTTTACCATGAGCCTTTAACCACGCATAGTACTTAACAACCTGTATCATCTACACGAAAATCTACAACAAAATTGATAAAAGAATAAACCAGTTACAAAATCTTGTTGACAAATATTTTAAACAATAGTACCGTCACCAGTAAGCCTTCTCAAAATTACTTCGAAAGTTTGTGAGACCGATTTTCAGTTGTAAAGTGGTTTTGTCTGTGTGAAGAGGAAAGGATTATTCTTCATCAATGATTTGTTACCAAAAGAAACCTTCAGTGAAGTTTTGTAACTCAATAGGGATGTTGACCAATTTTAGGATTCAATTTTATTTTATAAATAGAAACTTAATACTCGCGAAAAAAATATTATAAGGTAATAATAATCTTCAATTTCAAAACAAAAATTGATAAATAAAAATCATTATCAAATTTCCCACCAAAAACGTCACGTGACGTCACTAACCGATATTCAATACTATTGGTCGACTGAAGTTTGTTGAACTTGCTTATAAAATACGAACCATGACGTCATTAGCTCAAAATGGCGTTTGAGGTCACGTGACAGTGAGTAATATTTTTAACATTTTAAGTTAATTACTTTCATTTATTGTGATTGATTTCGACAAAAGAATAATATTTTAGGTGTTTGAATGTTTCCCTTAATATGTACATTTATATTTGTGGAGTTGTCTCCTTGGTGAAGGGGGGGGGGGGGGGGCAGAAATTAGAAGATAGTCAACTGTGCAAATTAGGTTCTTTATTGAGTTACCAGTACCGATATTTAATGAGGACGCGAGGCGGCTATGCTCGCCGGGGGCAAGGAGACAACTGGCGACATTCGATGCGCATAATGCGCTTGAGTTGTCCCTTTACACGTATTAAGTAGTTAACTAAATTTTAAGTAAATTAATACGTGTAAACGGACAATTTAGTACTTAAAATTTAGTATGCAAGTAAACAAGGAATTTAGAAATTTAGAAATTTTTCTATTTTCTGTTACGTAGGTGGGCGGGGCTTATCACTTAATACGTTGGATAGGAACGTTTTAGTTAAATTTAGTAAAATGCTTAAGTAATTAAGTAGGTCGTGAAGAATTGTATGAACTAAAGAACTTGGCTGGTAGATCATGCTCTTAGCATTAAGCTCGCCTTTTATACCAACTGTATTAGGTATAATAAAGTTTAAATAAATAAAATAAACTTTACTAAATTATTACGTTTGGACGCGCACTTAAAATTATTCACTTAAAATTTAGTTAACAACTTAACTACTTAACACGTGTAAACCGAACATTACATATTAAATTACAGTTAGTGTCGACATCCTTATTGTACTTCCTACTGGCTGGAAGCTTGACTGACCATGCTGCTTCATAATAATTATGTGCGTAACTTATTTACCGTGCGGTAACTGTACAGTTTCTACACTCCCTCAGGGACGTAAAAATTTACCTTAACTCACAAACGGTCATAGTCTTCACCGGTGAAAGTTACTGGTCATATTTGTCTAAATCCATACTACTTACAGTATTAGTCCTACTAAAGAATATATTATAGTAGTAAATACAAACGTGAATGTTTGTATGCGTGTTGTTTTTGTTACTCTTTCACGCACGGATTTTCATGAAATTTAGCCCACAGGTAGACATGGAATAAGGTATAGGGTATTTATTTATCCAGAAATTACCCTTTGAATACTTATTGAACAGACTTGGGTCCATTCATCCATCCATCCATCAGCCCTTAGAGGTCCACTGCTGGACATAGGCCTCGACTAACTTGCGCCACTCTGAAAGGTTTTGAGCGTTCTGGATGCAGCGGGTGCCCGCTGTCTTTTTTATGTAGTCAGTCCACCTGGTCGGGGGACGTCCTATGCTCCTTATTCCGAGACGTGAGTGCCATTCGAGAACCTTTCTTCACCTACGGTTATTGGTCGAACTATGTCGGCCCACCCACAAACTTGGGTACAAAAATATTTTCTTATGAAGGTAAGTATAAAGGGTTTTTAGGACCTACACGACATAATTATACTTCGACCTACTAATATTATAAATGTGAAAATCTGTGAGGCTGTTTGGAAGTTACATAAAGTAACTACATCTACTGAACAGATTTTCATGAAAATTAGCACACATGTAGAATAAGATACGGTTTACTTATAATCCTGGTAAACGTAGGAAAAGCCGCAGGCAGAGTGCTAGTAAATACCTAAATAACGTCGTTGTGACTTTAAGACCTCATAGGTGTTATGTGCCACTTTTGGCAAAATCACTTTTTTACATCAAATGATTCTACATTTTGAAGCACTATCGAATTCAAAAACTCTCATGTGTGTACGACGTTTCCATCGTGATTTATTCACCAAATTCAAAATCACCTATGTGCTTGCTAAACAAAACTTTATCGATTTTTATCGATTTCCTCAAAAAGCAGATTTTTTACACATAGAGGTCTTAAAGTCGCAACGACGATAAATTGATTGTGATTTATTTTTGTTACTCAATATTACTGTTTGTTCTGGTTTTATTGAAGTTTCTTGGAATTTGGACTGGATCTTTGTGGTGGTGTACGGATTACGGCCGGCCACAGAGCTAACTTAAAATTCCGTTTATCTTTTTGCTGCACGCTGCGCGCTGGAAGTTTCTGATAAGATTTCCGTACTTAAAAAGTTGTTTGAAGGAGAAATGTAAATAAATTTTAACAATAAACATAATTATTTTATTTTTGAGGCTTTTTTCATCTACCTGTATGTATTTTGTTGTAGTGTAGTAAACACAATATATTCGACGAGAATAGTATAAAATGATTTAGATGTGATTATAAATTGTATTCGATAATAATTATAAAAATAGGTTTAAATCAAATATCGCGTTATTTTATTAGCACCTCATTAGTCCGGCTTTAAGTTACTGAAGTACTGAGCTTAAATTTTGAAGAAGCACTCAATGGGCCACCGACTGTACAACAAGTGTGAGGTGTAACTTTTCACGCATCCATTCTGCACATCAGTGCCTGTTGCTAGCTACAATAAAAACTAATCTTTAAAACCCACTATTCTCCAATTTCCACTATTCACAAAATAAATGAAAGTTCGGACACGAAGCCGGATCAAATGTGTTCATCTTTTCATTATAGCTCTCAGAGTTAACGTAGTACTTTAAAAGTACCGAAAGCTAGATGGCTGAAACTATGGACAGAGTTGGCGTAGTATTCAGTTTCAAGAAGATAATCTGTCTTCGGCTCTTTACTTTGCGCTAGGATTTTGATGTTAAAAACGAATTTTCAACTGATCCTGAAGTTATACTGGGAAATAATTTTGAGGATCATGAAGGTATTATTATAAGGAAATTTCAAATGCAATGAGATACTTTTATATCAATGTTTCGTTTCAGTTTAATAGATTGCAATGGAATAGAGAGATTCTTACCAGATAACAATATCCTGGCTCTAATGATGGATATTATAGATGCGAGTATAATAATCATTCAAAACATTCATTCACTCATTTCAAATGTTAAGTGTCTACGATACCCGTACAATTCTTGAATAGGTATATTGTACACGCTCCAATTATGCTGAACGGTTACCCAGCCATAATAAGATAATGAACGGCATAATCCTTAATCAATAAGGCAAAATATCGGCATACAATTCAACATAAAAAAAAGCGGCCAAGTGCGAGTCGGACTCGCCCATGAAGGGTTCCGTAGCAGCAAGTAACATAATATAAATGTTCTTGTAGTTCGTTGTAACTTTGATCAATGGTTTACGATTTATGACCTATTAAAAAAAAACTACTTACTAGTTCTCATTCAAACCAATTTTCGTTGGAAGTTTGCTTAGTAATGTACATCATACATTTTTTTTAGTTTTATCATTCCCTTATTTTAGAAGTTACAGGGGGGGGGGGGACACACATTTTACCACTTTGGAAGTGTCTCTCGCGCAAACTATTCAGTTTAGAAAAAAATTATATTAGAAACCTCAATATCATTTTTGAAGACCTATTCATAGATACCCCACACGTATGGGTTTACATTTTTGAGTTTCAGTTCTAAGTATGGGGGACCCCCAAAATTTATTGTTTTTTTTCTATTTTTGTGTGAAAATCTTAATGCGGTTTACAGAATACATCTACCTACCAAGTTTCAATGGTACAGCTCTCATAGTTTCGGAAAAAAGTGGCTGTGACATACGGACGGACAGACAGACAGACAGACATGACGAATCCATAAGGGTTCCGTTTTTTGCCATTCGGCTACGGAACCCTAAAAACTACGCTAGTTTGCCAGTATCCTGACCTTAATGATGTATCTAATACGAAAAAACTTGACTAGTGCGATTTAAACTCGCTTGGAGAGGGTTCCGTACGTTGATACTGTATTTACTGTTATTTTCCTATGTTATTAATTTACACCCTTTTTTGAGATCATACACTTCTTATAGGTTTTCCTGTAATATTTAAGTAAAGAACAATTTTCTGTATTTCTTTCAAAATTGTAGCCTCAGCAATTTTGAAGATAAGGAGAGAAAGGTCAATTTTCTCTGTAATTTTTGTTCTTTCTTCAATAATTTCAAAACTATCCATTGTAGAACTATTACAAAAATATATTTGAGATCCTTGCAAACTTGCAATAAACTATTTTATTTGACATAGCACACGATACGGTTTGCAAACCTGTTTTTATTTAATTTTGATTTCGTTATTTGTTTTTCAAAATTCATTTTGTTTTCTTTATACCTTCGACTCTGGGTCACAAAAGGCAAAGGAGAACAAAATTTCAACTCATTTGGTTCAGTTAATTTCGGAGAAAATTGGCTGTGAAAGGCGGTCGCCCAGACACACGAATGATCCTATAAGGGTTCCGATTTTCGTTTTTTTCATTCGGAACCCTAATAATCTAAATTTTACTAACAAAAAATAACCGACTTCAAATTTACTCAAAAACTTCTAGTCAGATCTCGTTCAAATTTATGTGGGACCACATGACAAGCACCAGCTTTCGATTAAAAAAAATCATCAAAATCGGTTCACCCAGTCGAAAGTTCTGAGGTAACAAACATAAAAAAAAATACAGTCGAATTGAGAACCTCCTCCTTTTTTGAAGTCGGTTAAAAATGCCACCCTGTGTTGTTTAATAGTACAAAACAATAAAATATCGAGTAATAAATCTAAAACTAAACTAGCCTTAATATTTAAACTGAAACTTGGCAATGCGAATGCTTCATTTACACTCGGATACTCTCTTTAAAAATTGGTTATACATTTTAGTTGGACATGCTTTTTCTACCCTCTGTATTCTGTGATTCAAAAATATACTTTTCATACCGTATCTGTTTCACTACTAAAATTCGCAAAATTTCAGAGATACTGTTTGTATAGCGCTCAGTTTTGAGGCTATAATCTGTCCTCGCTTCTTTACTCTGTGCTGGGATTGCGGTTCCGAAGCGAGATCTGCGACTTGTACCACAAATAGCTATAAACGTTTAATGAACAGCCGCAAGTTGGATTTATAGTATCGCTTCACTGAGTGTAAATTGAACTTTATTCAAATTCATTATATTTCAGGCAACTAAGGCCCATAAAAAATATACACATAATATTATTACAAACTATACGACGTACAAAATAATACGAATATGATGATATTAGAAACATTTAGACTTTTATTTTAGAAATAATTTATTTTTTATTCGGATTGTAAGAACGGGTGGTATGTTCTCACAGTAATATTATTATCGTCCTTGTTCATAAATGTTTAATAAACTTATTTTAGCTACGAGTAACCGCCCTCGCTTTGCTTCGGTTTTCTTATTTTTTTACACTTTGGGTTACATTATTGGAGTATTATTAAGGATCCCTAATTTTTTTGAAAATATAATATAGCCTATGTTACTTGGGGATAGTGTAGCTTCCCAACAGTGAAAGAATTTTTGAAATCGGTTCAGTAGTTTCAGAGCCTATTCAATGCAAACAAAAAATCAAATCTTTCCTCTTTATAATTAGTATAGATAACGCTGTTAACATAATTTTGTTAGCTATATCGTTTTTTATAAAAGTAAAAGAAACAAAAGCCTCATATATATTTACTTGTTTTTAAAATTAAGGGTGAATATCTGAAATGTAACCGATCGATGCCATAAAATATAATTGTTTGGGGTATTTATTTGTATTTAGAATTCCCTTAACAATATTTTTAAAATTTTTGAATTATTTGTTGGTTTATATGTTTGCCTGTGCGTTTTATATGTAACAGTAATTTGTTTTTTAATCGGTTTCCAAGTGAAAAAAGATATTATGAATAAAAACGTTCGCTCTCTTCGTCGATGTATATATTTTCTAAAGTCCCTGAATTAACAATAACCGTCATTCCTTTTCCCTGTTATCTTTTATGCTAATTTAAATAAGAAACAAATAGGGATGTCGCTTGCCGTCACTGAGTAGATAACAACGTTAATCTGCGTAACGTGTCGGCAAGTCAAAAAACCAATTCAACATAATCCAATCATTACATTTTAGTTCGGAAAACTAAGACATGTTTCTGGAAACAAAGCGAGTATTGTTATCCAAACAAATAAATAAATTGAAGTGTCTGTTTGAAATATTTTATACCGCTTTTTACTAAGTGCATTTGGATGTACACACGGTACATATACCAAAACAACATATTAAAATTTTACATTTTACAATTTTTGTCTGTCTGTCTGTTTGTTCCGGCTAATCTCTGTAATGGCTGGACTGATTTTGACGGGACTTTCACTGGAAGATAGCTGATATTACAAGGAGTAACTTAGGCTACTTTTATTTACGCAATAGATTTTCATTTTACTGATAGCAGACGAAACACATCGCAAATAACCACGGCCCGTGACCTCAGTAGCGCTGTCGAGTAACAATTTCAATAAAAAAGGTGATGAACACAACTTAAAAAACTCGTCTCTACGTGAATTTTAGAGGCGACTTTCATAATTCTAGATAACGTTCAAAAGAGAGACATAAATGGCGGGACGTCTAAAAATGTTTCATTGTAACCATCTGCTGCCCAAAGCTTCGCTACGTACTAACGTTTTATTTTACTGTCTAGCCTCCATATTTCGTTACAGCAAAACGACATACTGTCCATTATTAACAAAGTTTGACGACCCTGTAGCCTAGTTGGTAGAGACCCTGTCTGCGAAGCGAGGGGTCCTGGGTTCGATTCCCGGCCGAGGCAGATGTTTATGTGACAGATGAATATTTGTACTCGGGTCATGGGTGTGATTGTGATGTGTTATATGTATCGTCCATGCCACCCGCGACACAGGTAATAACCTACTGCGGGGGTATGAGTGTGTTAGCGTTTATTTATTTATTTAGTTCAAAAATTAAAACAAAGGCTTAAAACAAGCTTTTTTACAAGCATTAATTTCTCGTCACCCAGTGAGCGTCCGAGATAGATAAATATAGAATTAATATTACTAGGATTCTTATCCTAGCGATCGTATGCTGTTGGTATAGTCTTCTATACCAACACGCATACGATCGCAACAATACGATGGGATTATGATGCCAGTATTATTATCCATTATCAGACTGAGTTCCTCACAGCATATCACTGAATTGTCAGTGAAATGTATAAGCCAAACTCAACTAAGTGTCAACAAGTGCTTCAGAAAAGGAGGTTTTAAACAATTTTGGAGTCGGTGCCAAAATTTCTGAATTCCTTGGTAAAACATACTTTCAAGGTTACTGTTTGAAACACGCAGACGTGGTAGAGGATGCCAAGTTTTGGCTCAATCGAATGTCAGCGAATGGTACAAAAAAATCACGAGAAATTATATTTAACTCAGTGCCAAAAATTCTATATACAAACAGGAGAAAGACTTACATTTGCAACACGCACAAAATTCAGAGCTTAATCGCAAGAATTTTCTAAATCTAAGATATTAATTATTCAGCTTTTGACATTCTTTAGGTGCAGGTTTTATATTTCCTTTTAGCACAGCAGAACAAAATATCAAAATGTATCATCATGTTGTGCATGCTTGTAAGTACATAATTATAAAAAATGTTTTGGTCTACATCATAATAATGTGTACTCGTATTATGTACATATTTGGCGTGCCTTAAATAAATAAACAAATGTATGGATCACTTTGGACGTCAATGAACTTTTCATACGCCTAACGAGTCATATATAAAAGGTCAGGTCATCCATAAATAGCGCAAATATATTATTCTGTCCATTGTCTGTCTATTCTGGGAGCATTTGTTCAAGAATGATAAGGATTTTTTCCTCTGACCTGTTTTAACTATCGATTTTCATACAAGAACACCGCCAGAACCCTCATCTCGGAGACACCTTCTGTCTTGCACAAAGTGGATAGTATCAACCTTTTTCGTTCGTACGGCTAATTGTGGAATTCCTTTTTGCTTTTGTGTCTCTGAAAGCTGTAACCTGGATTTCATCAAAAATTCAGTTTCGTAGCAACAGTGAGCTGTGAGCAGGGTGCTTTATTTTAGATTGCATCATCTGTTTTATTGGATATCGTGGCTAATTAGGCATTATTGTAATAGGTAGGTATACATGGATTTCTGTAAAATAACGCCTGATTCTCTATGTATTTTAACTGATGCCCTTACTATTGACGAAACGCGTAAAAAAATATTCTACGACTAATTGTAAAAAACTAGTAACTCCCCTAGTCAATAAAGAACGCTACTAACATCTAAGCACCGACGTAAGGTGAGGCCATTTTCAACTGGCCTAGAGGGTTAACAAAAGGTCTGAGCATGCCTGTCAATTAGTGGGAAAATATTTGATACTTTTTTAAAACACGTTATAGTATTATGGCACTGCTAAGCGAGGCTTAAAATGTATTTATCACTTTGCCACTATACCAGGGAATGCTTTCAAATATCTAAAATACCCAGACCCTCTAAACATTTAATACCCTTGTAAAACGTTTTAGAAAGTTTACCTGCAGGTTATTGAAGTCTTAAATACCTTAATCCCAGGTTAATCCCCTGATAAAACTAAAAAGGTAGGTGTTTTATGAAAAATATTTTCTCCTAGGTTTTTTAAACTTGAGCTCTTAAAAGTTAAACTTTACTGAAATTTAAAAACTTTCTTAAGTATCTACTGAGGTTCTGGAATTCGGATCATAAATATTTTTACTTAGTAAAGTTTTAAGGGTAGTTGCAGTAAAATAGCAAAACGGTACCATACAAATTAAATCTGTCTGTCCATTTGTGTATTTCAGTTATTAATATTATCCCTATGTAAGTAATGTAAAATTAAAACTCAGGTTATTTTTATTTGGGTTTCATAGTTTCTTAATACTCGTACATATAAATATGATTTTTTAATTTGTACCAGTAATAACATGAATTTTATTAATAATTTTTACTACTTATCCCACCAGTGCACCGCTTTAACCGACTTGGACTTAAGACATTTTAGACGAAAGTTTACGAGTTATTTTTTATATTCGGTTTTTCAACTCTTCAGTTCTTATAAAATATTCAGGCTTTTTTTGTAGTAGAGTGTAATGTTAAAAAGTAGTTATAGCCTTGTTGTAAATGGGCTGGGCATAGTTTGGGATAAAATGTAATATTGAGCGGTTTTTTATCTGTTTAGCATATTCACACAGTTTACATATTCACATAAGAATACAAAGAACAAGATGAACTTAAAAAGATGGAGAAAATATCGAACGTTCGAATGGTATCGAATACGCGATGGATTAAAAAGGTTTTTTAATTAACTTTAAACATACGTGTTTTGCTTTAATGGAGTATTTTTTTGGAAGATAAAGTTTTTAGTTAAACGCTTTTACACACATCTCGCACTAGAATTCCCTGTGCCATGCATCCCATGTCCCTCTTCTGTCTTATAGCGTTCTTTACTTTCCTTGCCAACTATCCGTCTTCTCCGTTTTAAACTCATTTAGATTTAAATATCAGCAAGGCTATTCTGTTTTGTAACTCGACAGCGGAATCCGCGATGAGTTTCAAAATTGAAGTTCAAGTTCGGGACTCACTTCACTTCGCAAGTGCGTACTAGATGATGCAAGTTCGCTTTCGAGTCTCACTTGAGTGAGCTTCAATTTCGAGTTTGTATTTTAGAAAATAGCCCTCCAGGAGTCACTAAAAAAGTGATTATCTAATAATACTTCTTATTCAGCCGGCAACACGTCGTCGATTTCATATTTCATTAATGTCTATAGGTTATCAGACGTGTAGATGAAATTACGTTACCATCATAATAAGCTAGTTGGAAGGCCCATTAAACTAAAACCTTAATAAAATGGATAAAAAGTTCTATATGTCGTAAAATATTACGGAATACAAAGGATACACTTTGTTGCCACAAGCCTAGGGTAAAAATTCCTATGAGTGTATTAGATAGAAAAAAAGTTAAACAGAATCCTTTTTTTTTAAGTTTGGAAAGTGAAGTTTTGGAAACATCGTTTTATAGAAAATGTAAACGATAGCGCATACGCCACGGAGGCACGCACAGGACGGGAACGGGACACGCACGTATATTTATGCCCCGTCCACGTCCCGTCCACGTCCCGTCCCCGTCCCGTTCACGTTACGTATGCATCGAACTTTAGCAAATAAGGTAGACCATGTTTTGGGATATATACATTAGGGTACGTATTATCCCGGTTTGCACATAATTGGTTTTAAAGGCGTAATACTCTTATTATTAAAATATATAAGCAAAAAAGCATTAAATAAACTTTCTTTACAAAGTTTCGCACGAAATCGGCTCTAAAACGATTAAAATTTTGTAAACAGTCTTAAAAACATTTATAAAAGTAAACTTGCTTCGTTATAACTTTGCAGACATTAAAATCTAAGATAGTATCTACTTATTGATTATTATCATGTTCGTATCGGGTATAATCAATACTTTCCAGTGGTTTCTAACACAAGATTCACAGGTACTTACTCGTAATTTGACTAATCAGATAGATTTTTTTAAGAATGTTTCAAAAGTTATCTTTGTCCTCAAAAAGCGCAAATTTTCCAAGTTAGAAAGTATCTCATTTTCCCGGTAATTATTACAAAGTTGTTAATCTTCTGCAGCAGACGTAATTCTCAGAGTTAGCTCAAGTGGAAATAGGTAAGCAATGACATCAACAGCCTGATAAATTGAAATCCTTGATAATGTTTTTTCCTTCGTCAAACACATTGTGTTCTTCCGTGTTCGATCAGATGGACTGATGACCGGATGAAAACAATGCGAAAGCGGTATTGCTTAGTCATTAGCTTAGCTTCAAGAAATATTCAAATTGCATCATAAATCTTTGGGTTGACTGGTAGAGAATGCCAATAGGCATTAAGATTGTTAAACCTAGCTTATGGTGAATACAATAAATATTTTAAATAAATAAATAAACTTTTTGTACTAACAATAAGATAAACTGTAATTGACATCAATCCCACAGCATTCAAGACAATATAAAAGCATTTATATATTATTTAAAAAAAAATGCGTGACTTATTTTTAGTGTAATTTTAAGTTTCATTTGTCCACTCATTTTGATATGATTTATTTTTGAAGGCATTGTCTTAAATACAACTTGAAAGCTTGAAAGCACAATTACAGACATTATCATTTCTGAGTGCTGTGATGAAAACAATATCGTTTAAGAAAAGTATTTACAAGAAAAATGGGAACTAGGCCACATCCTTGGGGTTGGTAATATTGTTTTATATAGATTACTGGCTGACCGGGCAAACGTTGTTCTACCAAAAAAATTTTAGGGGTAGGGGGATGAAAAATAGATGTTGTCCGATTCTCAACCCTAGCCGATATGCACGCAAAGATTTACGAAAATCGGTCGAGCCGTTTCGGAGGAGTTCAACTTCTAACACCGTGACACGAGAATTTTATATATAAGATTTAGATCTCCACTTTATATACCCATTTTATCAGAAAGACAAGCTATTCTGACATTTTAAAGTAAGAAATAAATAAATAAAATAAACGCTCTCATACACTCATACCCCTGCAGTAGGTTATTTACTTATGCCGCGGGTGGTTGGACTACATATATAACACGTTACAGTAACGACCCATGTACAAATATTTATCAGTAATCCATGACCCGAGTACAAATATTTATCTGTCATAAAATATTTACCCCGGCCGGGAATCAAACCTGGACCCTTCGCTTTGCAGACAGGGTCGCTACCAACTAGGGTCACAAACAGGGTCGTCAAATAAGGCCAACCTGACATAAAACTGACTCACTGCACTCAGACAACTTACGATAATGTTTAGTATCCCGGTTCTTTTCATTCGCATGTCATAAGTGTACTATGGCAACAAAAATCGATGTTGATCGTATTTATTTATGATTTTGTTGTACCGGAATTCCTAGTATGTTGAAAGGCTCGGTATGAATTAAAGATATGCTGAGGAGTTTCTTTGACAGCTTATTCTCCTTGAATGTTATTTGAAACTGATGATTACGCAGATTAAATAAGTGATTTTGTTTTTAAGCCTAATAACCACACCAAGCTAACTTCTACCCTAAAGACACCAGAAACTTTGATTGAGTTCTATTGACGTTTTAACCACAACGAGAGTTTTTCTGTATGCAGGGCACGTGCCAGCCTATTAGGGTTCCGTATAACGTAGCAACTATTGCTCAAATATCTGTCCGATTGTCACATTCTTAATAAATCTTTTGGATGGATAACCAATTGGACCGATAACCGATCCGGAAAACTGATCAAAAATTAGAAAGCTTTTCAACAATCCTTTCAGATTCAATTTGCTCGCTGTAGGTACTACAGAAGTCACACTTTTCAAAACCTTGTCAGTATTTTTACTCGAGTGGTTTGCGGAACATATTAGCACTTAATCTACAATGTCCTGTGTATCCAATATAATAATGCCTTCAGGATGCTATGACTATTCTGGTGCTGCAACGCTTCTGGAATATTCGTGGAGGCTGATTGATTGCGTAAAAGTACTAATAGCATCCCAAAGATGATCGCTAGCTCGTCTGCGGAAAAATCACCGAAAACATTTCATCGAATTACAATTCATCGAACACAATACATCGAAAAAACATTTCGTCGAATAACAAAACGTAGAACAACCAAGTCATCGATTGACATTTCTTCGAATAGCATTATGTAGAACAACCATTTAATCGCATGACAATTAATCGAATTACATTTCGTCGAATGTCATTTCTTCGAATGGCAAATCATCGAATGGCGATTCATCAAATGGACTGCCATTCGATGAACTGTCATCGAATGGCAATTCATCGAATGACATTTCCTCGAATTGCAATTTTTCTTCTTTAAAAGATTTAAAGATTTTATTATAAACAGAAACAATTTTATGCTTTTTATAACTTTTTTGTATTTCTTATTTTTTGATCAATAACAATTTAACAAACAAGACAGGGGTAAGAAAGGGGTAGGGCAAACAAGACTACGTGGAGTCGGTTGTGCAGCGATTATTGTCATTCGATTATAAATGTCATTCGATTAATTGTTTTCGATGAAATGTTAATTCGATTAATTGTGTTTTCGATGAAATGCCGATTCGATTAATTGTGATTCGATGAAATATATTCGATGAAATGTAATTCGATAAAAGGTTTTCGATGATTTTTTCGCAAATCCGCTAGCTGACCTGACTGCCTGATGTAAAGGCATTGTGGTGATTGCCCTAGGGTTGACTGAAATAATAAAAAATATATTTATTATTATTATTATATAAGACCTAATCTCATAAATTACCTACTCGAAAATCCTAAATTTTTAATTTAGAAAAAGGTATTAGAAAACATCATTCATACATACCCATACGGAATCCTCACTAATGCTAATCGATTCGGACTTAACGCTTTTTATTTATACATAGATAGGTATAGGCGTGGGGAACTGTTCTTTACGCACACTTTTACTGGATATGAGAGTTTGTCTAAGATAAATTCTGTTTAGTTGCCCTGCGAACTAATATTTGCTCTGTCCGCTGTGATTAAAAGGTTATTTGCTCGAATAATAATATCTGATACGACTACGGACTATATTATTAAAGACGTAGGCGAGAGGGCGATAATATTACAGTGTATTTTATTTTTGTAAGCATACACGTGTCTATAACTATTTATAAATGGATAGCATAGAGTAAACTATTTTCTATTTAATTTATATCAGTATTCATAGTTATTTTTCTCTCTTAATTATAGCGATAGCTTTGAGGTCAGGCTATATTTACTAAAATACTAAAAATAATTAAATCTAAACTGATTAAGGCTAAACTAACCTGTAAGAGGTAATTTAAGCTGTACGTATATAATGATGACAATTATCAAAAAAAAAACACCAAAGTCGAAGGCCGGCAAAAAGTTTGTGTCTACGTTCAGGTGGATTCTAGAAGAAGATAATTCTAGACACAGTAGCTAACCAGTTAGGTACCAAACCAGTACCATGCAAAAGTACTTATTTAGTACTGAATATACTCTGTTAGATCGTGCAAAGCCAAGGGGCCATGACAGAATTAAGGATAGATAGTATTCACAATATGCGCCCCGAGCAAACATTTTTTTATACTCAAAATTGACTTTTTATAATGAAGCACAAAAAAGAAATAAATTAGATAAAAAAATGAAAGGTGTCAAGGGACACCCGGATGGAACGAAGTTCCTTTCGATTAATACTAAGCGACCAGAAGTCTTCGAGGGTGCGACATCAGTGATACTGTACAATCATAGTATGTGGCTGTCTTATTCACTCTTCGGTATTTAGCATAGGCACAACAGGGACGTCCATATCACGATCATGCACATTAAGCTATTATTGCCATTTCTCCCGTCATGCCAATCAATATGCGGAAGAGCGACAGTGATAGAACAAATCGTAATATAGATATCCCTGTTGTGTTTGTGCTAAATACCGAAGAGTAAATAAGACAGTCACTTATTATGACTGTACAGTATCACTGATATCGCACCCTCGAACACTTCTGGTCGCCTAGTAACTCGCTTTAATTAATAAACGACGGCAAAAAGTGTCGTTACAACTTTTCCTCTTAATTTTTTCCGTCTAGCCTCCTTTCGCAACGCGCGATAAGGAACTTCGTTCCAAAAATCTGAATGTTATTTATTAAAATATAATTATGACGTTTTTCAATAAGTGCAAGAGATTGGCAACCAAAAATACTTCAGTTCTACCAGGCATGATTGGCAGCCGTGCGGTAGTTTCATTCACAGCCGCGCAATTTTGATCGTTTCACTGAGTCTATCAGAGAACTCGGATTTGGTATTGACTGCGAACATTCAAAACGACTATTCACAGTTGTTCACGGGAAAAATGTGGTCGCTATTTGTAGATTTTAGCGATGAAAATGAATTGAAAATACGTAAAATGTTAAAGTTGAATGTTTATGATCTGTATGTTTTATTATTTTACCAATATTAACTACTATATTTAAATAGTTTCAAAAATAATTTCAGTATAATATTACGAGATTGTTCCAACTTGGCATTTTATTTAGAAATACTTTACCTTCAACTAATGCCTATCGCTCAAGAAGACGCTATCATAAGCGTTCCCGGAAGAAGCGGCAATTTTGCTAGGAGATTATTTTTCTACAGGGAATTGATACGTCAATCAAATTTGTTGTAGAATATAAGATTACTAGAAATTTTAACTTAAAGAATAAAAGAAGCATATTGGAAAGCAGATAAAAAAGTAATAGTAGAACGTTATGTCATTATTCAGATATGTGATAGTTACATTTTTTGTACCTAGGTGTAACCAGTGATTGATACATCATCATTAGTGATTGACACATCATCATTAGTGATTGATACATCATTCACTGTATTAAAATGAAAAAAATGCTATAAATAAAGTTATTACTGCTGCTATGAAATACGTGACTGAATAATTATTTGTCTATAAACAGACACACACAATTATTTACTATAAGGTGTGTAATGTGATCTATTATTGCACGAGTATAAAGTTAGCACTCAAACGTAGCAAGAGTGATGAACGCATTGCATTAATAGAAAACTCAAAGTAACGAATTTTGTAAGAAAAGTGCTACTATATCCATGGAAAAGCGTGACCTACGAGTAAGTGCGTTTAAGTCACAGTGTGATATAAAATAAATTTTATTGCAAAGCTAGCTTTTTTATGGAAGTAGCCGGCAAAAGCGCTGACGATCCATCTGATGGTAAGTGGCTATTGTCGCTCATGAACATCAGCAACAACAAAGGCATCACTGATGCGTTGCCGGCCAAGAAACGGAGAAGAAAAAGAAAAGAAACCACCACCCTCTTAATTTAGTCAACAATCAAATGACTCGTCGTCTGGCTGGGGGTCTAAAAGTCAATACTTTCTTCTCTCTCCTTTCTTAATTGCCATCGTGGATAAAACATAATTAGTCCACGCGTGACCTCACCCGGGGCTCGCCTGTTCAAGTGTCGGGTTACATAAAAATACATGTAGGTATAAAGATTTTATCCAATGGTTATTTCTGTTTCAAGCCGGTGTTATAATCTGACAAGCTTGATTGCAGGCCATCCATTAGGAAGCTCGGAGTGCAGACGCGGTTGCGCGTTTTTGCCCTACTTCTGAACGGCTCGTTAGTTTATGGTCGCTGAGATTAAGTACGTAGCGTAGCGTAATTTACTACGATACGCTGTAAAGATGTATATTTTGTAAGGTTCATTAAAAAACTGGCAACATCAAAATGGCTGTAAAAAAATAATAAATATCTATGGCAGTAGGAGTTATAATGGCGCATCAGTAATTTGGTAGGACAAGAAAAATCATTGTTACCTTTAAAATAAGAATAGTATGGTTAAGAATAATCGGGATATTATAACGTGTTTAAAATGTAATAATTGTACAAAGGTATATTGAGATTATAACATGTGGTGAGTAATTATGGAGTTTTACTACAATTTGAATTATACTGCGGACCATTTAGCTGCTGCACATAGTACGATTTAAAACATTAAAAACTGTACCTATAACTTACATATGTTATTAACTGCAAGAAAATATATTCTAAAATGCTTTCAATAAACATTTAGAAATTTTTCACACTACGCCACCGCGTTTTTAAATTCTTGCCGCGGTTTTTCCTGGAAAAATAGAGCGGGTAGAAACTCCCAAAGAGATTTTTTCCGACTAGAGTCACAGAGAGCGGTTGTCTAAATATAAAACTCATGTCCAAGCTTTAAGCTTATCCTTAAAATAATAAATTTACTTATTCCTTTGACGTAAGTTTTAAATTTATAGCATGGCATTTGTTTTAATTAACAGAGTAGAAACGACGTGAAAATTAAAACATAATTTTACTAAAGTGAACTTAAATTAGTTAACATTAAACAATAATCGTGATCAATCAAAACATGCCTTAGAGCTATAGACACAAGCCCAATCGAGAGAAATACTGTTCTCGATAATAGTTACGCAACTCTGTGAATTAAAGGTATTCGTGACAGTGGAAGTTACACCGAGAAGTTTAATTGCAGGATCCGTTGCCGTGATCGAAAATCTTAACCACGTTCTTAACGTTACAAAGTTGTAACGACACTGGCACACGTCATTGTATTGTTTCACATAACTATTAATCACGTTTTAGGGTCGACTCACACCTAGACGCGACGCGGTGCGACGCAGCGCGTAATATTTTGAAACGACAATAATAAGTACAGAACGGGAAAAAGAGAAAGTGGCGCCAAACTCGTACGCTACGCCGTGCTACGTCACACTACGCCGCACTACGTCACGCTACGCCGCGCTATGCCGCGCTACGCAGATCGCTATGTCACATAGCTGCGTAGCACGGCGCAGTGGTATGCTACGCCGTCATCTACAGAGGGCTAAAGCATACAAGACCGCAATGTCGCGAAGCGTCGCGTCTCGGTGTGAGTTGGCCCTTATTCTGCTTCCTCAGTTCTTAGATTTGGAGGTAATTAAGATGTCCATTAGTTATTTGGTACACGTACTACGTAATACGTACATTTTTGTTTATGAAATAAAAAATAACAGTCACAAAAATGTAGATGTAACATGATTAAAAGCAACTAAATTATTTTAATTAAATTTACATAACATGCGTTATTGAATTAATTGCTTTAATCATTAATTAATAATAAATATATCTGACGGGGATTTTGTTCGGATGTAATTTAATTCCCGGATGTACCTAACAATTATTGTATTCATCTATTATCCTGCGGAGTACTATCGAAACAATTTAATACAAATTTCACTGTGTCGCTTAGTTCACTATAATTATGTAATTAGGTGCTTACCTACCTTCATTTATTCACGAATTTGTTGGCTTAGTCACAGCATGTGGCTTTAATTGTGCACTAAAATTATTATTTCATATTAGTGAAATATTAATCTTTACAGGAAAATATACCCCTAAAATATCTTCTACGTGTTTTCAAATAATTAAATCATGTCGTAACAAATAACAAAATCTTTGTTTCCATTCCCAAGAATTTTATCCACTTTTTGCTTACAGTTCCAAGTGTGGTTAGAAATTATTTAACGCCGCAAATAGAAGGCAAGGCAACAAAAATCCGCATAATCCATGTACACAAAGCTTTCTGCGGACGAAACCGAGTGGCCCTTATTCCGCCACGTATCTACAATTTTTTGTCTTGTCAACATACAATATTTACGCTTTGTGGGAGTAAGGTTGGGCTGTTCTTTATAATATTAACAAGCTAGCTCGTAAATCATGTTTCGTTGATGCGTTGTTTATGATTGTGAATACTACATGTTTACATAACTTTATTTATTTATTTTGTACACACAAAAACATTCGCAGGATAAACAATCAATTTAAGAGACAGTTTGTACAAGGGCACTACTTATTCCTATTAAGAAATCTCTTCCAGTAGGCCTATAAGTGGAATAGAGATTTAATCTTTATCGTAATAATAACTAGTAACCGCCCTCGCTTTGCTTCGGTTTTCGTATAGATCCCTAATTTAAATAAAGTATAGTCCATGTTACTCAGAAAGAATAAAGCATTCTATTGGTGAAGGAATTTTTGAAATCGGTCCAGGAGTTTTTTAGTTTATCCATTACAACCAAACAAAAAATCAAAACTTTTCTCTTAATAATACTATAATTGTTTAAATAACATGATCATTCTATTCATTCTTTGATGAACACTAATAATCAGGTTCTTATGTTCTTCTATCGGTTGGCTTCAACCCATTAACGGCCCACTACTGGGCACGAGTCTCTCCTCGTGAGGAGGCCTAGAGCATACTCCACCACGCTGCTCCAGTACGGATTGGTGGAGTGCTATTGGCTTGTTCTATCGGCTATTAGTTAAAAACTACTGACAGAGTGAATTCTTAAACTTCAAACTTTTAAAATATAAAAAACAAAGGCGTACTTATAATATAAAGGATAGATATAAAGGATAAATATAAAGGATAGATAAGTAAGCAATGATCGGAATATTTGAACCTGTTAGAGTGCCTATCAAATTCGCTCAAATCATAATCAGTTCAAATAAATTGCTTTACGAGCGTTAAACCCTTATCAATTTCACATAGCTTTGGTATCCAATATCTCCCTAAAAGCACCAAAAATCAGAGCTCTCAAGAGGCAATAAAATCCCGTCTAATCGGTACAAAGCCATAAGGATCACTAGTGCCTGTGCTATGTCGAGCCACAGTCTAACGAATTTTGTATACGATCAACGGCGACGTTTAGTTGATTGATCAAGCGGGGTGCGCGGGAGGGAACGTATTCCCGAAACTTTTACTGTGTTTAGGGAAGGGCGTTTTAAGCGGATTTTAAACTCGACTGTATAGGAGACCCGGTGAGGCCGGTCAGCAAGCCGAAGCTGCCTGTGGTAGTGAGCGTTAAATTGGGAATTGAAACTGTTAAAAATATTGAACAGCCCATTTTAAAAGGTATTGGTAGCTAGCCAGGCTTCGAAATAAAATATTTAGCCTGCTTAAAAGAGAAGAATCTAATCCAAATACCAAATGTTAAAGGTAATGCATCACGAAATTATTTAACTCATTTATGTATACATGTATACATGCAGTTTACTATACCTGGTTTATAATTATTGCTCTGGTCCTATAAATCTTCCAAAATCGATGATAAAATAAAAATTGTTGGTCCAACTTATGAATTCAATTGGAATATTTTAAAACTTTGATCATAAAGAGCGAAAAATTTGATCGAAAGACTCAATTTATACCACCGTCAATTTAAACCTAATTTTCTAGATAACCAATCTTCTTGCAAGTAACATTATCGAGAAACTTGGAAACTTTTAATTTCTCCAATGTTCAAACCGCGAAGTTTGGAAGTTACTTAATTCGAATAACTAATTTATTTAAATTAAATCATCTGTAATCTTACAATATTATTTTACACACTAATGATGCTAATGGTTATATTACTTTTAAGAAACAATTGCAGTGGCAAAGCTTTTCCGTGCTTCGGAGGGCACGTAAAGCCGTCGGTCCCGGTTGTTATCGTAAGATAATAGTCGTTAAGTCATGTCGGAGGCCCTCGGGCGGCATGAAAACTTCCAACAATTGGGTTGGCCACTAGCCCCTCCACCAATCCGCACTGGAGCAGCGTGATGGAGTATGCTCTAGGCCTCCTCAAGAGGAGAGACCCGTGCTCAGTAGTGGGCCATTAATGGGTTGAAGCCAAAAAAAGAAACAGTTTAACTACGACCACAAGAGTTGTAATGAAGAGTGATTAGAGATATTCTTGTCTGGCTGATGATGTATTTTTCTAGTTATTAGAGCCTTCTATTATAATGCCTTCTATCTAAAAAGGGGATGTATAAAGGATGCTGGCCCCAGTATTTTATTTCTTTTGACTTATGTGACAGTTGAAATAAGTAATTGAAACACAAAATTTTTATTCATGACGTAATCAATATAACATACTTTGTCATCAAGAAACCTGCCGTAATAAATTTTATAAATAACACAAAATAATTTACCCTAAAAGTATTTAAACTAATCAAGGAATGGATATTATCCTCTCTAATATTAAACTTAATTAAATATAAATTACACCCTTTATTCGTTTCTAAAACAATGGGCCATCATTACAATCATCCAATTTCGATTTTAATTTAATATCAAAGCAGTACTTTGTGTACTTTAGTCGAAGAAAGTTGTGAGTTCTATATAAAGTAATCGACAAAACGAGTGTCCCCAGGCTTGAAGGTCTCAAAGTAATTAAACTTAATTGGAACAATGAAAAGTAATCGGCCTAATCATTGCATTCCAGTCTTGGATCATCAAACTCAGAGAAAACATTCCCATGGCCTAATCTAATTTCGTAAGCAACTTAAACGGGGCCAATTGCGAAAAACTAATAGGTGCTTAAATATTCTGGACTCGAGTTTGGAACGAAACTTGTAATACTAGTTGTAATGTAGAACAGCTAGTTAGAACGTGAATGCTGAGCGTTTTCTGTGAGTAGGTAGTTAAAAAGGAGCTTGAATAAAACTTGACGTAGTCTTAATCATAGGCTACATTCATGCATCGTGGTCGAACTAAATTAGTTTTAGTAGATAGTGTTATGATAACACGTTAAGTATTTAGGTGAGCGAACGTGTGAATTATATTCTTGTAATAAAAAGTGGAGAGATATACTTATAATAAGTCGACTGTTTTAATGTATTTTATTTATGTCCGGTCAAGTTAGACATGCAAGGTTACATAAATTCCAGGACGGCTGAAAATTTGTACGAATGTTCGGAAAACCATTATAAATGAAATTTGAAAAGTCCCCATCGATACGCCATTTGCAAAAAAAAATTATTCAAGCTCAAAATTTGCTAATATGGGTTTTTTAAAAAACGCAACTTTAACTTTTTGAATCGTTAAAGCTAAGAAACGGTGACTATTAATAAAAAAGTGTTACAACTTGCACGATAAAACTTCCCGTTTGGCTGAAAATCGCAAAAACCCCATAGTTGCGAACTTTGACCTTTGACCGCAGCATGGTGACGAGACCCTTAGTGCTAGAAAGTTGTAATTTGACATGTATCTACATACTCATTAAAACTTCAAAATTTTAGAAAAAATATTAAAATATTTTTTTTCAGGGTACCTCCCCTACAGGTAACGTGGGGATGAATTTTTACCTTTTCGAATCTCTCATATACATATATCTCAATAATGGTGATTTATAATGGTAACAATTTTAATAGATAATTAATTGCATGAGGTACAATTTCAGCTTACATACTTTTTTTTATAAAACTTACCATTTGGCTAAATAACGTAAAAAAACCATATTTGCGAACTTTGAGCTTGAATATTTTTTTGCAAATGGCAGATCGATAGGGACTTTTTAAATTTCATTTTATAAAGGTATTCCGAACATGCGTACAAATTTTCAGCGGTCCCGGAATATATGTAACCATACCCCTTTTTTGGGCTAATTTGACCTGGCTGCGTCATTATTTAGGAGCTTTAGGTGATCCAAATATTCTAAGTTCACGATAAAGTAAGCTTTTTACAAACTTAAGGCCTAACGCACACATGCTTATAAGTATCAGGAAGGCTATTCTCTTTTGTAACTTGACAGCGGAGTTTCAAAATTGACGTTCGAGTTCTAGGATCACTTCACTTCGCAAGTGCCGTACTAGATGATTAGAGGATGACATATTTATTATTCTCGATCATCGAATTACGTCACCGTCGAAGCTCGTGTCCAATTGTCAAACGAAAAGTTAGTCAAGAGCTATCGCCATCTTTAGTCGTTTGACGTTTGAGTTCGAGACTCCCTTCACTTCGCAAGTGCGTACCAAATGATTCGAGAATCACATATCAAGATCTCGGACTCGAACTTCAATTTTGACACTCATCGCGGAATCCGCTGTCAAGTTACAAAACTGAATAGCCCTACAGACGATAATGTGCAATGACTGCATTGCTCTACCTAGGGTGCCGGTGAAAGGAGCGTGCGCTGAGCGTGTGGGCATTTGCCTGTGTTTAAATATTTATGCATGTGTACTAAAGCATGCTCATTTTAAGCATGTGTTTACCTAACGTGAGCAACATTGGAATGTTAAAAATTGGAATGTCACTATGATGGTATATAAATAGCCTGACTAGATACCAGTGTACATACAGTGTGTGCAGTACCCATAACCAAAATTTTGTTAAATTAATTTTTCTCTCAAAATATACAAATCGGTTCAATGTTCTTTCGATACAACGCTCAATAACAATAAACAGCCGAGTTATTGTTGTACATCAGATACTCTTTATTAAAAATACTGTTTAAACTTGCGTAAATATTTCGACAAACAGAAAAATTCACCGATAAAAAAATATTTTTATCTACGTATTGAGTGCATGTTTATTATAAAACTAGCTGACCCGGCGAACTTCGTATCGCCTAACAAACTTTTTTTTTTCTAAAATAAAAGTAACCTAAGTTACTCCTTGTTACATTAGCTATCTGCCAGCGAAATTCCCGTCAAAATCGGTCCAGCCATTTCAGAGATTAGCTGGAACAAACAGACAGACAGACAAAAATTGTAAAAAAATGTTGTTTTGGTATGTGTACCGTGTATACATCCAAATGCACTTAGTAAAATGCGGTTATTTTAATATTACAAACAGACACTTAAATTTTATTTATTTTTGTAGATGTATATGTTACCGGCAAAACCCGATTTCAGGTTAAACTAGTTTGGCCTAGGCCAAACTAGTTTATCCTACTCGTGTCAGGACAAATCAGTTTGGCCTAGTCTAAACTAGTTGGGCCTAGGCCAGACTAATTTGTCCCGACACAATTAGGCAAAACTAGTTTCTCGTCAGTCTAAAACTGATTAGAACCGAATTGTTACGGATTTATATTTATTCGACAAATCTTTGTGCTTAAAACGGGATCCTGCCTTCTCGCCGAAAATTGTTTGGCCGATTATCACTTGCCAACCAACGGTTCGCCTATTTTTCACTTTGACAACTAACGATTGTCAAATTTTTGTATTACAACGTTTCATTTGGTAGAATTAATGGAGCTGATTATTATGATGACACAACACGTTCAGAGCACTTATCATTTGTCAAATCCTTCACTAGGCCAGACAACTTTTAGGGCTTGTTTCAGCATCTTCAAGTAAGTCCGTAGTAAGCTATTCGTTGGTTAAGTTGACATTTCGTGTATGTAAAATGACACTTTAACGTCACTTTAACCGGCGAGTAGCTTATTCAGGACTCTACTTGAAGATGGTGAAACAAGCCCTTAGACGAATAATAACGTTTCGTCTGTGTAACAGTTCCCTATTCGTACATTTATATTATGATAAAACAAAAAAAAACTAATTTTTACATCCAATTTTTATTTAAGAATTACAAAAAAACATTAACACATTAAATTCGTAGCAATGCACATTAATAATTTTTTTTCTCTGAATATGAAGATTTGTGTTCAAAAGAGTTCTGTTGATTCTTTCTTCTTTCTTCTTTGTCCAAGTACTTTTTTTTCTTGGGTTCTGGTGGGGCACCTGTTAATATATTTTCTATTTCCCCCTCGTTGGTAATGGTTGCCTTTATTAATTGTTTTATCAATTTTTCAAAATTGGTGACAGAACCGACTTAGTCAACCCCGACCCCACATGGTACTAGTCTGCCCTACCCCTAGAGTGTATGTAAACCCCGGAGGCGCGGAGGGAGAGCAGCCCCCGTCCGCTGTAACAAACTGCAGGCACCATGTGAGCCGAAGCGGCTGAGGCTGGTCGCCGCAGGCGACCAAAAAGCCGAAGCTGCGTAGGCGAGCATGGAGTGCCTGCAGTTTGTTACGCAAGGGCGGAGGGGCTCCATTTCCCGCAGCGCCAGAGACGTTTGGAAGCCTGTTTGTGTATCAAAAACCCCTGAATTCTCCCTAAAAGTGCATACAATGCAACTTTGTAATTATAATGATTTGTCGTTTTCTTTATAAAATTGGTCCGAAACCTTACTTAATACATCATTTTGGTAAACAATATGCAACTAAATGAATATTACTCTTACTAACGACTAGCCTGACAAGAAACTAGTTTTGCCTAATCGTGTCGGGACAAACTAGTCTGGCCTAGGCCCAACTAGTTTAGACTAGGCCAAACTGGTTTGTCCTGACACGAGTAGGATAAACTAGTTTGGCCTAGGCCAAACTAGTTTGACCTGAAATCGGGTTTTGCCGGTAACATATACATATAGATGCATAGACAAACAATATTTTAAACGTGTATTATTTTTATATTTTAAATTGTTATTACGATTGACCTGATTCGTTTGACCTGGAATAATAAATTACGCTTGGGCGACGGAAAAAACAGGTAATAGATACTATTAATAATATCAGATTATTCATTCAACTTTACGCCCATTATTGTATAACGACTGAAGACATATTTTTACCCACGGATCACAGAAATATTTGGACTGAAATAAATAGCTACTATATTTTTGTGGTGGATTTTACTCATTTTACTACATAATGGTAGGGTTCTTTAACAGCCTGATGACGTAATTAGGTTTAGTCAGAGTCAGTCAACAAGCGGATTTCAGTTTTTGTCGCAGCTGGAAATGCTTTTGTGATAATAATATGGCTTTACGGCGACCATTTTCCATAATGCTTTGTCTGCTTGTTTCTCGTTGAATAAAAATAATAATACTTTATTTGCTCTCATAACAGGTTGTAACTAATTGTATATTTAGTAAATTACATACGCCCCAACTCAGAGTCACTAACGGTTCCTTAAATCGCTCCTTAGTACAGAATTTGTATGGTGATTCTTTACTAGAGTAACCGTTAGCGATTCTGAGTTGTGGCGATAGTCATTAACTTTTCTTAAGCGAGCCTGGTGTCTAAAATAGCTATTTTATATAAAAACACCAGTGCCCTCTCGTGGAAGTTTCAAAATAACTTTATTTTAGCAATAGTAATACAAAGTTTATTTAGAAACTAAGTAAAGTTATTAAAGTGCTGATATAATGGTGTTATTAAACTTCTAATTTTCAAAATGTGATATTAAAAAGCGGCCAAATGCGAGTCGGACTCGCCCATGAAGGGTTCCGTAGCAGCAAGTAACATAAAATAAAAGTTCTTGTAGTTCGTTGTAACTTTGATCGAGGTAAATTGCGGTTTACGATTTATGACGTATTAAAAAAACTACTTACTAGATGCGGTTCACAAAATACATCTACTTACCAAGTTTGAACAGTATAGTTTTTATACTTTCGGAAAAAAGTGGCTGTGACATGCGGACGGACAGACAGACAGACATGACGAATCTATAAGGGTTCCGTTTTTTGCCATTTGGCTACGGAACCCTAAAAACATGGTAGTGTAATTTGCCTTATAACGAACTGGATTCGCGTCTAATCAATAAACGTTCCTACGCGAACCCATTCTGAATTCGTTTTACAAAAATGTTTTGTCACTGTCCTCTTTGCACGAAGAAGTTGAGTGGAATGAAAGGTAATGAGCCTTTGTACTAGAACCTATTTGGTATTCTGGGTCAGTAAGAGCGATGACCTACGACTAATGTTCTGTTACGAAAATGTTTTCAATATTCACAAGCTGATGGTGCATTTATAATTAACTAGCAGTGCCCCGCTGTTTCACCCGCGTTAATTTGTGGAATTTTAAATTTTATAACAAACATCACGCAAATAATATAATAATATCGATAGGTAAATCATTGATGCAGATAAAATAATCTGACGTGTAACCCATCAACATATTTTAATAAGTTATTACCTATCCATGGGGAATATCACCAAATAGACTATTGGAAAATAATGACTATAGTTGTTGACTCGTACTCTGCTTATTACCAAGAGTGCAGAGTAAACCGGTATTATGACAATGCAAAGCAGCCCTCTGAATTGGTACCGTCTATCAGAGATTTAAGAATTGAAATAATAATGACAACACGCTTTAAATATTACAACGCGCTGATATTCCGAATCCATAAAAAACATTTTTACGATCCGTTAAAAAGTTAATTTTAAATACTAAATTCACGCTTTAATAGTTCCTTTGTCTGAGCCGATCCTCCTTAGTATGACAGGAAATTAACTAGACCTTAATTAAGCTTGCAAAATTTTGCTCACACAAACCCTAATTAACGTCGTTGATACGGTATACTTACATAAGTTTTTTACGACAATTACTATGTAGTAGTAAAAAATAAAACATTGAGATTTATTATAAAACAGAGAGACTATGCTTCTCATAATATGAAGTCATTGTTGCAGCAGTGAATTTTCCAAAAAGTATTTTCCGAAAACACCATATTCGTAAAATGAAATTTCGTTGTATTTCGGAAATGTAGGTACTGTAAATGTAGGCTTTCTGTGGACTTTCCCTGTTATTTTTGTATTTTTTTTCACTTCAAATACGGCTTGCCTTTGAATAAATAGCACGAAGCGCACTTCACCTAGCTAGATAGTCAAGTGTGGACTGGTGAAAAGTTAAGACCTTTCAGCTTTAAGTGGCGTGAAACTCAAGATTTTTGTCAAAAATTTTCCTTGAGTTTACTAACAGTCACAACATCTGGGATTCATCATTTATTAAAAAACTGACCAAGTGCGTGTCAGGCCGCGCGCAATGTAGAGTTCCGTAGTAGTAAGTTTATCGACTGTTACTCATTATCTACTGTTAGCGTTAGTAGATAATTATGATAGTTTTCCTTGTAAATTCATCATATAACTATTTTTGTGAAGTTTTTCACTTGTCCAACTCCAACCATTTAGCTTCGTAAGTGTGCAAACATTATCATTTTTCAATTTGGCAAAAAAATCGATCACGGTGACTTAAAATATGTTTTTGCCTTTGTCTTTGTGTCCTTTTCACTTTGATTTGTAAACTGCGATTCTCTGACTCCGACAACTTTACCGCTTTAACTCGTGAACCTATATCTACATTTTTATTATCTTTTTCTCATAATATAATGAATTAATATTAATTTAATCTTTGTCTTAATTTAATGAACAAGCGCCAAAAAAGTGGGCATAGAAGAGGTCGGACGCCAGCATTGTATTTGTATAGACAAACTTATCACAAAACCTCACGACTCAGCTGTTATATACCAACTGTAATGAATAATGGCTCTCAATGCGTACGAAAGATAAAAGGAAATAAACGCAGAATATTCGTCCTAAGCGCAAAAAGTTTAATAAAAATTTATAGTAGTTGTGTGACTTGTCATATTGACGACGACCCTGCAGCCTAGTTTGTAGCGATCCTGCCTGCGAAACGAGGAGTCCCAGGTTCGATTCCCGGCCGGGGCAGATATTTATGTGACAGATAAATGTATATTTTATATAGGTATTTGTATGTATGTATGTATATAATTTACTTTATTAACCGCCTTTCGTGCTTTTCTCTTTTGTCCAATGGTTAGCTGGTAGAGAATGCATTAAGCATTAAGCTCGCCATTTGTACCGTAATATTTTTATTGTGGTCAATAAAGATTAAATAAATAAATAAAATAAATAAAATAAATATTTGTACTCGGGTCATGGGTGTTATTGTGATGTGATGGTAAATAAACATTTTATTCGGCTGCGAGCAAGCGAGAGAAGTAGACTTTATTTTTGAAAAACCCCGACCGTTCAAGAACACATAATAACGCATATTGTTTATTGTGCATAGTTAAAACGTCTTCATTATTTAAGTTTGAACTTTATTTGAGTTTATTTAAATAATAATTGGTAACTATATTTTACTTACATTTTTCAAAATTATTTAGTGCAAAATATTTGATATCCGCCATCTTGAACCGAACGTGACCGAACGAAGCGCTGTCACAGAGTATGAAAAATGCTTGAAAAATGTGACACGGATTTTGTTCGGAACAGCCCGTCTATAATATATTTAAATCTATGGTATGAGCACGGACCTAAAAAAAAGACGGACATAATCCCAAGAACAAATTCAGTGAAGCACCCATAGGAATACCAACTCTGTATTCGTACAAGTACACACACCCACACATTGACACCATACGGCTACGACATTGACACCATCGCCAATCAAAAATTACAAAATTACGCACACACGGTAAGCGAGCTGTCAGCTGTCAGCTTCACTCTCGATTAGACAAGGTTACGTCTGTTCTTTTTTTAAGTCTGTGGGTATGAGTAGGTTAAATATTATGTGTATTAATTTTTAAATTCCTTTGCCCTTTAGTTTTGAAGAGAATCTTGTAAACAAACAGACGAAAAGAGACGCGAGTAATCTTATAAGTATACCGAAACAATAAAATATTAATTAAGAAACTTTACAACGCGTACTCCAAAGTCCATGGATGCAATATTTTTACGTAACGTTCTTGAAAAGCGAATAAACTACGGGAAGTTACTGTTACAATAAATAAAAAAATTATGTATCTCGCTTATTGCATATTCAAGGCAGTACTTCAAAAAGGAGGAATAGTCGATCAACGAATTCCAGGTCTAGAATTGGGAAATTGAACCAGATGTTACTTTCCGCTTGTAGACAAGAAATAGAACGCCATTTTCAGAATATCCCCCGAGATTCCAGCGGGGCAGTCAATTCGAAGGAAAAAAGTAGTCGCATATTACTCGCCTGATTGCATTGGAAATAACGGGATTCTTATTCTATTTAAATATAGTTTGTTATTGTGGAAGATCTGACATCTGAGGTTAACCCATTTTTATCAGTAAGGGAGTACTTAGTTACTAGTAGGATCACTACAGGTATTCTTATGGGTATATTATCTTTGTCTTCAACCCATTAGCAGCAAGCAATGCATGGGTCTCTTCGTAATTGAACAGGGCAGGTTGAATAATTCAACAATTCAGCTTGAATTGTTTGATCTGTCAAAATTTTAGTACTTATTCCGTCCAACATAGCTCAACAACTGCTATCTTTGTAATGATAACAAAGGACACCGACGGCCTTGCTAATTATTCAGGTAATTTTACTACAAGATACCTCCCGTCCAAGTACCGACTGCGCAGTTGTATAATTCCATCTCTTACGATGGAAAAGAGCCGTCGGGCTAAGCCCACTTAGCAAATCGATCAGCAAAGTATGGGGTATAAAATATTGAACCTCCAATTTTATGAGGAACAATTCTGTCACATTTACTTATAAAATTTTACGAAAAATTTTGTGACTACGAATTTTGTCTTTACGAAAAAATCCACAATTCTCTTTATCTATAAAAGTAGTGCTATATTACCACAATTATAAATTATTAACTTGACATTACCAAAACCACGACATGGATTACTACAATCATTATCATCATCATCCTACCCATTTCCCAATTTTATTTGGGGTCGTATAGCACCCACAGTGGTTGAGCCGTCTAATCGTACCTCAAGGGTACGTCGTGTCCCCGCTCGTTTACTATAGTCACCGCGAACTAAGAAGCCCAATTTGTCGTTTGCCATCACAGTGACATTAGAGATGTACAAAAAAATCGGTTGACGAAAGAAACCAATTTTTACAACAAATCGATTCAAAATTATAAAACCTTCTATTCGATTCGATACTTAAATTTTAAACTAAAAACCATAATATTTAGGTACCTAGTTACCTACCTACTACCTCGACTGAGCTATCTCGTAGCGCGTATTCTCAATATGTACCTATTTACGACTTCAATAAAATATTCTTTTATCCATTCGCCCATGAACATCAACAACATCAAAAGCGTCACTGGTGCGTTGCCGGCCAAGAAAGAGAGAAGAAAAAGAAAGAAAGATAGATCATGATAGAATGAAAGTCCCGCTCAGTTTCATAATAATATTTTGACATAATATTATGTTATGAGCGTCAGGAAAAAACTACAGTGAATAAATTCTTGCTTATTTCGTAAGACACATTCATGTATACATAATTATTATTTTGTTGAAAAAAAAATGTTCACCGCAACCTTAAATACTTATACATATTATCTGCAGTTAGTGTCCATGGATGGCGAAGTGCCCATACATAATGGACAATGTCCTTTGTTAGCATCCAATTCGTCGTGGTGTTATTGGGTACCTAATTTTAAATTCAAATGCAAGCAAACCATTTTTATCAATGTGATTAAATTAATCAATTTTCATTTTTAAATTTCGATTATAGTAATGTATCGATTATGATTGGTTTTATAAACGGTTTCAAGCAGTCACATCACCCTACGTCAGATTAGATTTAGGCTTCTTCATATAAGATTGTTTCGACGTCATATATTTTTATTAAATTTTGCATAAATTATGATGTGATGGAATTTTTACTAGATTTTAACGTATAATATGATTTATAATCAACGCCAATGAAAATGAGTAGGGATTTTTAACAAATTTTGGCAAAATCCTTTGTCCGTAAGTATTCTACTATTCATGTCAAATAAATGAATATTCCATTTCGCTCAAAGACACCTATACAAGGTTAGTTCATATAAATAAATAGCAGCTATCATTATGGGCATCTTAGATAATTTTGACTATAGATTAGTACAACGTTCGCAGCACTAGAGTGACAGCACATCCCTAATCCTACAGAATAAGATTTCGAGTGTGTGACGTACGGGCGCAAATGCGAGTTGCGCGCCTTTTTCGTATTTTGTTGGTAATTCCGGGACTCCTGCGCGACCCGAATAAAGTTCTGTTTTAATTATTGCTATAAACTGAATACTCGAATAATTGCGAAAATAGCCTTTTATATCATCCATCCATGGTCCAAGACTATAGTCGGCGTAATATGTTTTTCCCTTTCTTACTTCTCTATCAGCAGTCATCTCTACACTTTTACTCTTATCTTTCATATCATCTCTCACACCATCCACCCATCTTTTCTTTGGTCGTCCTCGTTTCCTTCTTTCATTACATGAATTACTACAATATATTCACTAACTTTTTCCTTACGTAAAAACTTTCCTTACGTACGTAGCGATAGGGGGAAGTAATAGCATCATGAAATTTAACACGTTCACTGCGTTGTGAGGTCATATTGACTCACAGCGAACTTTCATGTGGTGCGGCGAGCAAAATAGCGTTCTTTCCCTTGGTGCGGAAGGCTTAACTTTGTGTATTTATATCGTAGAAAAAAGATTTATATACCATTGCAATTGCCGCTTTAACGTGAACAATCCTATATTTTCAAACACTCGTGAGACAATATGACCTCACCCGCACTTAAAGAAAATTGTTTCACTCTAGTGCGGTGTGAGGTCAATATGACCTAGCGCTCCGCGCACCTCACACCCGCACTGAACGTTGCGCTAGCGCCATTTCGCGCGCTTAGTGTTGTGCCACGCGATCGATAAGGAAGACGTCGCTTTGAGCCATTTTTCGCGCGTACGAAATATATGTTTTGCAACTTTTAATTTGATATGTTAGTTATATTAGTAAAGTAATATTATATAGTATTATATTAGTAAAGTCGTGTGGTGTTGTCGTCAAGTGTAAGATATGTCCCCCCCCCTGTAACTTCTAAAATAAGAGAATGATAAAACTAAAAAAAATATATGATGTACATTACCATGCAAACTTCCAAAGAAAATTGATTTGAACGAGATCTAGTAAGTAGTTTTTTTTTAATACGTCATAAATCGTAAACCGCAAAAAACATCGATCAAAGTTACAACGAACTACAAAAACTTTTATATTATGTTACTTGCTGCTACGGAACTCTTCATGGGCGAGTCCGACTTGCACTTGGCCGCCTTTTTTATGTTACTAACAATCTAATATATATTAAAAAATGCTAATGTTAGTACGTGAAGACACAGTTTTCTCTATCACCACCAATTCCAATCGACTCCCCGTTGGGGTGGTAGATACCCCTTGGTCTCCTGGTGAAAGTAAGAGAGTTTGGTGACGGGGGGTGGAAGGGGGTGGTTGTGGGGGGCGAAAATGTGAAAAATCATATATCTGTCCTTTTCTAACCCATGTGAAAAACATATATCTGTCCTTTTCTAACTCATGAGAACTTTTAGAAAGTTCGAAAAATTTCAGAAATGATCTAGAAAACTCCAGAATGTGTGCATCTGTTGTCACAAACTGGAATGTTCTAGAAAGTTCTAAAAAAATTTAGAATGTTCTAGAACTCCAGAATGTGTGAAACTTGGTCTCCTGATGAAAGTAAGAGAGTTTGGTGGCTGTGGGTGGAAGGGGGTGGTTGGGGTGGCGAAAATGTGAAAAAACATATCTCTGTCCTTTTCTAACTCATGAGAACTTTGACAAAGTTCGAAAACTTTCAGAAATGATCTAGAAAACTCCAGAATGTGTGCATCTGTTGTCATCGATCTGGAATGTTCTAGAAAGTTCTAAAAAAATTAGAATGTTCTAGAACTCCAGAATGTGTGAAACTGTTGTCATCGATCTGGAATGTTCTAGAAAGTTCTAAAAAAATTCTAGAATGTTCTTGAAAATTTCAGAATGTGTGCAACTATATAGATCCTTACATATTTTTATACCATCAAACTTGTGATGTATTTTAACCCGAGCAACGCCGGGTTTCGCTGCTAGTAGTTTATAAGAATTTTGTACTTACTAACATCATATGGACTTTGTCCGAAATAAAGTTTTATTAGTATTATTATTATTTTTCACGTATGTGACTTACAAGGTTAAAAATTAAACTGTCAATAAAATTCTGGGAAAATTTGTCGAGTGCTATACAATAGAGGTGTTTCCCATCACTAGTGTTTTGATATCTTCAGTGCGTTGTGTGGTCAAATTGACCTCTCAAATTATTTATCTTTTAGAGGCTAAACGAAACAAGCGAGCTAAAAACGCAGCTAGGTATATATTACTTGGTTATTAGTCTTTGACCTCAAAATAAAATATATTCAATAATACATATCCCCATTGAGAAAAACCTATATCAAGACAGAACTGAATGAGGGCTTATTTGACCTCACGCCGCACTGTAAAAAGGTCCTCTGTGGGTCAATATAACCTCACGACGCACCAGCAAAAAGTACACTAAAAATCCTTACGCAGTGAACGTGTTAAACGAAGGTTCTTAATAGATTACTAAATTCTAGTTTCACCGTGCACAAAGACACACTAACGCAGGGATCTATTGGTATGTATGTGTAGAAGATAAACAATGTCAGGATCGTATAACGTATATCTGTTCCACTTATGCTGACCTAGTACCTCAGATTTAACTCACATAGTATTTGTTTTTCATTGTTATGTTATTATTTGCTAGGTTAGAACACAATAACCGAACAGAATTACTATATACATATAGGTACTTACTAATATTAAAGAGGAAAGATTTGATTGTTTGCATTGAATAGGCTTCGAAACAACTGAACCAATTTGAAAAATTCTTTCACTGTTGGAAAGCTACACTATCCCCGGGTGACATAGGCTATATTATATTTTCAAAAAAATTAGGGATCCTTAATAAAATTCCAATAATGTAACCCAAGGTGTAAAAAATAAGAAAACCGAAGCCAAGCGAGGACGATTACTCGTGATTAATAAATACGTTGTTCACACACATGTAACAATAATGTTGTCGATTAGTACTTTGAACAGAAGTAGTGGGCGTTCTTATCGCTAATATTATACATTCATATCAACCGTATTTTGAGGCACTCAAAAATGATTTTAAAAGTAAAAAAACTCCAAAACTCCTAGAATTTACCGTATTTTATTAGAATCTACCGTATTTTATGGAAGAAAAGAATCCAGTTTTTGGATTTTGGAGCTGGCAACACTGTTCAAAGTCAAAGTCAAAATATTTTATTAATATAGGTGTCACTGATACACTTATGCACGTCATCATTTTTTTAATCTACCAGCTTTTGGGAAGGATGCTTTGTCATGGAGGAGAAGAAAAGCCGTAAAGAAACTCCTCGCCACATCATTTTTTTTATTGCAAAAAAGACAATATTACAAAAATATTTACTAATTTGAGCGGAACTGGTTGCAGAGCTGGTCATTTCCATGCGTCTTTGTCATTTAAATACTCATCTACACTATAATTATCCCTTGCCTAATAATTGTGTTTTAACACGTTTTTTGAAAGATTCTATTGGCAAGTCACGTATTGATTTCGTGGTTCCTCACCTATTCACACACACTAAATATTAACGTACTACCATAAACATAAACAAATAGTTACATCACACTACAATAAAATTATATCAGCAGTCTAATAACTTTACCTACTCTCTGTACTATCTTTATTTACTGTTGTACTTAGTATAATGAATTTTATAATATTGTATTCTCACTAAAGCTAAATTTATATAATGATATCTAAAATTCCGCGAGGGGGCACTGGTGAACTGTAACACAGGTTTTTATTATAAAATACCTATTTCAGGCACCAGGCTCCCAATATAGGTTTAACTATGTGATCAACTAAGGCACAATTTGTTATAATCTTTAGTGAGAGCAAATAAAATAAAATATTATTAGTTCTGGATATAATGTGGTTTCTTTTTTCTCGGTTTTAACCCCGTTATTTTTTTATGAGGCCAAGTACCCGTCCGTACCCGTTAGCCAAGTAACTTAGTTCTCAATTAAACTTAAGAGTTATTTACAAAAGGTAGATTAAAAAAAACGTGTATCAGTTTTAATTATCTTTCAAAAACTATTTTTGTACTAAATAAAAATAAACAAGTACAAACTAGATGGCGTTGTTCACGAACCTAAATCACGCTGTTAAGACTCTGTGAGATTTGTATAAGTAATAACATTAAATTTTGAAAGAGGTATAAATAATAAGAAGCTAGGGCCATCTATCCACTATCCAGTGCTTTCATACCCACTCCATGGTAGCGCAAACGTTTAACGCAACCTTTTTGCAAGTCGCATAAGAAGTATAACTTCAAAAAGATTATTATTCGAAATAGGGAATAGTAAATGTGGAATCTGTTCGAAGCGCACAAGTGGAGTTAACCAGTGACGTAGTGATGCGTGCTAGAACAATGCAAGATAGGCTGATAACGCTGCTTTGTGTCGCCGATAGTGACTACTGTCGGATTCAATGGCTACAGGAGACCGGAGCGGAGGCCGGACAGGGTGAGATTGCACGCGACGGTACCTCAATGACATCTTGTATTATCTATAACTAGCATATTATGACCAAACTTAGGACCTGATGATAGGGTGCTTTTTATATCGGGGATAAACCGTTCGCTCAAGATAAGTGGTACAGTTAAATATGGCAGCATAGAATTTTTGTATCATTTCTTTTATTAATCACACTCATAATTCCTCTAAGGAACTAATATTGAAGTCCACGCACAAAGTCGCGGGTAGAAGCTACTCTATAATAATTACTTAAAATGTAAGGTTCGTTTGTTGTATAAAGCCATACACGATCAACATTTACTTGTCAAGTTTGCAGTTTGATTTAATGCGGCATCCAGTTTGCATGAGATAGCTACATATATAGCCAGATAGCCATACACCGTCAAGTTTACTGGATGTGGCATTAAGTCCGCTGCAAACATGATAAGCATACTTAATTGTATTTATTTAGGTATAAGAAATATTTGACACTTGATTTGTCACTTGGCGATAGTAAAGTTTAAATAACTTTAAGTAAGATAGAAAACTTGAAATTTCTCCATAACCCAAAGTTGTATAAAATTAGCCAAACCGTATTGGCATGGCTGACAGGCTATTGAGCATTGAGGAAAAAGATGCGATCCAAGCATTGAAATATTATTACTAGCATATAGAACCGACTTCGCGAACACAATGTATGTCCCAATTAATTAGCGCCGATCGGCTTCAATTTTCAATGGATTCGTTCGATTTTGAAAGGAGAATGAGGGCTCAATTTTGAAAATAGAACCTCCCGGTGGAACAAATATTTTGTTCGAGATGTCTGTTCTACGACATTATACATACTTCAATGGATCCAAAGGACATTTGTAGGTTGAGATAATGATGAAAATGATAAATATGATGACGGTGGTGGTGATAATGATAAGTAACGTATCATTAATCAACATTGGAGCATCTTACATGATCCTTCGTAGGAGGGTTAATTAATTTAAGTATGACCACAGACAGCTGAGCATAAAACTTAAACCAAGATTAACGTTGCTGTCGATAGTTGGTAAGAAAAAGTTTTTGGTAAATTTAATCCTTACTTTATTTAACCTCTTATGTACATACATACTTTCACTTTTATAATATTATTAGAATAGTAAAAACTCGTATAATTTAGTTATTGATTAGTTGGCATGATGAAAAAAATGCCAGGAGATTGTATTATTATATAAGAATAAAGTTATTAACGTTTTGTTCTATTTACTTTAGTGATTTACCACATTCCAATATGATATTGTAAATATTGACAGAAAATCCTTCGTAGCTTAATCTTGGATTTGCTTTCTCTATTACCCTACAAGAAATGTTTTATTCCTTTTAGGTTTTGACAACATTAGTTAGGTTAGGTTAGGTTAGATTTAATAAAGGATAGTGATATTTTATCAAAATCAACTTCGCAACTCATTATTCTGTGACCACATACCACAAAATGTTTTCAAAAACACTGCGTGTCATGTAAAAATCTCAGCGATTATAACATTTGAGATAATTCGAAGCGCCACAGAATTCCCTCTACGGAATGCTTTGTACGTGCTCAATCTTGCGGCTTCGAATGCTTAAAATATATTTTCGCTTTTTTATTTCAGCACACAAATGCTGTCGAATTCAAAGCCGCTAAGCTATCCAAGAGAATTTATGCAACTACAAAGCTGTAAGAGAAATGTGCAAAATACTACTTGAGTAAAACTAATGCTTAAAATATAAACTAGGATATATTTTTTCTCATTTTAAAGTTTAACACTTGCTAGTGTCGGTGAGCCAGGAACTACGCAGATTCCCTGTTTCCCTTTTGGTCGTCAACAAGTCAATCATGCCTTGATGTTACTGATGTCCATGGGCGACGTTGGCCCCTTACCACAATACTCATCAGCTCGTTTGATAACTAGTTTCGTCATAAAAACATCGCCACTTACACCTGTATTCAAGAACAATACTTGTATAGGTAAAGAAACAATACCATGCAAAGTAAGGCATTTCTCAGTACGTTCGTTATAGCAAGTCTTCTGTTTCACAGTCAACGCTTAAGCATTACTTAACTGAGCGAACGCATGGTGCTGTATGCAGCCCTGTAATTGGTCCATTTGATGCGGCAAACTTCAGTCTTGTCAATTAACAAAGGTAAAAGACAGTGACGACGACCCTGTAGCCTAGTTGGTAGCGACCCTGCCTGCGAAGCGAGGAGTTCTGGGTTCGATTCCCGGCCGGGGCAGATATTTATGTGACAGATAAATATTTGTACTCGGGTCATGGGTGTTATTGTTATGTGTTCGTTATACATATGTGTCGGCCATGCCACCCGCGACACAGGTAATTGACCTACTGTGGGGGTATGAGTGTGTCAGCGTTTATATTAATTATACTATAGAAACGCTCCGACAACATCAGTTGGGGTTCCACCGCCTGCCAAGCAACACATCTCGTCTGGCGGGGCTTTTCCAAACACTATACTCATAAAAATAGACAGCTCAATGCTAATGACATTCTCTACTAAAGCCTAAACGAAGTCATAAAGTTAAGGTTGGTCTAAAATATGCTACGATATTCAAGTAGGTATAACCTTACCTCACACAAAGAAAATACTCTGAATAATTTGAATTTCAACATAGACCGTACATAAATTACGTCATACAGTCAACATATCAACGAGTTATTCATGTTGAGTGGGCGTTAAATATATTCGGAAATTAGTAGTCTCCTGAAATTTAGATGGGATCGTGTTTACGTTAGGTGAAGCATTATAAACAGCGCACATCAACTACTAATGCCATGCAAATGGGCTTTATTGGTTAGCGGCGCTGTTAGTTACCTATTTTAACTTTCAAAAAAGGTTATCGATTGGATACGCATGTAATTACGAGTACATTGGAATTGCATCGATGTACGATTTCAAACGCACGGAACCCTAATAATATGATTTTTCTATGATGATTCTTCTTATGCTATTGTACCGCTTTTAACTGTTCTCTGTACATCCTGGAGGTTGTCTGTTAGAGAATTCTATTTAGCATTAATTCTACCAATTGTACTTTTTGGGGAAATAAAAGTAAATATGATACCAACAATTTTTAAGGGTTTACACGACAAAACCTTTCGTATCCAATGACCAAACTGGCACTAAAACTAACGATCCACTTTAAAAGATACAGATATAGAGATATTGACACAGGCCAAAAACTGAGAATGGATCATTTATCGACACGTTTAGGGTAGTTTCTGTTATAATTAGATATTAGACTACCCTATAGACCTATTGGAAGTGTTGCTGGGAAACTCTGATTTACCGGGTTCGATTTGAGACTGAAACAAATAAATGTTATGAAACAAATATGATTTGTAGCGTTTAGTGAGTATCTGCTTTATTTCCATAAGTCATTTAAAATTAAACTAATAATTTAAGACTTAAGTACCATTATAATTTGAGTGTATAAAAAACACATTAGCATTATTATTATAATTATACTATATTGTTTATAGTAATTAAATTAAGAAAAATACAATTATTTTTATTTACTTATTTATATACCTATTATTTGACTATGTTCATACCTCAAAGACAAAAATGATGAACAGAAAGTTTATTAACTCTTCTTTATAAAGAATGTCGTGTGAAGTTCTCTCTACCGGTAACCTCCGTTATGTCAAAACTTTTTCCTGTTAGCTGCGTCAAAAGTTTGATACTTTAAAGTTATACAATTATAAGAAAACTCTTTCTTTCGATCATACATTTATACGAGTAATACTATGAAACGACACACGGCAGATAGACTTTTATACAGATGCACTTATATTATTTATAGTCATTATAAAAGTGCAGTAGCGATGAGCGACCTGATTTAATACGAGGTAGTAAGAAAAATAAAATTAATCGTACTACTAAACAGGTCCCCGAATTTATTGTGAAGTATGTAGAGCGTAGCAAACTTCGGCCAGTACAAGTAAGAAGAATGAAGCAGAAAGAATAGCGAGGAAAGTAGTATAACATCCAAAACATAAATGTGAAATGAGAGCCAAGTTCAAAAAAAGAACTGAGATCTAAATGGGTGCCAAGTTCTGTGTAGAAAATCCTAAAAGTGTAGTCAACAAAAGCATGTAATTCAAGCTCTACATTCTACATTCGACTTGGCCAGTTTTCATGTATGTACCTACAAGCTATATTATATTTGTATAATTATCTTCGTTAAGTCTGTTATGTTGATAATATAATACCTATGTGACTATTCTGATATTTCGTTTGTACCTAATTAATGAAAACTAGTTAGATCAAATGTAGAGCTTAAACGCTATTTGATTAAAATTTTAGGATTTCCTACACAGAACTTGGCACTAATTTAGATCTCAATTTATTTTGAACCTGGCTCTCATTTGACATTTATGTTTTTGATGAGATATCATTACTTTTCGTCTATAAATTATTAGTATTTATTAATAACTAAAATACCTATTGTTATTGTAAAATTACTGCATACAGTGGCCCCGCTAATTCACTACTTTCACTAATTATCAATAATTTTCAGTTTTTAGATTTTTCCCTTTGTATACGCCTAATAGTCTACAGATGCAAAATATCAAGTTTCTAGGTTGGATGGGTAATGATGCCTTCGATAGCAAAATTGGTAGAGTTGGACTGATCCTAGTTTCTCTATTTACATATCTGTTCAACGCAAATATTGCCTCCCCAACACAGTAAAAGGGTATCCACTCACCTTGGCTGGAGGCTGGAGCCGACGTTGTTGATCGGAAGGTACTTCTTCTGTACTCCGTCACTGCACCGTATTATCTCTTCTACTCAGATTCTGAGCTCTTCTATTAAAGCCGTAAATTGATTTTATATTTAGTTTAATCCGTAACCGAAAACCGAAATTTTTCGTTTGCCGAGACCGAACTTGACAGCCTATTTTTTCTTTCTTGAGTGACGTTTTGTGTCCGCGCACAACTCACTGCCCACCAACCGCAGATATTGTAGACAACCTCAAACCGCGCCAGAAAAACAATAATTGCGTGAACATAGGTTATCTGGAAGTAGGTTAAGTTATTGATTCTATGTCAGTGAGTCAGTCACCAAAATGCGTATTTTTAAATTTTACATTTTTGAAATTTTGAATTCAAAATAAGCTAACTGATTTTAATAAACGTGCCAAATTTCATGTATGTAGGTTAAATATGTCTCGAGTTGTGATGGGGCCAAAAGTAGCTCGAAATGTTTCGTGTAATATGTTTAATATTGTAATATCGTCGCTGCTTCACCACTTTTTTTGCTATTTTGGCGGGACACGCTGCCGCGTGTCTAGATGCATCTTATTACGAGTGTAGTGTTTAGAGGGTCAATAATACACACATTTTACTCTGTAATGGGTGAGGTAGGTATACGCAAGGCTGACGTCTGCACACGGCACCTAGCACGCAGCATCGCTGCCGACTGACTGGCAGTCACTCAGTGACTGACCGCTGTGCTTATACACTACATCCCTTCTTTATTTTATAATAAATAATAATTGATTACAACTGTTCGTTAGCAAATAATATATTGCAACATTGACATAGATCTGACAATAATAAATTATTCAATATCCAACTTTTATTTTCTTTGTGTTATTTATTATCATTATTGTTGTACAACATGTATTTCCCATTTCTGTACATCGTTTTCACCATCAGAAACTCACACCACTATGTGAGTGCAGGGTTAAAGTTTGGTGTCAATCTGTTAGCCTCAGTTACTTATTATTCATCGATATATTTTTCTGTAGCTAATTTAGAATCTTGTAGCTCCCTTAGTACTGTCCTCATAATATGGTTTCCCTCTTTTCTTTAATTGAATTATAGACCTGTCAATTTCTGTCTCTCACATTACTGTCATTGTTAGAGTGAAAGGTATTTTACTGGAAGTGATTGGAAGCTTCATAAAAAAAATTGATGTTATTCTCGCATTTCACTAAATACAACTCTGTAGATCATAATTATATTTTTAACAAATGTCAAATGTAGCATTGAAAGTAGATTAGCCCAAGCCATTTACCACAGTCGTCTACTTCAATTATCAAAAGTAACAACATATTACATAACTTCTGAAAAATCTTGAGTAAGTCCCTCTATTGCCAAGGCTCACCCAGCCGATATGCATATATTATCCATTTAGTGTCATATGTGTGCATCATATGTGTGCAATATGCATCACCCATACACACCCCAAACTTCACTTCTTCAACTTCATAACTTTCTTTCTCGAGATGGAGACTGATCTCGTATTGTTCAGTATCATGATTTATCATGATTACCTATTTATAAGTACTCGACTGGTACATGACTTACAGGTATTTCCCTAACGCTATCTTGTTTTCTTCAAGACTAAGTGAGAACAAAACTCTTAAATTATTTATAGAATTAACTTTTGCTATTTTGACCTATCGTGATATTACTTTCCAATTTTTTCTTGAGGGTACTTCATTTATATTGAGGGTAGGTCACAAAACTTGAAGGTAATTTGAAATTTTCAAACGTTTTTCTTAAGAATTTTGAGTCATTCAACTAGACATAATAGATATTATATTGACATCATGAGATGTCAATATAATATCTAAAGTTCATACAACTCGCTCAGCGCATTATAAGAACTCAACTTTAAACAATTTTCCTATGTGACATTGTTATTTCCATCTCGTGTCACTAAGAAATAAAAACTATTTGCCAGCCATTCATTTAATGCCAAGCTATTTAATTCTACCACCAGCATTTACACTGTGAAAGTCACAGACAATTTTTGAGGGTACTTCATTTCATGGTAAGATAAGGGGTAAATCTTGAGAATTTGAGTCAATGAACAAGACTTAATTCATGATATCAGTATGATTGTCTACAGTTCAAACAACTCACTCCACGCATTATAAGGGTTAACTTTAAACAATTTTCCTATGTGACATTATTATTTTCATTTATTGTCAGTAAGGGATTCAAACCATTGGCAACCCATTCATTTAATGCTAAGCTATTTTGCTCTACCAGTATTTACACTGTTAAAAGTCACAAGGGTATTTAGAATAGTACCAGTAGAATCTCTAATAATCTTAAAAATAGTTGCTTGTGAAACTACGATCACAGCTGACCAATTTATTGTCTCTTTAATTATCATGTGAACTTGAGTATTCTCTTCATTATCTTAACTCTTGATTCACTATCAGTTTAGTCAGTTAAGTTATGATTCTCTGGGAATTTGCGTTTGCTTCCCAGGGGAGTTTCAGTCGTTGACAAGCACTCTGTGTGAGGATGTTTTGTGAGATGGTGGTCCTGCGTGCACGGTTACACCCACTTACACATATGTACATTCGGCTTAGTAATGTGGCCAATCCAGCTTCTAGATGGAGATCTAGTGCTTTCAGCTTCCACAACATCAACGTCACTTTAAACTTGATAGATCTGTAATACAGAAATATAAGACCGATGACGAGCCTCGGACTGTACTGCTTTAGAGATAAATCTCTAAAGTTGCTACTTAGCACTGTCATTCAACTAGAAATAAGTTTTTTTTTCTTGGCTAAGTCTGACATAATTAAATCGAACCACTTTGTTAACGCATATTCAATAATTACAGTATGAACCTTGCCCTTGATAGGTATTGTTTTTGTATAATGTCGTGAAAAGTATGGAAACTGATAAAATAACCTTTTGGTCATTAGCCATCACTTGATGACGCTAGTTAACTATTTATGTCAATTTTACATGAAAAGAGCGCAGAGAAACACCTAAGGTGTTGTCATTTTGCAGATGGTTCAAGTTGGATGAATATTAGTAGTATGTTGTATCTACGTAAAATAGTTGATTACAACGTCGTGTTTTATTGGACTACCTCAATATACTGAAATTTTATTTCTCAGTGTCTCATTGTCTCTTTACTATGGAGACAAAATCATAACCTTGACATATAATATTTACCTTTATTCTTCGACAGCTCAAAAAGATTAATATTTACATTGCAAGTAAAGATATTACATGGAAATACTACGATCTTCTGAGTCTGTAATTGCTTGTTGCCACATGGATGAATCTTTATTTTTTCAATAATAATAATATATCCAATAAATTATTGTGGACTATATTATATAAGAATTGCAAAAATTTAATATAATTATCATAAAAGCCGAGTCCGTTACCATGGACTCATAACTGCTGTCGTTTGTCATATTTTGTCATAATCTGCACACATATGTGATATGTTCACATATTACATATTATACTCGTCTGTAACGAATTATTATAAAATAATGAATCGTCAAAGACGGAACTATGTCATTGTACATTTCATACATGGTCAGATTCAAAATTACTTCAAAAGAAGTTATGGAATGTTAACACATGAATGGAATAAAATATACCATACCAATAATCACTGTCTTACTTTTATTCCTTACATAATACTTGAATTCTGATGCCACATCATCTCTTTACTTGGTATTTGTAATTCATATTGATTGAGGTAACTTTCTGAAAACCTGCAATTTGTTATTTCATCCCACGATTTCATATCAGTGAAATGGGACCGATTATGATCGGAATCATCTCCATCAGGCATCTCGAATGGGTGTCTTATGAATCATATCCAACAGACATCTTTGGCTTTCAATGACATTCATAACGACATATCCATAAAATATTAATTTGTAAATATTTGCAGCCACTGTGTATGCATGGCTTTTTACAAATGTAACGTTATTACAAGTGTAACATGATTGCGTAGCCTTAAACATTGATTTATAATATTTGCGGGCACCTTGTATGCATGGCTTTTTACAAATGTAACAGTAACATGACTGCGTAGCCTTAAAACATTGATTTATAATATTTGCAGGCACCGTGTATGCATGGCTTTTTACTAATGTAACAGTAACATGACTGCGTAGCCTTAAAACATTGATTTATAATATTTGCGGGAACCGTGTATGCATGGCTTTTTACTAATGTAACAGTAACATGACTGCGTAGCTTTAAAACATTGATTTATAATTGACAGTATATATTACGGTATATTATATACCACTTGTATACAGAATACATTACAGTATAATGTATAATGCTCAATCACCTCGAATGACTTGCCATAGCAGTAATTCAATACATCGATTAGTTTGGCTTCTTCCTCAGAATTCCAAGTCAAGTACCTACTCCATACCTTAATTTATTTTATGATAATTATGGTAAATACCCAATAAATTGAAAACTTTTTTTTCCATTTTTTTTAGCTATAAATGCGTTACAATATCTCTGACATTTTAGACTGAATTTTAGTATTCCACATACTCATCCATCCTTAAATTTTAATATACCTTTTAGGAAATACTCATTATATTGAATAACTTCCGCAAACACTATATTTTAATGTCTTATAATTTGGCTGAACATAAAAATGTTCCACGTCACTTTAACCAGAACTTTGATTTTTCTTCTCGAAACAGCCATCCTTGAGCCATTACGAAAAGTTTTGAATGAAACAGTGAAATCGGTTAAGCTATCAAGAAATACTAAAGTTCATTTTTATTTATACAAACAAGAAGATAAGTATATTACAATAATAACGTGCTTCTTTCGAGCATTTTTTTTTTGTACACAAGGTATAGCATTCTCCTTACGAGTCTTGTTTAAATTTGTGTGCCCCTTACAGACCTTTTTGTACTCAAGGTACATTAAAAAGCTCCTTACGAGTCTTGTTTAAATTTGCGTGCCCCTTGCAGGCCTTATTGTACTCAAGGTACATTAACAAGCTCCTTACGAGTCTTGTTTAAATTTGCGTGCCCCTTACAGATCTTTTTGTACTCAAGGTACATTAAAAAGCTCCTTACGAGTCTTGTTTAAATTTGCGTGCCCCTTGCAGGCCTTATTGTACTCAAGGTACATTAAAAAGCTCCTTACGAGTCTTGTTTAAATTTGCGTGCCCCTTGCAGGCCTTATTGTACTCAAGGTACATTAACAAGCTCCTTACGAGTCTTGTTTCAATTTGCGTGCCGCTTGTAGGCCTTTTTGTACTCAAGGTACATTTACCAGCTCCTTACGAGTCTTGTTTCAAATTGCGTGCCCCTTACAGGCCTTTTTGTACTCAAAGTACATTAACAAGCTCCTTACGAGTCTTGTTTCAATTTGCGTGCCCCTTGCAGGCCTTTTTGTACTCAATGTACAGTAACAAGCTCCTTACGAGTCTTGTTTCAATTTGCGTGCCTCTTGTAGGCCTTTTTGTACTCAAGGTACATTAACAAGCTTCTTACGAGTCTTGTTTCAATTTGCGTGCCCAATCCGGACTTAATACTTGTAACGGGACAAGTGGGATAGACCCGTACAACCTGCGTGAACCTTGACGTAGCTACAATTATCAATAATTATATTTAATTTAATATTGGCTTTAGCGATAAAAATATTAACATATATAATGCTTCAATATTGCTACGTAATACGGATTTTAAGGTATAATAAACTTTTTACATATTACGTGCATATGCATAACACATTGTTTGTAGCTACTTTACAGGTTCTTTCTTAATATGGTTGTATAGGCAATGATCTTTAAGTGAACTGTATTGGCGTGACCACGGAACACAGACACAAGGGCGTGACTATAATAATAATATTGAACTGCTAATTAATTAGCAAAATTACGTCTAAAACTTGTTTAGATAATCATAATCTTTTGAATTCATGGTAGAACGGTATTTGAATTGTGAAAACATTAACCACAGCATTATATTAATAAGTGGGGTAGATTCTCAATCGTTTCTTTCCAAGTTATTGTAAGGGTAACGTCGAGTTTCACGTTTTTATTAAATACCCACCAAATACAAACAAAACTTAGGATATTGTTATTGTGATGCGGTAGCTTTATTTGAAATAAGGAACGAAATAAATTACTCTTTCACATACTACAATTTCCTACAGCAATATCATAGGAAATTTATGGTCTATTTGAAATAGTTACTTGAGGCATGGCCCTTTGTGAACAAAATGATTTGCATGGCCTTCGAAGTATTTAATTAGTTTTGATGCTTAGACAACCATTTTCTGTACAAATATGGCAGTGGTACTTTAAGTTGCCGAGTTATTAAAACGTCAACACTTGAATAATTGTTACTTTCGTGCACGCAATTAGGTATACCCACATATAAATTATGTGGTTGTAATGTAATAATACACTTTACTTACTTAAATGCGAATATAACAGAACATATTCGTTACGAACTTGCCTGTCCGAACGAATGCAAGGGTGGCATTACTCCTTCTTTTTCTCCCAACATTTTTTGGTAATTCCTTATTATTTTTACCGTCGTCGCCACTTGTAGTGTTTAGAGGGTCAATAATACACACATTTTACTCTGTAATGGGTGAGGTAGGTATACGCAAGGCTGACGTCTGCACACGGCACCTAGCACGCAGCATCGCTGCCGACTGACTGGCAGTCACTCAGTGACTGACCGCTGTGCTTATACACTACAACGAGTATAATACAGATGCTTAGATTTACTACTCATATTAGTCATCACTGATTTTCATTGCATTTAAATTATTTTCACGTTATATGTACATACTTCGAATTTATTAAAGGTACTTAATTATTTACGAAATTATTAAAAGATATTATATTATTATAATACAATACAATGTTATAAATAAATAATACTTATATCTACTTATTCTTACACGTTACAAAAATAGTGTGACATACATAATAATAAAAGAGTATCTGTACTACCCGCACACGAGGCAGTCACCATCCAGCCGTCAAGTGCGCGGGTTGTGTTGTATCACTGAAAACCATTTTGTGTTTTATTTCTAATACCTAATCAGGTAAACCTAGACACCACATTTGGCGACCGAGTTAAAAAATAAAACAAAAGGAAAAAGTGTGAGTAATTTGTGGTTCTTTTAAGTTCACAAAATGTTAACCTTGAGTTATCATACGAAAATGTCTGTGCTATTTGAAATATTGGAAACGCGTGCTATGTTTAGTTTTGGAAAGTTTTAAAAGAATCGTATATTTTTACGGAAAAAGAAAAGACAAGAGAACATTTGATAAAATACTAAGTACCTACCTACAAATGCATTTGTGTTCAATCTTTGATGATTCTTGATTAACAAAGTTGATTGTTGAATTAACGAAGGTATTTTCTTAACAAATGCATCTAGTACATTAAATTACATTCCTTATATTGTAGCCTGATATTCGTATTGATAACACATAGGTTACAAAATACACGTATTAATGGTACAAAATAAAAACAATGCGTGTTGGCGCAATAATAGGTAATATATACCTAAGATATTGTTTCATTGTTGTATGGTCGGTATCGACACGGCCAGTTTACTTTAAATGTACAAGCATTGGGATTATTTGGGATCATAAAATGCGATTAAAAGGATCTTGTTCGTGTGATAGGTTAAAAACTAAATAAGTAATATTTAGTTTACAATGATAATTATTAATTATAGTAAGTTGAAAAATGTTTGATACTTCTACCTGCCAAAATGATAATAATAATTTAAAATGTCAATATAAATCCAAATTCAGTCTTCACATTAATATATCAAATATCTTAATAAGATTACCGTAAACAATATCATAGCAATATTGCTATACGGTATCTTCATAGTTTGTCTCAAAAATAGAAGTACTTACTAACTTACTATGTTATTTAAAATAACGCTTCACACTTATAGCCCCACACTAGGATTCCCTGTGTCGTGGGTGCCAAATTTAAATTTAAAGTATAGTACTTACGTAGCAAGTAAATTCAACGATGTTATTTTACTGATGTTATTCTAAGCAATGATATTATAATGTATAAAATATATTTTTGAATATCATTGATTCTAAACAAAATCTATATAATAAACCACAAACAATGTTTGCTGCCATGTCCTTTAGACTGAAACTATCCAACCGATGTGTTCCAAACAGGGTTCATTTGAAAGGCAAATAATGCGAAGATGGTTTGAGACCAACAAAACAATTATCCATATTAATTTGCCCGTACCTATTAGTAGAATATAGGGTGATAGATCCTGTTGTAAGTGAAGATCCTAACCATACATACATGAAACTGTACCTGTTTACGTTTTCGAAATTAAAAGAAAAAACATACATACAAATATGTAATGACTACATAGTATGACCAACGAGAAACGCCCCATGTAATCAAGTCAAATACACTGCAAAATTGTCAGATGAGTGAAAACTCGTCAAGAACATAATATATTTGACATGTGTAAAACATTGGATTAAATAAATCAAGAAGTCATTCCAATTTTAATTATCCTTTAATGCCATTAAAATGATCACGTAGGGGAAAAATAATAATATACATTACAGATTTGATAAACAAATGATATTTAGTTTCTGAGATATAAAAATATGATAATGATAATTAATAAGTATTTGCTTATTTATATCGTATCGAAACGTGTTTCCGATTGTATTGATGGAACATTTCACTAAATAAGCGAGCAATTTTGCATATCGCCTATCTCATTTTGAAAAAATGTATTTTTAACGTTAAATGGACAATTGTAATAATCTAAAATATCGAAGGGACTAAATTATTACTGTTTCCAAATTGCGGCGGAAACGATCTTGCGTATTCCTCGCTAAAACAATAATCAGTATCTCGAAAAAATGCTCTAAAGATTTCGATGAAATTTTGTAGTCGAGGATAAGTGCAAGGTAATCGCAATTATTTGTGTTTTTGAAAAAATATATATATACACCACATGCGTTGGTTACACCATTTGCATAAGTTGATTCATGGTAAAGTACAAACCAGTTATAGGAACCGTTTCACCATGATTACCAAGTAGTTCATTCCGGGTAATATTGTTCCTAACTAAAATCAAGATTGTAAATAAATTTATGTTTTAAATGGATTATACTCTTAAGGTCAAAAACGGAAAAAGTCAAAATTATTTTAACAAAATAATTTAGAACATTCCTTCATTGGCCGGTATAATACTGATTCTACCTGGTTTGTACTAGAATGCAACCTATAAGCTTAGTTTTGCATCTGCTGAATAATATCGTGATGAATTGAGAAACTGAACAAACAGTTAAACCGTTAAGTAATAAAAGGCATTAAAAAACGAAAACTAACTTTCACGTACCTACATAAAACTGGAACGAGATCAAACGACATCTAAATGGAGTAGACATGGGAACCAATAATCATATTATCAGTAATCAAATATTTTGCTGCAAAATGTCTTAAATGTCGTACTAGAAATGCAAAGGTTGAAGCATAAAATACTTATAAACTGAGTCAAATATAGACCATTAATAAAAGGTATTTATGATATCGATCAAGTCAAATCAGTCAAGTACTGACGAATAATAAAAGATATCTGTTATGGTATCGAAAATCAGTCAGGTACTGACAAATAATAAAAGATATCTGTTATGGTATCGAAAATCAGTCAAGTACTGACAAATAATAAAAGATATCTGTGATGGTATCGAAAATCAGGCAAATACTGAAAAATAATAAAAGATATCTGTTATGGTATTGAAAATCACCCAAGTACTGAAAAATAATAAAATATATCTGTTATGGTATCGAAAATCAGTTAAGTACTGAAAAATAATAAAAGATATCTGTTATGGTATCGAAAGTCAGATAAATACTGACCAATAATACAAGATATCTATTGTGGTATCGAACCGCTTTCGAAATCAATGTTGCACTAAACCGTGGGAGGTAATGTTTATCGTATTACGTCAGTTGAGTACTTACACTATTGACCAATACTAAAGATATCAATAATGATATCGAAAACAAAATATGACATGGTCACGAAAACGTCAGTTAAGTACTGACCAATAACAAAAGATTTATAATATTGAAAGAACGTTTTGATAAGTATCGAAACTATTAACTTCTATACCAATTGCCCCTGCTGGTCAACAAATACGAGGATATGGCTATTAATGGGAGGATATGTAAACAAAACGCATAAATGAATGGAATACCATTTAATGTTTCCTATGGTTAAAATACCTATATTCATGTATTAATAATAACGAATCTTATCGTTTTAATGTATTTGCGTGCGAAGTTGTTATTAAAGGTATTCACACGCGCACCTCTTAACGACCGCTCCGAATGATCAATGACAAACCGATATCACTGTACGGCTGTCTAAGTAAATATCTATATATTTGCACATTATCGCTTTATTTTATTACATATCCTCGTAATAAGCCTGAATTAACTTAGTATGAGCCTGAATTCCTGCTAAATGGAATCACAACATTTGTTGTTGTGTACCAGATCTGCTCACTAAATATTGAAAATTCAATAATAATTAAAAACAATCATGTTTGAATAAGTGATTAAACAGTTATCACCGACATGTACAGGACCTACTATTTAATTGTTCCAACGAACAAAAAATATTTATTAATCAATTACAAGTACAAAGATACTTTGGAGTAACTAATAAAATCCTTACTTGAAATGAAACGAAAACGAAATGAAATGAAATGAAAAGAAAATGAAATGAAGTTATAATACGAGTATAATGAAATGAAATGAAAATACATATATTCCAGGGTACTAATTACAGCAAAAAAAAAAAAATAGTTACAAGAAAGAAAAAGAAATAACAAAAATAAATGTTAATAAGTAACACGAGATATATCTTATGAGTATCAGTGCTGCAGCGTGCTGTGTGACCACCGAACAGGCCCAGACCCAGCATAAGCCGTGCTGCACAACATGAGCCGTGTAAGCTCAGCGCCAGTACTTGATACGTAATTGCATTGAAAGTAATGAAGTAATAATTTAATTATGGAAAAAAATGACGTCAATCGTTCTAAGTTTCAAGAATCACAATAATGAATTTCAAGTGTGAAATACAAGTTTTAGAAAATTATAATCCTATTAACATCCCCATGTGTAACACCGCAAAAATGTAAGAAAAGGAAAAAGGGGAATTTGGATATAACGAAGAATTTGAGACCGCTGGGCTTCTAGTTGACATAACACGACGCTCAGGAGCGTTGGTGTTTCAACACTTCACGTACACATTGGTGGTAGACGCTCGAGCAAGAGACGAGATCGAAGCGCTTGATGATACTCGCACAAGCTCATGGAAGTTTCTTTACGTGTATTACAAGCAAGGTAAAAGTATAAAAATGAGTTCAAATTCATACTCTGCCCATAGAATGTGAATATTTCTTTGTCGATAGACTAAATTACTTACAATTAGTCAATGATAAGGTTATAAATTAACTTGGGTTATTCATTGATGCAATAATTTTAAATGAAATACGCTACAGTCAATCAAACGTTAGTCCGGATGAATTTATTCACTTCTTTGATATACCCTGTTTGACAGGTCTGTTTGAATTTCCTGACCAGAACTTGATAACTAAACTACATTAAAGGCCAGGTCAGCACTAAATTTGGAGAAATGCTCTCGTTGTGTTTTGTTGCAGGTCACTTCCAGTGTGAAATATACCCTTTGGTCCAGCCGTGCTACGACGATGTACTGGGTCAGGTGCTAAAAAGTATACAAAATAATCAAATATTTTGTACCTAATAAAAAAGTGTTGTTATGGAGTTTCTTCAACTGGTTCTTCTCCACAACGATAACACATAGCGAACCAGTTACGTTAGGAAAAATAAAAAAATAATAATTAAAAAAAAAGGAAAAACAAGGGAAAGCAGAGAGGGCCGTATATTAAAAATAAAAGAGACTAAATAGGAATAAATCATTATAAGAAAATAATGTTGTAAATCCTTATAATAGTAACTTATTTTTTTGTATATTGTAAAAATAGTGATTTAACTGGACAAAAAAAGGTAATCTTTGGAGATATAAAATGTTACGAATGTTAGAAATAAGTTGTGTACTTTGTTCGAACAAATTATATTTTAATCAAAGCTGAACTTATCAGTTATTTATCAGTGGACAAATTACATAATTAAAATTTTGTTGAAAGGGAGAGATGTGACATACATAATAATAAAAGAGTATCTGTACTACCCGCACACGAGGCAGTCACCATCCAGCCGTCAAGTGCGCGGGTTGTGTTGTATCACTGAAAACCATTTTGTGTTTTATTTCTAATACCTAATCAGGTAAACCTAGACACCACAAATAGGAGTTCGTTTTAGGTTCACGAGAATATCACACCTACTTGCTTAAGTTTTAACGATTAAACAAGCAACTAAGATATCCCTTCTCCGATGTACCGACACAGTTTCAGTCTATTTCAGTATTCGAGTTTATTTTGTAAAGTAAACATTAATATTACAGTACTTCGGGATAATTTGACATTCCTCTCTGCGGGCAAAATACGGGTTGGGTTTGTCGGTTTGTCCCCGACCCCTCGTTTGAGAGCTACATTCTTAATGACATTGTTAAGAACTTCCTACGATATTCTGTGATTGAAGTATGTTACTCATATATATACGAGTATGTACCTATACATCTTAAAGGAGTTACCAATCCAGGTTGCCCGAGTAATGTAGGTATGTGTCCAATTTCTAGCAATTAAATCCTATTTAGGTACGTACCGATTCAGCATTATTTCAATTAATCACAATTTGTAAATTGCAATTTTAATTCTTTATAGCTTTTTAGGGTTCCGTAGCCGAATGGCAAAAAACGGAACCCTTATGGATTCGTCATGTCTGTCTGTCTGTCTGTCTGTCTGTCCGTCCGTATGTCACAGCCACTTTTTTCCGAAACTATAAGAGCTATACCATTGAAACTTGGTAAGTAGATGTATTCTGTGAACCGCATTAAGATTTTCACACAAAAATAGAAAAAAAAAACAGTAAATTTTGGGGGTTCCCCATACATAGAACTGAAACTCAAAAAATTTTTTTTCATCATACCCATACGTGTGGGGTATCTATAGATAGGTCTTCAAATATGATATTGAGGTTTCTAATATCATTTTTTTCTAAATTGAATAGTTTGCGCGAGAGACACTTCCAAAGTGGTAAAATGTGTGCCCCCCCCCCCCCTGTAACTTCTAAAATAAGAGAATGATAAAACTAAAAAAAATATATGATGTGCATTACCATGCAAACTTCCAACGAAAATTGATTTGAACGAGATCTAGTAAGTTTTTTTAATACGTCAAAATCGTAAACCGCAAAAAAATAAAAAAATTCGATCAAAGTTACAACGAACTACAAGAACTTTTATATTATGTTACTTTCTGCTACGGAACCCTTCATGGGTGAGTCCGACTCGCACTTGGCCGCTTTTTTAAAGTAAAAAAAAATGCTTTTTCTTTAATTATTTTTAAATTGCAGGGTTTACATCCACAGCATTGCGTTGGAAGAATCAAATCAATTAACAAAATTAAATGGACTAGGTACGTAATTGCGAGCTAACACCATAATCTGAGAACAATCGCCGCGCCGGTGAATCATAAATGTTGTACAGAACACCATATAATCGATTAAGCAGTTTTGGAGAAAAATGGTCAGATTCGTATGCAATGAGCACAATACTCCAATGGTGAAAGAAAACAGAACATATTTTTGAAATTCAAATAAATTAAATGCTGCACAAAAATCTAATTCCTTACGAACCCGCATAAACCGAATAAGGAACAGAAGAAAAACCGTTAGCTAAGTGCAATAAAATGGACGAAAGAACTATTTTAACACTAATGCTCTTTCCACTTTTAAAATAGAATGAATGATGAATGAACGCCCATTTATCATTCTTTCTTTTAGATGAACGTCTAACTTGAAACGGACATGTACGAACTTGTTAGGCAGAAAGAGATCAGGGATTGAAAACTTTGGAACTAAAGTTATTTTTTGCAAGCTGCTTTTCCTTGCGCGAGTCCATTATGGTTTGAGTACTTTTTAAGTGATTTGGAATAGTTCTACCATTCACTCATTATAAATTTGTAAAGTTCCATTTTAATGCCTTTCTCCGTTCGATTCATCACTTGAAGAAGAATCATGTTCAGTAGCATTTATGCGGTTCACTTTAACTGACTAGATAGAGATGAAACTATGCATAACTGAATAGCACAATATTCACCGATGTTATATTAACTTCAAAAACAGTGCAAATAAGATAAAAAATACACGCTAGCAATAAGCTATACGTTTTAATACTTACTCGATTACTTGAGTATGTTTATAAGTATTATTAGTTAACTATTTATTGTACACCAATCTAAAAATACGTATTATAAAGCACAAAAGGCGATCTTATCGCGAAAAAGTGAAAAGTGCTGTTTGTGAAGGTGATTTTTAGGGTTCTGAAGTGATATCTAAGCCCTTGTAGTTTCGTTATGTTCGTTCATCCGTCTGTCCTTCCGTCTGTCTGTCCATCTGTCAGTCTGTCCGTCCGTCCGTCTGTCCAAAGCAAAGTGCCGAGACTGTTAGCGCTAGAAAGCTGCAATTTGGCATGGATATACATATTTATTAAAACTCCAGAATCGTAGAATAAAATATTGAAAACATTTTTCTTAGGGTACCTACCTCCCCTACGGGTGACCGGAGGATGAATTTTTTATTCGTCGTGTACCCTACATTGTGGGGTATCATTGAAAAGGTCTTATAAAATATTATGAGTCTTTCAAGACCATTTTTGGAATTAGGGGTCTGTTTGCTTGATATTTGGCTTTAAAGTGCTAATTTTAGTTGGATCCAAATGACGCCCTCCTTCCGGCTAAACGGTTGGAGTTGGACAAGTGATAAAAATTCCCAAAAATAGGTTATATGATGAATTTACAAGAAAAACTCTCACGGCTATGTTAGAATAAGTTGTTAATGAGTATTAGTCGATAAACTTACCACTTCGGAACCCTACATTGCGCGTGGCCTGACACGCACTTGCCTGCACAAGCAATGAGGTCAACTGATATGTATTTGTAACAAGTTAAAACACGAGAGCTATTAAAGTGATAAGTTCTTATTAATACCGATTATTTATCACTACTTAATTACGCTAATGTGAACGACATGACACTATACTGTGATTAAACTGGTTTACCGTAAGATTCGTTCAAATCACTGAGGATAAGGTATATTTGCATTGAAGTATTATTACTAGCATATAGAACCGACACTGCGAACAAAATGTATGTCCCAATGAATTCACGCCGATCGGGGGCTCAATTTTGAAAATAGAACCTCCCGGCGGGACACATATTTTGTTCGAGATGTCTGTTCTATGACATTATACTTCAATGTATATTTGTATTTATTTATTGCTTTCATGTATATTTACAGATGTCACAAACAATTTTTAAGCATACATGAGCCCAATGAATTGGGATTGCAATTTAAGTGAGTCGATAATTTTAAACAATTAATTTGCTTCTAATTATACAATGTGAAACAAAATTAATTATAATTATTAATATGCAATGTTAAACAATTTTAGTCTAATTTTTAATATGTATGTTTCAAGTAATTCATGAATCTAAATTATTAATTATACAGTGTCAAATAATAGTCGCAGCATATAGATTAATCTACATTAAGACCTACATATTGTGTAATCCGTCAGATATCCGTAAGTCGGCCTGAGTATCTGAGTCCATCTAAATAATTCAAAATCAGCAGTGTATTCGGCGAGAGTAAATAAAAACAAAATAAAACCAGGATTTCTAAACTTATTACTACCGGTGTTTTTTCGTTTGCATCGCATTTTACAACTACGACGCTGCGGAACGACGTATCACGAAACTCTCTTACCCCATTTACACGCGCGCGCGAGCCACGAGACAATCCGCGAGACGCGCGCGTGCGCGCGCGTGTGAACAGGGCGCTCGCGGACCAGACAGCGGCGCGTCTCGTGGCTCGCGGGCTCGCGTCGGGAGCGGTTTGTTAGGCGCGGCCAAAGGGGCTCGCGCGAGCGCTCGCGTGGTGTTCACACGCGCGTAGGGGGCGTGGCTTACGGACGCGCCACGAGACGATCCGCTACACGCGCGTGTAAATGAGCGGTCTAAATGCGATAAAAAAAAGTTACGACACATAAGCGACAGTTTTCATAACACACAGATTTTAGCATTTGCGTAGGCCTCTTCAATTAAAGGTCTTTAAGGTGGTTCTAATGGCCATAACCATAATTATTAGAAGCATTAAGTGTGCATAAAATTTTCTTATATTTGGCTTGAAAGATTACACACAGATCCCTCTTTCCCACTGGGCACTATGGGCACGTGCCCAGGGCCCCGTGATCGACAGGGGCCCCCTAGTTCCTGCCAGATCGAAAGAAAATTTTATTCGAATAAATCGAGCCTAAATTACTATTTACTATTTACAAAATTTTTTTGTAGTCAGTAGACTACAATACCAATTTACTTATTAGCTTTTGCATAAATCTAGAGGCTTGCTTATCTACTTTCTTTGTTCATTATAACAAAATAGTGTTCTGACAAATTCATAGGGGCCCCATTATCCTAATATGCCCAGGGCCTCCAGTACTTTAAAGACGGCCTTGATTACACATACATAATATTATTGACCTCTCAATCAGGGCTATAGCCATAGCCCTACACGTAATAATATAGAAAAACGCAAACAAAAGTAAAATATGAAAGCATAAAAATCTGTACGTCTATCCCTCTATAAACAGTTGCCAACTGGAGACCGAACAAACACGTTCGTCGTAAACTGTTTATGCCAATAGGCAATGGATTTAGCCGCGCAAAGAATGCGATGTGTTCCCTGTCCTCTACGTGTTGCAAATATATAGCGAACAAGACGATCAGCGAGAATAAGATTCTATCAATCTATTATATTATGAAAAATTAAGAGGATAAGCCTCTTATATCGAATGTAAATCTTTAGTCGTATTAGAGCGGCTTAGAATACTGACTACAATGCCTTTTTGGCTTTTTAGAGAGTAGTAAGAGGCGAAATAAGCCTTGATGTAGGTATTACATATGTTATCCGAAATGAATAACGTAAAAGTAATAATTATAAATACATAGTAAGCAGCTAAGCTTAATAGCATAAGGTAATACGTTATTCGTAAAACCAAGAAAACGCAGGTAAATCTGTAGGGCTATTCTCTAAAATATAAACTCGAAATCGAAGCTCACTCAAGTGAGACTCGAAAGCGAACTTGCATCATCTTAATATGACATTCTCTAATCATCTAGTACGCACTTGCGAAGTGAAGTGAGTCTCGAACTCGAACTTCAAACGACTAAAGATGGTCTCGGTATGGTATTCCTACCGAATAAATATAATTATGTCATTCTCTAATCATCTAGTACGCACTTGCGAAGTGAAGTGAGTCTCGAAGTTGAACTTCAATTTTGAAACTCATCGCGGATTCCGCTGTCGAGTTACAAAACAGAATAGCCTTGCTGATCCTAAAAGGGCCTTTTACACGCGCCACAAAGTACCTGCTTTGTTCCAGCCCCAACAAACATTAACTAAAGTGAATTATTCCTACCTCGTAATTTGATTTGTGTTCCACTATCAATTATATTAAGTGCCTACCTACCCAAGTTAAGAGTTTATAAGTAAATTTACACCAACAACGGCTAGAATCGGCTGTACACTTAAGCAGTTAAGTACGTCAGTGATATATGAGCACCATTCGAGTAGTTTCCAACAAAGTGCTTTGTCGCTAAACGATATATTTGGACCAGCGTACGCTTGGCAATTAAGGCAGGTACCACGTTGTATTTTAGAATAGCCAGTACGAGGTATTGCCAATTTGCAGCGGACCAAACTTCCGGTTTTTTAAGTGCTTTGTCCATTGAGTTATAGGTTAGGGGAAAAATTCATTTGTGTAAAATCCATAAATTAATGAACCTTGAGCAGAAAAACGAAGGATCTTGAAATTTACCTTTTACACAACAACATGATCCAAATTTGTGTCTTTTTATGTACCTAAGTAACCAAAAAAATAAAACGATATTATGATAATGGTTTTTCTTCTATCATCTACCCAAAGGCCGCCTGGAAGAGATCGCTACTCTAGCCATAAGGTCGCCCTTTTGTACTGTACTTTGCTTATAATTTCTGTAGATAACAATTGTGTCGGTGTACAAATAAAGAGTATTAGTATTGTATTGTACTGTTATGGTCACAACAATGACAAAAAGGAAGCTTCACACCATTGAAGTGTTATTACTAGCATATACAACCGACACCGCGAACACGATGTATGTTCCAATGAATTGGCGACGATCGGCTTCAATTTTCAATGGATTCGTTCGATTCTGAAAGGAGACCGGGGCTCAATTTTGAAAATAGAACCTCCCGGCGGGACACACATTTTGTTCGAGATGGTATATTATATTAACATAGGCTATATTATATTTTCAAAAAAATTAGGGATCCTTAATAAAACTCCAATAAGGTGTAAAAAAAAGAAAACCGAAGCAAAGCGAGGGTGGTTACTCGTAAGAAATACGGCTTGGACTCAAAACTCTAAGGATCCAAAACTTAGAGCTAATGAAGACATTTCCAGAGGTGATAAAATTACATATGTACTTATCGCTGTTCATACTTAGGTACATACTAATATAAGTTGCGGTACCACGATATTAAAACAACATTTGCCTAAGATACTTGAGAGCGGATATTATTTCGCTTATATACAAACATGCATAATATTGGCGCAAAACCGTTATTACGAATATTAACATTCTCGGATATTAATGGTATATATTCCTCATAAAGTAATTTCCTGTCTGTTACTACCGATATTATGCATGAGTTCGAAAATCGTGGTAGAAATTGGAAAATTACATATAGACGAAAAGAGATGTAGAAAAAATATTATGTTTAACAAAAGTCTGACCGAAAATCTAATCTGGGATATATTACAATCAAATCCAAGCCGAATAAGTTGGGATAGATTCTAATTTCATTTACCTGGCAGAGTCACTACCAACTATTTCACATAGTTTTGAAACGACAAAACTGACCTTTACATATGTTCATGAAAATCGTTGGAGCCGTTTCCAATAATATAATATACAAGAATAGTTCGTTTAAAGAATTATATCTTCTGACGATTTGCAATAAGGATTAAATATGAGTGTATTTTTGGAGTAAACCTCAAGGCTGACTGAGATGGGTAGAAAATTCATATTTTAAGCTCACGCCCGCAAATGACAGTAAGGGATTATTTTATAATGAGGAATCGCGGAGAATTTAATTAAAACAAAGCTTTTTTACTCAGTTTGCCATATTTTTCATCTACTCTCTCCATTCGTCTTCATATTACGCTGAGGCCGAACTTAATAAATTCTCATTCCCCTATGTACCCGGATACATACTAAAGTAAAATTGATTATGGCCTTTTCATAAGAAACTTAACAACTCGGATTTATAATCTTTGTGAAATTGTTGCCTTAATTAGTATTGGAAATTACCTAGTCTATTGAACTACACATAAGTAGGTACATCAAGAACACCGTACCACAAGGAAAAGAAATTATGAAAGGAGATTATCATGGTATTTCTTGCTACAAAGCATCCATAACTGACATTCGACAGCTTAAATTTAGGCCGCGGAAAATGTCTTATATTATAAGGACTAGCTGTTGCCCGCAGCTTCGCATGCGGAAATTATGCTTATCATATTTGTACCCCTTGCAGAAAAAAAATTAAAAACAGGTTAATTTATATGGAAGTACTTATATTTAGGAATTTATATACTGAAATGTACGATATAATCACAAATCATTCCTCCGGGAACGAATTTTAAAAAATAAACAACATTAGTTAACATTAGTTTTTTCTTTTTCATGAAAAAATTTGAAAAACTCGAAAATTGATGAAATACATGTTCATCAATTAAATGAGGAATTTTTGTTGCAAATTTAAAGCAAATCGTTGATATTTCAAAATATTCCACACTAAGTTTCATCTTGTTTCCGGTGAAAACTTTTAATTTTATCGGGACGAAAAGTTTTTTAAAACGTGATCCAAAGTATGAGGAACAACATAACTAATTTCCGTCGAAATCAGTTCAAGGGTTTTCATGTAATGCCCGAACATACAAACAGACAAACAGAGAATAATTTTAAAAACAAAATTTTTGGTGTTCTAACACGTTATTGATGTGCCCCTAACCGAAATTTTGAAAAATATTATATGTACAGAAAAACTGGCTCTTGAGTTTCATTAGAAAAAAAAACAAAAAGGTCCCGTTATTTCCATCCATCCAGGAGTTACATATCTTGTCTCGAAGTAACACCACCAGATCCTAAATGGATCAATGATGAACTGGTTTTACGATGTCAACATGAACAGTACAAATATTTTTAAAAACGGTTCTGTTTTTTCCATCTGGACACTCCTTCTCCCTCTCCCGCTCCCACTCCCTCTCCCGCTCCCTCTCCCACTCAAACTCTCTCTCTCTCTCTCCCACTCCCTATCCCGCTCCCTGTCCCTTTCCTTCGCCCTTTCACGGTCCCTCTCTCGCTTCCTGTCCCTCTCCCACTTCCAGTTCCTCTCTCGCACTCGGTCCCTCTCCCGCTCTCTGTCCCTCTCCCTCTCCCGCTCCCCGGCCCTCTCCCACTCCCTGTTCCTCTCCCGTTCCCGGTCCCTCTCTCGCTTCCTGTCCCTCTCACCTCCCCCTACCGTCCGTAAAGTCCTCTACACAATTTTTTTGTTTCTCACTATAAGCTTACATATTCATTTTCATATTTCTGAGTTCGAAAATGACAAAATTCTGGAAAAACTTGCAACCTCTTTATTTACCTCTTAGGGGATGAAATTCCAAAAAACCTGTTACAGTTAATTTTTGATTTATTTTCACATTTCTGAGTTCGATATTGACGAAGTTTCGTACAAATTTACATCCCCTTTTACCCCTTAGTGGATGAATTTCCAAAAAAAAACTGTTACAATTAATTTTTGTTTCTAATTATAAGTTAACATATACATTTTCACATTACTGAGTTTAAAATGACATAGTATCTTAAATAGATATTTACAACCCTTTAGTATTACTCTTTATGGGGATGAATTTCGAGAAAACCGTGATACAGTTAGTTTTTGTGTCTAACTATAAGCTTACAAACAAATTTTCATCCTTTTTACTTCAAAACTGATGAAGTTGCCATACTAACTTCCACAACCTTATTCAACCCTTTAGGGGTTGATTTTCCCAAAGAACACATAACCTTTAAATTTTGCTTCTAATTTTGAACTAATATATAAATTTTCATGTTTTTAACTTCAAAAATGACGAAGTTGCGTACTAAGTTCCATCCAAGAAATTAACCCTTTAAGGGATGATTTTCCAAAAAAATGTGTTGAAGTTAACTTTTGTTTAATAAACATACATTAAAAAATTCATATTTATAACTCTAAAACTGACGAAGCTGATTTATATGTAAAAGACTTCCAACCCCTATTTTTAGGGGATGAATTTCGAGAAAGCCGTGATACAGTTATTTTTTGTGCCCAACTATAAACTTATATACAAATTTTCACCCTTCTTACTTTAAAACTGACGAAGTTGCCATACTACTTGCACAACCTTATTCAACCCTTTAGGGGTTGATTTTCCAAATAAACACATAACCCTTAAATTTTGTTTCTAATTTTGAACTAATATATAAATTTTCATGTTTTTAACTTCAAAAATTACGAAGTTGCGTACTAAGTTAAATTGAAGAAATTAACCCTTTAAGGGATGATTTTCCAAAAGAACGTGTTGAAGTTAACTTTTGTTTATTACTATAAACATACATAAAAAAATTCATACTTATAACTCTAAAACTGACGAAGCTGATTTATATGTAAAAGACTTCCAACCCTTATTTTTAGGGGATGAATTTCGAGAAAACAGTGATACAGTTATTTTTTGTGTCTAACTATAAGCTTATATATAAATTTTCACCCTTCTAACTTCAAAACTGACGAAGTTCCCATACAAACTTGAACAACCTTATTCGACCCTTTAGGGGTTGATTTTCCAAAAAAACACATGACCCTTAAATTTTGTTTCTAATTTTGAACTAATATATAAATTTTCATGTTTTTAACTTCAAAAATGACGAAGTTGCGTACTAAGTTAAATTGAAGAAATTAACCCTTTAAGGGATGATTTTCCAAAAAAATGTGTTAAAGTTAACTTTTGTTTATTACTATAAAGTAACATAAAAAATTTCATATTTATAACTCTAAAACTGACGAAGTTGGTTTGTATGAAAGTGACTTCTAACCCTTATTTGTACCCCTTAGGGGATGAATTTCCAAAAATCCGTTCTTAGTGGACGTCTCCTTAGCAGGAACTATCTACCTACCAAATTTCATCTTAATCGGTTCGGCAGTTTCTGAGATTTTTTGTTTAATCAGCGGTGTGTCGCTTTTCAATTTTATATATATAGATTTTACCAAGATACTTTGGCATTACATTTTACAATATATGAGCATTCACACACTGAATCGCACTTAAGGAACTTGAAAACCGGTCACAATGTAATCATGAGCAATGTACTCAGGAGAAAGTTGGCTTTAAACCATTAATGGACCATTACCGTGCACTAGAGCATACTCCACCATGTTGCTCCAGAACGGATTGATGGAGGGGTAAGTGGCCAACCCAAATGTCGAAAATTTTTATATCACCCGATTGTTATCTTAGGAAAACAAAAGGAGTAAGTTACCCTCTACACTTTACCTTTTATAAACAGTTTCCGCTTCACCTTCTGCACGTGTATCTTGTGTATGGAACTTGGCAGTACTGAATCTGATGCAGGCTCTCACATGATATTTTATAAGAAAAACGAATAGTTTTTGATGATGATGGGGTCATCTAGTACTGCAACATTTTTACTGTGTTTACGTAAATTAACATAAAATATTTATAGCAGAACTCTGTGAAAAGGAGAAATAAATTTCCGTGTGTATGTTTGTATGGGTGTATGTCACAAAACGTTTCAGTATTCTGTGAAATGAAGACTAGACTTGTAATTCGTTTCCTATTACTGACTCTTCGTCACTAAAAGCGAAACGTAAAACATTTGATAGTTGATTGTGAAATGAATGTCAATTGAAAATCCTATTACAAGCACGTTAATAGTTCTCCCATAGTCACGTTATGACCATAATATTGTGAATGCCCTAATAAACGTTCTCTTTACTTCGTTTTCATGCAAAGAAATAAATAGGAAAATTTCTCCCCAGTACCCATTGTACAAATTAAGGTCACCAAACAAAGCCTAGCTTTTCTTTAATTCTTCATGCGGATAATTCACAATTACGGGACTAATTAATTAAAAATGGCGCACGAGTGTACAGCAAACTGTAGTAAGGCGTTAATGGCGGGACAGCCAAATACGCTTCATTCATTTCAGGGCCAGCCGCACCAAATAAATTGTTACGATTTTTCTTTGACGCCTCTAGAATGTTTCTTTTCTATGGTCCATGTTACAAAAAATGTCGGAGATTTTTTTTAATGACTCCAACGAAAGGAAAAGGTTTTCAATTAGGTAGGTTGTATTTATTTTTATGTTTCTTACGTCAGAACTCCGTTATTTATAAACCGAATAGCACAGTGTCTTGGGCATATTTTATAAAAGTAGTACAATATCTTGATATTTCCTCCTAATATTTCCTTCCGTAAATTTTCTAACCCGTATATAATTTTAAAAATTCGAGGATTTAGGATCGAACCCTATCTTCCTTGGTTACCACATTGGAACCACAAGACTAGCCATTACTTAAGACTACTTAATAAAATGACATTTAATTTTACGTCCTCATTCAATCAATCTAATATTATAATTGAAGCAATGACATTATTATATAAGCAATGATATTATTAATGGCGTATTTATCGCTGACAGAGTTAATTTACGAACGTTAGCCCCATATCTATACCATAATTCTTGATAAAAAATAACCGACTTTGAAATTAGGGATAACTCAAAAAGTACTCGTCAGAGTGGGACCACATGACAAGTACCAGCTTTTGATTAAAAAAGAATCATCCAAATCGGTTCACCCAGTCGAAAGTTCTGAGGTCATACAAAAATACAGTCGAACTGAATACCTCCTCCTTTTTTGAAGTCGGTTAAAAACTCAGTTTTGATGATGCTATTCATAAGGACACGAGGGACCTTCTCAAATTTGATATGGCGATTTTGATGTGATATACTCATATGTTTAGCGATAAATTTATTGTAATTTCATATACTATTCTTAACTCTATACCCTATGACTTGTACCGCGGCATAAGATTTATTTTCATGCTTCTATTTGCTTACGTCTCTACTCACTTGGAATGCTAAGAATCGCATTTTTGACCTTCTGTTTTCTAGAAAGGGCGTGGGCATATTTTAATGTCTTGACCTTCTGATATAGCGAATTCGATAAGATAGGTTATGTTTTTTTACTATGGTACTTCGTCTTTTTTTTTTCTGCCACAGCATGATGATCGGAGATTAAAAGTTAATTATTTAGTTATGTACAAAATTTGGTATAAAAATGATATAAATACTTTATCCTTTAAATGGTATACAGTTATATACGTATGGTTGAAAGAAAATCGAAAATAAACAAAAAAATACATTTATTGGAGAAACTCAAAATTTTTTCATCTTATAATTTAGCTACGTACGTTTACAGTCTTGATAAGGTACGCCTGGGTAGCTACCACCCTTGAGCATGAGCCAGCCACCAAACGACTCGTCGTGTTCCGGCTGGGGGCTTGAGAGCCAGTTCTTTCTTTCTTTTTCTTCACTCTGTCTTGGCTGACAACGCATCAATGATGCCTTTGGTATTGCTGATGTCCATGGGAGACGATAGCCACTTACCAAGACACTTACGAAGATACCACATTCGAACAAAACAAAGAAAATTAATTTAAATTCAAATTCTTCAAAACCTTCACTAGTAACTTATCGAATACACTTATCTTACTTATCGAACACATAGTTCAAAATTCTCAATTTAAGAGTCACATCAATTCATCTGTACTAAACTTACTGCCGCACTCGGAGTCACACGTTTACACTACGAGTGCGGCAGTTAGACTACAAAACAAAGTGCTACTAAACTAAACAACTCTCTTAGTTTAGTAGCACTTGGCTCTCGCTTGACAACTCTCTCTATAGGACGAATGTGACCAGTGTGTTGATGTTTTACATGGAACAGGTTACATTTTTTTTCGCGATTTCGATTTTGATAGAGAAAGGTGTTAACTTTGATGGTTTGATGGTCAAATTCAAACCCTGAGTATTTCTGCCCACATCTGTTGCATCTGAAATAAACCAGAGTTATGATGACAATCATGAACTAAGTCGGAAAAAGTTAAGATCTTAGGAGATTTTGCAGCAAATGCTAGTAACACGACAATCATCCTTAAAATCCAAGTTTTAAATTGACATAAATCTCTAACTCAAAAAAATTTTTGACTGGTACTAACCATCTAATTCAGTTACGTGAAACACGAAAAAGCATGTAAATCCACCCTATATTTTCCATCGGAGCAAACCGTTACAATTTGGACCTATAGTCACCGCGAACTAAGAAGCCCAATTTGTCGTTTGCCATCACAGTGACATTAGAGATGTACAAAAAAATCGGTTAACGAAAGAAACCAATTTTTACAACAAATCGATTCAAAATTATAAGACCTTCTAATCGATTCGATAATTAAATTTTAAACTAAAAACCGTAATATTTAGGTGCCTAATTACCTATCTACTACCTCCATTGAGCTATCTCGTACCGCATATTTTTAATATGTACCTATTTACGACTTCAATAAAATATTCTTTTATCCATTCGCCCATGAACATCAACAACACCAAAAGCATCACTGGTGCGTTGCCAGCCAAGAAAGAGAAGAAAAAGAAAGAAAGATAGATCATGATAGAATGAAAGTCCCGCTCAGTTTCATAATAATATTTTGACATAATATTATATTATGAGTGTCAGGAAAAAACTACAGTGAATAAATTTTTGCTTATTTCGTAAGACACATTCATGTATACACAATTATTATTTTGTTGAAAAAAAAATGTTTACCGCAACCTTAAGTACATAATTACATATAACATATTATCTGCAGTTACTGTCCATGGATGGCAAAGTGCCCATACATGATGGAAAACGTCCTTTGTTAGCATCCAATTCATCGTGGTATTATTGGGTACCTAATTTTAAATTCAAATGCAAGCAAATAATTTTTAATAATGTAATTAAATTAATCAATTTTCATTTTTAAATTTCGATTATAGTAATGTATCGATTATGACTGGTTTTATAAACGGTTTCAAGACGTCACATAACCCTATGTCAGTTTAGATTTAGGCTTCTTCATATAAGATTGTTTCGACGTCATATATTTTTATTAAATTTTGCATAAATTATGATGTGATGGGATTTTTACTAGATTTTAACGTATAATATGATTTATAATCAACGCCAATGAAAATGAGTAGGGATTTTTAACAAATTTTGGCAAAATCCTTTGTCCGAAAGTATTCAACTATTCATGTCATCTAAATGAATATTCAATTTCGCTCAAAGACACCCATACAAGGTTAGTTCATATCAATAAATAGCAGCTATCATTATGGGCATCTTAGATAATTTTGACTATAGTCGGCATTGACATATTATTGAAGATGACAAACGTGAAAATACGCAGTATTCCAAAAGCGGCGGTGTAAACGTATTTGACAGCAATCGTGTGATATATGGACGTGTCGAGTAGGGTACTGCGTGTTCGTGTTATTTCAAAATAGAATACGGTAAACTCTGATGACGTTATCCACCTATAAAGCATATTGTTATAAACGACTAACAGTTATGATTGGTAGATGATAGAGTTGTACGGACATTTGATGATTGAGCTGTTGTATCGTTTTCTTTAAAGGAGGAGTTATATTGTTAGCAATGTTAGCTTACTTGGTTATTGATAGCCTTCTACAGATCAGGGATAATACTTCACCAATCCGCACTGGAGCAGCGTGGTGGAGTATGGACTAGGCCTCCTCAAGAGGAGAGACGCGTGTTCAGTAGTGGGCTATTAATGGGTTGAAGCCATCATTTCACAGCTCTTTCTTTATAGTTAGGATTTCCATGAACTCATGCAACCGAACTGAAATATCTTGCGAAATGGCTTTAACTTTTATACCTTTTACCTTTCAGATGTATATGAGCATCGGTAATCGCTCATAAAATCAGCATCAGGTATCTTATTTATTCGTTTAATTTATTTTACTGTTGTGAAACATCTTTACGCGAGGGGTAAACCTGATTTTAGACTTGGTGATCGTGGCGACGCATTTCGATGTTTCACATCTGCCAGCCGTGACAGCCATGACAGCTGTTCTTTTTTTATTTATAATTTTATTACGCCTTTAAAATACAAGAATTGGCCTTAATACCAGAAGCATTCTCTACCTGCCTGAACTTGTTAACTTAAGTTATTAACTTCAAAATAATAACTAACCTAGTTGTTACAAAAAATTACAAATTCTGCTATTTCCCTGCAACATATCTGTGATGTAAGGACTACCACATGATATATTGGCGCGCCATGCCGATAGGAAGCGCCGGTATATTTGATGGTCATAATTTATCTAGCCGCGGCAAGGAGAGACTTTTTTATCCTCTGTCACGTGCGACTCTATTTTATTGCTCTGTTTTAGTAACATACTTTGAAAATAGAGGTTTTATTCGAATTTATGGGATAGAGTTGTGCGTTTGAATATTTTATACTGGGCTTTTTAAACTACTGCTTAAGCGTACTATACGTTTAAAAATATGACAGGGAAAGTTCGTTAAACAATAATAATGTGAGCGTTTCATAATGGAGAATGTTACTAGGTATGCCAAATCGCTTGAAATTTTGTCTCAGTAAAGCCTGTATGTATACAAATACACTAGTTTTTGTTGTAGTCAAAAATACCCAGTAGTTTTGATTTTATAGGCATTCAAAGTTTCGAAAAATATCGAGTCCCGCTAACAGTCACGTGACCGCTTGTGACGTCATATTACAACGCGCCGCGCGGGCCGCAACCAAGTCGCCAGCGGTTGTAGTAGGTGTAATAGCTTGCGCAGTATTTTGTTGTTTTCGTCCGCGTATAAGTTAATAGTGTAATAATAGTAAATATTATTCGATTAATAAAATGGATGATTCATAACGTTTATGCATTTTTTTCGCATTTTAACGTCCTTTGGAACTATAAAAAACAACTTTTCCGGCGAATTGGTAGTTGTATTTTTAACCGACGAAAAAAAGAAGGAGGTTCAGCACAGGGTGGTCCGATTTTGATGATTCTTTTTTAATGGATAGGGTATGCCTTGAAGTTGGTCCCATATTTTTTTGAAAATTTTATTCCCACCCTAAAGTTATGAAAATAGGGGATGATTGATTATTCACCCACGGAATTTTTACCCGTTACCCCAATAACTTTGTACTAGATGATCCTATTTCGATGATTCTTTTTTTATTGAATAGTGTATACCTTGAAGTTACTCTTGTTTAAATTTGGGAACAAAATTTTAAAGCCCTAAAGTTACGAAAATAGGGGATGATTGATGATTTCACCTACTACATTTTTACCTGGTAACTGAATCTACCACCAATAACTTATTATTAATTTTCATAGCAACTAAAAATTAAAATATAATTACTTTTTAACAAAAAATAAAACCAGCGAAAAAACTTATAAGCGAAAAATAAAATGAACCATTTACTATTATAAATTAAGATCCTAAATTAACAGTAAATAAGTAATTTTGAGGCGGTGCCAAACCAATGAAAAAACAAACGGTGAAAATATGTGCGCCGCGCTGCTGCTGCCGTGTGCATTGCATGCCGCTGCTCTCATAAAATGATTTTTATGTAATTAATTTTGGTTGTTTGTTTGGCACGGTCTCAAAATTATTTATTTACTGTTAATTTAGGTTCTTAATTTATAATACTAAATGGTTTATTTTATTTTTCGCTTTCCAGTTTTTTTTCGTCGGTTGTATTTTTCGTTAAAAAGTAATTATTACATTTAGGCACAACATACTGATTTCCTAGTATTTGGATTGGACATTTTTAAAAGTAGGTACATATTTAGGTATAATTTCGAAGGCACGGGCGCGCGACCGCGAGCGGACAGAGTGAGCCAGACTGGAGCGTGTTGTACGATGACGTCACACCATCACCGGCAGCCCGCGTCGTGCGGTTACAACTTGTTTTACTTGTAAATCGGAAACTAATTGACGTATCGAAGTAATTCTTTCACTAGTATTTTTTATTTTTGACAGAGAATAGGGAGTGCTAATAATCAAAATTAGTTAACATTCTTCATTTTCGTCGAAACGAATTAACATACCTACAGGATACACACATAATATTATTATAAATGTCATGAACACGGGTCGGTACAGATAATAAATGTGAATGGAATTAAATAACCCAAAGCGGTGAAGTTAGGCAGAGGGGTATGGAGTCTAGGACATCCACGATAACAACAACCACCTCTCAAATGATATTGATAATAATTTGCATAACGATCTTCAGCTTCTGAATTCACTCAAGCCAGCTCCAGCCTAACGGTCCATTTTATGATTTGCGACAAATAAGTAAACGGAAGTTTCCTTAAAGATTTTTCAATCATAACAATAAAATGTTTTGATTACTATTAAATGTTAATTACATTAACTTTCAGGGTTCCGAAGTAAAATTTGAACTTTTATTGTTTTGTCATATCCGTCTGTCCGTCCGTGTGTCCGTCCGTGTGTCCGTCCGTCTGTCTGTTCGAAGCAAAGTGCCGAGAAGTTAGTGCTAGAAAGCTGTAATTTGGCATGAATATACATACTTATTAAAACTCTAAAATCGTCGAATAAAATATTGAAAAACATTTTTTTTCAGGGTACCTCCCATAAAGATAACGTGAGGGTGAATTTTTTATCCGTCACGTACCCTATAGTATGTGGTTTCGTTGAAAAAGTCTTTCAAAAATATTATGGGTCTTTTAAGATCATTTTTGGAATTAGGGGTCCGTTTTTGGTTAGAGTCAAGTGTCCCCCCCCCCTGCCAGCTAAACGGTGGAAGGTAAACAACTGAAAAAAATCTCAAAAATAGATTATATAATAAATTTATACGGAAAACTATCATGGCTATGTTAACATTAATAGTTAATGAGTAATAGTCGATAAATTTACTACTTCGGAACCCTACATTACGCGTGGCCTGACACACACTTACCCGGCAGCTCGCCATTTGTACCGAAATGCATGATCAATAACGAATAAATATAAATAAACCAGTTTAAGACTAAAATATATTAGATAAAATATATGGTAGGTGTTAAAGTCGTGATAACAGGGTTTTGCCCAATGATTTGGAAATTATTGTATTCTATACCAGCTAACTTTACGAGACCGATTTGTTGTTTACTAAAATAGATCGAGTATGAAGAACATAAAACAAAATATAAAAGATTTAAATCATATTTACAGAGCCCATATTTTTGTTGTGTACATTTCACACAAGGGTATAATTATTGGAATGAAGATCCTACAAGCTTGCGGCAGAATTGTAATTGGAGAAATTGTCTACTGTCTACATAGACTTAAAATATATAGACGGGCTGTTCCGAACAAAATCCGTGTCACATTTCTCGTACTCACTGACAGCTTCGTGACAGGGCTTCGTTCGGTCAAATTCGGTCCAAGATGGCGGATATCAAATATTTTGCACTAATAATTTTTAAAAATGCAAATTAAAATATAGTTATTTACCATTTATGATTTAAATAAACTCAAATAAAGTTCAAACGTAAATAATGAAGACGTTTTAACTGTGTACAATAAACAATATGCGTTATTATGTGTTCTTGAACGGTTGGGGTTTTTCAAAAATGACATCTACTTGTCTCGCTTGCTCGCAGCCGACTAAAATGCGTTGGCACCATCTAGTCTCAACGTAGGTGTCGAAACTTTTAGTACTGAACAGCTTATCTAGTATAGTATAAACATATAGGTCTATGATTGTCTATGGCAGTGTCAGCTAACGGAAGGTGGGAATTTTTTTTTCAAAAGCAAAAAAATCTTCATTATCATAATATCTTTGTTGAGACTAGTTAATAGAAAATCATAACTCCTTAATAAAAACATATATGCTCGCCAATTGTACCGTAATTATATATTGTGGTCAATAAAGAGTAAATAAATAAATAAATATTTGTGTGTTTTCCGTAATTTACATGAGTTGAACCGTGACACATCTCTCTTTTATTATCATACACATAAACGAGTTATCAAAAACAACAAATAACAAAACATTTGTAACTTAAATGACTGCCTCGGCCAGAATCAAACCCGCACCTGTGTTAATCAGGTTCTAAATAGTGATCAACGATGTCTTGCAAATAAATTACTTCGCAAGCAAAATCCGTATTTATATTTAGTTCTTTCATAGCGAAAGCTTACGTGACTACAAAGGGCTGTTAAAAAGCTAAAAGCTCTTTCTTTAATAAGAGTTATTTTATTTGTCAGTAAAACGTAGGCGGTGACACTTTGTCAATCTTACTGTGTCATTCTTGGCACTTTAAGTATTTAATGAAAATTAGGACATTTTTTAACTTCAATTTATAGAGATTTAAGTTCACTTCGTCCAGTATAATGGCTTTTGGAGGTCTCATCTATCTCTGTATTCAAATGTTGTATATGTGGCAGAAGGGGTATTCTATGGTAAAAGCAGAAAATATTGCAAAAATTATATTTAATATGTAAGAAGTAATATAACAACACTATCATAGTAAAATACTTACTAACAAAAATTTTTACTCAAATTGACTTCGCTTTAACCCATTACAGGCACACTGCAAGGTTCGGGTCTCTCCTAGTAACTGAGATTTATGGCACGGAGTTCTCTTGCCGCCTGAAAATCTCTGACACTGCTTAACCACATAAAAAAAAAGCAAAGCAACAACCCATAATCGTCCCACTGCTGGGCTCGGGGTCTCCTCTCACAATGTGAGGGGTAACAGGCCATAGTCTACCACGCTGGCCAAGTGCGGATTAGTAGACTTCACACACCTTTGAGAACTTTATGGAGAACTCTCCGGTGTGCAGGTTTCCTCACGATGTTTTCCTTCACCGAAGCAAGTGATAATTAACTTCCAATACGCACATAATGTTTGAAAATTAGAGGTGCGTGCCAGGATTTGAACTCGGGCCCCTCTGTTCGAGAGACCAACGTTCTAACCGCTAGGCTATCACTGCTTAACCACATACCGCTATCCAATGATATTTAAAAAAATATAGATACATATACGCCCTTACAAATCGACCAAAAATATGTTCCGAAAAGAGCTACAACATACACACGTTTATCTTTTGTTTCACTACACCAATCACTTTGATATAATACACGAAGGCATTTATCGCTGTACGTCAAATGTCAAGCACTTCTCACAACAAGAAAAGCGTGCGTATCGTCTTGTGTTGACAGAGCGACTATGAGCAGAACGGTCAATTGCCTGTTCTTACGCTCTTCATCGTCGGTGCGCTAGTGACATATCTACCTCTTTTTATATTATAATAATATCATTGCTGCTATCTAATGATATCAAGCCATGCAATAATATCTAGCTGATTTCAGAAATATGTAGTGTTACGTAGCACTGTTAAATGAACTGGGTTGTACATACTCTAAGGACTGTTAACAGAATAGGAATGTTGACACTAACCGCCGTAAATTAATATAAATTTGTGCCGTATTATAAAACGCGATCTAACTTTAATACTGGTTTAAACCGTGAACTAAACAAATATTTTAACAAAAAAGTGTGGTTTACCTAAACCATAGACGATCTATCGTACTTATTTTTAAAGTATTAGTGGTAATATTACCACCTAAAATATAATTCTTTGATTTAATGCAACCATAACAAAAAATACTCATTGGCAAGGGATGTCAAGCGCTATATGTAGGGATAATATGACGTCATTATTCGTATTTAAGGATTAAATGATATTTATTTATGATTTTTTTCATTATTAAAATGTTTATGGATGTCAATATTGGGTCAGATGTGAACCTCTATTTATTTTTAATCAAATCGTTATTAATACTGAATCGTCATAGGTTGACTGGCAGATAATTATTTCCGTCTTTTGTTCTCATACATTTGTGTCGTCAGTGACAGAGGTAGGAACAAGCTGAAAGGTTAAACTCATTCAACCATTCGGAACCTTTAAGATATTCTCTTTAAAGAATAAACATGCTGATTATTTTCATTTGTATCAGCTGTTTGTAATAGAGTAATCCAATTAAAACGGCACTCGAAATTCACTTTGCATAAATAAACCAGAGGGAATTATTTCCGGACGCCAAGTCGAAACGTCTCGTAGCTGTATCAAAGTATTCCCAACCGGGTATTAACTTAGCAACTGCTCAAAATTATGCATTTCCTCCAAATTACTAAGCACAAACTGTCTCGTTTCTTTTAAGGAGTTTTTATATTAATTTGTACGTGTTACTTTGTAGCTGTAATGACGATTGTTTTGTATGTTTAGGATAAACAATCGACCAACAATATTTACAAACTAAACGAGCATTCACGATTTTTATATTTTGCATTTAAAATGTGTAGTTTTCGCGATGATATAATCCTACTCATATTATAAACTATTAAACGGATTTTCATGAAATTTTGCATACAAATACTCTCCACATTGACTTGTAAAGGACTGTACAGTGTTGCATTACTTTATGTTAGTAATATTATAACTTTTATTTTATTACAAGGTTACTAAACCGTTCCATAAACGACAAAGTTATACAACAATTAAAACAACCTTAGTGCTTCACTAAAATGACTGAGCAGACTAACATTATGAAATAATATTTAGCCTGTAAAATAAACTCAATCTGGTTCAGTATAATTCATTTAAATAAGTGTAGTTAGTTCGTGTTGTCAAATAGTTGCCTTTTCCTGTAGTTTGTGTACTGTGTGAATGTGACTTTCGTCATTCTATTTAATTACGTCATTTAATAGCTGTTTTGTGCTTTGCCCAAAGGTTGGTTGGTAGAGAATGCTCTTAGCATTAAGCTCGCCTTTTATACCAATTGTATTAGGTATAATAAAGTTTAAATAAATAAATAAAAATAAATAAATAAAGTCTGTAATGCTATTTGGCACCGTTTATTTATCTTTTGCAATAAATAACAATTATTGGGTGTTTTTGTTACAATGTTAATACGGAATACCAAAATAAAAACTTCCGACACTTGGCTACGAATTGGAGGGTTAATCCGATTTGGAGCAGCGTATGAGTATGCTCTGGGCCTGTTGGTGTGATAAGAATAAACCCAACGATATAGATAAAAAATATAGATGCGTTATACCCTTACAAATCAACCAAAAAATCTGTTCCGAAAAGAACTAAACACACACACGCGTCTATCTTTTGTTTCACTACACCAATTACATTGGTACATGGAAAATAGAAAGAAGGAATTCCATCTCTTTATGTGAAAAGTGTCCGTAAAAACACGTAAAATTACGAGTGGCGCTGCGGTGCTATTGGCGGACACTAGCGGCACTAGCGCCATTTATTACGGGTGACGCTGCGGATGCACTAGGCATAACTCAGCAAACTTCACTCCGTCTACAACAGCTACGTTCATGGTTCGCTATTTGTATCACACTAGCGCCATTCAGAAATGGCCATTATTGGAACCTCTATTTTCTGTAAACAGCTGGACACTTTTTCAACTTTCCCTTCATATGAGATGGCCCTCCTTCTATCTCAATGCTCCATGCATTGGTATAATACAAGAAGGCATTTTAATGCTGTATGTCAAATGTCAAGCACTTCTGATAACAACGAAAGCGTGCGTATCGTCTCGTATTGATAGAGCGACTACGAACAGCGGTCAATTGCCTGTTCTAACGCTCATCGTCGGCGCGCAAGTGACATATCTACCTCTTTTTTACATTATAATATCAATAGTGCATTCATAATGACTATTTGTTACGTACAAACTATAACAACAAGAAATAAGTGACATTTTTAATAATTTAATTAAATTATTATCATATTCATGACATATCATACTATAAGCATATTTATGCCTGCCTGAAATACGTCACCGGCCCCTAACCAGTAAAGTAAAATAAACAATGTCATGAATTATTGAAGGAGGATGGATTAAGCGTTCCCGCGGGATGGAGGTTTATTACATTCATTTCGTTATGCAAAATACTAAAATGCCATACAAATTTGACAAATTGCTTACGTTAACCATACGAATACTTTCTCGCAAATATTCGTGCTCGAGCTACTGACTACTGACGATTCTGACTGACTCTATCCGCGACTTTGCCCGCGTTTTTCTGGATAATAAGTGCCCAATGTCTTATTCCAGACCATGGTTTACCTGTGTGCTAAATTTCATGAAAATCCATTCAGTAGCTTTTGTTAAACATGAAAATCCCTTCATTAGTTTTTGCTAAATTTCATGAAAATAAATTCAATAGTTTTTGCTAAATTTCATGAAAATCCCTTCATTAGTTTTTGCGAAATTTCATGAAAATCCCTTCATTAGTTTTTGCTAAATTTCATGAAAATCCATTCAGTAGCTTTTGCTAAACATGAAAATCCCTTCATTAGTTTTTGCTAAATTTCATGAAAATCCCTTTATTACTTTTTGCTAAATTTCATGAAAATCCATTCAGTAGTTTTTGCTCAATTTCATGAAAATCCCTTCATTACTTTTTGCTCAATTTCATGAAAATCCCTTCATTAGTTTTTGCTAAATTTCACGAAAATCCCTTCATTAGTTTTTGCTAAATTTCATAAAAATCCCTTCATTAGTTTTTGCTAAATTTCATGAAAATCCCTTCATTAGTTTTTGCTAAATTTCATAAAAATCCATTCAGTAGTTTTTGCTAAATTTCATGAAAATCCATTCAGTAGTTTTTGCTAAATTTCATGAAAATCCCTTCATTAGTTTTTGATAAATTTCATAAAAATCCATTCAGTAGTTTTTGCTAAATTTCATGAAAATCCATTCAGTAGTTTTTGCTAATTTTCATGAAAATCCATTCAGTAGCTTTTGCTAAACATGAAAATCCCTTCATTAGTTTTTGCTAAATTTATGAAAATCCCTTCATTAGTTTTTGCAAAATTTCATGAAAATCCATTCAGTAGCTTTTGCTAAACATGAAAATCCCTTCATTAGTTTTGCTAAATTTCATGAAAATCCCTTTATTACTTTTTGCTAAATTTCATGAAAATCCATTCAGTAGTTTTTGCTCAATTTCATGAAAATCCCTTCATTACTTTTTGCTCAATTTCATGAAAATCCCTTCATCAGTTTTTGTTAAATTTCATGAAAATCCCTTCATTAGTTTTTGCTAAATTTCACGAAAATCCCTTCATTAGTTTTTGCTAAATTTCATAAAAATCCCTTCATTAGTTTTTGCTAAATTTCATGAAAATCCCTTCATTAGTTTTTGCTAAATTTCATAAAAATCCATTCAGTAGTTTTTGCTAAATTTCATGAAAATCCATTCAGTAGTTTTTGCTAAATTTCATGAAAATCCCTTCATTAGTTTTTGATAAATTTCATAAAAATCCATTCAGTAGTTTTTGCTAAATTTCATGAAAATCCATTCAGTAGTTTTTGCTAATTTTCATGAAAATCCATTCAGTAGTTTTTGCTAAATTTTATAAAAATCCATTCAGTAATTTTTGCTAAATTTCATGAAAAACCCTTCATTAGTTTTTGTAAATTTCATGAAAATCCATTCAGTAGTTTTTGCTAAATTTCATGAAAATCCATTCAGTAGTTTTTGCTAAATTTCATGAAAATCCCTTCATTATTTTTTGCTAAATTTCATAAAAATCCATTCAGTAGTTTTTGCTAAATTTCATGAAAATCCATTCAGTAGTTTTTATGTGAAAGTATAACAAACATGCTTAGAAACTTTAAAATAACATTATAATATTAGTAGGATATTAAAAGTAACATATAGGGTGCATGTACCTATAATGAACATTCAACCGTTTTAGAGTTTTATAGAATCCTACCTCCGATAAAAATGGAATCACTTGCGTGTCTGGCTGTTTTATTGTCTGCCATGTCGATTTTTTTTAACCTGATTTGAATGAACTTACCGAAATAATTTCAGGCTTTAATCTCTCCTATAGTTATATTAGACCAGCGTAGTTGGCTTTCTAACCACTTTACCATCCGGTGGTAAAAACAAAAGTTTTTACTTAATAAAGCCACAAATACCTATAATAATTAATGTAGTACTAGCCAAAATACGTCTTGTTTGTATTAGTCAGAGTTAGGTTAATTAATAGTAAAACAAAAATTACCACGAGATAAGAGGATTAGGAGAGAAGGCGTTTTAATGGGTATATTGCGATGTGTGCTTCCCGAATTGTTGTCCCGTAAATAGATACGGTACGGGATTAGGAACGTCCCAATTTCTTTAACCAGGACGAACATTTGTACATGTACCTAAGCTAAACGCTAATGGCATTTATGTACGCCTATTTTTCTAAGCCTTATTAATTTTTGTTTCAATGTTTTTTTTTTATAATATTATTTATAAGCTGTAAGGGTTCAAACAAAGAAATAGTGTAATAATACAAATTTATTAATAACAATATTATTTTTGTATTCATTACATTTAGGTTAGTTATTTTTCATTACATTACAATTAGGGACATAATTAAAGTTTTTAAGTCTCTGAAAGTAAAAAGTACGGGTGATCTCTGGGGTATTTCAGTAAAAATAATACGTCACATAATAGATATTATAGCTCCTTGTTTAGTTCTCATTTTTAATAAATGCATAGATCTTGGTGTATTTCCAGACCTAATGAAATGCAGTAAAGTAATACCACTATTTAAAACAGGTGAAAAAACCGATATTAATAATTACAGACCGATTTCTATATTACCAACACTCAGTAAGATATTCGAAAAGATCATACTGAATCAAATGCTTACCCACTTCAACAATAATAAATTATTACATCCGGAGCAATACGGTTTTACTAAAGGTCGTAGTACAACTGATGCCGGAGCCAGGCTCTTAAAGCATATATATGAAGCGTGGGAGTCATCTCAAAATGCTATAGGTATATTTTGTGACTTATCAAAAGCGTTTGATTGTGTTGAGCATGATACTTTACTGTCTAAACTTAGTCACTATGGCGTGAAAAACAAGGCCCTTAACTTGCTTGCTTCTTATTTGAATAATAGGATACAAAGGGTTAATATAAACGATGAAAAGTCATCAGGGTCATCTACTGTTATGGGTGTACCGCAAGGCTCGATCTTAGGCCCTTTTCTTTTCCTTGTGTATATAAATGATTTACCATATTATGTAAATAACCATGCGAACATTGTGCTGTTTGCAGATGATACATCATTAATATTTAAGACTGATAGGAATAAAAATAATTTTGACGATGTTAATAGTGCTCTGTCGCATGTCTCACATTGGTTCACTATAAATAATTTACTTTTAAATGCAAAGAAAACCAAATGCTTAGAATTCGTGCTACCAAATGTAAAAAAAGTCCATAAATCTCTTAAATTAAATAATGAAACATTAAATATAGAGGAATCCACAGTCTTTTTAGGGGTAACCTTAGATAGTAAACTACAATGGGGCCCGCACGTAGCATCTCTCACAACTAAACTCGCTAGGGCTGCTTATGCTGTTAGAAAAATAAGACAACTCACTCACGTCGACACTGCTAGGCTTGTTTATTTTGCATATTTCCATAGTGTTATGTCTTATGGCATTTTGCTGTGGGGCAAAGCAGCCGATATACAACAAATTTTTGTACTACAGAAAAGAGCCATTAGAGCTATTTATAAACTAAAATCAAGGGAGTCCTTGCGTGTCAAATTTAAAGAAATAGGTATACTTACAGTAGCTTCCCAATATATTTATAGTAATTTAGTCTTTATAAGGAAAAACATAACTGCATATAAACAAAATTGTGACTTATCAAATCGACAAACAAGAAGGATGCATCAATTGGCTACCTCTTCGTACCGTCTTGCTAAAGTACAGCGTTCTTTTATGGGACTCGGTGTAAAATTCTATAATAAAGTCCCAAAGCCAATTCGTGACTTACCGGTGGAATCTTTTAAGAAACGTGTAAAAATTCAACTAGTAGGCAAGGGTTATTATAACATAGATGATTATTTAAATGATAAAGATGCTTGGAAATGACCAGCTCGGCAACCAGTTCTGCTCAGGTTAGAGAATACCTATTTTTGTAATAAATATAAGTTTTATTTTTAAAAGATGTGCTGAGGAGTTTCTTTACGGCTTTTCTTCTCCTCCATGACAAAGCACCTTTGCGAAAAGCTGGTAAATTAAAAAAATGACGTGCATAAGTGCATCAGTGATACCTACATGAATAAAAGATTATTTCATTTCATTTCATTTCATTAGTTTATTCTAATGATAAATAAAGATAAACGTATACTAGCAGAGTTGTAGATAGAAATAGCCAGCGTAAGCTAGCCACGGCGTATGGTCTCGATAATCCGGCTGAATCACTTGCGTAATACTTTGTACTAGCCGGCACATATTGAGGCTTTGAGGCTGGCTGCATTGTGACGCATAAATGCGTCAAGTTACCACTGTAAGCGGCCTTGTGTTCGGAACTCAGATGCTCAAATATTCGTTTAAAATGTTATCAATCATGACGTGCCAACTGATGAGAGTGGTAACTATCCCCATATCCCTAACTCACCCACACGTTACATTCCAAGAAAAAACACCCGAATTTTACTACTTGATTTATTTACCAGGCAACAGTAAAACACTTAACCTTTACCACTTTACCATGGAACTTATTATCTGTTCAAAGAAAAAATCTACTCACAATGTCGTGGAATTTTTTTAGAATCTTACATCTGTTTCGCAAGGCTCTTTCATATTTGGCGTACTGTTTTTGTTCAACCTGATATTGTACTAGCTTGAGGGCATAATAAGTATTCTACCTACGCGTACGTAATATTTCCCAAATAACGTTTACGCGGAAAGCTATAAGTTGTAGCTTGTATGAAATAATGAACATGGAATGTTTGCGGATAACTCTCAGTTGGATGATGTGGTGTTTATATTCGTACACAGATTCACTTGTTTCAAAGAACTGGATAATATTTCAAGTTTAAAACAATAACAGATAAAGTGATACATAAAATAGTTAAAAAAAAAAACTTCAAAAAATTTCACTTAAAAGTATTAAAGCAGAAGGTCGCCAGCAAAGCCATGAAATATAGGAATGCATCAACTTCAATGAAATACAAGTGACGATAACAGAACTGAATTAAATGTAAGTATTTGTCCTCATAGATACTTTGGCCCTTTATCCTTCACCTAAAATAGTAAAATTTGTGTTAAGTTTAGCAACAGCTTAAGATTCATATTTTATAGAAACAAAAAAAAATCAGTAGTTAAAAGGTACCTTTATCATTTTATACCTGTGTGCTAAATTTCATGAAAATTCACATTTATAATATTCGTAAGAAGAAGGTTACTGCTGGTTTTATTAACATCAACATTACCAAGGAAGAAAACTTTACCGCCGTATACAAGTTCTTTCATTATAGTGATCGTAGTAAGAAGTTAGTAATTGTAGTAGATAGTATATTGTATCGTGGCTCGTAAAAGCATCGTCCTTTGTCCGCCATGTTAGTAAACCACGCATACTTATACAATTTTGCTCATATTGGGTTCTTGCTTTTATTAAACCAGAAACGATGTTCTCGAGGGCGTAGCAGAAATTTACATAAGATTTTTCGACTTCATATTTTCTTAATTAAATGTCAGAAATATTTTTGAAGTGAAAACTTCTTAAGCATTAGATTTGAAACTCGATGAAACGAAAAAGCGACAGTATAAAGAGACAGACACATAAATTCATAAGATTTAACGTGGGAGAAAATGAGATAAGAAGCATTATATGAACAGTGTTTCTTATGTTCGTGGTTCTCTTTGTGTTACTTTAAAAAGTGCTAAGTTGTATTCATACATGGCGCGAGGAACAAGATAGAAGATTCGTTTTATTGCTGCATAGATGGCGCTAGCTGCGCATTTTATCTTCATATTATGTTAAGAGAGGGCGTTATTTACCACTGCTTTATTTTTATTTTCTAACTTTGCATCACTATGATCATTACTAAAATTTACAATTTTATCGTTTGAATTTCAAACATTTTATTTTTAATTTTTTTGGAAAGTTTGAGGACATTGTTGTCCTCAGTGTATAATTACTATGGAACTAAGTGTTATCTGAAAGGTTGCGGATAACCTTTCCCATAACTAAGTATTCCGATACTGAACTCGAGTCGTTCACAATGACGGTAAGGCTCATACCACGACGATGGTAAAATGCGGACTGGTAGATTTGACATCTGAAAAAACTACGTATGGAGAACTCTTACTTGAACAGGTTTCCTCACGATGATTTCCTTCACCGAAGCAAATGATATTTCATTTCTAATATGTGCATTGCAAAAGACACTTAGAACTTCGAAAAAACCAACGTTCAAACCACTCCACTGACTTTGCCTTTACAAAATGTCCCACAAACATTGCATTGCATAATCCGATTTCTATGTGGTCTTGTTTGTGCAAACTCATTTCGTATGAATAACTTATGCAAAGTAATACTTTTAAAACATGGAACTAGCTGCGAGGATGCAATGTAATTGATATTTTAAATGCAACGAAAGTAGTGCCAGCTTCTAACCACTTCCCTTTCGTTCCTTAACTTACTTTAAGTGTCACTGCGATTCTGTAGCCCTGGTAGTCTCTGCTTGCCAGCTAGGGATTCCAGTTTCAATCCCGACAGAGTCCATTCATGTGGTGGATAATATAATGGCCGTATGTGTAATGACTAATTTGTGTATATTAAGAGGAGATATATGGAATTTATCCTTAACAGAAGTCACTCACGTTCACCAGTTCAATGAGGAACAATATTCAATACATTGGATATATAGAGCTCTAAAACAAAGAAAATGACTTAAGTTTTTTTTTATTTAAACCTTAGTTACCTAAAAAATATCATGAAATAGTAAAAATTTCATTATGTCCCTACATGGTATAGGTACGTCGCGTTTTAAATTTTTGCTACTTTCTTCAATATGTATTGTATATTTACAAAGTTCATTGTATTTCATTCATTAGATGAATTCACGTTCGAAGTAATCTTCTAACTTCTTAAGATTCCTCAGGTCACGTCGAACGTGTGTAATTGACTACATGATACATCATTGACGTCGCGTCACAGACGTTCAAACGTGTACAGTAGGTGATCGTCACGAAACTAACGCGTCGTTTTACCATCATACCAATGTCTTATAACGTTTCACAAATCTTCAAGAAAAAATGCCCACCTGGTTTGCTCTTACAAACGTCCTTCTAGTCCAGCTATACTCAACGTGCGGCCCGCCAGACTTTTGTAGTTGGCTCGGCCCATCTGGGGTTATCGCGAAAACGTAAGAAATCAATACCATTTTTTTTCTTTGTTTTGCGGCCCGCGACAGCATGACCACGTGTTTGTGACGCGTCTGCAAAAAAGTTAATTACCACTGTTCTATTCCATTTTTTAAACGAGTTCTGTATGGTAAACAATGTTACAGTTGATTTTTAATTTAAAATGTATGTGTGTATGTATGTATGATGATTTGTAAATTAAAAATAATCCTGACAAAAAAGAGATAAGCATTATAATGCCAACACTAATTTCTGTTAAGTATTATTTTTTTTACTAATTTAAATTAATGTTTCAATAATAATAAAGTAATACAAACAATCTTATACCAAATAAGACTCGAGTTAAAAAACAGAAAATTAAAAAAACACATCGTTTTAACTCAAGATGTGGAAAAATTACGAATCATTAAAATGGAGATGAGACCTATCATTACGATTAAAATATAAAAACAGCAAAAAAAGCGCTAAACTTGATACCTATACAAACAATTTATCACTAAAACAGCTTTACAACGATTAAACGCTTTAGTTATTTCAGCTATAATAGGTAGTACAAGTTGTTAATAGCTTTCAAACACGTTTAGAGTAACTATGGATTAAATGAGCCCTTGTTTTGACGACAGCTTCGAAATTAAATGTTTTAGAGTTGAATATGTAACGAAGGACGTGTGGGTTAACAAGGACACAGTAATAGGAAACTATTATGCTGTCATGTGGCTTGTAATTTCACGTCATGTTCTGTATTTAGTTGGCATGTAACAAGACTTTTAACTAGTGTCCGACCGAAGCTTCGGCTTCGGCTTCGGCTTCGGCCACCTTCGGCCAAAAAAGCACCTTCGGCCAAATCTTCGGCTTCGGCCAAAAATTTGCCGAAGGTTTGGCCGAAGCCGAAGGTTTGCTAGTTGTCAAATATTGAAATTTACTGAACGAAGCTAGAGCGAGACGGAGAGTGTGCAGAGCAGCAGAGTTTCGCCGCGCCGCCGCACCGGCCCAAACGAAATAACGAATCGCAGTTAGTAAACTAAACGAGTCAAAACAAGTTTGAGAGCGCGTCTTAAAATCTAATAAGTATCTAATAAATTAAAAAAATGTGACTGATTATTTGATTATTTTTGTTAAAATTACTTTAAGTAAATAAATATTTAATTAACATTGTATATTTGAAACTTTTATTTTTGACAATATTTTATTACCTACTTCTATATGTTGGTCACTCGGCTCGTTATTGGGCCAAATCTCTAAAGCTCTCACAATATGTATCTAGTATATTCTGAGATCAAAGTAACTATCGTATTTCTCAAGGTCAATGACACCTTCGGCTTCGGCTTCGGCTTCGGCCGAAGGTTTTGGTGAATACCGATTAATCGGCTTCGGCTTCGGCTTCGGCCAGAATTGCACCTTCGGTCGGACACTACTTTTAACGCTCACGTCGCTTATAGGTCAGAATAATTATACAATTAAGATTTGTAAATCCTTAACGTAAAATTGGGCAAAATGGGCTAATGGAAGGCAAACGATCACGCGGTCGATCACCTACGTGTTGGACAGAAATTATAAAAACTGTCACACAAACTTCCATTTGTATTGGAAAATGACAAGATACAGGTTATTTTTCAATACAAATGTGAAAACATCTATTAAACGTTTACCTAAGAAATTCTTAAATCTCATATCTCACTGCTCGTTCTTTTCCTTACCGGTATTTAATGTTATTAAATTCATTTTAAAATATACTTTTAAATTTGTTCTATCAGTATGTAGTTTTCAATCAAAAGTCTCCCCATCCTCCTTTTTTTATGGAAATAACCGGCAAACGAGCTGACGATCCACATGATGGTAAGTAGCTATCGTCGCCAATGGACATCAGCAACACCAAAAGCATCACTGATGCGTTGCCGACCGAGAACGAGACAAGAAAAAGAATGAAAGAACTGGCTCTCAAGCCCCCAGCCGGAACACGACGAGTCGTTTGGCGGTTAACTCATGCTCAAGGGTGGTAGCTATCCAGGCGAACCCTATGGAGAAATAATAATAGTAATATTGGTATTAACAAACAATTAAAATCAATATTACCAATATAATCCCTCTAGGGGCCCTACCACCAGCTCTGTCAATCTGGCCCAGATTTAGTCGCCTCTTACGACACCCATCCGGCTTTGGATTGGGTTTAGTATTCTAAGCCGCCCCAATACGGCTCATCTTTATCAGCATGCCCCACTTAATAATAACTTTCTAAGAATCCTTACATTTTACACGATCCAATTTAGGAACCTCTGCACAAGGTCTTAGTTTATTTATTTACAGAAAACCCAACATAGGCAACACATTTATGCTTAAAAGCCTTAAATATTTAGTTTACCCGTAATTACTTAAAGTCTGCTACAACGTGCGCAATTTTGAAGCTACACGATAATCAGAATATTATTTTTTATGCCCTGTGACGACACACAAATAGAGAAATACATTATATTTATACATTAAGCGTGTCACGTTCTCTTCGCTTGACATGATTATGAGGCAAACTATCCATTACCTTTAAATTTTCAAGAACTTACCAAAAATGTTGGCTTAAGATTAAACATAGCATGACGTCATAACGATGGCAAGTTATGGGATCAATTTTTCACTCTTGACGTATCTTATCTGAAAGTGGCTCTTACGATTTATCATGCCTTCCCGGGAAGTAAAATTAGACCATATTTCACAAATGGCTATGACTTTTATATTATATTGAATACTAGCAATCTTGCCTCGTTTTCTTTCGGAAACATTACCTGAATGAATCATAAGGATTAAGTTCAACACTTGACGTCTACAATAATTAATCATCAGCACGGACGTAAAAAAAAGACAGACGTAATCCCAAGAAAAAATTCAGTGAAGCACCCATAGGAATACCAACTCTGTATTGGTACAAGTACACACACCCACACATTGACACCATACGGCTACGACATTGACACCATCGCGAATTAAAAATTACAAAATTACGCACACATGGTAAGCGAGCTGTCAGCTGTCAGCTTCACTCTCGATTAGATAAGGCTACGTCCGTTCTTTTTTATGTCCGTGATCATCAGTTAATGTGTACAACCCTATAATCTGCCCACAGCCACAGAAGAAATAATAGTACTTATACAACGCAAGAGTCTTTTGATTCAAAGATCTGCAGGATAGCGTCTTGCTAATCCAGTAAGTGGAGGAGTTACCAACAGGGGCGTAGCTACCGCCTTATCAGCCGTATCAATTATACGGGTCCCCCAGCGTATAGAGGCCCCCATTAACACTCCCAAAAAAAAGCTCACCTGCGGCCTACGACCGCTACAGTTGGCACTCCTTTTATATTTGACAGCTGACATTGAGGGGGCCCCACAACTAATATTGATATGGGGCCTCCTTAGGGCTAGCTACGCCATTGATTACCAGCTAAATTTTAGAAGTTCTTTTGCTGCACAAACTTTAACGCCCCAACTCAAAGTCACTAACGGTTACTTAAATTGCCCCTTAGTAAAGAATCACTATACAAATTCTGTACTAAGGAGCGATTTAAGTAACCGTTAGTGACTCTAGAGTTGGGGCGTAAGACTGCTAAATAGACGATGTTTGTAGAAAAATATCTCATAATTTTCCTGCGACATATTTTATATTTTGTAATCATTACGTTTCCACTCGCATGACATGTGAAATTACCATTATTATGAACTGTAAAATTACATTCAACATCCTTAACTCCCACGGTCCCCTGCAATTGCGCTAGGGATGTAGACCTGTGACGTCAGCGGTCGGTAAATCTGTAGAATTCTCAGCGTGGTTTAATTAAAGAAAGTAGATGAGATGCTGTGGTGTCGCGAGCCTCAGTCAAGGAAACTTAATTATCGAAATTGTAAAGTGTAATTATAATTAAAAAGCCTTCTATCTTCTGCGTCAGTAGTTTGATTTGATACTATGTTGTAACGCGAGCATTAACAAAAATATTGAAATAAAAATCAGTAAATGTCTATACTACAGTAGCAATAACTGAATAATTTATTTAATTTTCATTGACGTATAATGTCATAGAACAGACATCTCGAACAAAACGTGTGTCCCGCCGGGAGGTTCAATTTTAAAATTGAGCCCCCATTCTTCTTTCAAAATCGAAAGAATCCATTGAAAATTGAAGCCAATCGGCGCCAATTCATTGGGACATACATTGTGTTCGCAGTGTGGGTCTATATGCTAGTAATAATACTTCAATGTTAATTTTGGAGTATTTTTTATACGTAATAGGGACTCCGTGTTTGGACGAGTCCAAGCCTATCCCCCTTGTGACAGTAGAGGCTAGGGGACAAATATATTGTATTGAAAGTTTAAAGAAAATCTATGACGTTTAAAAAATTTAGGATGGTGGCCACGCTGCGATGGTCAACTTTTTTTTATTTTGTACAAGATGATAGAGAACCAAATGATTTTTCTATACTAATATATAAAGAGGAAAGATTTGATTTTTTGTTTGCATTGAATAGGCTCCGAAACTACTGAACCGATTTCAAAAATTCTTTCACTGTTGGGAAGCTACACTATCTCCGAGTAACATAGGCTATATTATATTTTCAAAAAAATTAGGGATCCTTAATAAAACTCCAATAAGTTGTAAAAAAATAAGAAAACCGAAGCAAAGCGAGGGCGGTTACTCGTATGTAATCAAATTGCTCGTATACACTTTCGGACCAGATAATATTAGCCACAATCCAAAATATACAAAACAACGTTGTTTTATTAATTACTTAAACTACAAATTCTACATAAAAAAGGTAACATTATTTTCAGAATAAACTGAAAATAAACCGAGCATGGCAATCGCCTTAAGGAAACATCCCGCGACTTATTTCTCATTTGAAATTCTCGCAAATCCTCAGCGACTCCGGGTTTAATTTAGCGAAAAACTAAATAAGACTTTCTAAAGTTCGTATTTCTTACACTTCCAACAAAGAAAAAAAAATTGCACGGAGCCATTGAAGTATAATGTCATAGAACAGACATCTCGAACAAAATGTGTCCAGCCGGGAGATTCTATTCTATTTTCAAAATTGAGCCCCCGTTCTCCTTTCAAAATCAAACGAATCCATTGAAAATTGAAGCCGATCGGCGCCAATGCATTGGGACATACATTGTGTTCGCGGTGTCGGTTTTATATGCTAGTAATAATACTTCAATGCACGGAGCTACATTTCTTTAGACCGTTATCGACCCAGGAAAGTCATAAAGTAATACTGATATAATTTTTATGACCTTGTATCAGACCTTAATATATAATTGTATCAGGATTTCAATTTATCACTTGTGCCAGACCTGATGCATACTCCAGAATAATCTCGAGTAGTATAACTAGAGATAAATATTCTAGATAAATAGTATGCATCACAGATGGCATAGTATGACAGGGATAAAGATTTCTGCCACTAGCGACCACCAATGCAACTACCGACCACACCCAAAGTTACTTAACTCGATCACTTATTGAAATCAACCCAATGTTATATGTATGTATGTATATACCTATTGTATTTATAAGGTTTTCAACTCTGTACAAAACAGTAATTAATGCGACTTTTAAATAAATTGATTCCGCTTTGTTTGCGGCCGCAAGGGAGGTTTAAATTGGCTCTAATAAATTACACTGGGTCTTTAACCTTTAATGAAAAAATATATAACGCTAATGGCCTTTCTCGTCTTATAGAATGTCCATTAATTAACTGCGAAGAAATTCGATGTTATTTTTTTGTTACTATTATGATGTTATTATGATTGTTCAACACAAAAGTTTTATTCTATTCTAGTGTTACTTAACTACAGTTACTTTACAGTAGGGTTGCCAACCTCAAATTTAAAAATAGTGATACATTTATTGTAAGTTTAAATTAGTTATAAAAAGTTTTCTTTACACCAAAAGAAGACAAGTGAAGTTGTCGATCCAACCCATTTGACATTTCCCATTTTCCGACCATTTTTCTCATTTTTTGTCCCCAAAACTAAAACACAACGATTACAGCCAACAATAAGGTCGACGCGACGTTGGCGAGACGCGATGAGGTTGTAATGAACTAGACAATATGGAAGACGTCACAGGAGACACAAAAACTCATGTCTTTGTCTCGTGTTATCCGTCATATATTCAGGCCAAGGCTATAAATCAAATGTTTCACAGTAAATAATAAATAAATAAATTAATAACGCTTCACACTCATAGCCCCACACTAGGATTCCCTGTGTCATGGGCGCCATGAACAACACACAGAGACAAGGACAGTCACATCCAGACTGAGAACAGAAATTCAAACTCATCATTCAAATTTCCGCCTCGCTGGGAATCGAACCCAGGACCCTTGGTGCGGCGATCCGGCATGGTAACCATTGCGCCACACGGGTCGTTACAGTTAATATGAGATCCTACGAGTAGTATAATGAATATTCTTGAGCCTCCGTGATTTAGAGGGAACATTAATTTGTCGGAGGCCTCATAAGGACTTCTAGGAGCAGCATTGTAATAGTACTTAAGCTTATTCTTATCAGGCAAGCTTTTATCTAACAATATACTATCCGTACTCTTATCAGTCAATACCCTCTAATCTAACGGATTGAAACCAATATAAACCAATAAATTAAATTAATATTTTTATTTAACTATTCAACTGTATTCACAATACAACGAACACAAACAATTTAATTTCATCATTTAACGTACGAAATTCTTATGTTTTTGTCAGTTCACCTTCTCATTAATCACTGAAATAATACGCTTTCCCAAGTATGATTTCCAATTAAATTAATTAAACTGTTAAATCATCGGATGATTTGTTGTTAAATGAAATATAATGCGAGTAACGATATTAATTTCACACGATTTCATTGTGAAACTTGAAAGGCTTTAACGCGATCGCTCTTACAAAGCCTCAGGCTATGTGAATATTAAACGTATAAAATTGAGCGAACGTACCTACATCAAGGAAGGTAATACCGTGCAAATTTCGGAACATAAAGTAAGTAAATAAATCCTTAAGTTTACTATCCCAGCCCATGATTTCAAAAGAAAGGATGAACATAATAGGTCATGTGATATAATGAAAGTATCTAAAACGAGTAACCGCCCTCGCTTTGCTTCGGTTTTCTTATTTTTTTACACCTTGGGTTACATTATTGGAGTTTTATTAAGGATCCCTAATTTTTTTGAAAATATAATATAGCCTATGTTACTCGGGGATAGTGTAGCTTCCCAACAGTGAAATAATTTTTGAAATCGGTTCAGTAGTTTCGAGGCCTATTCAATGCAAACAAAAAATCAAATCTTTCCTCTTTATATATTAGTATAGAAGTATAGATAAACATCTAGTAGTTTCTACATGCGCAGACTGTCTTATTTTTATAATTATATGACACACAAAAAACCACTTAACAAGTAACAAGTACTTAGTTACTACTAGCTAGACTTCGTTCTGTCAAATTTTTTTTTTATTAAAACCTTCCGTGTGCCTTAAGGGAGATGTAAGCTAGCCTATCTTTCAAGTTGGATCAAACTGCACACGGTGTGCAAAGATTAAACTCGGTTAAGTAGTTTAGGAGTCCTTCGCGGACAAATAACGTGACACGTAATTTAAATGTAATACGACTAGTTACGCTTGCGGCTTGCGTCGATCCTGAGCGATCGACAAAGTTAAGCAACAGCGGGCGCGGTCGGTAGTTGGATGGGTGACCGCTAGTGGCAAAAAATTCTTGAGCGCTTCCGTGCTTCGGAGGGCATGTAAATCCGTCGGTCCCGATTGTTATCGTAAGATAAGTCTTTAAACTATGTTGGAGGCCCTCGGCGGCATGAAAACTTCCAACACCTGGGTTGGCCACTAACCCCTCCACCAATCCGCACTGGAGCAGCGTGGTGGAGTTTGCTCTAGGCACACGAGGAGAGACCCGTGCCCCGTAGTGGGCCATTAATGGGTTGAAGCCAACTACTTGTTACTTAGTTAAATCTATAAAATAGATACATGGCTAGGCTAGATGTTTTAAATTGCTAAATTACATACAGAATTACAGACTGTCAGAACACTATAAAACTACCAAGATATAAATCTACATTCATACATTCTGAAAATAAATTAATTACTCGCACCGTACACCATAATAGGGCTAAGTGGCTTTAATGAATCCTTGAACCGACGTAAAATAAATACATCAACTGTAACCAGCTAATGGACTTCATAAATGTGCGTGTACTTTGTTAACTCGACTATATTTTAATTCTCTTTGTGTAGAATTACTTTGGGACAAGTGAACGTCCCTTACAAATAGATTTACGAGGTCTTAACTTCGTATGTCATAAAATAACATTTGAAAATCAAATCGGTATTATTTTTAAACGCTTTTGTACTTAAAAAGCCTGAAAGCTTTTTGAACGTGTTTTATTACTAAACCCATGAAGCTTAGGTTTTTTTTTATGGAAGTAACCGGCAAATGAGCTGACGATCCAACCGACGGTAAGTGGCTATCGTCGCCCATGGACATCAACCACACCAAAGGCATTATTGATGCGTTGCCGGCCAAGAAAGAGAGAAGAAAAAGAAAGAAGGAACTGACTCAAGCCCTCAGCCGGAACACGACGTGTCGTTTGGCGGCTGACTCATGCTTACGGGTGGTAGCTATCCAGGCGAATCCCATGGAAAAAATTGTAATAATGGTATTAATTAACAATTAAAATCAATATTACCAATATAATCCCTTGAGTGGCCCTAGCACCAGCAGGCCGGATTTAGTCGCCTCTTACGACACCCGTGGGATTGGGGTTATTATTCTAAGCTGCCTCAATACGGCTAAAATTCTGCGACAATACATTCTGATCCTTCAACTTAAATTACTGATGATGAAATTGTGAAGAAGACAGTGGAATTCTTCGACAGATAATACAAACCTCAACGAGCTTGGATAATTTTTTTGGCTTAGAGTAGTATACATACAATATATCGTCGTTGCGACTTTAAGACCTCTTATGTGTTATGTGCCACTTTTGGCAAAATCACTATTTTACGTCAAATTATTCTACATTTTAAAGCACTATCGAATTTAAAAACTGTCATGTGTGTACGACATTTCCATCGTAATTTACTCATCAAATTCAAAATCACCTATGTGCTTGCTAAACAAAACTTTATCGATTTTTATCGATTCCCTCAAAAAGCTGATTTTTTACACATAAGAGGTCTTAAAATCGCAACGACGATATTTGGTGATGGGGGTGTTTTATTAGAGCACAATAAACAGTTTGTAAAAAATTAAGGTTTTCTTTAGTATGATATAATTTCTTTCTGTCAATTCTCCGCAACTCATTTACTACCTCACTTACTCTTTCCATGAATAAGGTGCAGCGCAGACGGCACACTGTCCGTGACGCACTTTTAAGTGTGTGAAAATAGAACCTTTGCAATTAAATGCAGTAACGCATACGACGCGCAAAAAAGTGCGGCTGCGCGCCATATAAACATTTGTGCGTCCGCACACTCGATCGCACAAAAAGAGCATCGTCTGCGCTGCACCTAACATAGCGAGCATTGGATATAAACAAATCGCTGAAAGACGTCCAACTCCGGCGCTATGACACACTTTTAATTCAGAACAACCTGTCAGTGGTATACATATAAGTTTTGCTGGTGAACAACGAACGAGGGTGTGAAAAACGTTAACTCCTATCAGTTTTGTATAAAACTACAAGCTAGTTGGCTTTTTACGAGGCTTACAATCAAAATAACGCGCTTTATATTAGCTTCACCTGTATGTTTGTTTGTAACTTCTCTTTGAACTTGATTTTGACCCATTTCAACCAGATTTCTTTCAAACTTCGTGGACTTATTGAGGACCGATGAAAATAATAAATAATAGTTTAAAAAACTAAAAAACACGCTTTTATAGAAAATCCAATTAAAAAATAGAAAATAAATTTGAATAAAAAATCGTGTAATTGTAAAAAAAAACGTGGGGTGCTTTTAAAGATATTATCCCTTCTACTCATTGCCACCATGCACGACATTGACACGATTTTCTATAAAAGCGTGTTTTTTAGTTTTTTTTTTTTAACTTTTATTTATTTTTATACGTGTTTCGGCTGCACTATAGGAAAGCCAGTTATAATATATTTTTCGCAAAAACGCGTCGGTAATAATATCTGTTTTAACTGATATCCAAAATACGGAGTACTAGCTCCCATCGAGCAGCTCGTCTGTTTTCATGTTGGGTATTTATTTACATAAAAAATAAATAAATAAAAAATCTCTGCTATCGGTGGTCCGTTAAAACCATTGTACACAGTAAGTACAAAATCGCCCGAAGTGACATTCAGGCGTTATAAATAACGTGGAGTGGACAGAATCGGGACGAATTACCGCCAGGGGAAGAGGTGTCGTTTAAATTCGGAGATTAAAACGGAAAGTACTGGACTATTTGTAAATCGTAAATTATAATTTTGTATACGTTACCTTTTGAAGGTCCAAATAACTCTGTCAGGCCGTTCTGTTCTCTCAATACTCGTATTTAAATTGGATTATTGGAATATGTTGGAATATTGGAATATGTTTCAAATAAGCAAAGACGCCTGGGTGAATTGACCCAGGTGAGTAAAGTCGACGACTGCACCGTTTCTAATAGACTCATTGAGCAAGGTCGCAGTGTTTGTTGTAATCGTTATACATAAACTTAGGGAAACATGACCCTTGTGTTTAAATAACTATTTACTACTATTTTATATTTTGAATTAATAAGATTAAAAATTTTGTCAAAGGAAAATTTTGTATTTATCAGTAGAATTATATTATTTCATTTTATCCTGCCGTGCCCTACCTGGGTTGTGTGTATACTACATAATTTTATAAGATGTGTAAAAACCATCACACACTTATGGCAATAAATAAATAAATAACTATTAGTTGTTTTATTATTATTACTATTTGAATAATCATTATTATTTCGAAATAAGAAATATATAAATATAGTTTTGATAACAAGATATTATAATACAATAAAAAACCAGCCAAATGCGTGTCAGCTCACGCTCAATGTAGAGTTCCGTAGTTGATCGATTATTACTCATTAACTACATGATGCTGGCCATACATGATCAAGTTTGCTTGTCAGGTTTGCAGCGAACTTGATGCGGGATTCAGTTAACTTGACAGTGTATGGCTATCTGGCTATAATATTATAACTTTATAACTATCTCATGCAAACTGGATGCCGCATCAAGTCCGCTGCAAACTTGACAAGTAAACTTGACCATGTATGGCGGGTTAGTTTATAACCTAGCAATGATATTTTCCTTTTCAATTCGTCATTATAATTAAACTACTGCCGTAATTTTTTTTACATGTCCAACACCTACCATTTAATTGGCAGAAAAAAGTGAGTGATCAAAAAACATGCGCAATTTTTTATGTACTGCGTAATTATTCCTTTCGTCTGTTAGTATTTTATCGTTAGGGGCCATCCATAAATTACGTCACACGTTAGGGGGGAAGGAGGTCGATATAGTGTGACAAGGGGTGGGAGGGGGTCCTAAATTTCGTGTCTGCACACTTCAAAATCGAATAATTGTATAGGTAAATATTAAAAAACGATTAATGGAAATAAAACTTATTTCGGAACTGCTGTTTTAATTTAATAATTTCTAGGTGTAAAATTTCATATGTGACGTCACACTAGGGGGGAGGTATCACAAATGTGACCAGCTGTGACAAGGACGGGAGGGGTCAAAAAGTAATGAAATTAGTGTGACGTAATTTATGGATGGCCCCTTAGCACAGAAGAAAAAATAGAACTTATAATAAGTACCGTTAGTTGTATTTTGTAGCTGCCATACAAACATACCTCTTGACACATCAATCGTGCGTCATATTTGTTTGCTCGAATGTGACATGTAACTATGGTGGCGCTAACTGTATCAACATTATAGTCCGGGAGTCTACTGAAAAAATATGCATTTAATAGATGTATTAAAAATTGATATCCGTTATACTCAAAAAATATTTTTAGGAATAATAACATGTAAATGTTTCCAGTTAAGTTAATGTTAATGATAGCAAGATTTATATTTCAAGGGCAACTGTTCAGTGTTCATCGTATCGGTGATGCCCCTGGTGTTAATGATGTCCATAGGTGACGGTGAACCTTTACCATCAGGCGGCATGCCTGCTCGTTTGTCGGTGATTCATATAAAAATGTAACTACAACATTACGACGATAATACATTGCTATAATTTATAATTTTTTGATCATTGTTTTCACCACATTCTGTTCGGAAAGGAACATAAGTGTTCTTAATAAATATGCAGAGAAAGGTATCGTACTTTATGTTATAAATATTTGTGAATATGAAAGTAGTTTAGTAGAAATCTGAAAAAATATTTTTCGTGGTACTGGGGTTTTTATTATACTTATTTTACCGAAATAAAGCGAGGAGGATTAGTGGTAAAAAATTCAAATTTTACAACCCACAAAGTGGTCTCTCTTCTTTCTTTCTTAGCACCGCGTCAGTAATTTTTTGATGGCTGCGGATGTCATTATGCAACGATAATAACTCTTCCTCAAATAATAAACGCTTACAATAGTAAACGCTTACACACTCATACCCCTACAGTAGGTTTTCACCTGTGTCGCGGGTGGCTTGGACGACACATACGAATATAACATATCACAACAACACCCATGACCCGACTACAAATATTTATCCTTCACATAAATATCTGCCCCGGCCGGGAATCGAACCCGGGACCCTTCGCTTCGCAGGCAGGGTCGCTACCAAATAGGCTACAGGGTCGAATAATAAATTTGTTTACTTTTAAGATAAAATAACGACATTTACCGTCACTGCCTCCTGTCCTATTACAGGTCATTTCTTGTCATTGTTTGGTCGATACGGAAAACGTAAATATTGTTACGTATTCCGCTCTAACCACATGGTTTTCAAATACGGTAAATTAATGCCTGTTTGTATTTCTCTCTATGAAAATTTAATATGGCAGTATTACAATAGTTTTGTAAAACAAACAAAGAACTGTTATTTTATGTCATAGAAACATTTCACCTACTGTCCGTTTCTGTTTTCAACTGATTTTCGTTTTTATGTAGTATCCATATCAGGGTTTTTTTTTCTATTGTCAATAATTAAGAGTTTTTTATGGAAATAGCGGGCAAACGAGCAGACGATCCACTTGATGAAAAGTATATATCGTCACCCATGGACATAAGCAACACCAAATGCATTTAATGCGTTTGCATATTTATTGTTAGTTATTAAATTTAATATTGTATAATCTTCGGTATACAATTAACGAATGTATAATGCATATGCATTGTATATGCATTTAATTTCAATAACTTCTGTCAATTAAAATATAGTATAATCTTAATTAAAATCTATTAATTTTGACTCAATCTTTGTACATGTTTAATCTCAATCGCATAATTTTTAATTTATTAATATATTTTATTACTGTATAATTCATTTTTCTTCAATTTTTAAACTATTGCATGGCTTTTATCGCGGGCTTTGAGCGCGGCGAATGTATCAAGAAACTCCGTAACGAAAATAAAACCTAACACCCCCCCATTTTATTTTAATTTTAATATTTTATTCCTGTAATTTGATTGATTTAACTTTTATTTTTAACTACTAGAAGACTGTTATTGTTGCAGTATTACCAAGACATTTACACCTGTAAGTGAAGTAACACTTACAGGTGTAAATGTTACTTAAGTAACTAACCTAATATTGTTACTGTATTCTATATTATACTATTCTTGTCACAGTGCTTACTTTGTTGGTGTAACTTACACAAATAAATAAATATAGAGAGGTAAAAATGTTTAAAAAGGTTTTCCTATACTACTATACTACTAGAACATCTGTGAGTAGTACCTACTACACCCACGCTTTGCCTTGAAAAACCTATTACCTCACGCAATCACAGGCAAAAAAATATATTTTTACGACAATCTTTTTTATCAGGCGTTTTGCAAAGTCTATATTTAATCCAACGATCTTTAATTACAAATCAAAATCTTCGAGAAGACTCAAAATATTTCTCAGAATACTTCGGCATTCAACAATTCGACGAATAAGAAACCCAATTACATAGTGTCGTTTATTAACGCCTTTACAGAATGTTCGTATTGACTTATTGACTTTTGTCTCTTAACCAAAACATAATTTACAAATAGGCAAAGTATAAAACAATAGTTTTATTTAATTTTCATATTATATTCATATTGAGTTTTATCTAAATATGTTCAGTTAAGTGTGATACACCCACTGACCCACAAACAGCCAAAACTACCAAGGAAATAAAGATGGATACTTTAAAACATATTTTAAATGAAGTTAATTATTAAATAATAATAAATTAAACATAATAAACGCTACTTCAAAAGCTTTTTTTCTATTTTAATACACAATAACGTTTGTTCTCTTGAAATCGTAGTGACACCTTAATCTAATATAGAAAAGAAGTCTTTTATATACAAAATAAAGAAGTAGGTACCACGAAGATAAAATTTGTTACATAAATGTTTTGAAATTAATAATTTTGTAACAAAGGAAGCAACGGAAAACCTTTTGAAGAACTTAATAAAAATAACAGTAGGTATTTTTACTCTTACTTTGTAAACGTCGTTTTCTTGTTTCTTATACTTAACAATATCGAATTGTTGCTCTCATCTTTTGCTGGTAATTTTCGGAAACAAATTTAAAATTATAATCATTTTAAATTCATTCAAGTAAACCGAATACTATTATTAGATCTTATTATGTACGCCTCTTTCGAGTTAGGAAGCGGAAGCCCACAATCCCACCTGATGGTAAGTGGAGATTCAGTCTGAGCTTCTTAGTAAAAGCCTATTCACTCTTTTGTTAATACTCGCTCATAAGTAAGCGGGAACACGGACGCTCGCAGTCAAGCTGTTCAAAACCTTTGCGGCACGCATAACGAATGACGAGACAAACCGCGTAATCCGAACCGGCAGCGATATGTTCACGACAAAAGAATGAACACTCGCCGTGCGTCGTATCTTTCGAAGAAGGAAAAAGATTGGGGATTTATAAGATAATCGTCGATGATATTTTTATGATAAATATAACATAATGTTGCTATACTTCCCAACTTAAGTTTAATTTAATATCACATTAATGGACCTGTGCGGTTCCCCTTGATATTTAATTAAAGCGTTTTAACTAAATCGAAGCCCTTTAAATACAAAAACAAATTTAAATCTGTGGTTAACACTACAGCGAGGGCCAGGTACGATTGTAGCCACTAATTAGGACTTTAAGAGGTCCCATTCAAAACACAATGGTAACTGGGTATCTCGCTTTCATGAAAATAATTAGGGGTTAAGACAAATAGCTGCTACATTTCCTCGCAGCCTGAGCACATAGCCACTTACAATTTAATGTCTTTACCTGTTGTCTCTTATAATTGTCACCGTAAATTACAAAACTTATACAGGGGAGAGTTATAACGAGGTGAAATCCCTCGTACGATACATATACCTGGTTGGCAGATGTGTTTTTTTTTTGAAGTGAAACTTCCATATAGACGGGGTATTTGGAGATTACTGTCACGAAAAAGCGTTACCGCGAAGTGACGTAGACGATATATCGCGTGGAAATATTTGAAGTAAATGTAGGTATACTAATATTATAAAGAGAATAAACGAATAAACTCAAAAACTACAGAACCGATTTAAAAATTCTTTCACCATTAGAATGCTACATTATCCCTGAGTAACATAGGCTATATTTATTTCTAGAAAAATTAATTTTTCAGTAATTTTTCTTAATATTATAAAACTTCTATTCCATCTTAAATTTATTTATTTACTTTTTATAACATAGGTAGAATATTATTATTATTTATTATCTTCCCTCATAATTAATTATACCATGTCAATTATGACGAATACGACATACGAAACTGTAATTATTGCGAACTATCAATACAATATATTAAATGACAATTTAGCTCAAATAAATGTACATTTATTCGTCTTAAACAAATCGTTATCAATACCAAATCGGATAATATGACTGTAAACAAGCAGTAATTCGTTGAATTATACCGTGTCACTGTCCAACACAATGGACTCAATATAAACCTGTACACACAGGGATATCATCTAATAGCAAATTAGTATGTGCCCCTCATTACCCCTCTCATTTCCTCGCTATTGCCCTATCAAGTAGATCATCTACTCTAGAGAGGTATCATTCTCATTGTTTATTGCTGTAATTATGAGTAAGTTCTTCTTTCTTCTGTCTATATAGACGCACGTCATAGGGTATCGTCAATTGATGCTTGCTTGCATCTTGCTTGTTAGCATTTTGCTTGTTCGCATCTTGTTTGCTTGCATCTTGCTTTCTTGCATCTTGCTTGCTTTCTTACATGTTGGGTTTGTGGATTTATTTGTAAAGTAGACTAATATTTAATTAATAATAATGGATTTTCGCAAAATTAAGTCTTATACACTTGATCAAGCAATGGTATCTCAGTAATGTGCTAGGGCTTCATTCAATTCATATTTTACTAAAGCGACCTCTATATTTGACGAGAAGACGTACGAAAATTTCAAAATATTGTATTATTTTAATCCTCTCTGTCAGCACAAGTGAACAATAACACTAAAAACAAAGAACCCAATTAACTCAACTAATGGAACTTCAAATTGTCTTATACGAGTTAAACCCAGAAAATACAGTAATAAGGCGACCGCAGACAAAACACACGAGACAGATTCGTATCTAGGCACAAGGTTATTTGACGTCGTCAGTTAAAATATTTGAGGCTACAGTAACTTACGTTGGGATAAGTTTATTATTTCTTGGATAATTTAGAACTAAGTGACTTGGTTACAGAATGATTAGTTTGGCTTTCTGGTCGCAGTTTGACCAAATCTTTGGCGTGATATCAATATATTTTTTACCAACATTATGTCATCCCAATAAATTACCTGTTATTGTAACCATCACTACAATTATTTTATTGGTCACCATCCATTGCTACACCAAAGAAATTGTACACAAGTATTGGGTTGAACTGTTGAGTTGAATTCTCTTCTTGTTCATATCATTAGGTCTCGTGCTATAAATGTAATCAAATGCTGTACCTAATTGGTTAACATTTTTTAGCCTTGGAATTTCAGTTCTCATTGTCCTCTCTGTATATTATTTGTGATCTGCATAATACACGAATTATTTTAATCAGTTATTTCGTACCCTAATTAGGCGCACGCATCAAATCTGTAGTTAAATAGATGTACTTTACAAATGTGTGGGGAGAACATGTTTGTACTTGCGTAAGCAGCACTTTTTATGAAAAAAGAAACCAAAACAATAATGCCCACATATAAAAATTACTGTACAAAAGTGAATACGTAGATAGAATATTACATAAACAAGAATATAATTACATTACTTTATCTGAGAGCTCGAGCGAGTCCATAGAGACAAAAACATAACGAAGCATTCCCATAACTTTTCTCCAAACTTTACTGCCTTTAATATCTCATATTTAAACCCCTATAACTTCTGTTTGCGTATTCATACTAAGTAGATTAAGCATTAATTATTTATTAAATTAGGTGGATTGAGTTTGAGATAACTCACAATCAATCTAAGAGCGATAATTGAAAAAAGCCTATTAAGTTTCTCAAAGAGACCAATTAGCATAGAATTAACAAATATTTGATAGACGTAAAACAATATTCTACCGAAATAATCAAAGGGTTTAAAAATGTGGTGAGTAATAAATTAATTTATTATTATTATTATTTAAAAAAAAACAAGCTTTTATGGGTTAGTGCACTGAAACAAAAGAAATCCATAAGTCGCTGCTTCAATTCATAACTACCACAAATCAAAATTAATCTTTTTTGCAGGAGAGATAAACAAAGAAAAAAAAACTATTTTTTGTCTTATGCTTTCTTATTTTATATCAAATATATGCAAATTATATATTATTAGAAGCATATTTTTAAACAGCATTAAATGTTTTAAGTAGTTTTATAATAAACCGAATGCTAGAGGAGATATAAGTATATAAGTTACTTTTGAATATAAAAAAAGTTTATGAAATATTCTAAATATGGGATAAAACAACCATAAGTCAATAAAATAATTGTATTAATCATGTTTGATCATAAAACTTTTAGGAACTCAATAAAAATCGCCATGCACTTTAATAAAATAACTAAAATGCTATCTAAAACATAATACAAATCAAAGTTTCCCTCAAAATAACAAATAGAAATCTTGAAAACTGTTGCAAAATAATCATCAAATTTTTTTTAAATTCTACTCAAACAATGAAAACATGAAAATAAAATAACAAAATTCGGGACCACTTGGTTAGTAAGTCCAAACTAGCTGCAAAGGAATTGGGAGTGCTCAATAGAGCTAAGCAGTACTTCACGCCTAAGCACAGGTTGATGCTCTATAAATCGCAAATTCGACCACACATGGAGTACTGCTCCCACCTTTGGGCTGGAGCCCCAGTTAGCCAAGTGGATCCGCTCAATCGAATTCAACGGCGAGCTATTCGTCTTGTCGACGATCCCAAGCTTACAGACGGACTAGAATCACTCGAGTTGAGGAGAGATGTAGGCTCTCTCTGCGGATTCTACCGTCTGTACAATGGGGAATGTTCTAAAGAACTGTTTGGCTTAATACCTGCAGTTGGTTTTCGTCACCGCACATCACGGTGTACCAGGTTCCACCAACATCACCTGGATACCTGGCATTCGTCCACAGTTCGGTTCTCACGTAATTTTCTACCTCGTACGTGTAAACTGTGGAACTTCCTGCATCAGTGTTCCCTCTAAGCTATGACATGGGGTCCTTCAAGAAGTCAGAATCAAGAAGTCAAATGTGGAGCTTGAATTACATGTTCTTGTGACTAAAATTTTAGGGTTTTCTACACAGAACTTGGCACCCATTTAGATCTCAATTCTTTTTTTTTAAATTGGCCTTCACTTTACATTAATGTTTTTGATGCGATATCATTACTTTTTGCACAGAAATTATTAGCAGGTACTTATTCATAACGTTACTGATTAATTTTGTTACCTTATACATGAACTGCTATAGTGCTCTTTAACTAAATCTGTCGTTAGTGCGCCGTGGTCCGAAATACCTATTATTTCATTATTTATAAGTAATGATCTTCCACTATCGATGTCCGCTAAATATTGAAATAATAATTAATACTAAATTCCAGTTATAATATCGTAATAATAATAAATACGATAGTCGACTAAACTCTTATTAGTTACGAGTAACCGCCCTCGCTTTGCTTCGGTTTTCTTATTTTTTTACGCTTTGGGTTACATTATTGGATAATTTTTTTGAAAATATAGCCTATGCTACTTGGGGATAGTGTAGCTTCCCAACAGTGAAAGAATTTTTGAAATCGGTTCAGTAGTTTCGGAGCCTATTCAATGCAAACAAAAAATCAAATCTTTCCTCTTTATATATTAGTATAGATATAGATAAGTAGTTTGTGTTCGATGACATAACGTGCCACAATATATTTTGAAACAATACTTCGAATCACTTGAAATTGGTATAATTTTGTGATGTACACGCCGTGTAAGATTAAAGAAAAATAATTTTTCACACATTAAAAATGAAACAACGTAATACACTGGAAATAACGTCTACTAACGAATCACTAATCTGCACGTAAATAATACGTACGTGCTATGCACTTTCCCACAGGTACTTGGGACACTGAACATCTTCCCCCCGTTGAAAGCTTCACAAATTACTAAAACTGATATGTTTCGATTAAGAAAAAATCACGGTGGTATTCCACTCGTTATAATATATCACCTTGGAATCCACATAATGACCACCTTTCATCGCAACATACCTACAATATAGAAACATCCCTACAATTTTATAATTACAATGATTACAATGCTTTGCACAAAAAATGCTAAATTAACGTATCTCAAAAAATTTGACCTTACCAATTAACCTATGTATTAAAACAACTCCGTTTAAATAAAAGCAAAACTAGTGTATTCCTGAACAAGGTCCTTTTAATTTTTAAATGATAATAATAGAAAGTAGTTTTTTAAATTCAAAATAAACTATTTTTAAATACCGTACTTCATATTAAATAACTTAAATGCAAAACGAACACAATGCCTCATAAGTTTATTTTGATAAAAATAAATTATGTTAATTTAGGCATATTTTTGCGCAAAACAACCCGTTTTGAAATATGGTTCTTTTGATTTAAAAATAGTGTCTTACTTACTTGAATCCTCCATTCAAAAACTAAAGTATTCCGAAATATGGTCGTCTTCTGTATAAAATTAATGAATAACACAGGATACATTTCGAGATATGACACTTTTGCACAAAAGAAACGTGCTTTCAATTAGGTTGTCGACGCATAACTCAAAATATGGCGGTTTAGACCATATTTCGCGCGTTCAAAACGAAAATTCAAAAGTAACGGTTGCGTTGTTTTTGTAACTTTAAATGTGAAATCAATGGGTGTCTTTTTTAAATATAAAAATATGAAGGATTACGGTTGTATTTTTGGAATAAAAACATTTTTGCAATTTTCTTATTTGTGGTACTTTTGAATTTAAGCAGCGAAGTGTTTCCCCACGAAAAAAAAGGATGGATTTTGGAACGAATCATAATTTAAAATATTTATATCAGGTATCAAGTATTATTAGATCATACTTATCATAAAAATGGATTGTCATCGAAACCATAGCAATATGCAAATTCAACTTCGTAGGATGAAAGGAAATACAGTCTCATCTGAATGATTGTCATAAGGCAACACGTTAAGTAGAACCAAAAATCTGGCGACTAATTACCGACAAAATTGTCTTCCACTAAAATACAATACAATCAAGCGACCACGAACAAAGCGAGAGACAAATTTGACTGTCGCCAGTGTCTCCACGCGACAACGTGGAGTCATTTAATTAAACGCCACAGTATACCAACCGTCAACAGACGAACTTATCACGGTAAATTGCACTCGCTAAGAATTCCCCGGGGAGCGTTTACTTGTGAGTAATGGTGCCACAACTATGCTTAGAACAAGCATGTTCATCGGAGAATGGCGGAATGAATGCTATGCTATAATATAGATATTTCACTAGCCACAACTGTCTCATTAACTGCTTGGAAGATTCCATCGTGTGGTAGTCCAATGTAGGTAAATAAATAGCTCTGTCCCGCACCAGAATTGCCTGTGTCGGGTGTGCCATGGATAAACATACAAAGCCAAGAACGTAGACACACAGATCGAGAACAGAAATTTAAATTTCTGCATGGCTGTGAGTCAAACTCAGGACCCGTTGAATGGAGCAGTAGTCCAGTATGATAACCATTATACCACACGGGTAGTCAAATAAGTCACCAACGCGATGTCAACCTAGAAGGAAGTGTTGGACCCGCTTTTTCAAGGACCCCATGTAATAATAGCCCAATGGGAACATGTAGGAAGCCCGATGTAGAAAGTTTGTTATTGCATTGAACTATTCTTCAGAACATTCCCCATTTTACTGTACAGGCAGTAGAATAGAGAGAGAAGCTACTATTATCTCAAGCGCCTCCAATACGTCCGTGAGCTTGAGATTGTCGACAAGACAAATGGCTAGCCGGCTCAAAGGTGAGAGCAGTGCGCTCCATGTGTGGGACGTATTTTTACTGTTGCATTTGATAGAGTCACAAATTATTGATTAACATTATAATTCATGTATGAAGAAACTTACTTTAAACAATCTTATGTTTCATTAGGAAGTTGTCGGAGTCAACCATGCAAATTTAGTGTACAAACTTAATCTTCAGGAGTCACATCCGTTCGCTTATACCTACTTACGTTAGTATAAGCCTTATACTAAGCCCCTTGCAGAAAACCAGCGTCTTTTCGTAATTGATAATCCTATTAGGATGTCGCTCTATTAACCAATTTAGCCAATTAAATAGGTCACAAGGTATATATCTATGGTCATAAGTCACACATTCGTGCATTTATAATATACCTACTTGATTCTTCAAATTCTCTACAAAATTTAAAGATTTTTAAAAACTTGTTGATAATATTATTCCAGTGGTCAATAACATGACAAAACATATTGTCACTCTACGAACTTAATTATCCATTCCTGAACTCAAGCCTTTTGATCCTGTTGCATTCTGCTGGGCATTAGACGAAGTACTTAATAGCACCATCGGGCGAAGTCTCATTAAGTCTTAGATCTAACAATAGTAAAAGAATAGATCCTTTGGAGGTTGCTGGGATGTTTACGTGCGGAAGTTTAAGCTTAAGTTACCAGTTTAAGTTACCATCAGTAGGCACGTCAATTTGTTTGCCAAAACAGTTATAATAATGCTAAAAATGTTTGACAGAAATCATGCAATTATTTTAAATGGTGACAGTATTGTGACTTACGCTATTGCACTCATGGGAGCGAGAACTCCTTTTCACGGGACTCAATTTTAACGAGACTTCTTAGTGTCAGCGAAGTTATAACGGTTAATTTTTTCTTGGAAAAATCCCTGGATAGTGCTCAGACCTGGACACTATACGTGTTGGGCTTCGCTCTCAGAAATGCAATTTTATTTACAGTTTCATAGCTATTCAAAAACGATACTTTAAACTGGAGTTGGAGTTATTTGAGTTAATTGGAGTAAATAAAATTATAATTTGTTTCTTAAAAATACATAACAGACACTAACAGTTAATAAAATTTGATTAAAAAATTAAATTAAAGTTGATTAGAATAGTTAAGAAAATTAGATTAAAGTTATACAGTTAATAAAATATGACAAGTAATACTTTACTATAATCCATACTTATATTATAAAGAGGAAAGATTTGATTGTTTTTTTTCATTGAATAGGCTCCGAAACTACTGAACCGATTTGAAAAATTCTTTCATTGTTGGGAAGCTACACTATCCCCAGGTGACATAGGCTATATTATATTTAAAAAAAATAGGGATGCTTAATAAAACTCCAATAATGTAACCCAAGGTGTAAAACTAGTGTAATAAAGATAAAGGACCGGAGGCTGATAGAATCTAATAAAACAATATAAAACAACAATCACTGTAAGCATTACTTCGATTCCTAAATGTTAAATCGTACAAATTATACTGAAACATCGTGAACGAAAGGAAAACGATATTACAATTTCCGCTATACCTCCAGAAAACATTTAGAAACAGCGAAAACTTTCCGGCCTTAAGGGTCAACCACTTATTTTACCTGTTATCTATAAAATGTGATGACAACGGGAATTTTCGCTGGAAAATTAAAGGGAAAAGTAAAAAAGACAAAGGTACAGGGAAGGGAAGGAATGAGAAGGGATTAAAGTAAGTGACAAATCAGTCTGTCACCACGGAGCTTTGTTTTGTTGTTTAAATAAACTGGAGTAAGTACTTGTAACTAACGAACTTATTACGGTAAATTGAACCCGATCAAGCAATCTCTTAACGTAAGGACATTTTCTCGATAAATGAACTATAATGTATCAAGTGGTCTTACCAGTCATTGCAATGCCAAGGGCATCAGCAGCACTGTCACCAAAGAAAGGAAATTGCTTGTGGACTGGCTCTTAAATAGACCATAATATATATATACATATACAACGTTTTCGTCTAAACAATGTACATAAAAATTTTCGTAATTTTTGAGTTTTCAAGATACACCATCTTGAAAACTCAAAAAGTTACAAGCTTACTATGTTGCTCCGTTGTCCTTGCATAAACCGATGCACCACCATGCATGCACCATGCATGTGTTTAAAAATATTAATAACCATTATGTACAATTAGGGGAGGCCTATGTCCGGCAGTGGACCTCTACGGGCTGATGGATGGATGGATGTACAATAATGAATTTAATCATTTTTATCGTCAGTCATTCGCACAAATCACACATAACTTAATAATTGTTTAAAGTGTCCCCCATTTTGCCTTATGCACAAAGCATGGTGTTCCAAGACACTCTTACACCAAATTGCTCCTCGTACCGTCGCATTGCCATAGATACATTATCACCGCACACAGAAATGGTTCGCACCATTTCTGTACTGCACATTACTGTATCGAAAACTCATTATCCAATTTTTTTACGACACGATAATTTATAAGAGGCGCAAGCAAAACGCCATGCTTGACAATCTTAAAACATTGACAACCGAGTAACAGCCTTTTGCAACGCGCGATAAGGAACTTCGTTCCATAAATATCGTGAACAAATACACATGAGATAGTTCTTCTGTTCTCAAAAGCCAGCAAGGGGACCTAGGGTTTATATTAAGAGATTTGAACCTAGCTATCAAAGTCAAGGGCTTATATTCTGAGAGGGGATCCGAGCCCAGCTTCACACATAAGCACACAAGCACAGCTGGCCTCACGGCAGTTTCGGGTTATGATAATGAGTTTTATGTCCTGTAGTGACCTGACAGTATCAGGCTGACACAACACTTCTTTCAATTATTTTCTAGTAAAAAAAGTAAGATTATCACTGTACAGTTACTTGGCTTAGACCCATTGACACCCACTAAAAAGTAGGGTGATTTAAGCATATTTGTTTCTACCTCAGATCCAGTCTACAAGCAAATTCCTTTATAAAGTCTTCGGAATGAGTACCGCAACATACTCATTGCAGTTGAAGCATCAGTTGCTAAACATCAAACACGAGTTGTGCCCCAATTTCATTCGCGTAGACTTAGATGTTCGCGTCTTTAACTTTCCTGTTCTACTTTATGTTGTACTTACGACTACGTGAAGAGTTAGAATGAACACAACACTTCTTTGAACTATTTGCTTTAATTTAAATTATCATTGTACAGGGCATGGGTATCTTTTTATACTAACTAGGCTTAGAGCTCATCGCTCCAACTAACTAGGCTTAGAGCTCATCGCTCCAGGATTGCTAGAATGTTTAGTGGCTAGTGGCCAACCCAGGTTTCAGAACTTTTTATGTCGTCCGAAAGCTTCAGATATAAGGTCGGTCGTGACGTTGCTTCACTCAATCCATCACTTACTTAGTATCTACTTAAGCCGCCACCTGGACGAGCTATAGGGGCTTCATAATATTGTTTGGCACTTTATACTAATTTAGGTTCGCTTCGGACTTTGGTTATACTAGCTGACCCGGCGAACTTCGTTTCGCCTAACAAACTAATTTTTTTTCTAAAATAAAAGTAGCCTAAGTTACTCCTTGTTATATGAGCTATCTGCCAGTGAAAGTCCCGTTAAAATCGGTCCAGCCATTTCAGACATTAGCCAGAACAAACAGATAGACAGACAGACATACAGACAGACAGACAAAAATTGTAAAAAATGTTGTTTTGGTATATGTACCGTGTATACATTCAAATGCACTTAGTAAAAAGCGGTTATTTTAATATTACAAACAGACACTCCAATTTTATGTATTTGTATAGAATAGATGTATAGATGTATAGATTATGAATCGTCTGTTTATTAAAAGTTAGAATACATCCTACAATCCGATAAAATATTAACGCATCACACCCCATTAACGGCCCAATCCGCACCACGTGGTGGAGCATACTAGGGCATACGGCATACGCCACCACACTGCCACGCGGCACGGCGAATTGCTGGAGATAGCACATTATAGAAAATACATAATTATTAAATTTTTCAAGTATTGTTAAAAAAAATGATTCCCAACAAATACATTTCCTGTTATTTTCAATGAATACCTAACTTATTTATTTATTTATTTATTTAACTCTTTATTGTACACCAATAAAATAATACAACACATTCAAGAAGTAGGCAAGTGAAGTAGACAGGAGGTACAAAAGGCGGTCTTATCGCTACACAGCGATCTCTTCCAGACAACCTTAAGATGTGGAGAGCTGAATAGAGTAAGATTAAATGGGGTAAAGGTGCACAAATAATAAGGAGGACATTTATGATAATAAAAACACAAATGTAAGTGAATAGGAAGAAGAGAGAGGGAAGGAAGAATGCGAACTGAATTAATTAGAGAGATAGTGGGCTTTTACTTGATTTTTAAAAGACTTTAAAGTACTTGCGTTACGAATACAGTAGGGAAGGGCGTTCCAGAGACTGACAGCTGTGACAGTGAAGGAATGTTTGTAGAAGGAAGAAGAATGTGCAGGAGTAGCAAGGCGCAGATTTTTTGAGGACCGAAGAGTTCGATCGTGGGTAAGGTGGAGGAACTGGAAACGTGTTTTAAGGTAAGGAGGATAACATGGATTGAATAATACACAGTAGAGAAGAGATAGAATGTGAGCATTCCTGCGGAGGCGTATAGGGAGCCACTTGAGCTTAGTGCGGAATTCCGATACATGATCATATTTCCGCAGACCAAATATGAATCTTATGCACAGATTTTGAAGGCGCTCAAGCTTATTCAGCTGCTCTTCGGTGATGTCAAGGTAGCACACATTGGCATAGTCAAGTATTGGAAGAAGTAAGGACTGAGCTAGCAAAATTTTAGTCGGGATGGGCAGCACATTTTTTAGTCTCTGAAGAGAACCAACTGCAGAAAATAATTTTCTGCTCACATCTGCTATTTGTGGAATCCAGGAAAGGTACTGGTCCATAAATATTCCTAGGTTACGAACCTTGTCGCTGTAGGGAATGATTTCGCCGTTGAGCTTCACTGGTGGTAGCTGAGACTGGTCAATTTTAGTGATAAGCCGTGAACTGCCAATAATTATAGCCTGCGACTTTTTAGCATTTAATTTTAAGCCGTATGTCTGACAATAGTTGGCTATACTGGATAGGTCAGCATTGATAGAGAGAACAGCTTGTGGTAAGTCATCTATGGAAGCTTGTGTGTAAATTTGCAAATCGTCTGCATATAGATGGTAGAGAGAGGAGATACCGGAGCTAATTAAATTTATGAAGATTGAAAAGAGGAGTGGAGACAACACGCCACCCTGTGGAACGCCGGCATTAATATCAGACCAGCTAGAATGTTTATCCTGGATCTGGATACGCTGCCGACGCTCACACAGGTAACTACGGAACCAATCAACTGCAGACGGAGATATGTTGAGAGTAGGCAGGATCCCGAGCAGGATATCAAAATCAACAGTGTTAAACGCATTACTGAAATCCAGTAGCGTCAACACCGTAACCTTCTGGCTATCCATCCCCAGGCGTATGTCGTCAGTGACCTGTAGCAGAGCAGTGGACGTGCTATGGCCTGGTCGGAATCCGGATTGCAATGGGTTAAGTAGAGTGAAATTGGAGAGGTATGAACTGAGTTGTTGATGTACAAGTCGCTCGAGGACTTTAGAAAGAAAAGGGAGTATTGAGATAGGTCGATAATCAGAGAAACAGGAAGGGTTGGTTTTTTTAGGAATAGGTATGACATGGGCCTCTATCCAGGAGCAAGGAAAACATTTATCAGCAATGGACCGGTTAAATATATTAGTCAGGGTAGGGAGAAGGATATCAAGGAGCGGGATGATCATTTTTCGGCTGACACCATCACTGCCGACTGCGTCAGAAGAAATGGAAAGAACCGCCTTCTCAACATCACGAGCTGCAAATTTATTAAATGAAAATGATGGAATATTAGGTTTGGGAAGATTGGAAAGATCTTTCAGAGTTTGTATTTTTATTTTGCTGTCGACATATGAAGACGCAGTGAAGTGTTGATTAAGGTAGTTTAAATCGAGGCTATGAGGGAGTGTGTTTTGTTGAGCTTTCCCAACACCCAAGGTTTTAAGAAACTTCCAGATTCTATTGGGGTCTTCGTTTAGAACTGACTTATGGATATGGCGTCGTTGTACATCTCTACACATCGTATTGCATCGATTCCGCGCGTTTTTGTATTTTTCAAGATTTTCGTCGCTAGCATCCTGCTTATATTTAGCCTTGGCGGTGTTTTTCTTATTCATAATAGATCTCACATCGTCCGAGAGCCATGGTGCAGGGAGATGTTTAATACGTACTGGACGAATAGGGGCATGTACATCAAATAGCTCGGTTAGGAGAGAGTTTAAGATAGCCACCTGTTCGTCTACAGTGCTAGCATTTTCCACGGCGCTCCAATGAATAGTGGCAGCGTCTCGGCGAAGTTGTTCTAAGTTCATCCCGCTAAAATTTCGCTGAAGTAGAATTTTTGACTTAGCCTTTGGAGGACGGATTTTATAGGACAGGTAAAGGAGATCATGATACGAGAACGCATAACTTACTGTAAACATAAACATTATCTTGGAGCTTATTAACAATTTAAGAGTAATTTTATGTCTTTAATTAAACAGTTTCTCGTAAATTCACAGTGAAGATGTTTACAACGAAAATAATTTGTAAATTTTTATTTATTTTTATATTTATAATATCACCGTGACAAACTGAAACATCTATACCTACAAATAAATAAAATTGGAGTGTCTATTTGTAATAATAAAATAACCGCTTTTTACTAAGTGCATTTGGTACATATATCTAAACAACATTTTTTACAATTTTTGTCTGTCTGTCTGTTTGTTCCGGCTAATCTCTGAAATGGCTGGACCTATTTTGATGGGAATTTCACTGGCAGATAGCTGATGTAACAAGAAGTAACTTAGGCTACTTTTAGTTTAGAAAAAAATAGTTTGTTAGGCGATACGAAGTTCGCCGGGTCAGCTAGTTAGTACATAATATTATAAAATTTCACGAAAATGTGTACAATGTAGTCAGCTGACTAATATTCTCAATAAGCAAAACAGCAGAGTCCATACAGAACTAAATTTTAGTTGAAGCACAGTAGACATAATAGTACTTAGTTTATAATGTTAAAGTAAACTTTCTCGAAAATCGATGATCATTAAAATCGATGATGATATTTAATATTAACAACATTAAGATGATGATCAATTAAGCGTCAAGAAAAATAATGTTATCACAGAATTACTTCAATCCCACTTCAGGGCAGGATCAGCTAAACCGTTAGACATCAGAGGTTATTTAAAAGGCATCATGTTTGTAACATGCGGTTCAACGTTGCGGCAACCATTAGTCTTCCGTAAGCACTCGGTGGAGACTTCTTCGTGGTCGTATTATACCGTCATGAGTTTGTTTACAAATATTAAGATTAACCAGCAGTATTATTTGATTCGGGTATTATAGGTAAGTCATTCATAGGTAATATGGTGGTATATTCAATGTGGATCATTGAAGTGATTTACGAAAATACTAGGAACTAAATAATCAAATCAAATGCACTTATAATAACAATAGACCTAAGAAAGATGATGAAAGGAGATGGACAAGTGAAAAAATTCACAAAAATATGATGAATTTACAAGGAAAAGTATCACGACTAGATTAACTTAAGTAGTTAAAGAGTAATAGTCGATAAATTACACTTTCGGAACCCTACATTGCACCTGACACGAACTTGGCCGGTTTTTTTATGAATAGGGGAGTGGAAATAACTTCATCCATGTTATCAGCACAACTTTTGTTTCAATAAAGATGTTGACATTAACTGCAAATTAAATATGTTTAAATTAAAGTGTTAATGGTAATATTTAAACACCTTCAATATTATTCTTTGATCGAATTCAATAATAAATTAAATTTAAAATGTAATGTGATTCTCATTGCCACGTGCGCGTGAGCTCAACCGCCACTTGTGCCTATACGTGATGACATTATTTCAAAAGCAAGTTGAACAGACTTTAATTGACCGCAATTGTATATTGTATCGGTGAATGACGTCACGTGGCTTTTTTGGTGGTATTAAAGTTCAATACTGATTTTTATTCATGATGTTTTAATGAACATTAAAGTTATATCTATAAAATAAAACAGAATCGTAAAATAAATCATTATTGAAAAAATCACTCTAATCTGATTTTCATTACTCGCCAAAAGAAATATACATATTTAAAAGCTACTCAGCCCCTACATAGCTATAGCATTTAAGTATGCATTCTAGGCACAACTTGTAAGAGTGAATTTTCCCTTGTATCCAACTCATATTCCACTAGCGTCCGTTAGAACTTATGTAGCAGCGTCAGCTTGCGGTCGGAATTACTTGGTGTATGCACTTTGGAAATTTTTAACGAGTGTTTTAATGTTATAACTTTGTAAATGTTAATGAACTTTCCATATTTTAACTTTATTAAGTCAATATTTGCAACTTTGCACACATCGCTGACGAATTATTATTTATTGGCAATTAAGTTATTGGTCTCAAGCTCTATTTTTGGAAAAATTCTATAACCAAGTTTTCTCGCAAACTAAGGGGCTTATTACTTATGTCTGATACGTATAATGAGGGATAGATATAAATATCTATTATATCTATAACTAATATATTGTAAACCTCTACTCTTTATGTAATATCCAAATCAGATTAAATTTAGCGAAAAAGATGTAAAAATATTTGCAGTTCCTATTTGCACTGCGGATAAAAAACTTGCGTATAAAAATTCTGCACTTATTCTACAAGTGTTGTTAACGGTGGCCCGGCCCGGCTTGCCGGCATTACTCGTAGTTAAGTGCACTTTGAGGATTCTTAGTTAATGTAATTATTACGATAACTTTGCCTAACTTAAAAACTTCATCTATACTAATATATAAAGAGGAAAGATTTGATTTTTTGTTTGCATTGAATAGGCTCCGAAACTACTGAACCGATTTGGAAAATTCCTTCACTGTTCGGAAGCTACACTATCCCCGAGTAACATAGACTATATTATATTTTCAAAAAAATCAGGGATCCTTAATAAAAGTCAAATAATGTAACCCAAGGTGTAAAAAAATAAGAAAACCGAAGCAAAGCGAGGGCGGTTACTCGTACATCATAAAGTAAAATTTCATAAATCTGACCATACACGATCAAGTGTACTTATCAAGTTTGCAGTTTGACTTGATGCGGCATCCAGTTTGCATGAGATAGCTATACTATAGCCAGATAGCCACACCGTCAAGTTTCCTTGTTTTTAACTTTTAAAGTAAACATGCTGGCGCTCATGTGAGGATGCACTTATTCATATTTTGCTAAGCTGTTTGTTGTGGATTTTAATAAAAAATATACCAATGAATAATAGCCGACTTCAACGAATTGTTCAATGATAACCACTAAAATTATCACTAAACTTATGTATAAAAATCACCGTTTACCTTTTATATTTGAAGAGATCTCTCAATTCCTCAAAGATCCCATTATCAGATTTAAACTTGGATATAGATATATGAAACCGATCTCGAATCTCTTTTTTCCCTTTTAAGAGGTAGAAAATATTAAAAAAGTACAACTGAATTGAAAACCTGCCTGGTTAGCTACCATCCTTATGCTTGAGTGAGTTCCAGCTGGGGCTGGGAGCCAGTTCTTTCTTTTTTTTGCATCAGATGGATCGTAAAAAGTTCAACAAAAAAACTCATTAAAAACCGCATCCCAATTTATTCAGCCGTGTTTGATATTATCAGAAACAAACGCATAAACATAATATTTACTAAGATTGACTAGTTACAGCTTTATTATAATGTAGAAAGTAGGTATAATAGAGCAGATTAAATATTACAATTAATAGAACAATCTTCAACAATCCACGTTACAAGCTTTTTTTTCTTTACAAACTGATAAAAATCCCGCCCAAAACCAACATTGCTTTCTCGATCACTTTACGATCGATACAAGCCTTTGGGCTACGAGCGGGCGGTCTGTTACAGGGTTACCAACTATCCGGCTTTTGCCTAGCTTTTGAATTTGTCCGGCTTTGATGACGGTATGCCGTCATATTGGACTCATATAACATAAAAGTTTGTTACCATATAGAAAAAAATAACATGAAAGTAACGTAAAAATATAAAAGTACAAGTAACATAAAATTAACGTTAAAGTAACATAAAAGTAAAAGACTTAAATTTACGGTACTTTAATGTACCTGTAATTAAAAACTTCCGTAATTTAGAGCTCCTATTAAAAGATTATATTTACGAAATAATCTGTCGATTAAAGTACAAGTAATTCCTCAACCATTACGCTTCCCGCCCACGTCCGATAATCGGTGACCGATTTTTTGTAGGAGAAAAATAGAACGTACAGATAGCAATACTGCAACGCACACGTCCTACAAAAAGTCGGTCAGAAATAATATGGCAGGAAAAATCGGCCTGATTATCTGTCCTACAAAAAGTCTGACGTGGGCGGGAAGCGTTAAACTGATTTGTCTAACGAACTGTTTTAAAGAAACGTCACTTTTTAAATTTAGGGTGTTGAAAGACGATTTCGCGCTACCCTTAGAAATGTCCAGATATTTTTTAATATCGAACTAATTTTCCGTTTCAGAGTTGGGCACCCTAGTTATAGTTTACTGTAACTATGTTTATTTAATAAAGGCGGACTTCCTGTGTCGCAGTGACTACATAATGATGTTATAACGGACTACAGTTTAAATAATTATTATTTGTGTCGGTAGTAATGTAATGTAATGTAACGTTTGAAACTATTAAGCCGATATAAATAAATAAAATACAGTATTAAAGTTTATTTTTTATGTAATTTACTAACGAAGCGAATATAGTGGGTACATCATATGATAAAAGAAATATCAGGCATTCTTATTCATCGTTATGAAGTAGCCTTCTCCTAGATTAGAGGTGGGTTACTCATGCTTGGTGGTCACGTTGTTTCCCGGCTAGTTAAGTATTAAATGCCACCCTACTTCTAGAATCAACCATGAAATACTCGTATTTCAACATGTACGGTTAAAATGCCACAGTACCATCCAGTTCAAAAGCAGCTTCCCCGCTATTTTTTCGTCCGACAACGCATTGTTACCTTTGGTGTCCATGAGCTATGATCTCACTTACCAATTAGTCAATTATTCTTGTATCAGGCTGCTATTGCATTAATAAAACGTTTTACTCTGTAAATTTCACTCTATTTTCACAGTGAAATAAAATTTCACATGAAACTTCAAAGCTATAAGTATACTTTTACTGCAAATATGTGGCGTACATATCTCGTTGAAATAAAACTGCGCTAGAGGATATTTTTCCAACAAGTCCCGGATTTACGAGATAAGCTAAGTACTAGCATCAGTTTCTATCACGATCGACGTTAGCTACTACAGATATTATTATACTCTCAGAGTACAATATTTAAGAGTTGGGATACTCACAGGAGGAATCTTATGCCATTGTATTTCTCGTTATAGTTAATAGTATCAGGCGTTACTTTGCGGAAACCCATTGTTATTAAGCTAGTATTAGACTATTAGTCTAGTAACATGTATGATGGCATATACTTGCCACGCATGTCTTAAAGTATATGCCATCATACATGTTACCAGTGGATTGTTGCAAAGTAGACTAATACTAGCTTAATAGTATTTCTCGTTATTAAACTGTTCATAACTTTTTTATGTAAAATAATCGGCAAACGAGCTGACCATCCACCTGATGCTAAGTTGTTACCGTCGCCCATGGACATCAGCGACACCAAAGGCATCATTGTTGCGTTGCCGGCCAAGAAAGAGTGAAGAAAAAGATAGAACTGGCGCTCAGGCCCTCAGCTGGAGCACGACAAAAACATTTAGGATGTGAGGAATTGATTAGGCATTATCAGATGTAAGGGGCTTCATCCGTCTTGATTCCAATCCAATCCATTGCTCGTAATGAACCCTTCTGAATGACGTACGAGTCGATTGCGCTAGCAAATTAAACACGTGAAAAATATTTCACGGTTGTCCCAGGATCGGAGCTGGCTAGTCAGGCTAAATATACAATAAAAAAAAAATTAAATGCAAAACAACACACCACTATTTTATGAGTTATCGAAAAAACCAATCAAACAAAACAGTGGACGAGTCGCAGTGTTTGATTGAAACGGCGTTCTTTATTAAATTCGACGCACGCAAATTGCGGGGCTATCGAATTTTGTCTCTTTTCGATTTTAATCGACTTTGATCTATTCGATTGGGATTTTAATCTATTGATATTGGATCATGAATAATGTATTTTCAAGTAGTCCAGCAATATCGGGGGCGGTAAGCAAAAATACAGCTTTTATTCCTGCAAGCATGGTTTTACATGGCGGAGAGTAAATTTCATCACTCGTAACGAATATTTAATTTAATCTGTGCTAATATTATAAAGAGAAAAAATTTGATTCTTTGCACTGAATAGGCTCCGAAACTACTGAACCGATTTGAAAAGTTCTTTCACTGTCGGGAAGCTACACTATCCCCGGGTGACATAGGCTATATTATATTTTCAAAAAAATTAGGGATCCTTAATAAAATTCCAATAATGTTACCTAAGGTGCAAAAAAAATACGATAACCGAAGCAAAGCAAGGGCGGTTACTCGTTTTATATAAATTGCAGTGTTATACAACAAAGAGAGCTAACTGTAGTATAAAATGTAACACAAGTAAAAGACAAATATATACCTACGAAACTTTTATCTTTTCTCTCTACAGCTATTCATACTTCAAATACACTTTATCTATCACTTGCAATGCAAATAAATTCTATTTCATTATACTATTAACTGCTAGTAGGTATGTTGGAAGCAAATAGAAAACTTGTGGCGAATATCGCTCCAAGACGCAAGAATGTAGACGACAGACCGCGAGTGGCGGGACGCCGGGATGCCGGGTTAAACGTAAGAGGTTTAATAAAATTCAAGGCGGCACGAGCTTTACTGAGCTGGAGTGCTTGAACTGACACAGTGTAACTGTAGTTGTGAAGTGGCGTGGACTGTTTGTTGGTTAAATAAGGTTAAAACCACAGATCAAAACTGGTTAGTTTTATAGTCCAGCGCCTTTCTAGTATTACACTCAGTTTCTAAGTAATACTTTTATATACAACCAGCAACCATACCTTCATGGACCTGAAAAAAAGACGAACGTAACCTCGTCTAATCGAGAGTGAAGCATAGCAATGGCCGCCCGCTTACCATGTGTGCGTAATTTTTGATTCGCGATTGACGTAGTATGGTGTCAATGTGTGGGTGTGTGTACTTGTACGAATAGAGAGTTGGTATTACTATGGGTGCTTCACTGAATTTGTTGTTGGGATTACGTCTGTCTTTTTTTTAGGTCCGTGCATACCTTGCAATAAACATGTTCCTGACAATCCTGACATTCAACGTTATACCCAAAATTGATCAGCCATCGTATATTTTTTTATATGAATTTTTAAAGACATCTATCGTCAACCAAATCCGTGTATTAATAATTGAGATCATTACGACAGACATAGTTGTCCCATGATGGAATAACTGGCACCATTTAGTCTCATTAGTGTCAAGGGACAAGTGAGACCAAAATTTTATTGCCAGAACTTGCTATAAGGATGCAATTAAAAATAGGTATACAACAAAACTAAACAACAAAATTAGAAGTTAATTATCACTTGCTTCGGTGAAGGAAAACATCGTGAGGAAACCTGCACACCGGAGAGTTCTACATAAAGTTCTCAAAGGCGTGTGAAGTCTACCAATCCGCACTTGGCCAGCGTGGTAGACTATGGCCTGTACCCCTCACACTGTGAGAGGAGACCCCGAGCCCAGCAGTGGGACAATTATGGGTTGTTGCTTAGCTTAGCTTATACAACAAAACAAATAGTTCCTTCGTTTCGTTCGTTCCTTCGTTGTTCTCCCACTGCCCTAAGGTTGACTGGCAGAGAATGCTTTTAGCATTAAGTCCGCCTTTTGTATCCTCTATGTTTTAAGGTGCAATAAAGAATATATAAATAAATAAATAAATAGTGAGTGTGGAAGTGTATTCTTTTATAATGTGCTTACTCTCAACTTTCGTCCCCGAATGTTGTTAGTGTTCCGGGACGCGTCCCACACCACACTTCTCGGTTGGCCGACTGTTATCGCTAGTCTGTTGAAGTATAAATAAGAAGTATTTTATCTGCTTACCGATTTTGCACTCGAACAATATTCGCTCTTCGTTAACAACATTATGCGAGTCATGTGAAACAATCCTATACCTCAATCGATATTGTATATCGTCGTGAAAAACGGAGTGAAGTCCTGAGTTTGATTTCGGCCAGGACAAATAATTAACGATCAACATCATTGTAACCTATAGGTACGTATTCCACCTGGGCATGGGCCTCCTCTGAGAGGGTGTAAGCCAAAGTGTACCACGCTGGTCAAGTGACCCACGCCAAGAGAGGGTTAGAAAACATAATATAAGTTTTGAGACGAGCATTAATTTTGTTTGTAACTCTTTTTGTGAAGCAAAGCGAGGATTCAGTATTGTTGGCTTCAACCCATTAATGGCCCACTACTGTGTTGTTGTACAGTATTGTTAAGCGCTGAATATTGTTAAGAAGAAAATTTATTTTTTTAATATTGTTACATATTGATTTACACATTTTACACACTATAGTATAAAGGAATCAATTCACCTTTTCAGTGCCCAGTAGCAATCAACTTTTCGTTGTATCTGTTTCATATCATATTTATTAAGTAAACTGGATATGTTCTTTGTTAATTAATCATAAAAAGAAGCATTGTTAATTAATCATAAAAAACTAGAAGAATAGTCTTCTAGTTTTTACCTAACGACAAGACAAACATGAGCTTCATAAATATTGACGCAGATGCGTCAACATAATACCTTACTTCTATAATAAACCTTTGTTTTTATCCCTATTTCACAAGGAAAAGAGAAGAAAGAAAGTATCTTGTTATCAATAACACGATTTCTTATCGAATCACATGTTGTACAGTTAAGAACTTTGAAAGTAATAGTTGTATTTTGTAACACCGATTTACGGCGGCATCACGGCAGGAGCGATCGTCGTTTCCGCTAATGGCTTCTAAACTTCGCTCGATGTCGGAGATTAACGAGAGCAAAAAGTTTATAAAAGGTCCGATGTCAGCGTACGATTCCCTCTCAGAATCTCACACTTCTATGTTAGACTTTTGGATTTTTATGACGCACCACGACCGTTTGGTTCGTTTAGTTGTTGATTGTTTCGTTAGTAAGGTTCATTGCCATTGATACGTCCATAGGTACTTATCTGTTCTGCTTGTATGAATATGTATGAGCCGTCACGGCGAGACAGGTAAATCCATGTGACTAGTCGAAATAGCGGTATTATAAAATACGACTCATGATTACTCGTTTCATTTCAAATGTTAAGTATCCACAAAGGTATAAGTTTAAAATCACAAAAACAAATCTAATGGTAAGAGTGAAGAAAGACTCTACTTGGTATAAAACTGCCAAGATCTAAATGACTAACTCACCAAAGTTTAAATTTATTTTAAATGACACAATACTGTGTGAGGTGCTGATACAGCTCATCATTACACTGTAAGCCTGGAGGATTTTCGTATGTCGTTAAATCAAGTTCCCGCACATAAATTACGCGTGGACTAAGTTAGCTATACTCTATATAGGTACTCTCAGGTCATTAATTATTCCCTCGGTAAACGGCATCTCCTGTGGCAAACTACGAGACAGTAAGTTATCACACCGTATATGTATACGTACGTACTTAAATTACTTAACAAACACAAACTTTTGATTGAGAAATATTTTAATTAATTATTTAATTTAAATACTTTAGGCCGACTTCACAAATGTTTGAGGACGTGCTGGAGAACTCTTAGGTGTGCAGGTTTCTCCGAGATATTTTTCTTTACCAACAGAAATAATGATTAACCTTCTTCTTTATATAAACTTTAAAATATATTTACCTGCAGGGTTCTAATTCCGGCACTTTCTTTCGAAGACTCTCTTCCGACGTTCAAATCGCTTAGCCATCACTGCTTTACATATTTAATATTTGTACATAAATAAGCACATAATACTTGTTGCAGTATATTGCAAATTCCAGGAAGAAGCTACATAAACCGTAAAAGGTAGCTGTAGACATGAATACCGTAGATATGACTGGTCTGATCCGGTTTATACCAGTTTGATGCGGTTAAATCGTATCTATTTAGTCTGTAGGGAACTAAAGCTAAAGACATTGCTGCAAATTGGATTTGCTATCAAGACTATGTTTTACTTTCTGTAGTAAAAGCATGTTGCAATACTTTGTGTTTTCTGTTATTCATTAGGTTTATATCCATTCTTATATGTATACCTCCTCATGAGAAAACTAAAAAGTCGCTAACAAAACTACCATAGATACATCAATGATTTTGACATTGTAAAAAATTCTCCTGAAACTGTATTTCTCCTGATAAATTGTGGTATTGCTGTTACAAGGTCTCACATCTTGACAGAAAATGTCATTTACCGACCGCGAAGCTACCTAACTTGATCGTTCACATAAGACACAAGTTGTAGGGCAACGACCGGCGACCAATTTAGTTATTTTGTTTATGAGCTCCAAATCAAGGAAACCCCATTCGTATGACAAAACATTTATGTACTCATGAAAATAAACAGTAGGACCACGATGGTCTCGTGGTCATATCCTTTTGATCTTACGTATTTAAAAAACCTAGGTCTATAAAAAAAACTTATCGCATTTGAATATCTCGTGTTTGTGAGTTAAGTTAACCGCAGACTTGGTTGCAGACTTTACTGCAATGTCCACTTGAGCACTGAATGCCCGTTTTACTTCAATATCAATAAAAAGTATGTCCTAAAATACATTTATCACAAAGGGGGCTGGATTTGTCACGGAAGCGCTGTTGGCGGCGCATAGATTTATGAACACCAAGTTGGCTGCCATATAATTTATGGGGGCCAACTTTCTTCAACACTGTGCAATTGTTCACCAAGATATTCAGTGTAAGCGCTGGAAATATTATAATATAATATTCAGGCAGGCTCCGTAACTTAGAACATAAGCGAATAGGTATATTATTAACTTTAATGGCTATGGCAGCAGTCTTACCCTTGTGTCATTCATAAGCGGTTGATAGCAAGGCACGTAACATCAGACGTTGGGGAAAATTATATAGCTGAACTTTCCCGAAGAACCAACTAGGTACTTATCTTACCTTTTCTCTGGAATGTTATGAGATACTGACTTTCTGATAAAATAAGGGGAAATACACGAACAAAGTTCATATTACTATCAAAAGGAAGCAGTAGAAAAGGAATAAAAGCGTTTATTTGTTTGTAAGCTCGGATTCTTCTCAGAATGACGAACACACCACAAACATTTTAACTTGATTAAAAATAAGTTCATATACGTGGGTAACACTGAAAATGTTTAGAACTGGCCAGTTAGAAACATTGCAAATGAAAACTTTTTTTGAATTTCAATTTTAGAACTCTTTGGTAACCTAATGTAGTATATTGCATTCATATAATTATCATTTGTTTTTGTGAATTGGCGGCAAATCTAAAATTCTTGTTACACGTGAAAATGAACCTAACGCGAGAAAATTTTCGGTCAATGATTTATTATGACTTTCGTTGTGGGCTTACTCAACAACAAAGCTATGATAGGCTGCGATTAGCATTTCTTAATGAAGCCCCATCTCGTGCCACTATTTACAATTGGTTTAACGAGTTTAAGCGTGAACGTCGCAATCTCAATGATGATCCGCGTGAGGGACGTCCTTTAACAGCGACTACTCAAGATAACATCAGTGCTGTGCGACGCATGATAGAGGAAAATAAGAGAGTGACCTATCAGCAGATACGGCCAAGCCTAGGCATTGGTATGAGTCAAGTTCAAAAAATATTACACGAACATTTAGGCGTCAGGAAGCTTTGTACCAGATGGATTCCCCATACTTTAACCGACGACCAGAAACACCTTCGCATGGACTGGTGTCGCCAAATGTTAGATAAGTTCAACGGCGGTGACTCAAATGCTGTATTTGACATCGTCACAGGTGATGAAAGCTGGATATATTGCTACGAACCCGAAACCAAAAGACAATCAGCTCAGTGGGTGTTTCCTTTCGAGGATCGGCCAACTAAGGTAAAGAAAGGAAGAAGTCAAGGAAAAAAGATGATTGCCTCATTCTTTGGTCGGAAAGGTCATTTCGCGACAGTTGTGCTAGAAGATGGAAGGACAGTTACTGCAGACTGGTATGTCAATCGCTGTTTGCCTGTTGTCTTGGAAAAAATTCGACAGCAGCGCCCTCGAAGCAGGATCCTCCTTCACCACGACAATGCTTCAGCGCACTCCGCAAAACGGACTGTTGAATATTTGACTATGGCAGGTGTCGAGATAATGAGTCATCCGCCATACAGTCCTGACCTGGCGCCCTGCGACTTTTATTTATACCCAAGAACTAAAGATAAATTGCGAGGTATTCGCTTTACGAGCCCTGAAAATGCGGTGAAAGCGTACGAAAATGCCATAGAAGAGACCCCTTAGGAAGAATGGGCCCACTGCTTTTCTCAGTGGTTCCATCGAATGCGACGATGTGTAGAGAGGAACGGAGATTATACTTCGAAAAACAATAAAAGTATTGGCAACATTCTACATTAAGCCGTTTTTCATTTTCTAAAAATTTTCAGTGTTACCTAGGTAGGTACCTACTTATGTATTGCCTGTAATTTTATTTACATTAGTACGAAAAGCATGATTAGCCTAGACGACGAGGAGCAAAAATTACTAAAGTGATGAATCTGTTTTTTTTTTTAGTTAGTGTAGTTTTTTTTTGAAGAATGCCAACAAATCTTTGGACAAGCTAACAATAATCAGGCAATACATCGAAATAACGCGAAACAAAACATACTAACTGTATAGTATACGCTGCAATGATAGTGCAATAATATTTCAGTAGAAAAAACAAATAATGCTGACAATAAGATCTAATGCTTCATTATATCATGCTAGTGCACAATAAGACAGCATGCTACATAATAATACATCATACTACCTCTTTATTCCGTATAATAACATCGCATACTACACAATAAGACGGTGCATAATAAGACATCATGCTTCACAATAATACATCACACTATAAAATATTCTGTATAATAAGGAAGCATGCTGCATAACAACTTATAGTAGCATAATAAGACGTTATGCTACTTAATAAGACATTACGCTACGCTACAAACAAGACATACTGCATAATAAATAAGACACACTGAAAGAATACATCGCAACGGTACGTAATAACTTCACAGCATTAGGAAATAGTATAGTGCGTAATGAAATAAGTGAACAACAATAGTTTAATACCGTTGTATTCATTGCGTGCACTGAAATAGGAAATCATACTAATGTAGTGTATTATATTACGATTAAATAAATACCGCTGGCTGAAACCCGGATATCTCCAGCAATAAAGGAAACCTTAAAGAGTTATAAATTTTCTTTATGTGGAACATTTGCACTATTCCGCTTTGATATACCTACTATGTATCATGAAATGTGCCTTTGAGATCAGAGTAACTTCGTTCATTTTCAAGCTTTAACAGATCTGAATCTATACTAATCTACTGTTAGGATGTATGTTAATGAAGGAGTCGTTTACAAGTAATTATGATAAGTTAATTAAGTAATAGCGAGCTAATTAAGGTATTGGGTAAATAAAATTGAGCATTAATTTTTGAAGTAATTATTAATAATTCTAAGCTAAGATTTCTTAACGAATACTGGATTTCGTTAGCAACACGCTTCTTTGATGGCCTTTCAATTAGTAGGTAATTCTTTAATGTACAGTCGACAAAAGATATAAGTATGCAGGGCATGATTCTAAAACCCTCTATATAATGTTTCATATGACATATTGTTTACGTTATTATCAATGTTAAACCTTACGTATACAGGTATCATTTAACTTTGTTAATAACACAATCTATAACATCAATAATTACAGGTTTTAGAATCATGCCCTGCATACCTAATTATTTTGCCGACTGTACTTACATATTTGTATTTCAAACAAAATATAACGTTTTGAAAAAAATGGTAAGTAATACTAAATATAACACAAAATCGGAATCCGTAAAGCCGACATAAAACAAGTCAGTCGTATTTATCATGAGCAGCGGGCAATTTGATAAAATTTAGTGGTTAGCGTTAATACAATCTATCTGTGGAGGAAATCGGACCTTATAATAAATCTTCCTGATTTTCCTGACAAACCCGCCCATCTCTATTATTACGGAGACAATAAATCAATCGAGAGGGAAGGGCACTTGATGTATACGAAGATCACTTATCATCGTATGAATAATTCCCACTTTCTTGTCGTATTAAGACATTATAATTACGTTTCATGGGCTATTATTCATCTTTATTTTGTTTTTCAGTGAAGAAAATGTTTGATGTTTCACTTTGCTTATCATAATTTTTATTAATAATCCAGACATTTTTGTATTTTTTCAACGATATTGTATGTATAAAAAGAGGTTTCATGCTGTATAAATTATCATGCTTAAAGCTCTGCGGAAGCATACCTTCTCATAATAAACGGTCAAAACGCCCATGGACGTCAAGTGACACTACTTACTGTTCCTCTAGTAGCAAAATTATATTTTAACTTTGACTGCAACTAAAATAAGGTACATTTCACGGTTCATTCTAGGAGCTTAGTAGTAATCACGATGGTGAGTATTAACGGGATTTCCAATCATCACAAGCTCAGAGTCAAGTCAGAGAGACTCAAGGACAGACGGTACCCCCTTGTAAGGGGTTCACCGCAAAACATCAAATACCTTAACAACAACAACCGGTGGTCTCTCGAATTGCAAGAACAAACCAACGCCATAGGCCATTATAAAGTGAGACTAAACTTCCCATAACTCTAAAATATTAAAACTGAAGCAAATATTTTTAAGTAACATACTGGAGTTCCAATCTCGCGTGGAGATACCCTCGTGCTCGCATGTCATTTAGCATGAGACCATAAATCGTGTAGATTATGAGCCGCGGGAAATAGACCCAACTAAATAATTACCGCTGCACTAACTAAAGATTATAACACTTTGAACTTATATTGCTTAAACTTCTTAAAAAAATTAACAGTAAGTTCCTACTAAGTTATACCTATTCAGATTAGTGAGGTAGCAAGTAATAGGTACTTAGTTAGACTTAAAAGTAATAATGAATAATAATTGAATCTCATTATCCGTAAAAGATTTTCGACTACCTAACAAACGAGACATTACAAACACGTACTGTAAACAAACATTTACTATAGACAGACAGAATCTTCTACCAATATTACCACAAGTCATATACTTACATGAAGCTCTAGGCCTCGTCAAGAGGAGAGACCCGAGGCCAGTAGTGGGCCATTCATGGGTTGAAGCCAGCCAGCCAGCCACTACAAGCCACTATAAGGTCTACTGCACATTACTGCATATAAACCGAGTCAAACAGAGTCTTCTACCGATATTGCTACAAGCCCCTATAAGGTCTACTACACATTACCGCATAACGTGATATAGCATCAACACGCGCGTGCTCGCATGCTGTTTAGCATGCGGTCATAAATCGCGCAGATAATACGCGGCGCGGTTATGAGCAGCTAGTAAATAGACCAACTAAATAATTACGAGCTCCCCGGTGAACTTTATGGTGCAACGTGGGAAATGCAGTTCAGATGGAAGTTCAGTGCGGTGGGTGTTCCGGTTGTGGGCTTTTAGACATGTGAAAAAATAATCTATAGAATAAATAAATCTTTCCAAAGCTTACACGTACAACTCTGTATATAAATTCGTTGTAGTGTGTGTTAGAAATAAAGCCGATATTAAACATTTTATTCGTCACATAAAGGACTGTTTTGGCCGGAAATGCAACTCGCAATGCCTCAATCGGCGGACAGTTAAATGCCATTCGAAAATACAAAAAAAATACAGAGGTTTTTTTTGTATCAATAAAATATATTTTTAGTTTAGTAATCATTCGATGTCGTGTGTTCAAAAAATGTTTGTTCTGTTCAAAATATTAACAAAATATTTAATCATCATAAGGCTTTTAATCAACGGAGCTAGGTATTCACATTATTATCAACTACAGTTATCTTTTTTTTGGAATTGGCATAAACTTGTGTCGATAACCGGTGCACTGACGATCACTGGAGCAAACACCTCGCGTTCTGTAAACTTGTAAACATTTAGCGGTAATGTGGCAGTAGGCAACAGCTGCAAGTTGTGATTAACTCATAAATATGCAGCATAGGAACACGACAGCTCGGAATAGTTCATACCGCCTTGAATTTTATTAAACCGCTTATGCTCGTTGTGGTGTATCGTCTTCATAGTGTTGTATTGTCGTCTTCAACACAATGTGCTTAGTCCGCTTTGTGAATTAACGTGTACGATAAACAAACCAATTTAAGTTGAAGCAATGTCGTCTAATAATTTAAACTTATAATAAAATTGTAAGGAAAATGAATTTGCACATATTTTTGACAACCCTGTAGCCTAGTTGGTAGCGACCCTGCCTGCGAAGCGAGGGGTCCCGGGTTCGATTCCCGGCCGGGACAGATATTTATGTCACAGATAAATATTTGTACTAGGGTCATGGTTGTTATTGTGATGTGTTATATGTGTCGTCCAAGCCACCCGTGACACACGTGAAAACCTACTGCGGGGATGTGAGTGTGTGTTTATTATTTATTTTATTATTATTTAGGATATACGCCGTCAATCGATCAGACAAGCTACCTGATAAATAAAATAAAAGGCAAATGATGGCCGCTAATTATTACGAACACCAATAATAATAGACAAATAACCGATGTAAAACCTGTTTCTCGTGCATGATGGTAAGATTTCTTTGGATATCTTCCTTTCTCTTTCTAGAATCAACCGTGAAATGTATTTTACACGTTTAAATTGTATTTTTAAAGCGTTCTTTTCCCCGTTTCTTCTCCTCCATGACAAAGCACCTTTCCAAAATAGTGGTTGAAAAAATAAATGATTAAATATAATTTTGAGTTCTGAAAAATATACCTATATCGGTGTCAAGCGTCAGTATAAGCAGGTCCTTCGTTTCTTACTTTACTATCAACACATCGTTGCCTTGTGTTCTACATATTTCATTCTGCAATACTGTGCGCTACTTAAACCTACGTGTCTTGAGAGCGCCTCAAATATTAAATCTTTCTCACGGTCGCGACCTGTCTTTTCGTTCTCCTTTATTATGAAGTCCTTAACTCTAGAAACTTCCCTTACTTTTATAAAACGATGCACTCAGTTGCTTAACTATTCTATGGCCAGTCAAACAAAATTATCTTGACCTGTATTAGCATCGTCAGGATCAGTTACTTTGCTTTCTTTCTTCCTCTCGTCTACTTCGTGACGGTGGCAACTTGTCATCAGTTGGATCGTAAGCACGTGTGTCGGGTAGTTAATTAACAAAACTCACTCACAGACTAAGTAGTTTAAATAAATGAATAAATAACGCTTCACACTCATATCCCCACACTAACACACAGAGACAAGAACACTCATACCCAGACCGAGAATAGAAATTCAAACTCATCTTTCAAACTTCAGCCTCGCTGGGAATCGAACCCAGGACCATCGATGCGGCGATCCGGCATGGTAACCATTGTGTCCTTGAACTCCTTGACCTATTTCCAAAATTTCATAAAATATTCTAGCACACGTTAAAGTAACCTCACTTCAGAACTAAAAACCCTCACGCTCCTCTAAAATTCCCAGAAATTTGCATTCACCTGAATTTCCCAAAACTCCATACTCAGCAAGTAACTTTTTAAGCAAACACAAACCATTAAATCCAAAAATGGAATAGCAGGAAATGAACTACCACGCTGTTAAATAAATTCATATCCGCAAAATTTGTTCATCTGTTTGAGTTTGGTTTATTTACCTAATATTAAAAAAGTAACCGTTTGAAAAAAATAAAGCCGAGATCTGAATTTTATTTAAATATTTTGATTCTACACTGTTTGCTATCCCATCGGGCTGGTTGACATTTCACATAATGTAAAAGCGAAATTCATGCAAAATTATTTACCAACTATTATTTTATTTCCAAATATTCAATACCATAATAACTCAACCATAACATAAATATAATCGACCTTTTGTGACTTTAACCGAGCCCACTCTTACGTCTTTAAAGAACAAGAAAAATCACACCTACATAACATAACATAAAGGTGAGAATTTTAACAATCAGGTTACATTCATTGACATTTGGTTCACAGACGAAACCCATGTAGAATATTGCTTATTCGGATCATACAAATTTACCGAATTCTATCAATAACAAGTTAATTAAAATCATTACTCATGAACCTATCATTAAGTCGGTGTAAATTAAATTAAGCTTTTTAAATGTTAGTGGGCAGTATGTACCTATCAACTGATTGTATTATTGGCAAACGCAACATTTGTATTATTATGTGTCAGAAATAAATAATGGTTAAAAAAAAAAACTAAAAAAACACGCTTTTATAGAAAATTAAACAAAAAAAATAGAAAATAAATTTGAATTAAGAATCGTGTACGTAATTGTAATAAAAGCGTGGGGTGCTTTTTAAGATATTTTCCCTTCTACTCATTGACACCATGCACCCCACGCTTTTATTACAAATACACGATTCTTAATTCAAATTTATTTACTACTTTTTTAGTTGGGTTTTCTATAAAAGCATGTTTTTTAGTTTTTTTTTAAACTATTATTTATTTTTCATTTTTTAGTTTGATTTTTTCAAATGGAATTTAGGTTTTTTTCTTTCTTTCTTTTTTTCTTTAAATATTGAATTGTAATCGGTCCTCGATAAGTCTACGAAGTTTGAAAGAAATCTGACCGTTAGAAGTAGGTCAAAATCAAGTCCAAAGGAGTTGGTTACAAATTACAAATTACAAGTTACAAACAAACATACTACAGGTGAAGCTATATAAAGCGTCTAAAAAGCAAAACTCATCGTCAAACAATCACTTACGTAAGATAGCAAATTGATGGCGGACGCGTTGCCAATCAAACAGAGTCACTAATAGAGGACAAATTTCTTTCTCATAGCTCAATATAGATCCTACTCCATAACTACTGAAAGCTGATATCCTGACTGCAATTACCAGCTAACACGTTATAAAAACGGCTTAAAAGATAGAAACGGGTTAAAACAAGCCTTTAGGGCTTGTTCCACAATCTTCAAGTAAGTCCGAAGTAAGCTATTCGTTGGTTAAGTTGACATTTCGTGTATGTAAAATGACACTTTAACGTCACTTTAACCGGCGAATAGCTTATTCAGGACTCTACTTGAAGATTGTGAAACAAGCCCTAACCCAAACTCCTACGTGTTATTTCTATCTTCTATTTTCGTAGATGAACTTCGTATACCTAATATACCGCTACACACTCATATCCCCACACTAGGATTACCTGTGTTGTGGGTGCCATGGACAACACACAAAGACAAGAAAAACTCACAACCAGATTAAGAATATGAAATTCCAATTCATTATTTAAAAAATCCTCGCTGGGAATCGAACCCAGGACCCCTAATCACGTTGGTCCGGCATGAAAACCATAACGCCTCACGGGTCGTCGAATATGTACTTTCCTACCCATAATTATGCCTTTCGATACAGCAACAATCAGGGCCGTATGTTTTTATAATGACTTCTCCAGGTAGAAGGAGACTCCAAACATAATGGGGGACACAACCTGCCTATCACCCACCATCTTAGTTCCTCTTAGACCCTTCTTGCGGATAATATCTTATTCAAGAGCATTTCTTTATAGAAAGTTCCTCGAGATTATTAAATAATATTTTTATCAAAAAATCTATTTCTCGAAGACTGTTCCTCTGAAGTCAGTTTGGTATAATTTTGATTAATATGTTAATGTTATTTATGACATCGTTTTTAGGGTTCCGTAGCCAAATGGCAAAAAACGGAACCCTTATAAATTCGTTATGTCTGTCTGTCTGTCTGTCTGTCCGTCCGTATGTCACAGCCACTTTTCTCCGAAACTATAAGAACTATACTGTTGAAACTTGGTCAGTAGATGTATACCGTAAACTGCGTTAAGATTTTCACACAAAAATTGAAGAAAAACAATATTTTTTGGGGGTTCCCCATACATAGAACTGAAACTCAAATTTTTTTTTTCATCATACCCATACGTGTGGATATCTATGGATAGGTCTTCAAAAATGATATAGAGGTTTCTAATATCATTTTTTTCTAAATTGAATAGTTTGCGCGAGAGACACTTCCAAAGTGGTAAAATGTGTGTGTCCCCCCCCCCCCCCCTTCTAACTTCTAAAATAAGAGAATGATAAAAATAAAAAAAAATATATGATGTACATTACCGTGCAAACTTCTAATGAAAATTGATTTGAACGAGATCTAGTAGGTAAGTAGTTTTTTTAATACGTCATAAATCGTAAACCGCAAAAAACATCGATCAAAGTTACAATACAAGAAATTTTATATTATGTTACTTGCTGCTACGGAACCCTTCATGGGCGAGTCCGACTCGCACTTGGCCGCTTTTTATAGGTTTCGTAGCCAAATGGCAGAAACGAACGAACACTTGTGAAACGTGAGATTTTCTCACTGATTAAGTCAGTTTTTCATTAAAATTTATCCACTCACTCTGAAAATATTTGATTCAATCATTGATACATGATTTTAAAAGCACACTCCTGAATATTCTAATCTAAAATCAAGATCGCGGATCGTTATCATTAAATGGACCACTCAATAAAATTGTTAACTGGTTTGTTATCTTTTATGTGTTTTTACTAAACGAGCCTAAAAAATTAGTCTTTTGTTAAATTGTTAAAATAAAATCTTTATTTATTTATTATATCGCATGGTAACAGTAATTAGAGTTCTTCTTAACTTTAAGTACTTAAAATGAAATTAAATAAGATCTGCTTAAATAATATATTCATTTAATAAAGGAGCAAACGAGTTCTTGGTAACACCAAATGCCATAACGTAAAACAGGCTTTAATCCCGCGTGAGAATGCGGTTTTATTAAAGTTATAATTTCAACAAAACAATGTAATTTGAGGATTTTATTAATGAAACACATTTTCTTATGTAAAATGTGTACAAGACTGCTTACCCCTTGTACGATCCCTGGAGTGTGCATCTAAGCGTTTGGTACTTAACAATTTCATCTTGCTTGGGAAATGTGTTCTGAGACAGAATCTGCAACATTGCGCAACTTAGATGTATAAACATTCCCGCGGGAGCATGTACAACACGAATACGAGCGAGTAATTCATTGAATACAATAGTGTACCGGTTAGGGTTGTCCCGTATTCGAGAGCTTAAATACAGAAGACAACAACGAACAAGATCTAGACAATTTGACGCAAGTTGGTTTGTATGAAATGACTTCCAACCCCTATTTTTACCCCTTAGGTGGTGAATTTCCAAAAATCCGATAGCCTATGATATTCACAAATAATGTAGCTTTCTACCGGTAAAAGAATTTTCAAAATCAGTTCAGTAGATACAGAGATTACCCCCTACAACGTCACAAATTCATAATCACAAACTCACAAACTTTACCTCTTTATAATACTACTAGCTGTTGCCCGCAGCTTCGCATGCGGAAATTATGCTTATCATATTTGTACCCCTTGCAGAAAAAAAATTAAAAACAGGTTAATTTATATGGAAGTACTTATATTTAGGAATTTATATACTGAAATGTACGATATAATCACAAATCATTCCTCCGAGAACGAATTTTAAAAAATAAACAACATTAGTTAACATTAGTTTTTTCTTTTTCATGAAAAAATTTGAAAAACTCGAAAACATGTATTTCATCAATTAAATGAGGAATTTCTGTTGCAAATTTAAAGCAAATCGTTGATATTTCAAAATATTCCACACTAAGTTTCATCTTGTTTCCGGTGAAAACTTTTAATTTTATCGGGACGAAAAGTTTTTTAAAACGTGATCCAAAGTATGAGGAACAACATAACTAATTTCCGTCGAAATCAGTTCAAGGGTTTTCATGTAATGCCCGAACATACAAACAGACAAACAGAGAATAATTTTAAAAACAAAATTTTTGGTGTTCTAACACGTTATTGATGTGCCCCTAACCGAAATTTTGAAAAATATTATATGTACAGAAAAACTGGCTCTTGAGTTTCATTAGAAAAAAAAACAAAAAGGTCCCGTTATTTCCATCCATCCAAGAGTTACATATCTTGTCTCGAAGTAACACCACCAGATCCTAAATGGATCAATGATGAACTGGTTTTACGATGTCAACATGAACAGTACAAATATTTTTAAAAACGGTTCTGTTGTTTCCATCTGGACACTCCTTCTCCCTCTCCCGCTCCCACTCCCTCTCCCACTCAAACTCTCTCTCTCTCTCCCACTCCCTATCCCGCTCCCTGTCCCTTTCCTTCGCCCGTTCACGGTCCCTCTCTCGCTTCCTGTCCCTCTCCCACTTCCAGTTCCTCTCTCGCACTCGGTCCCTCTCCCGCTTTCTGTCCCGCTCCCTCTCCCGCTTCCTGCCCCTGTCCCTCTCATTCCTCTCCCGCTCTCTGTCCCTCCCCTCTCCTTCTCCCGCTCCCGGGTCCTCTCCCGTTTCCTGTCCCTCTCCCTCTCCCGCTCCCCGGCCCTCTCCCGCTCCCTGTTCCTCTCCCGTTCCCGGTCCCTCTCTCGCTTCCTGTCCCTCTCTCCTCCCCCTACCGTTCGTAAAGTCCTCTACACAATTTTTTTGTTTCTCACTATAAGCTTACATATTCATTTTCATATTTCTGAGTTCGAAAATGACAAAGTTCTGGAAAAACTTGCAACCTCTTTATTTACCTCTCAGAGGATGAAATTCCAAAAAACCTGTTACAGTTAATTTTTGATTTATTTTCAGATTTCTGAGTTCGATATTGACGAAGTTTCGTAGAAATTTACATCCCCTTTTACCCCTTAGTGGATGAATTTCCAAAAAAAAAACTGTTACAATTAATTTTTGTTTCTAATTATAAGTTAACATATACATTTTCACATTACTGAGTTTAAAATGACATAGTTTCTTAAATAGATATTTACAACCCCTTAGTATTACTATTTATGGGGATGAATTTCGAGAAAACTGTGATACAATTAGTTTTTGTGTCTAACTATAAGCTTATATACAAATTTTCATCCTTTTTACTTCAAAACTGACGAAGTTGCCATACTAACTTCCACAACCTTATTCAACCCTTTAGGGGTTGATTTTCCCAAAGAACACATAACCTTTAAATTTTGCTTCTAATTTTGAACTAATATATAAATTTTCATGTTTTTAACTTCAAAAATGACGAAGTTGCGTACTAAGTTCCATCCAAGAAATTAACCCTTTAAGAGATGATTTTCCAAAAAAATGTGTTGAAGTTAACTTTTGTTTAATAAACATACATAAAAAAATTCATACTTATAACTCTAAAACTGACGAAGCTGATTTATATGTAAAAGACTTCCAACCCCTATTTTTAGGGGATGAATTTCGAGAAAGCCGTGATACAGTTATTTTTTGTGCCCAACTATAAACTTATATACAAATTTTCACCCTTCTTACTTTAAAACTGACGAAGTTGCCATACTACTTGCACAACCTTATTCAACCCTTTAGGGGTTGATTTTCCAAAAAAACACATAACCCTTAAATTTTGTTTCTAATTTTGAACTAATATATAAATTTTCATTTTTTTAACTTCAAAAATGACAAAGTTGCGTACTAAGTTAAATTGAAGAAATTAACCCTTAAGGGATGATTTTCCAAAAAAACGTGTTGAAGTTAACTTTTGTTTATTACTATAAACATACATAAAAAAATTCATACTTATAACTCTAAAACTGACGAAGCTGATTTATATGTAAAAGACCTCCAACCCCTATTTTTAGGGGATGAATTTCGAGAAAACAGTGATACAGTTATTTTTTGTGTCTAACTATAAGCTTATATATAAATTTTCACCCTTCTAACTTCAAAACTGACGAAGTTCCCATACAAACTTGAACAACCTTATTCGACCCTTTAGGGGTTGATTTTCCAAAAAAACACATGACCCTTAAATTTCGTTTCTAATCTTGAACTAATATATAAATTTTCATTTTTTTAACTTCAAAAATGACGAAGTTGCGTACTAAGTTAAATTGAAGAAATTAACCCTTTAAGGGATGATTTTCCAAAAAAATGTGTTAAAGTTAACTTTTGTTTATTACTATAAACTAACATAAAAAATTTCATATTTATAACTCTAAAACTGACGAAGTTGGTTTGTATGAAAGTGACTTCTAACCCTTATTTGTACCCCTTAGGGAATGAATTTCCAAAAATCCGTTCTTAGTGGACGTCTCCTAAGCAGGAACTATCTACCTACCAAATTTCATCTTAATCGGTTCGGCAGTTTCTGAGATTTTTTGTTTAATCAGCGGTGTGTCGCTTTTCAATTTTATATATATAGATAGTATGGACTAATAAGCAAACCTAATTGGCTTATTCCACAGTATTTCAACGTGACTTATGTGCCATTAAAAAATAAACGTAAAATAATGATCAGCCGATAAAATTGTTTTACATCGAATTGAGAGTACTGTGACTAACTAGAAATATTACAAACCGTAAATGATAACTGGCCGCTAAGTCAGACTGACAAGGAGACACATCTCCATCAAATGTGTTTCGAATATGCAGTAGATTTACATGTATACATGTATAAGAGTTGAGGGTACAGACTAGTTAGGCATGTTACAAGTCAAAGAGAATTTACCATGAAACTTACTTGAATAAACATTCCGACGAACAATAATTACAACTTGGACTAGTGTTAGAAAACTATTTATAATTGAAGGGGTAAGTGTAAAAAGGGTTTAAGTAACAAAAACAATAATTCCATGTAAATACGTTTGAAAGTCAAGACTTCATTTTCGTTATATTCTTAGTATTCAACTTCAAATCTGTTTATATGTTATTATGTTGCTATGATTCCAAATTATATAAGATACCTTCGAATTATCATAAATAAAGTATTTTTTTTTTAATTACTACTCTGTAATAAGCAAATATTGTCAGTTTTGCGATTAAAAATGCACCACAACCGTGCGTTTTTCACGAAACAAGGATTTAAATAATTGAATGAATTTTCCACTATAAAACCTATGCCATAACATTAAGAATCGTAAGACGAATTCAACGATACCAATAACACTATTTCAGTAATTTCATCAGTTGAACCCTTTTTACACTTACCCCTTCAATTAGAAACGTGAAAGTTTAACCAGCTAAGTAAATTATATGTTACGTACGAGTAACCGCCCTCGCTTTGCTTCGGTTTTCTTATTTTTTTACACCTCGGGTTTCATCCCTAATTTTTTTGAAAATATAATATAGCCTATGTCACCTGGGGATAATGTAGCTTCCCAACAGTGAAAGAATTTTTCAAATCGGTTCACTAGTTTCGGAGCCTATTGAATGCTAACAAACAATCAACTAATATCTTTCCTCTTTATAATATTAGTCAACCCCCGACGTCGCTTTATTTATTTAAACCTATACGTAAGTAAAAGTACGAGAAGCACTAGTAAAGAAAGAAAAAGCATGAAAGTTTTTTATTTATTTCAAATTACTAAGATCCATAGCAAAGTGAAATCCGTAAAATTATTTTTTTCACTTAAAGTTATTTTTAAAAAGATAAGAATTTTGTGTATGATATCATTCATGAGGGAGGCTTTAAGCTATACTATTCCTATTATTATAATTAAGTATTATTATAATTCCCAACAAAAATGAGTTGCTTCAAGGCTACGGATATAAAGTCTAAGCAAACTTAAGGCGAAGCGTGGGCGTGACAAGTAATTTTATAAAACTGAAAAACAAGATTTAAGCAGCACAAGACAGCAACCCTACAAGGCATCGTATATATCGTGTTCAAACCACAATGTTGCAATGCTCGGAAAAGCCACACATGAGGAAGGCGAGTCAGATTTCCATTGTTTAACATTAAAGGCTCCCGATATTAAATGCTAACAAATATTTAAAGATGTAACCGATAAAAATGTCACTAAATTTAAATAATTAAATAATTAAATAAGAACAACAACTCTCCTACGTTTAATTTATTAATCCTAATGCAAAAAAAGAAGTAATGATTTTTATTTTTTGTTTTTATCATAATTTCTCAACAAAATATATTTTCGTAAGCAAGATATCCTCATTAGTTCAAAACCTCATAAAAAATATATATTTATATTATAAGTCTTTTTGCTGACGAGGAAATGCTGATCCGATTAATTTATTGTTTAAATGAAGGTAGATATAGTATATTTAATCAACCTTAATTTCTACAAACATCAGAAAATTATCTATTTAACTTTCTATTTAATTTTTCTATTTTTTAGTCAAGACAGCTGTACTTAATATATCGACCCGTTTATTTACCAAATTTTTTTTTTTATAAATAACGCTACACACTCATAGCCCCACACTAGGATTCCCTGTGTCGTGGGTGCCATGGACAACACACTAGACAAGGACATTCACACCCAGACCGAGAACAGAAATTCAAACTCATCATTCAAATTTCCGCCTCGCTGGGAATCGAACCCAGGACCCTCGGTGCGGCGATCCGGCATGGTAACCATTGCGCCACACGGGTCGTCAAGTCGTTAAATATTAAATACATAATAAATGGTAAGAGTAACTAAAATAAGCATTTATAGTGTTAAAAGTTTTGAGATGAAGAGTGAATAGGTTTTATTAAGTTAGTGCGCTCACCATCCTAGACCACATCTCCACTTACCATCAGGTGGGATTGTGGTCAAGCATTAACTTATTGTAAGTAAAAAAAAAAAGATTGTGTGAGACGTTTAGGAGTTCGCTCTGGAGCCAACCCTGAATGTAGTAACTGTAGTGTCAGACTATGCTTATCACAAAAATGCAGTGTCATCGGAACTAAAGCAATAGGTGTTATTGCGATGTATTATGTGTGTCGTCCATGCCACCCGCGACCCAGATAAAAACACCTACTGCGGGAGTATGAGTATGAAGCGTTTATTATTTTTATATTAATACTACTTACTATAAAAGAAGTCCTAATTCGACTTGCATCATGTGACCCAAACAAACATTGCAAGTAAAACAATGAGATTTACAAAATATAGATACGTTATGCCCTTACAAATCAACCAAAAAATCTATCCCGAAAAGAGCTACAACACACACACATTCATCTTTTGTTTCACTACCCTAATCACATTGGTATAATACACGAAGGCATTTTAACGCTGTATATCAAATGTCAAACACTTCTGACAACAACAAAAACGTGCATATCGTCTTGTATGGACAGAGCGACCACGAGCAGAACGGTCATCGTCGGTGCGCTAGTAACCTATCTACTTCTTTTTTTATATTATAATATCATTGAAGTGAAATAAAACTTTTTAAAAGCAATTTTCACGTAGATAATAACAAAGTCCGATCTAAAGCTTGAAAATAGCTTAAAATTGATTAATTTTAAATGGGATTGCGAGAGATGTTTTACTCAACGGATTAGGGTACATTGCATTGCCTATATTATCACTTAAGCCGTAACCCAATTCTGCAAATGCACGTTATATAATGCAGAGCACTTTCTATCCTGTTAGAGTAGGTTTGTTACACTTAACACCGACTTCGAAAAAAGGAGGAGGTTCTCAATTCGACTGTATTTTTTTGTGTCTCATAACTCCTTACTGGGTGTACCGATATTGGTGATTCTTTTTATATTCAAAAACTGGAGCTTGTCATGTGGTCCCATTTAAATTTGAGCGAGATCTGACGAGTAGCTGTTTTTAAGTTATCCCTAATTTTGAAGTCGGTTGTTTGTTGTCAAGAATTATTTATATTCAAAAACTGCTTCATGATCTTTATATTTAAGTGGGACTACGTGATAAGCACCAGCTTTCGATTAAAAAAAGAATCATCAAAATCGGTTCACCCAGTCGAAAGTTCTGAGGTAACAAACATAAAAAAATACAGTCGAATTGAATACCTTTTTTGAAGTCGGTTAAAAATCATAAAGCAATTTTTAAATGTAAAAAGCGTAGAGAGCCTCTTTTTATATTCTTGTGATTACTCTTCATAAAAAGTGCTTAAAAGCTTACAACGGATGTCGAAACCGGCATATTTAACATAACTATTTACATTTAAAATATTTTTTACTCATTTATAATATTTTTTTTGTTATCATAATTCAGTCATAACATTTATTTATGAATGTTACATTAACAGAATTAATGCAAAATCTTTAACCCATGTAAATTATGAGCATGTTCTGAATATGCAATTCATTTTATGTTATTCATATATTCATGCTCCTATTTATTCAATCGGTCTTCCGAACGAAAGATATGGGATCAAATTAGCATGCACTGGTCTGAACTAATTTCACAAGTTATATGCCTATGAGCCATGAGAATTTATCTTGCTTTGGTGAACAAAAACATGATGATCTGATACCGGGTAGGTACTCCCTAATATTCTGATTTTTTTTGACGGATGGACGGCGTTCTATGCCCGTATGTATTTTCGTCGACAATTTTCGACGCTCCGTGCATGATATGCGACGACGCGATTTAATCGGTGACAGAATTAGTGTATTTTTGTTGAATGTCTTTTTGGTCGGACATTTATTGCCCTTCCTAAAGATATATCCGTTCTAACTCTTTAGGAGGAGAATTTCAAAGAAATTCGGTTGTGATGATGAGATCTATAACGAATCGCAAAAACTCCTCAAAAAAAACCATGCAAGTGAGTGTCAGGCCACGCGCAATGTAGGGTTTCGAAGTAATAAGTTTATCGAGTATTACACGTTAACTACTTATGCTAACATGGCCGTGATAGTTTTCCTTGTAAATTCATCATAATTATAACCTATTTTTGAGAATTTTTTCACTTGTCGAACTCCAAACGCTTAGCCAGCAGGGGGAGGACACTTGACTCTAACCAAAATTATCACTTTAAAGCCAAATATTTCGCAAACGGACCCCTAATTCCAAAAATGGTCATAGAAGACCCATAATATTTTTGAAAGACCTTTTCAACGATACCCCATACTATTCATCCTCACGTTACCTGTAGAGGAGGTACCCTGAAAAAAAAGTTTTTCAATATTTTATTCTACGATTCTGGAGTTTTAATAAATATGTATATCCATGCCAAATTACAGCTTGCTAGCACTAAGGGTCTCGACGCTTTGCTTTGGATTCATCCATCATCATCATCTAGGACGTACAGACGGACGGACATGACGGAAACTATAAGGGTTCCGATTTTACTTCGGAACCCTAAAAAGGTATACGTATTATACACCTAGGTCCACTGGTTCAGGCTGTACGCGTTAGGGTTTTAAGTAGATTTCGTCGAAGCTGTAGAAAAACCGCGAGTGGCACTAACAACACCTAGTGTAACTGGTTTACTCCCAAAATCCCTTCCAAAAATTCGATGGGGATTTGCGAACCAAAAATATTCCGAGTTCCTCTGTCTCTGCCGCCACGGGAAAAGGCAACTATTACGGGAAAATGGGCAAAGTTCCAAATGGCTACCAGATTTGGTTTGGAAAAAACATGTCTGCTTTTTCAAATCGTCCATCATACCGGTTGTGGTCATTACATGGGTATGACACTGTATAAGTAGTTGATATCGAAATGTTTTAGGTAACAAAAATTTTAACATTATCTAGGTCTAACATAATGACATTTTTGTCAGTAATCGAAAATGAACATTATAATAGCCTTAAGACTGCAGAAACGTGAAAGATAATGTTGAAGATTTGACCAAGAATCATGTCGATTAAGTAACGATTCGTAGGTTGAATCCCAACCTGCCATAATGGGTTAACGGCAAGGAAATTACGATTGTCCATTGTCTAATGACAGAGTAGTGAAATCCAATTACGTCATATATGTTTTAATCCAATGGAGATCATAATGATTCAATATCGTCGTAATTGGTAGCTATCACAACCTACAAGACACGGCTTGTCGCATCAAGTCGGAATTGCCTCATTAATTAACCCACAACGTGACCTGGTTCAATGACATTGGTAATATAGTGATGTATTGCACAGCGATTAACAATAAACAGATTGAATAATAATTATATTATAATTTTTATATGAGTAACCTGTCTAGTGTCCAAGAATTGCTTCGAGAAACGTATTCCTTTACAAATAGAAGCGCACACTAAACGATTTTTATCGATATTAGACAATGAATAATTGTATCTACGAAGTTAAACAATAACAACGATTACCATATTAATATCATTACTGATATTTTTACCGTTTCGTAAATCCTGCCTTACTAGACCACCCTCTGGCTTGAGTCAACCTGGTCAGCCGCCAAACGACTCTTCGTGTCCCAGCTGGCGGCTTCAGAGCCGGTTATTTCAGGATGCCTAAGGTATTAATGGTGTCCATAGATGGCGCATACCACTTACCATCATATGGCTCGACTACTCTTTGGCCTGCTTTTTACATTTAAAAAATCAAAACTAATTATCAGTCCGCAGTGACAAAATCTGCTTCGAAATGCATAGGTTTAACATAAGATCCCACAAATCAATTAAAAACGATTACACATTTGTCATTTACGAATTTCAGCACTCCTTTTTCCTATATCTAAGTACAAGTACGAAGTCAGGAGCTACGATAAGCTCTCGCATGACACGACTTGTCGCATTAACTTGGAATTAGCTCATTAATAAAGCCATTACGTGCACTGGTTCAGTGACATAGTGTAGCACATATAGATAGCCTACACTTACGTATGTTTATAACGACCATTTTGTCGTAACAACATCAACCAACATCTACATTTATAACCTCACAACTACCGATCGCTCCAGGTAATTGCCGAAGCCTGTAGAAAACTCCACTGCGTTGCTTTATTTCAGATGAAGAAGCCAACTCGGGTCTAATTTTCCTCGACATTTCGTTAAAACAATATCAACGTATGCTGACTACCAGTATCTCCACGTAATTGCCGGGGCCTGGAGAAAATTCCACTGCGTTGCTTCATTCCATTATTTTTTTGAATGGATTTGACGACCCGTGTGGCGCAATGGTTACCATGCCGGACCGCCGCACCGAGGATCCTGGGTTCGATTCCCAGCGAGGCGGAATTTGAATGATGAGTTTGAATTTCTGTTCTCGGTCTGGGTGTGAATGTCCTTGTCTAGTGTGTTGTCCATGGCGCCCACGACACAGGGAATCCTAGTGTGGGGCTATGAGTGTGAAGCGTTATTTATTTATTTATTTATTGTTGCTGTTGGCCCTAGCGGCCTTTACAGCTTCACGTGGACAGACTATACAAGCCAATCTTCGCCCCCGTAAAGATTATTCCAAAATCTGACATAACCCCGAAGCAAGGGAGCATTCAAGAACTTGTCACTAACAGTAACAAATCACGGACCATACTCGTCTTATTTTATTAATGAACTACTACGAGTTATTAGCATTTCGTCATTATTCAGACATTTGAACTGGTATGCTCTCGTACTAACTTTTTGATGCCCTGAGCAGGCAAATGAATGTTGTTATAGAAATTAGCAACGTGAGGGGTATCACCAATTTCACATCATCATAAAAAATTACATTTTTTAAAGAACCACAGTCGCTAAATAAATAAAGAAACGCTACCCACTCATACCCTCGCAGTACAATTCCCTGTGTCGCGGATATAAATACGTTATGCTCTTACAAATCAACCAAAAAATCTGTTTCGAAAAGCAAGGTACAACACACACACGTTTATCTTTTGTTTTACTAATGGGTATAATACATGAAGGCATTTTAACGCTGTATGTCAAATGTCAAGCACTTCTGATACCCCATTTACACGCGCGCGCGAGCCACGAGACAATCCGCGAGACGCGCGCATACGCGCGCGTGTGAACAGGGCGCTCGCGGACCAGACCGCGGCAAGTCTCGTGGCTCGCGGGCTCGCGTCGGGAGCGGTTTTGTAGGCGCGCGCCAAAGGATCTCGCGCGAGCGCTCGCGCGGTGTTCACACGCGCGTAGGGGGCGTGGCTTACGGACGCGCCACGAGACGATCCGCTACACGCGCGTGTAAATGAGCGGTGACAACAACAAAAGCGTGCGTATCGTCTTGTATTGACAGAGCGACTACGAGCAGAACGGTCAAATGCCTGTTATGTTCTTACGCTCTTCATCGGCGGCGCGCTAGTGACATATCTACCTCTTTTTTACATTATAATATCATTGTGTCGCGGGTGGAATGGACAACACAAATAATACACCCATGACCCGAGTACAAATATTTATCTGTCACATAAACGCACAGTTACTTACCGTTCAGACTCTGCAAAAAATAGAAAGATGTAAAACTAAAATTAAGGTTACCTAATAGAGGTTAGACCCTATAACACAGGGAATCCTAGTATGTGGTCTAGAGCTGCATGTATATTTTTCTGTTTTGCATTTTATGTTCAATAAGAATATTTTCATTTTACATAAATGTCTGCGTCGGGCGGGACTCGAGCCCGGCAACCCTTGGCCCTTGTTTCGCAGGGTCACTACCAACTAGGCTATAGCTAAGCTTCGGCGTATTATTATTCCAGCCGTAGACAACTTGACGACCTTAAATTGAGTCAGAGTAAAATTCAACGCGCTTCGAAGGATTTTGTTGGAATACCAATCGCTTGTAATTTGAGCTAAGTAAGTAGACCACGGGGATCGTAAGTTAGAAGGAAGTTTGGCTCTAGCTTTCATTGCTGTGGTGTCTGGATCCAATAAGCCCACAAAGCACATGCCTGAGATGTCGTAGGATAGTTTTATGACTACGCCGAAACTTTTCGAACACACGAGTATAATAACATAGTATGTGTTCCGGATCCCATATTTAATCATCTTACCAAATCGATAATTTAATCAAAGTAAAGTATCTATACGACGACCCGTGTGGCGCAATGGTTAACATGCTGGACCGCCGCGCCGAGCCAAGGGTCCTGTGTTCGATTCCCAGCGAGGCAGAAATTTGAATGATGAATTTGAATTTCTGTTCTCGGTTTGAATATGTGTTATCTTGTTCTCTTGTCTTTGTATATTTTCCATTGCACCCACGACACAGGGTAATATTCTAGGGGCACTAAGTATGTAGCATTATTTATTTATACATTGTTGGGGTGAATTGTCATATACCTGGGCTCGGAACACTCGGGAATCGAGTAGATGGTTCCGAACCCGGTTTTCTAAATTATGGTGGTGATAAATCGAACCGAAAGCGGACTGTATTTGGTTTAACGAATATAGAGATTTACGTGTCCCTTTCTGGGCAATACACTACAATCAATAAATGTACACACCAAAAGGGAATCCACCAACCTTATTCCGTCGCGTGGCGTCGCTTGGTACCTCGGCGCCGAGATGGTTGTCCTGTGTTGCACCAGCCTGACCTCAACTCCGCTGAGTAGCCCGTAAAGTAGAATGATCCTTGCAGCCGAATTATTGAAAGGATGACGAATAAAGCGAATTGCAGCGTTACACCGAAATATGTAGCTACCACTCTGTCGCGTACCGAACCGCGAATCGACCTTGACTCGACTGGGCTGAACGGCGCGGCGGCGCGGGCGCACGTCGTACGAAAAATAGGAGGGTAGAATCCAAATTGATGCGCAACAAAATATTAACTGTGAATCACGGACGTTAAAAAAGAACGGACATAACCTTGTCTAATCGAGAGTGAAGCATAGTAATGGCCGATCGCTTACTACGTGTGCGTAATTTTGGGGTTACCACAATATGAACATTTCCCCATTTTTTCTTTATGTAGTAGTAAAATCTAAACACTAAATGTATTACTTACTGAATAACATTCCGTAACACGTATTAAGTAGTTAAGTAGATAACTAAATTTTAAGTAAATTAATACGGTAAACGAACAATTTAGTAGTTAAAATTTAGTACGCAAGTAAACAAAAAAAATGATTGAATTTTTTCTATTTTTCTGTTAAGGGCTTATCACTTAACATGGTTGGACAGACACCTTTTAGTCAAAATTTAGTAAAAATGCATAAGTAATTATGTAGGCTGTGAAGAATTGTATGAACTAAAGAGCTTTACTGAATTATTACGTTTAGACGCGCACTAAAAATTATTCACTTAAAATTTAGTTATCTACTTAAATACTTAATGCATGTAAATCGAAAATAACACATTCCACATTCAATAAAAGCAAATTATTATATTTGATGAGATTAATGAATTTTATTAATTGACAACAGATTAAATACACTGGATTACCCACTTCACTTATAGGAGAGGTAGCTAAAAAATTTTTTTTCAAATTTTGTTCTACCATTATCCGTAATTAATATACCTTAATCTATACCAAATTTCAGCTTTCCAATATTGTTAGTTTGTACGCAATGCCGCGGACAGATGGACAGACATGGCAAACATATAGGTAAGGGTTCCTTGTTATTTACCACGGAACCCCAAAAATATATTTATTAAACTAAAGTAAGAAACTCGAGGATTTTATATATACTATAATTTTCCCACACATTCTGGGTATTTGCATATGCATTATTGTTGGCAACACTGGCTGATTTTGTGGTTAAAATTTTTGTAGTTTATTTTGTTAATAACTTTAGGAAAAATAAAAGAAATCAGTGATTAAATTACAAGCTTACTTGTGAAAGGTGATCCCTTTATGTTTTTTTAATGAATTACTATTGTTCTTGCAACTTTTAACAGCACACAAAGGCATTTTTATTATTATTTATCAACTCCCGTTGTCCGTATGACTCGAGTGCGGTCCGGCGCCGGAATGGCGGCCGATGGTGTCAATGTGTGCGTGTTTACTTGTACGAATAGAAAGTTTGTATTCCGATGGGTGCTTCACTGAATTTGTTCTTGAGATTACGTCCGTATTTTTTTAAGGTCCGTGCTGTGAATGTATTGCCAGAATGAAACGAACTACGAAGATATTACCGAACATACATAAAAAAATGATAACTGGTCTGGACTGAATGTCTGTAACTGTACATAATACTAACATTATATATGTACGTAATATTTGGTGAAGGTGTTTGGATGTTTAAGTTTCAATGTTTGGACGTTGGTTTTTTCACCACACGCTAACCGCAGTGCGGATTAAAAAAAACTTTACACAGATATCATAGTTCGATGTAAAGGACAAGAAAAAAGGGATAAATAGCATTGAAGTATTATTACTAGCATATAGAACTGACACCGCGAACACAATGTATGTCCCAATGAATTGGCGCCGATCGGCTTCAATTTTCAATGGATTCGTTCGATTTTGAACGGTGGCTCAATTTTGAAAATAGAACCTCCCGGCGGGACACACATTTTGTTTGAGATGTCTGTTCTATGACATTATATTTCAATGATATATAGGGTAGATTTTATACCGATTGTATATTCCCTTAGGTTTTGTGAAACCACTCTTCCGCGGGCGGAAACTTGTAGCAGATATTTTCATTGAATTACTTTCGTAACTGGAACAAATATCCTGTCCAATAACAAATTCTTAAGTTTACCGACGCAAAACAAGGACAGGTTTCTTGTTCCTCTATGTAAAATGTTTTAAATAAAATATTTACTACTTGTATAATATTCCAAGAGCCCGCGACAGCCAGACTGAAACTTTCTGTGTTTGTCCCCAACATCGGTAAGAACGCTTCAGGGCTATGAAGTTTGCATGATTGTTACTTTGGCAGACAGCAGGTTACAAAGGTTTGTGACCATCATCCAAACTTCATAGTCCCGGAGCGTTCTTACCTATGTTAGGGAAATGGGTACACAGAAAATTTTCAGGTTATGAGATCAGGGGTGAATTAAAAGATTCTCTCACATCGTCGTTGTATATTTTCTCAAACTCTCTATAAAGTCTAAAACTCAATAATCATATTAACAAAATCCAATCATTCTTTTTTCATGTCATTACAAATAAATTCAAATTACGAACCACTAGCACTAGCCACAGATAACATACGCGCACTGTCGCTTGCCGTCACAGAGTAAATTACAACAAACGTTACTCTGCGTAACGTGTCCGCAAGCGACCGCGGGATGCTCTAATCGGTACTTTAGATACACGGTTTGCTATAAGGTTTTATAAAATGACGAACGTCTGGCTGTCGCCGGCTCTTAGAATGTAAGCACATAAGTATGTTGCTGCAATTAGCCACCTATTAGCCCTACGCACATGTTGACTTAAAAGGGGTTGTAGGTGTTGTTAAAACTAATAGCGTGCGTAATACCAATTTAAGTTTTATAAGTAACAATTTAATGTACAATTAACACGACGAATATGTGCGATAAAGATCTATGAAACTATTTAACATAGTTTACCTGAAACACTTTACAGGTAATTACCACCTAGGCGTGAGGGAATATTATAATACTAGCTTCTACCCGCGACTTCGTCCGCGAGAATTTAGAATTATGTAGATCCAGATCCTACTAAAATTTAGATGTTAGGTTAAGATGTTTGGATGTTTGTGGATTAAACTTATAGTATTCTGCTTTTCATCCCAAAGAATGGATATTATTGATGCCGAAAACATGCATATTATTTCGCGTTGTAGCAAGTTGCTAAAAGGATTCGAAAAAATTATAGGGCATGTCGTGAGGAATAAGTTCAGCGGCAGGCTACCTTAAGAACTGCTTAAACAGGCACATCATCGACACCAGCAACATGCTCATTATTTGGCGTCCCAGCGAGCTGCTGTTTTCGGCAGCAATTCTTTGGGATCAAAAGCAGGATACCTACCATAAGTTTTATTCACAAACATCCAAACATGTAAACCTAACATCTAAATTTTAGTAGGATCTGAATCTACATAATTCTAGATTCTCGCGGACGAAGTCGCGGGTAGAAGCTAGTATTAAAATATTTTTTATCTGCAGTGTGGCAGCATTACGTGAGTTAAAAAGTTGTGTTATTGTTATCTCGTCTAATAGAGATGCAGCCTAGTTTCACACACAATTTGTTTCATGAATTGTAAAATGATTTATTTTTTAAGATATATACCTTTTTTGGCACGTTTTGGAAAACAGATCACACATGTTCATAAGTCATTACCAAATAGATGAGACTAAAATAACCATTTCTATAGTATTTTCATACATGTTTTCGTTCGCAATTACTTATGCAATATAATATTTATATCTTTGCTCAGTCAGTGAGACGCGCGGAATAAGACGTGGTATTTTCTGTACATATATTCGTTTATTTTGTCTTGTAAATAATATAATTATGTATATCAACTCGCTAACCGTTTAGCTTAGGAAAAGTAATACTCCATATTTTTTCCATTACCCATCCATTCCGGTTGCATCAGCTTGCCTCGCGTCTAAGTCAAGAGTCGAGAGGAAATTTAAAACAGGATCTTTCAACTTGAATAACGTATATTTAAGTCGTACTTCGCAAAGTATTTTAAAGTAGACTTTATTTAACATTAAGTAGATATATATGACCTACTAGCTTCTACCCGCGACTTCGTCCGCGAGAATTTAGAATTTGATCTTGATCCTACTAAAATTTTGATGTTTTAGATGTTAGGTATAGATGTTTGGATGTTTGTGAATGAAACTTACGGTATCCTGCTTTTCATCCCTAAGAATGGATATCATTGATGTTGAAAACATGCTTATAATTTCGCGTTCTAGCAAGTTGCTAAGGATTCAAAAAAAAAATCATAGGGCATGTGGCGATGAATAAGTAAGTTCAGCGGCAGACTAACTTAAGAGCTGCCTAAACAGGCATATCATCGACACCAGCAACATGCTCATTATTTGGCGTCCCAGCGAGCTGCTGAGGGGTCATAAAAATGAAAGGGAACGTCGTGAGGAATAATTTCAACCAGCTTGAGAGCTGTTACGCCGGAACAGGCAGGTAACCGACGTTAGCAACATGCTCATGAAACAGAATGACAGAGACGGGCTGTTGCTAGAGTATGATGCGAGTCACAACTCGCGAGTCTCAATAGCCACAAGCTTCTAAAAAGGGACAAAATTAAAACAGCGTGTAAATTTTGCGATGCACAGAAAATAAAAGAACAACTATTATTCTGGAGGAAAACTATAAAGTTATTCCGCAATTAGAACAACCAGCAGGGCCATTAATAGAATTATGTTTACAAAAACGTAACACAAACGAACCATAGCATTCTTTAAATAACATAGGTATATTTCAAAAGTAGTTATTAATGGAATAGAGTCACCTGGAGTGCACATGACCATGGGTGTGCCCCAAGGATCAATATTAGGACAATTGCTATTTTTAATATATATCAATGATCTTCCTTATTTCACTAAGGACATGTGTGAAACGGTATTGTTTGCTGACGATACATCTTTAATTTTTAAGTATGCCAAATTAAGTCTTTGCCTGGCAATCATCGAAGGTCATCACGAAACATCATCATTATCATACTTATAGTATGAAAGTATGAAAATATTCATGTACTAAATAGATCCCATAATAAACCAAGACTACATCGCTACTTACATCAGGTAGGATTGTAGTCAAGCATTAACTTATAATTTTAAAAAAAGTCTATTTTTCTGTGCGTCTGGTTTTGCAGTGTTAATATTACGAACTTGCCGGGCGGCTTGCGTCAATCCTATGTAATCGAAAAAGTTAAGCAACAGCGGGCGCGGTCGGTACTTGGATGGGTGACCGCTAGTGACAAAATTTTCTTGAGCGTTACCGTGTTTCGGAGGGCACGTAAACCCGTCGGTCCCGGTTGTTATCATAAGATAACAATCATAAGCCATGTCGGAGGCCCTCGGGCGGTTTGAAATCTTCTGACACTCGGGTTGGCCACTAACCCCTCCACCAATCCGCACTGGAGCAGCGTGGTGGAGTATGCTCTAGGACTCCTGAAGAGAAGGGACCCGTGCCCAGTAGTGGGTCTTTAATGAGTTTTAGCCAATATTACGAACAACAAATATTTTTAAAAATTGTTTAGTTATTTCAATTGTTCCGTTGAGGAGTCCCATATTTCGTCTCTAAGACACACCACCATACCTGGCAATGTCAACGATTGATACCGCTCATTTACACGCGCGTGTAGCGGATCGTCTCGTGGCGCGTCCGTAAGCCACGCCCCCTACGCGCGTGTGAACACCACGCGAGCGCTCGCGCGAGCCCCTTTGGCCGCGCCTAACAAACCGCTCCCGCCGCGAGCCCGCGAGCCACGAGACGCGCCGCTGTCTGGTCCGCGAGCGCCCTGTTCACACGCGCGCGCACGCGCGCGTCTCGCGGATTGTCTCGTGGCTCGCGCGCGCGTGTAAATGGGGTAATAAAATGATAACGTTATGGACGATGTCAATGATGACAACAGCTAATATATTTAAACACGGTTCAGTTATTCCACGGAACACAGACACCAGTGGAAGTGCGATGTGGGCGTGGCACAGCGACTAACATTAAGAGGAGCTCCGCTTACTTGCCGGCATAACTCAACTGTCACTGAGCTGCGTCGGTTGTGCATTACGTAAAATAAAATTTGTCTTAAATTACGTAAAAATGCCTTACTGTGCAATTTTAGAGGGCAGGAATAATAGCGAGCAATTAATTTATTTAATGGCCGTGTTTTATACCACAAATAAGCCTAGTTTTTAGTTTAATTTGTAATAATTCAAATTCGAAACACATAAATAAAGGAAAAAATATAATTTATGATCAAAAAGCTACTCAGTCACTTGGCAATAAGGTTCATTTTATGTTTTAGATAATATTGCTACTCGGCTATTGTTTTCTAGAACATTTTCTGCTACTCGGGAAGGGATGGGGTACAAATATATGAATATCGGCAGTTTTATAATTTTATTTTTAGTTAAAAGTATTTCTTAATATGAATATTACAATTTATTATAATAATAATATTCTTTTTTTATTTTAGGGATATGTGTCATATGTATGTACAGTTCTGCTATTTGGTGTGCAATAAAGTATTGTGTTGTATTGTATCATAAAAATGTATAAAATTAATATGAATGAATTTTTTATTTGAAATCATTGGTACATATTAAAAGAAACAAGTTTTATTTCCATTAATTAATCTAGGATGCTGACGAGGAATATAAGCGCATGCGCGTGACTGGCACAGCATGTCGAAGAAATGTAATTCCAAGAAAATAAATTTACCTTATTTGTATAATGTTAAGGTTGAAATGCATCCCAGTTCATATCAGCATTGTTTTTGTAGCTACGTTTAGCTTCATTGAAATTTCACTTATCAACATATTAAAGTATATTTATTTTCGTTGCTAAAAATGCCTAGGCTTGGTATTCCGTGACTGTTTAGATAGCTAACGTTGATAAAAATTGCTACGGTCACGTCTACGCCTCGTAATGCCTCGTCTAATCGAGAGTGAAGCATAGCAATGGCCGCCAGCTTTCCATGTGTGCGTAATTTTTGATTCGCGATTGACGCAGTATGGTGTCAATGTGTGGGTGTGTGTACTTGTACGAATAGAGAGTTAGTATTACTATGGGTGCTTCACTGAATTTGTTGTTGGGATTACGTTCGTCTTTTTTTAAATCCGTGTGTTTGAGATATAAGCTTTCAAAATAATGATCAAGTGTTCACATAGGCAGTACAAAAACAAGAAGTTTAAGTACCAATATGACGGGTCTACATCTTATGATGTCGGACACTCGGACAGTACCAGTTTCAATATAAATATCGATAACGCGGCAAAAAGCACAACGCACATCTCTAAGCCTAAACCAAACACAGTATGATGTTGTTAACCAAAAATGTAACTTACCGAAATACTTGTAAGGTTGCTATTCAATCTATTGAAGACTCCATTCCCGACATCTAGCGTTCAGTAGATGGAATTATTTAATTATTTTCCATATGATTGACATTGTATATATTGTATATTGATATTATATTGTCAACCTTGTTAGTAAAGAAGTTAAGTATATATTACTTGTAACGCAGAATACTGCCATCTAGCGGTGGATAGATAAACTTGAAAAGTATTATGATCATAATTGATAAAGGTTCTAAGGTTACTGAATAAGAAATGGAAAAATAAGAATTAACATCAAAGATTAAGGTGCATTTTCAACTATAAACAGCGAGTTTCTTAGAATATTCGTAGTTGACAAGTAACAACCAATTAAAATGTGAGTTTCTTAGTTGTAAATAATACGATTATGGATTTCCTTGTGTTTATTTGGCTAGCACGGTTCCCATACTAATCAACACTTGTACCATTTCCACTTGTGTCTGTGTTCCGTGAGTTATTCCTTACGATTGAGAAGCTCATACATTATCTCCACAATCCATCATCTCACTATAATGTAGTAGTATAACTTGAGTAAATTCTCAATACAATAAAAAAAAACATGAAAATCGCTTCATAAACAACGAATCTATTCCTATTTAAAAACATTGTATACTAACGGTCTTGTTCATTAAAAACTTATTGAAGGTTTGTAGTTTTCGGTAAATAGCACTGGTAATATATGCATGCACAGCAATAGAAAAATAAAGAAATCTTGACATAAGGCCGATCTTGACAAAAGGCCGACACCACACTAGGATTTTATAAGCGTTATAATTCATCCGACACACTTGAATAATGATTTGCTAAATAGGTTAAAAAAAAAATATTTTTTTCTATAAAGTAAATGAAAAAAAATATAGGTAGATATTTACGAATGTTAAAAACCAAATTTGATGATTTTATGCAATTAATAAAACCTGATACGGTATAAATTATAATATTTCAATCGCACCTCATACTGAGAGCTAGGAAAAACCTTGATAAACTACAGTATTTCTTCTACGTAAAATTATTATTTTGTATAGCTCATTGATTAAGAGTTGGGCGCGAGGAACTCTTGACAAACGCTGATGTGAAAGCAGCCTTAATTACGCGTAAAAAATGCTGTGTTGGCTTTATTTGATTTTATACGAGATCGATGGCTACTACAGCTTCCAGTGTATGACAAAAATTATCACAATGTGCCTCATCACAATTTTTTTATGTGTTTGTTAATAAACATATTAAAACAATGAACCATTAATCTAATTTAATCACTCAATCAGCTGTTTTGAGTTTTCTAATGTCAATGTGAAGACAAACGTCAAAACTGTTTTCCTATTACCATTTAATTTACTTCTTCTCCCTCGGGAATAGATCAGTATCTCGGGATAAAAAGTATCCTATACTTTATTCTAGGTATTAAACTACATACATGCCAATTTTCATCTATATCCGATCAGCCGTTTTTGCGTGATTGTAACACAAACATCCAAACATCCAAACATCCAAACTCACAAACTTTCACATTTATAATATTAGTAGGATTAATAATATTAATGGAGTATATTGTAGTTAATAACTCGTTAATTCTAATTAATATTAAGTTTAATATTAGTGTGTACCTATTTTTATAATTGAACTAAGCAATGTTAATTTTTAGGCGGACCATGTAGGAATTAAATCTTTACTTATATGAACCTATACCTAAATATTCGGTACAACCAAAAATACAAAATTAAATCTTTCCTAATATGATAGTATAGAAGTATGGATATAGATTTCACCAACATTTAATATTTCCCTATACAAGAAAATACTCTAAACAAGAAAATACAAAAATTGCCGGGAGCCATTTGTAAAGTCTGCGACATTTATTTCTGACATCAGACAATTACGTAAAATACGAGGGAATATGAACGTTACAAGTAACAACCATTTATAGACGAAGGAAATCTGTCTCCAAGTGATTCCACACTTGACGTGCTCCGGTAAAGCTTCGACGGAGATTTAAAACCAACGAACCTGAATATTGCACAGCTGACGGAATCCCCTACTTACCCACGTTTTCACGCGAAGCGATCTGAAAAATGAAAGATAAGTGCGCTGCGAAAGAATTTACTTCTAATACCTTCCGTGTAAAAGCTTACTGAAATGTTTAAAATTTTAATTCAAAACTTATTTATACTTTAATATTAATTTTACTTATCTAATTATAATATTGTTACCATGTAGTTACTGGCCCACTACTGAACACAAGTCACTCCTCTTGAGGAGGCCTAGAGCATACTCCACCACCGTGATCCACTACAGATTATAGATATTTACCCATCAGGCGCTATCCGTATGGATTAAGATGAAACTTGGCACACAGACAAACCATGACCAGACTTAAAAAATAGGGTAGATTTTATCCCGGTTTTACGTCCCCGTGAGATGGTATGGACGTTTAAATGTTTTTGAAACCTCTCTGCTACAAGCGAGGCGGAATCAAGGTAATAAGTAAGTAACCGACCTTTCGCTCACACCATCACACACATATGAGACAACAAACAATAACATACACAGGCATAATAACCTACTGCGGGGTAAAAGTGTGTTAGTGTTAAGCCAAACATTTATCTGTCACGTTAATGTTAGCCCTAAACTAGAACTGAACCCGGAACGCCTTCGACCGCAGAGCCACCATTAATTGGGCCACTATTATAGCCAGCAAGTCAATGAGGAATAATTGGCACGTATTAAATAAATTAACCGTTTCTAACGACTGGTTTAACAAATCAGTCTAAAATTAGTCTATTATTATCATAATCAATAGGGAAGCAATTTATAATTAACCTCAAATTTACTAAAATTACGCGGTTTCAATTGAAACATGTTCGCGGATACGTCAATTAGTATATATTTATTACTAGCTTCTGCCCGAGACTTCGTCCACGTTGAGTTCCAAATTGGGTCTAGAGAAAAATGAGGAAAATATAAAACTGGGCAAGTGCGTGTCAGGCGCGCGCAATGTAGTCCTAAGTTGTAAGACTATTACTCATAAACTACTTACGCTAACATAGCCGTGATAGTTTTCCTTGTAAATTCATCATATAAAATATTTTTAAGAATTTTTTCACTTGTCCAACTCACACCGATTAGCCCGCAGGGGGAGGGGACACTTGACTCTAACCAAAATTAGCACTTTAAAGCCAAATATTTCGCCACCACCACGCCACGCCACGGACCAATAATTCCAGAAATGGTCATAGAAGACCCATAATATTTAAAAAAAAAACCTTTTCAACGATACCCCACACTGTAAGGTACGCGACAATAAAAAATTCATCCTCACGTTACCTGTAGAGGAGGTACCCTGAATAAAAAATGTTTTTCAATATTTTATTCTACGATTCTGGAGTTTTAATAAATATGTATATTCAAGCCAAATTACAAGTTTCTAGCACTAAGGGTCTCGGAGGTTTGCTTCGGTCAGACGGACGGACAGCCGCATGGACAAAACGAAACTATAAGGATTCCGATTTTACTTCGGAACCCTAAAAATGACATAAAATCGCATGAATTTGGACCGACTTAAAAATGCAAAACGTAACAAACAGGGAAAACTAACAATGAAAATGTGTAATACCAATAAGTCATACATTTGTTTTATTATAAGTTTTAAGGAAGAGGACTTTGTCTCTTCCTATCTTGATCATAAAAACAGTAATATACAGTACGGCCGCTGTATCTTGGCGCGTCTGAACATAGGCTTTGCGAACTTTAGCGCATGTAAGACAGAGATGGCAACACGAACATGCTAACGTGTGACTGAGACACAATACACCGCGTATCGAGTATTGGCGAATTATGTTACTGCGCAGCTTTCTGCGCGAAGTTCAGACGCGCCAAGATACAGCGGCCGAAGTATACATATCTACATATACATAGTTATATATAACACAAAAAATGTATATACGGATGTCTTCTATAGACTTTGAAACCATCCAACCAATATGCCTTAAAATAGTTTCATTTGAAAAGCAATAATGAGACCACTATAACAATGCATTAGGCACATCTTCGGTTTTTAACACAATTTTTTTTACGTAGTAGCACACGACTAGTTATAAATATTTCTTCATGGTTTAAACTAATACGAGCTGCTAATGGGTTTAAATAGAGTACTATCTTATCAGAAAATGTTTTATCCGGCTCTTTAGCTCATATTAAAAAGGATTACTATTAGTTTCTTACTAAGCTCCGGTTTTATAGGAAAATACTTGCACAGACTGAACTTTAGTACTTCTAAATAAGTTTATACAGCTATTCCCTATATTACTTTGCAAGCAACGCGGCGTTGCAATGCTGAAAGTATTAATTTATACTCTATAAATTATTTAAGTAGGTATTAAATTCGTTTTTACGGTACAATGTAAAATAATTTTTATTATTTGTTTATTTTTGTGCGTATGTGTGTCATTTTTAGATTAGAATAGTTTATCATTCAAAATGTGGCACTTACATTGATGCAATAGGCCCAGTGCATATAACTATTAAACGATATCACGTAGTTCGTAAACTAATAATAGTTTACGAACGGAATTACGAACGGAATACGCATGGTATAAACCATGCGTGTCGTCAAATTCCGAGGAGCTTGTCCTACCTTTTGAAATCATTGGATTATTTACAAAATATTGTCACTTTGTCATTGATATATATTTAACCAAACGCCAGTATGAGTGCAACTTCGAACTACGGTACCTACTCGTAGCTAACTATGCGACGTGTCGATTCACATACCACTAAGGGTGTTTTTCCACCAGAGATGTGCTATGGTACGATATTATGGATGAGTTTGTTATCAACCAATCATATTCATTGCTCCACATAGCATACCTACTGGTGGAAACGGATTCAACTAAGCTACGTTTTTCACTGATGAATGACAAATGCATGCTATGGATGGTCGTGAGTGGTGTAGCTATGTGCAGAACAGTGTTCTTACAGTACATTCTTAATTGACTGATAATAAAACATCGTTAAAAAATTCTAGCTATATGGGAAATGGGTTAGTCAGATGGTTCAGTAGCTCTTGGACTATATTGTCGATACATCGCATAACTCGAGCTGCGCATCTCCCTCGCACAGCTAGGTACCTTGCGGCGGCGCATCTTCATAGCACATCTTACTCGCTCCGCTACATATTATGTTAGCATCAGTGGAAACGGTCACATAGTTTCGTAGCTTAGCTTTTATATTTTCGCAGCTTAGCTGCATAGCACATCTTTGATGGAAAAGCACCCTAAGCCTGGGAAAAGCGAACGTGGAATTAGCTTCTGTACGTTCAACCATTGAATAGTGACGTTAGGTTCGACAAAGCGCTGAATGGTGTATCGAATTACCTTTATATAGACACTTCATTGTGTCGTTTTACACAATGAATTCTGTAAATTAATTAACTCGGACGTATTATTGAACACTATAATACCATGTTACAATGCACCAACGTACGTTTATTTCATAAAATGCTAATAGTGAGTGACAACGGTCAAGCTTAAAAAATGGACCTTATAGGTCTATTATAGGTCCTTAAAGGACCTTATATTTTTTATTTTTTCCATATAGTGTGTGGGATCACAAAGCAAGGAATCTACAAAATACACCCCTTAAGAAAGTGAAATTGGGATACCCAAGAATTAAATTAAATCATTCCCTCATAAAGTAAATATTCACCAAGAGAATCACATCAAAACCAAGCTAAATAACCCACCATCCCATACTCAATTTCAGTTAAAATTAACAATTTAAAGCGACGTTTACAACGCTAATATATCTTGTATCGCGCTAATACGTCGTCATTTCATATCACTTTCGCATGAACGGTTCTTAATAGGGCCTAGAGCCGAGTAATTAGGCAATTGGGCTGCGGCAATCAGTGGGCAGGCCTGCGCGGTAAATAATGGCCTTGCGCGAGCGGGCATGTGACGTCACCACCCCTTGTTGGCTTAGGACAGACTATTTACTCGCTTATACCCGACTTATATCCAAGAGGTTGATGTTGAAAAGTGAATCGCTTACAATCTAGAGAATCTGTGGTTATGAGCTTCTTATGTGGATCTGTATGTAATGTCTTCAGCTCTTGACACTTCCAGGTCTGTGCCTTGGGCGCGACCTTTATAGGAGTTTCGAAGATCTTTCAGCTCAGCTCATCGTCAGCTCGCCAAAGGATGTAGTTAAAACCAAAACATACACCACAGTCAATTACCACAGTCAAACCTAATCAGCTCATAAGGCCTCCTCGAAGCTTCTTAAAGGATGATCTACTAATATTGCTGTATTACACTAATTAATTAAATGAATCACCATTCACTATCGAGCAAATCCCCCAATGGACATAATCGATGCGCCAATTAGCGACTACTCTATGTGATTCAAGAAGGCTTACACTAAGCCGAGTATAGATTATGTACTAATGCAGTGAATGACGATAAATACAAGAGGTTGGACTAAAAACCTCTCGTAGGAAAATATCGCTGGGTTTCGAGACCGTTAACAACGACGATTCTAACAAATACGATTTTCTAATTGAGGACTAAGAAGTAAAAATCTGTTGGCTATTTCTGTTTAGAGTTTGTGTAGTATGTTTGAGTATGTTTGAACAAAATAATGCAGTGGAGAAAAGAAGAGTGGCAAAAGAAATGTAAGACCAAAATCCGTATGCCATCTCCTATCTGCTGTCTTCCCATCAAAGCCAACATTTAGATCGATATAACAGCGCGTGACGTTTTTCGTTACCGTCGTTTTTGTGTCACCGTCCGTGTTACAAATCTTAAAATTTCACTCTCATCATGTTTTCCATTTATTTCATAACGCGCCTAAAGATGTATAACTTCAAATATACTTTACATGTCATGTAATATTCAAGGTTACTAATATAATTTAATAGTTAAAATTTTACCCCCGAAGTGGTTCTTATGAAGTAATTTATTACGAAGCACGTTGAACATTAACCTAGGCCCGGTCCACAATTATGTTCTAATAAAGCGACTTTTACCTTCCTGAACTATTGAATCAAACAGTTTTCTTCAGTTTTACCGAAGTTTGATCGCAGTTGGAGGTCATCTTCCCTTTCGATTAGTGATCCCTCCAACGATTGCCACTCGAGCCGGTTAAATTGTTCGTCTACGAATTCCAGTTATAAATACTGTTGAAAGGCAAAATACCAAGAGCAAGTTTATCAATATATAGTGTTTGTACTTCAGTAATTAAGGTTTAACTTCTGAATGTAGGAAACTTATTATTCACTAGCTGACCCAGCGAACTTTGTACCGCCTAACAACTCCTCTCCCTCTCCCTCGACTGACAGTTATAAAACAAAAAAGTTATTTTGCTTAAGGTCGGTTAGTGTTCTTAAATTTTCAAATTTTCCGCACAACTTCATATTTTTTTCTTTTACAAGAACCTTTTCCTTACAATAATAAACACAACAAGAAAAGAATTAGCGAAATCCGTCCAGCCGTTCTTGAGTTTTGCGCTTAGCAACACGATTGGCGATTCATTTTTAGGGTCCGAAGTAAAATCGGTACCCTTATATACCCTTCTAGTTTCGTCATGTCCATATATCTGTCTGTCCGTCCGTCCGTCCGTCCGTCCGAAACAAAGCGCCGAGACCCTTAGTGCTAGCAAGCAGTAATTTAGCATGGATATACATATTTATTAAAACTCCAGAATCGTAGAATAAAATATTGAAAAACATTTTTTTCAGGGTATCTCCCCTACAGGTAGCATGAGGATGAATTTTTTATTCGTCTCATTCCCCATAGTTTGGGGTATCGTTGAAAAGGTCTTTTAAAAATATTATAGGTCTTCTAAGACCATTTTTGAGATTAGGGGTCCGTTTGCGAAATATTGGGCTTTAATCACGGCTATATTAGCTTAAGTAGTTAATGAGTAATAGTCGATAAACTTACTACTTCGGAACCCTACATTGCGCGTGTCCTGACACGCACTTGCCCGGTTTTTATTTATATAGATAGATAGATAATTACCATGTTCATAGTATATCCTAGGGGATATAGGAGAAATCCCAGAGACTAGGGCCTTTGAGCTAGCTTGGGCATCATTCTATGTCTTTTCTTATCCATCGGCTATCTCTTCTATGTATGTAATTCGTTCGCTTTCATCATTACTTACCTTACTTGATTCAAGAATCAATCAAGTGAAATAATATCTAGGATTAAATTAACATTCGACCAAGTTAGATATATGTACCTATTATACGAGTAGATGTATACTATATTAATACTACATACTATAAATACATTCTACTAATAAATATAAGCTTTTATATAATCTAAGTATATTTCCTAGAAGTACTCACTCTAATTACTTGTTTTGACTTCTAATGACGTAGGTAATAAGGGGCACTTACCTAATTGGCAAGAAAGGGAAAGAGCACCATGTGTCTTTACCCCTTTCACAGTTGATAAATAGATTGAATGGACGTAATTAATCTTGTCTCTACATAGTCGCGTAGTTCTCTTCAAATCACGAGAGACAATAAGCTTTCGGTAAAAATGACAAACATAATGTAATAAGTTATAGGTGATACTAGAGGATATTAAACTAGTTACGCAATACTATAAAACTAAACGCTTACATACTCATCAAAATACCGCATGCATTTTCCGAGACTATAGACACGCTATAGATCTAACGCCAAAACTCAGAATGGTTCGTTTATTTAGTCGTAAGGAGTCCGTATCTAATTGACATTAAATATATTAAGTATCGGTTCATCTCAGAGTCATATTGTCAACTTTAAGTGACCCTAGTGCGGACCAACGTCAAATAACTATCGATAATCATATCGATGGAGTGTTAGTGTAGCCACACGTAAAATATGTTGATAGTAATTCAAAAATTAAATTTATTTTAATGCTTTTAGAACTAACATTTATTCTAATATAATAACAAGAAATTAGTTTACTGTTTTTTCTTACATAAAAAACATTGCAAAGTAGCTGTTTTCTTTAAAATAAAATAAAGAGGTTACGCCATATTATTTATGGCAGTACTGCTGTCAGTGATGAGTGGTTGATTTGACTTGATATTCAAAATCTTCAAAGTTAATCAACAATTAATAATTAAGTAAAGGGTCTCGTATAATTAACTTTAATTGTCCGTAAACTGACTTTGACGCCCCAACTCAGAGTCACTAATTGTTATTTAAATCGCTCCTTAGTACAGAACTTGTATGGTGATTCTTTACTAAGCAACGATTAAAGTAACCGTTAGTGACTCTGAGTTGGGGCGTGAGAGTGATTTTTTGTGATTCTGTACTAAGGAACGATTTAAATAACCGTTAACGAACTAACGAACGAACTTAAGTGACTCTTGAGTTGGGGTGTAAAATTACCCTCAATTTGACATTTTTACGTCTACACTAGACAAAGCAGCATAAATGAATAGTTTGAATGTTCAACAGATAATACCCACGGACGTAAAAAAGAACGGACGTAACCTTGTCTAATCGAGAGTGAAGCATAGCAATGACAGCTCGCTTATCATGTGTGCGTAATTTTGTAATTTTTGATTCGCGATGGTGTCAATGTCATAGCAGTATGGTGTCAATGTGTGGGTGTGTGTACTTGTACGAATACAGAGTTGGTATTACTATGGGTGCTTCACTGAATTTGTTCTTGGGATTACGTCCGTCTTTTTTTTACGTCCGTGATAATACCATATTACATGGGTAACTCTGTTAATAACAAGTTTTCTACACGGCCATACTTTTATAGCATACGAACATTTTACAGTGAACAAACGTCCTACTGAGCTCACATACGAGAAAGTATGCGGAGGTATGCGAGCCCGGAGCCGCCACGAAACATTTAATACGACGACAGCTATTACTTACAAAAAGCTCTGACGTAGTGTTTGCATTGCTCTACAAAACAAAATGTTCTATTTTCGTCAAAGTAAATAAGGGCTCTGCGTATACGGATAGATTGCTTTGTACGAGTTTGTTATTCTAAGCTGCACTTTTGTATACGATGCTTTTACTGTAGAATTGTGACTGATTTAAAAATAAACAAATTACCTAATTATTTAAGTTACTGTGATTTTTGCATTTTTATGGAGCTAGCTGACAAACGAGTTGACGATCCACCTGATGGTAAGTGGCTATCGTCGCCCATGGACATCAGCGACACCAAAGGCATCACTGATGCGTTGCCGGCCAAGAATGAGAGAAGAAAAAGGAAAAGGAAGAAATAGTTCTACAGTCCCTAGGGATGAACATGACCATAGATAACAGTCGTTTGGCGGCTGATTCGAGCAAGATAGTGGTAGCTGTCCAGGCGGTCCCCACGAAGAAATAATAATAATAATGATGTTTTCAATAATTAACATGAACACACAACCAAATTAATCTGTCATGTAAATGCCCACCCTGTAAGGCTATTCTGTTTTGTAACTCGACAGTGGAATCCGCGATGAGTGTCAAACTTCAAACGACTAAAGATAGGATTTTGACACTCATCGCGGATTCCGCTTTCGAGTTACAAAACAGAATAGCCTTGCTGGTCGGGAATCAAACCCGGCACCCACCGCTTCAGTATCACTACAAACTACGTTCGGTCGATATCAATAGTCAAAACCTGAATAGTCCGTAACTCCATACCCATAAATTAGTAACGTTCAACTTTTTACTACAATTACCCAGTTATCCGACACCATCATAACATTAGCGGAGACCGTAAAAGCTAATTTGCGAATAAACCCTGCGATGTACTGCCTCCAGTTAATGTCGGGACTTAATACCGTGGAACAAAACTTTTAAATAATTTCAGATAACAATTAATGTTTTTTTAATAATCCGCGGTTTATTTATTTTGTGTCCCAGCTGTTGTTCAGAACGCAGATTTATGAGGATGGCCATTAAGAATTTTGGTTGCAGATTATTTTATGTAACCATAAATTAATATTGCTACGGCCATCAGTCATTTAATGAGGATGCTTTGTTCGTGAAGTTTTCATTCGAAACATGAGGTCAATGAGCAATATGAGCATCTACTTCTACTCTATTCATTTATACATGAGCCATATTTTTGTAATGCGGGGTGTTATTTCTTGTATTCTCTTGAACACTTCCATGCTACGGAGCTCACTTAAAGTCAATGTAGATAACGAAGATAGCAATCGTTAAGCCATGTCGGTGGCCTTCAGGCAGCATTAAAACTCCGAAACTTGGTTTGACCACTTAACCATCCACCAATCCACATTATACTTACTCTAGGCTTCTCAAATTGTGGTACACGTAACTCTGGTGATAAGCCAGTTCATTTTAGGGGGTATCTCAAATATATTACGCTATGGTGGCTGCTAAATTGTGAGGATATATAGTAGGTACCTATGTCAGATAAAGTGTACATGGGAATTTAATGAGGACATTCAATAACGTTACTTGCCAACACATTCAAACAAGTATGTATAGCCTAGCGAAGAAAATTAAGCACTTGATCAAAAATTATGTATTGTACATTTTGTCTAAATCGCAAAAATCCACCTTTACCTTTAACTCCTCAGTGACAAGGAAAGACCCTTGCCCTAGTTGAAGACACTTGAAGCCAGTGTAGTATCGAACCCACACCTTCGATGCAGATCAGTTGCACGCCATTGTCCAACAGTACCCTAAGCGCAGGTCGTGTAATCTAATACGCGAATAAAAATCTCGTGTAGCATCCAGTGACGCTCGGAAACTATGTCCGCGACGCGTCGTTAGTTACGCAATGCAGCGCGAATTTTAGAAAAGTTTTTTGCAAAAAAGAACGATTTTTTTTCCTAAAACACAAGTACGAAATAATGTACGAGGAAACTATAAAAGATGAAATGGGTAACGTGATATAATACAGTGTAATGCATCCTCTTTGTATAACTATTGTGAATATTATCAGTTGACTAGTAGCTTATTGTCATCAGTCTCTGTCAGGCGTATTGATGTATTGATTCAACGTCAGTCAGTATCGATGATATTGATTACGATAGAGCAAAGAGCACCGAACGCGATTCCACAGAGTACTCATTCGACATTAATTGGCCTGAACGGTCGGTTGCTGGTCGGTTGTTGTCTTTTTTTTAAATAAAATAATTTTTTTCTTAATTACACTATTCTTAATTTATATTTATTTAATATAATAATAAGGATAAGGCGGCTTTAATATTGTGTGCATTATCACCTTTTTAATATCAAAATACGAAATAAAAATAGAAAGATGGTACAAATAATGTAACATTGTAATGTATATCCTCATGTATTTTAAGTACATCTTAGGTAACCAGGAACATTCGTGCGATGGAACTTTTTTGAAAATTGTTGAAATTTCTATTACTTTTAAAAGGTTTTTGTATGTTTATGACAACTATATGATAGCTATGTAAATAAACATTTAGTAAACATATAAGATTTTATTTTATTTGAAATACACTAAAAATTACAGCAATTTGTACTTTAGGGAGACGACTTATGAAACCTTGCCCTAAATACACGAAATTATTAACGCTAAACATGTTAAGAATACGATAGCATTATCTTTCTCACTCTGTAGCGGGCAAAAATAGCGCCAGCGATCGAAGAACAGACGAGCCCGAGAACGCGACGGCGAGAAACTAATCACATTCACGCTTCTCGGGTGTTCTCGGGGCTTTTCGCCGTGAGTCTAGAGAAGGCTTAACAAGCACGACCCGAAAACAATTTTATACTTACAGCTGTTTTCTTCGTATAAGCTGTTGATAAATTGGTATCGCATTACTGTCAATTATAGAATGAAACACGCGACTCAACACAGGGAGCTAAAAAGCCATGTAATTTAAGGTAGTCAAATAAATAAACATTTTAAGTTAAATTGTATTTAATTTTATGAGAATTTTGTATAAATTTTACAAACAGTCAATTCATTACTTTAAAATTATATTCACAATTTTCATTTCATATAGGACGTAGTTTCTGAAAAACGTTCCAATCCACACTCATGTTGAAATTGAATTAATACTTAAGTATTAATACTTAATAATACTTCCTTACTTAGTATACTTACTTATTATTAATAGTTAAGTATTAATTACTTAAATAGGTATTAATAATATATAAGTATTAATTCAGTTTCAACATGAGTGTGGATTGGAACCTTTTTCAGAAACTACGTCCAATTATGTAGCTAATACGGTCAATATATATAAAGCGTTCTATGCCAGTAGAACGTATGCAAAGAATACCAATAATAAACAAATAAGAGCACTCTCTCACCTAAAAGTCGCTGTTTTAATAAACGGACTGGAAAAGTTATTATCATACAAATTAAAAATACAAAAAATAAAACGCAACGTTTTTTGAAACGTTTCGCCGTCACGCTACACGAGTATAATTTAACGTAAAGGAAAAAATTAAATTGAAGTTTAAACGATAACAAAACAAAACCATATGTGTTCGTAAAGTTTTACATCATAAACGTTGACACTAACGCACGCACACTTTTTTAAACGGTTTTATTTAGCTTGCCCAAGAGGGCTATTCTCTAAAATACAAACTCGAAATCGAAGCTCACTCAACGAACTTGCATCATCTTGATATGTCATTCTCTAATCATCTAGTACGCACTTGCGAAGTGAAGTGAGTTTCAAACTCGAACTTCAAACGACTAAAAATTCAAAATTAAAGTTCGAGTTCGAGACTCACTTCACTGAGTGAAGTTTAATTTTGAAACTCATCGCGGATTTCGCTGTCAAGTTACAAAACAGAATAGCCTTGCTGTTCTGGGTCAAATCTTGCAAGCTGAATTAGAACTACTTTCTTTCATCCTACGAAATTGAAATTTTGCATACTGCTATGGTTCCGATGACAATACATTTTAATGATAAGCATGACCTGAAAATACTTTTGGGGTTGGCTCCAGACGAGGGATTTCCTTGACGATTAACAGCACGCTCACAATTTTTCTTTAGATCCTGCAATGGCACTATAAAACCGTTTATTTAGTTTTTAAACATTGAAGTATTATTACTAGCATATAGAACCGACACCGCGAACACAGTGTATGTCCCAATGAATTGGCGCCGACCGGCTTCAATTTTCAATGGATCCGTTCGATATTGAAAGGAGAACGGGGGCTCAATTTTGAAAATAGTACCTCCCGGCGGGACACACATTTTGTTTGAGATGTCTGTTCTATGACATTATACTTCAATGTTTTTAAACTATTAATTTGTTTTCAACGGTAAAAAAGTATGAGTTCGGCACTAAAATGACGGGAAACGTTACAACTCTAAATCATGATAACTTAATTCAACTTATCCAGTGTTTAATAAGTATGATGAATGTTACAAGTGTATTACGTACAAAAATGTATATTTAAAGCAGTTATAAAAATGTCACAGACAGTTTAAATATATATAAATGAATTACAGATATCTAAGATTGTTTGAAGTATATGTATAGTCTATAAATGCGTGAAAACCTCACAACCATAGTAAAAATGTGAATGTTTAATACATTTTGAATAAAATATTTTTTCAATCTTGTGTGAGAAAATGAATTTATAAATTAAAATTAAATTGCACAATATTTTCTTTAAATTTTAATTTAAGTACTTTGCCCAATTTCTTTTTTAAATTTCAACATAACCTAATGTTGCCAGTCTTGTCATAAGTAATCATAATATTTCAGAAATCTTTTAATAATAATTTGAATACCGAACACAATTCAAATATTTTCATTGTTATTCTAAATATTGTGTTTAAATGCTACATTCTAAACTTAAAAATAAAGTCAGATCTTAACTGTGGATCTTAACATAAAGTATTAAGCGTTGCATAAATAAATAACAGAGTTTCATTTTGTCTTTCAAGTATTCTTAGTTTCTTAATTCTTATAGTGAACTTACGACAAAATTAATATTAAATTAATAAAAAAAAAACAAATTCGATTTAATTATTTACAATCATACAGTTACATTAAAATAGTAATTTTAGTTGAGATTAAATTAAATGCAATAATAAACCTTAAGTCTCATACCCAGTACAAACTAAATTTTAATCAAAATTTAGCCTTACTTTTACACGCTCTTACACAAGACAATAACGCATCAAAAGAAACACAAACAAGCTTCGTCATTCCAAACGAAACCCACATTTTAATAAATAAAATTTTGTACTCTCAGTCCGTGCACATCCTAAATATGGCGATGTAACTGATATCACATATGCATTGAAATATACCATTTGTACAAGAATGGTAGAAATTAAAACGCGGCAACACTGACAATGAAATGCCGCCGACATTCATCTCTATTGCTCTCACAATAAGGTCTGTGTCGTGTTATTAGGAGACCGCTGTTTGTTAAGCTGTCGCAGGTGCTTGGTACGATTTGGAACTTTATAACGTGAGTGATAAAGTTCAAATCACCTTACACGTACTGTCGAGGTGCTGGCCCATTCTTCCTGGAGTGCGGCAACGTATCGTCATTGCTTCCGGCCCCGCCGCAGTTATTATTGTGTAAAAAAGACATTTCAACGTCCGCGTCACCGCCCTGTTGACAAATTAATACAACGACTGTGAAATAAGTGTCGGAACACTTTATCGGGTCACATAATTATCAAAATCGACCTATTGTATGGCTCTGTCTTTGTGCGAGGACGCCTGGTCTGGATCGCACTTCCAGTGCTCCACTACTTGGAGAGAGGGTTCATGGTAAATTAGGTTGCCAAAGATTGTTATGCAACCAGAAAAAGTTGAATAACGTTTTAAAATACTTTCATGTTTATGGCAAGTAAGTACCACCTGATGATACTAGTCACTGCCGGCTGTGTACATCACTAACACCAGGTATTTATTGGAACGAAGTTCCTTATCGCGCGTTGCGAAAGGGGGCTAGACGGAAAAAATTAAGACGAAAAGTTGTAACGACACTTTTTGCCATCGTTTATTAATTAAAGCGAAGTACTAGGCGACCAGAAGTGTTCTGGTCTCTTAGTATGTATGAACTCGAAGACTTCTGGTCGCTTAGTATTAATCGAAAGAAACTTTGTTCCATCCGGGTGTCCCTTGACACCTCTCATTTTTTTTATTTACATGTTTATGTCACCTCTTAAAAAGAAGAAACAAAGGACAAACTTAATGCCTAATGATATCACCAATGCGTAACCGGTAAATAAAGATGTTCGCATATTACATCACGTAAATGTTTGTAATAAGGATGTTGTGAGACCCGAGCACAACAGTGGGCAGTTAATGAATTGTGATCAAGGTGAACTACAAGGTAGTTATACTGATAAATGTTATTCAGCCAAACTACTCACTTCAGCATGCATGGGATTCCCTGTGATGGTGATGGGAACCTTCGCCGGTATGTAGCCGTTGCCAGCACCACTCTCACCCGGAGCTTTCTCCTCTGGAAACAGAAAATTATTTTAACGACGACTTTGATGCAGTTTAACCTCACGTGGCAAAAGGTTGTCAAAGCAATTTTTATTATGGAAATAACCATCAAACAATCTGACGATCCACTTGATGGTACGTGGCTATTGTCACCCAAGGACATCAGTAACACCAAAGGCATCACTGGCCTCAATCATAACTCAGTTCTTGTAAAAAGTGTTTTCCTTTACCGAACCCAGTAATAACAATGACATTATAATGTAAAAAAGAGGTATATATGTCACTAGCGCGCCGACGATGAAGAGCGTAAGAACAGGCAATTGATCGTTCTGCTCGTAATCGCTCTGTCAATACAAGACGATACACAATATGCTTTTGTTGTTGTCAGAAGTGCTTGAAATTTCACATACAGCGTTAAAATGCCTTCGTGTATTATGCTAATGTGATTGGTGTAGTGAAACAAAAGATAAACGTGTGTATTGTAGCTCTTTTCGGAACAGATTTTTTGGTTGATTTATAAGGGTATAACGTATCTATACATTTTTAATATCATTGAGTAATAATAATTAATTTCTATACAACAATACTATTGTATCTTATGAAAAACAAACTGAGAATAATAAAATGTGTGGCCGCAAGGTAAAAATATATTATATTCGTCATATGAATATGTGACAGGAACATAGAGTTGTGTACTAGTAGAGAATAAAGAAAAGCAAATAAAGAAAAGAATAAAGAGCGTATTTTGATTTAAATAAGTAAAACCTTATACGTGTATTAATATTTATTTCTATTTGTACTAAGGATTAACAATACTCGCCTTCAACATAAAAACATGGGCATGTTTTCGGTCCATCTACCGCAATAACATTATTAATATTATTATTTCATTGTGAAGGAAAAAGCTTTTGACGCGAAAACGTCTTACCACAGAACAGCTGTTACATAATTTCAAAACAAAATTACATTCAGACAATGGCTGTATTTAAAGAAAACAAAATAAATTATTCTCTATCACAATTTATTTATCATTAGTAACAAAATGTCTGATATTCTGCCGTTGGAAATTATTCCAACATCTGTTATTTAGTACTTTATTTACGTACTCGGAAATAAGACTATTGTTATAAACATTTTATTATTTTTACCTGTTAAACCATAAACTTTTTTTATTTTATAGATCGTCTAACGCCCCAACTCAAGAGTCACTAATGGTTACTTAAATCGCTCCTTAGTACAGAATTTGTACGGTGATTCTTTACTAAGGAGCGATTAAAATAACCGTTGGTGACACTGAGTTGGGGCGTAAGATTTAAATCTTAAGACCGAAACGTGCATGAGGGAATAATTGAATGATCCAATAAAATAATCATTTAGGTAATGCATTAATCAGGTAATGAATGAATGATATTACAAGTATGTCCCATTCATGAAGCTCATGGTCCCATTCGTATTTTACCATGCCGCCCTAGTGAAAAGTAATACACAGTATACATGATGATTTTTTCAAATTGCATGGATTCACCCTGTATAAGCGTTTTCCACGGACGTCAAAAAAGAACGGACATAACCTTGTCTAATCGAGAGTGAAGCATAGTAATGGCCGATCGCTTACTACGTGTGCGTAATTTTGGGGTTACCATTTTTTTTTATGTAATAAATGATGAACTGAATAGTTATTCCGTAATGTACGGTTTACACGTATTAATTAGTTAAGTAGATAACTAAATTTTAAGTAAATTAATTAGGTAAACGAACAATTTAGTAGTTAAAATTTAGTACGCAAGTAAACAAAAAAAAAGATTGAAATTTTTCTGTTAAGTAGATGGGCGGCGCTTATCACTTAAAACGTTCGGACAGACACTTTTTAGTTAAAATTTAGTAAAAATGCATAAGTAATTAAGTAGGTTGTGAATAATTGTATGAACTAAAGAGCTTTACTAAATTATTACGTTTGGACGCACACTAAAAATTCTTCATTTAAAATTTAGTTATCTACTTAAATACTTAATGCATGTAAATCGAATATAACACATTCCACATTCAATAAATGCAAATTGTTATATTTGATAAGATTTATTGAATTTTATTAATTGACAACAGATTAAATACACTGGTTTACCCACTTTACTTATAGGGGAGGTACCTAAAATTTTTTTTTCAAATTTTGTTCTACCATTATCTTAACGAAATTAATATACCTTAATCTATACCAAATTTCAGCTTTTTAATATTGTTAGTTTGTAAGCAATACCACGGACAGACGGACAGACATGGCAAACATATAGGTAAGGGTTCCTTGTTATTTAGTACGGAACCCCAAAAATATATACTTTTAAACTAAAATAAGAAACTCGAGTATTATATATGCTATAATTTTCCTACACATTCTGGGTATTAGCATATGCAATATTGTTGGCAGCACTGGCTGATTTTGTGGTTACAATTTTTCTAGTTTTATTTTGTTAATAACTTTAGGAAAAATAAAAGAAATCAGTGATTAAATTACAAGCTTACTTGTGAAAGGTGATCCCTTTATGTTTTTTAACTGAATTAATATTGTTCTTGCAACTTTTAACAGCACACAAAGGTATTTTTATTATTCTTTATCAACTCCCGTTGTCCGTATGACTCGAGTGCGGTCCGGCGCCGGAATGGCGGCCGATGGTGTCAATGTGTGCGTGTTTACTTGTACGAATAGAGAGTTTGTATTCCGATGGGTGCTTCACTGAATTTGTTCTTGAGATTACGTCCGTATTTCTTTAAGGTCCGTGGCGTTTTCCTATTTTATTACGTAGTTACTAATTACTTAATAATAAGGCATGTATTGTTGAAATATCGCTTAGCGTTAGATAAATTGATAGACATTTTTTTAAATAAACTCGAAGAGAATTTAAGATAAGTATTAGAGTAGAGAAACTTTATTGTGGGTAGTTCTGAACTCAATTATTCTTATAACAATGATTTTTATTTTTTGTAAACGCTATCACGTTTACATACTGATATCCGATGTAACCAATTTGAATACGGTTTATAAAGATTGGGTAGGGATACAGAGGTTTGGTACATTTATTTCGAGTATGGTCCATGGGTATGAAGGAATAATTATCGATTCCCGGAAGCGAAACGAGAGCGTTTACTCGATATAGCTAATTATTATATTGAACAACACAATGATATTTAAAAAATATAGATACGTTATGCCCTTAAAAAGCAACCAAAAAAATCTGTTCCGAAAAGAGCTACAACACACACGTTTATCTTTTGTTTCACTACATTATTCACATTGCTATATTACACGAAGGCATTTTTACCCTGTATGTCAAGTGTCAAGCACTTTTGACAACAACAAAAGCGTCTTGTATTGACAGAGCGACTACGAGCAGAACGATCAATTGCCTGTTCTATCTATAGGCTCTTCATCGTCGGCGCGCTAGTGACATATCTAATTGGAACAACATAAACTATATTGTGACATAAATGACATAATTATCGTTCAAGGACGGTAGAATGTTATTCAAGTTAGAATTACTCAATACTTTCATAGCGTTAATATAAATTCAGGAGGCACTCGTCTGGTCCGTAGCGCGTTATGTACCGAGCATCGTGACCTCATTATTTTCTAAGAGCACTTAAAAGCACTAAATTATTTCGTCAAATAATTATTTAATTTCTTTACGATTCTTTCTCAATACCTCAAACTTTCTTTGTGTTATTTAATAGAACGCAAATCATTAATAGCAAAGGAAGTATAGACTATGTTACGCTAAGTATGAAATAAAACAACACATAGTAGGCATAACCGTCCGTACAGGCTATAGAACATAATTTCTAGCTATTTATTATATTAAACACACATACTATTTAAGTATAACGACTTTGAAATCCAATTGATTGGTTGATTTTCGGTCGGGACAGATAATATTTTTTATCAGATAAATGTTCTCATGCTTATTTATTATGTCTCGATTGTGTAATGGTAAACTCATTTAATTAGGCGACGCAGGAGAGATTGAAAAAATGAATAGATGAGTTTACCATACCACTCGGGCCACAGAATAATAATCTTAGCCCGGGCGTATGATTAAACGACTATTTAGTATATTTTAATTTAACTCGTCAGCTATCCATTAGGGGGCGTCCATTAATTACGTGAGACTTTTTTTAGCGATCTTCAGACCCCATCCCCTCTCTGGTGAGATGTCGTGAGATTTGGCTAAACCCCCTCCCCCCATAAAAGCCTCACGTAATTAATGGACGCCCCCTTACTAACATTGACAAGCGGGCGTTTGGAACTCGCAATACTTAAAGCTCATGGTTGTACTATTAAACACAAAATCAAGATTTATCCGCGCGTACGTCTTCTTACCCCAAATAAGGAGAATCGTGACCTCATTATTTTGTACGAGTTGACACTTTATGGTATCTATTTTGGTTAGCTTTACGACCGAGATATAAGTGCCCGTACGCCTTGTTTATTTCTCAATGTTCTGTGTAATAAATGAAATCTGCTGGAATCTCACAAGTATTTTCATTCTTAAAAAATGTGTATTTTGTTTGATACCGAAACAATCAACCATAAATCGTTGACACTAAAATGGATAACGTGAAATACGCAAACCTCTTGCAAAAGCCATTCCTAAATACAGATTGCGATTTGATTAACTAATGGATTAAAGGTGAATCGACCGCACGAATAACTTAAAGTTTTACAACTTTTGTCTAACGGCAATTAAAACAAACAGCGTAACGTGACTGAAATCTTTACAAAAAAAAAAATAACTTATTACTCCATGATGACGCAGTTCCAGAAATGAGAACTCTTGATACCACTTCAATGTTTTTACATTGACGTAATTAAAAGGTCGGTAACAGTCAGTACCTACCAACCAGTATTCCTAATTTATCAACAACGCACATTGGAATTGCAAATCCGTTCACATAACCTACATTTGTTTATCCTTTCGATTGCTCGTTCCTGCTCCTTCGTTCAAACATTCATTCAATTGTTCCCTGCACGAGTCATAAACATTTCGTATCGAGTGATTTAAATAATTTAACTGCAGTACAACGCGATGGGAAAGCAATAACGTTGCATTTATTTGGTCCTCATATTTCGTGTTTTATGATACATTTAAATGTGGGTTCATTTAAATGTATCACAGATTATGTAAAGTTAAAGATTTATTAACTTAAACGAGTTCACACTCGTTACAAAACGATATTTATTTTACGTATAACATATTTTTTACGTTGTCAAAATGCCGAAGTACAGTCCCAATTAGTGAATCAAAAAGCATGAAAGTTGGTACAGCTGCTGTTTTGGAGAGCAGTAAGGAAGGATTTTTGAAAAATTATCCCCTTGACGGATAAAATCGCGGGTAAAAATGTATGTGGGTGCGTAATATGAGTATAGCATAGCATACATCAGCTACTCTATGTGTAAACGCAAATTCACTCAAATCTTCGCACAAGATTCCTTATATAGCGTATGGCATGGACTACATCGAAATGCAGATATAAGCTGTATCTGTCGTGACGTAAACATTTGTCTAGAGAACCAAGCTATGAACTGAAGCAGGATGAAGTTTGATCTGATATTTTGCTTATAACGCCATTACTGACAACAATTACTGAAAACAACTGTTAATACAGTACCTACCTACATTAGAAGAGAATGGTGAGTAAATTTAGTTGAAATCTAATCAAATACAGAACCGCAGTATACTTCAAAACTGCTTGATAACTAGACAGGAGTTGCGGTTTTTGCTGCGAACGCAAAGGTTTAACTTAACCAAGTTTACCCTGGGATACCAAACCACGCAACTCTATCCGGAAGCTACAAACGTCTTGATAAGTTATGCCGTTAGCAGGAAGATATATTCCCTACTCGCAGGTTTATAACTGGCACTAGGTAATATGATGTTGTTATAGTGACCCTGCCTGAAAAAGGTCACGGGTTTGATTCCCGACGGGCATTTATAACAGATAAATGTTGTTTTTGGGTCATATTGACAATGTTTACCCGTGACTCAGGAAATTTTAGTAGCCATGTTAAAATCAAGGTTCAATCTAAAATAAATATGACCTGCACTCCTATATTCTATTTAATTTTAAGCACCCTAATAAGAGAATGAATGCGTTAAAGGGTTTAATCCAATACACATGTTTTTATTTTAAACTTACTTAAACTGCGAATTAAATGTGCACTCCACTCTTGCAGAAAAGTGGAGTAAAAAAACATCAATTTACGATATGGACTAACTTTAGCTCAATCATCTTGAAATAATTTACTGTGGAAATAAAAAAAAATTAAAGCTCTCAGCTTTCTTTGCAATCAGAATATGCCGCAAAGATAATTACGTAGTGCGCTTTGAATTCAAAGAAGTGCAAGTCTGCTCTTCATGTGCAGAAATGAGTTTCTTTGATCAATGTTCCAGTGTCCATAGCGTACCTATGTATCCGCAAAATGAACATTATCTAGCCAGCTAATATAAAATCACAGGTTTTAAACAAAACAACGCCAGGACTAAAAGTTATACTTTAGTAACTATAGTTTGTTGGATAAAACATGTGAAGACATGTCAAATTTCGTTAATCTTATAGGGCAACCTTCAAATTCTTGGGCAAATTTCTTGAGGAAGCCGCTTGTCAGCTCTGTCACTAAGGCTTACTAGAACGGTCACGACCTTCAGCAATGACGAAACCGACAAAGAAGAAGAAACAACTTACTGTCAGCACTAGGAGTCGCTTTCCGCCGACACAGCGGTAGTGTCACCGCGAGCCCGAGCAGCACGGCGGCGGCGGCGGCGGCGCCCCCCGCAGCCACCAGCGCGCCGCCCCGCGCTGACCCCTTCACGTCCTCTGGCGCGCTGGTTGTTGTACCCGGCCCTGAGGGTGTGGTGGCCGCGCCAGTGGGTCGGTGGGTTTTGGCCATCTGGGGTATGGAATTGAGTGAGTGAGAGAGAGAAGTATGAAATTGGGGAAGCGCAAGTCTTGCGTTAATGCGTCCGTAGGCTGATCTGTTTTGGCCAGCCGGGTTACATTTGGAATGAAGTATGTAAGAGAGAGAAGTAGACTGAGGAACCACGACTTTCCCTAACAATGCATCGACTACATTCTCAATTCAGCTAAGATTCGTGGTATTGTGTATATGTCGTCCATCAATTTTATTGCAACAGAAAACTTACAACAGAAAATGAACTTACGAGAATGGTGCTAAAATCTGAAGGCGCTTGAGCAGTATACGCTTGTAGTTTGACTTCATACGCCGTATCGGCGGTCAAGTGCGAGAGGATGAGGCTTCTAGCAGTACCCCGCGCGGTGACCTTCTCATACGCTCCCGCGGATGACACAGCGCGGTAGTACACGTAGAAACCTTCCGCTTCTACACCTCCGTCGCTAGACCACTGCGGACAAAGAAAATATTACACTTGCTCCGACAATTAGCAGATGATTCGTATTCTGTTTGTCGCGATAAGTTGGGTAGTATGTAAGGTATTTTTTTTTATTAGATACAACTATGAAATAAACATTATTACCCTTACAACTACTGGTAGGACGCCTGCAGATTATTATTTTTATACCATTAGTGGTTCTGATGCAGTACACAATGTTTTACTGTATCGTACTGCTTTACTGAAGTAACTAGATTGAACTGGTATAATGCAACTGAATGCATTAGAATTGTCTGGGGAGCTTCTCCAACATTCCTGACGTGAAGTTCCTTATACTTTATGTATTTTAGTTTGCAACTGTTTATGCCGTACAAACAAGTTATTCTAATTCAGCTCTCAAGAGGAGCATGTACTAGCAACTTCCGATAACTAAAGAAGTACATTATAAAATCTCAGGTGTATTGTAAATATTAGTTTAAATTTCATTATTCGTAATGTTACTTCATTGTCTAGTCATGAATTACTACGAAGTAAAGTTACACTTGGGTATAACTCACATCAATGTAGCGCCAATTGTATGCGAGTAAATTATGTATAAAATACAGCCGAGTGACATATTGCCCATTGGCTATGGAACCCTAAAAAAGTTTAGATTGTTGAACCATTTAATATAATATCATTTCACCCGGATAAAGTCACGGCAACTCCCTACAGTATAATCGATGTTGAGAAGAATAAATAAAAGTTTATATAACCTTTACGATCAAAAGCACTTTAATAACTTCACCAAGAAATAAAAACTTGTAAAAAGCAAACAGGCCCACGCCAACGTCCGTTATATAAAACACTGAATGTTCGTTTAAGAAAAACTTTTAGGGTGCTATTAAACTTAAGGAAGCTTTGACTTCCCGTGTAGATTTTTAAGGCAATTTCCGAGAAAATTTCAAACCTCATTATCTGGGGAGAAATTTAAAATTATGATCGCTAAATTACTTTTCTTACGCCATTGCTGAGATTGTATGGCAAAAAGCCAATGCCCGAATTCGGATCGACTGATATGCGATCATAAGTTCGTGTTACCTCCTCAAGTTAATTCCTAAACTCGGTGATGGCGAGAATCTTGCTTGCCAAGTGTGCGAAGCCTAGCCAAAATATCGAAGTACCTATGCTATATCGTTGGATAGCTAAGTAAATCTTATCGGCACGGCAGGAAACTACATAGCAAAGCTTTAAAAACGCATTGGGTAATATCTGTCATGTTTTATAAGCAGCTTGTATAAATAAATAAATAAATAAATGGGAGAATGTTCAAAAACATTGAAACTTCACCGACTCACACGTTCAGAATAAGCTCGTAATGTGACAAGAATTTGGAATTTTGGAGTACCAAAATTATACGATGTAAGTTAAGAAATTCTTGGGTATGATGTTACCGTAAAACTTATTAATTATTTAATCTATACTAATATTATAAAGAGGAAAGATTTGATTGTTTGTTTGCACTGAATAGGCTTCGAAACTACTGAACCGATTTGAAAAACACTATCCCCGGGTGACATAGGCTTTATTGTATTTTCAAAAAAATTAGAGATCCTTAATTAAACTTCAATAATGTAACCCAAGGCGTACAAAAATAAGAAAATCGAAGCAAAGCGAGGGCGGTTACTCGTTTGGTTATAAACCGACTAAATATTATAAATGTGAAAGTTTGTGACGATGTTTGTTACTCTTTCACGCAAAAACTTCTAAACGGATTTTCATGAAATTTTGCATTTAAACCATGATCTGAAATAACATATAAGATACTTATTATCCTCGAAAACAAAGCCGAGAGCAGAGCGTTAGTAATCTATATCTGTAGATCTATACTCTATACAAATAAATAAAACTGGAGTGTCTGTTTGTAATATTAAAATAACCGCTTTTTACTAAGTGCATTTGGATGTATACACGGTACATATACCAAAACAACATTTGTTACAATTTTTGTCTGTCTGTCTGTCTGTCTGTTTGTTCCGGCTAATCTCTGAAATGGCTGGATCGATTTTGACGGGACTTTCACTAGCAGATAGCTGATGTAACAAGGAGTATCTTAGGCTACTTTTATTTTTGAGAAAAAAATAGTTTGTTAGGCGATACGAAGTTCGCCGGGTCAGCTAGTAAATAATAATTGTAATGTGTTGTAAAACTATCAATTTACGAAATAGCAAAAGCTAATACGGACGTACTTAATTCGCCAAAATCTACTATGAAACGTGCACAAGATTCTATCTAGATTATATCCAGATCTTTCCAATAATAATAGCTGTTTGTTCCAAAAGTGACAGACATATCTATCTCAGATTCATAGCTGTATCTTGTCGACAAGACCAGAATAAAATATGCTAGTCTCAAATTCTCAAGTCCCTGCGGGATGCTAGGAGTTTAAAGTGTTGCAAGACATTTTGAATAAGCAGAGATAAAACAAACTGCTTCGCGAAATTCCCGAATACGTTTTCGGATTGCACTGGTCGTTCCACTCGTGTTTTGCCAATAGTATGGAAATACTTTTTGCGTTGTTATACTTGTTTGTTTTTACCCCCCGACGAAAAAAGAGGGGTGTTATAAGTTTGACGTGTCTGTATATCTATCCGTCTGTCTGTGGCATCAAAGCTCCCAAACGGATGAACGGATTTTGATCTAGTTTTTAGGGTTCCGAAGTAAAGTTGGACTAAAATTAAAACTATGTTAAGATAAATAAGCGCACTAATAAAGATAAATTTTATTATAAATATTAACTATTGTGTTTTGAACTTGTGTTAATGCCAATGAATCAATAGGGAAATTGCCAATCTCTAAAGTTTTATATTAAAGTTTTCAATTTTATTTTATTACATTTTAATTTTCAATGTGTTTTATTCATTACTGTTATTTAAAGTTGTGAAAATGTAATATATTTTTTTAATATGCAGAAATATTTAATATTTAGATGATTATGCATATCACTATTCTGCTTGAATATGCCCAAGTTGTTTTTTATTAATATAATATTACTGTTAATAAAAATAACCGTTAATATGCCTATTTCTTTAAATTTCTCACGCAGAGAATTTTAATTTATAAATAGCTCTGATTGCCCTTTTCTGCAAAACAAAATTATAGCATCAATGTTAGCCGCTGAACCCCACATCAATATATCATAGGACATGAAGCTATGAAAGTATGCAAAATAAACAAGTTCAGCAGTTTCTACATCTGTAAACTGTCTTATCTTTCTAATCTAATGGCATAAACTGACCTGCTTAGCTTACTAGCGAGAACTGTTACATGGGTGCCCTATTGTCGTTTAGAATCTAAGGTGTCACCCAAGAAAACCGTGGATTTTTCCATAGTTAGAATCTCATTATTTAAATTTAGGCTTTTACTAACATTTCGTACATTAGGTATCGAAAAAGTGATAAACGAGACAGAGAACTGTTTACATCGTCAAAATTCATTTTGTTACTATTCGTCTTAAATATAAGAGAAGTGTCACCAACAAACAAGACCATGTCTTTCTTAATACAATACGGCAGATCATTTATGTATACTAAAAAAAGTAAGGGGCCCAGAATCAAGCCTTGAGGTACACCCATAACAGATTGAAATCCCGATGATTTGGTATCATTTAGCTAACGGTTGTGTTAAGATTGGTAATGAAACATAGCTTACAATGCAAGTATCAGACAAATAACAGACCAAATCAACAGAGAAAACAACATTTTATAACCTGAAAGCTGATAAGTATAACGACGGTTATCTATTGAGTAATGAGTTATCATTAGTCGGTTGCCGTGACTGACTGTTTAATGAGCCTTTCGAAGCGCGGAAACGATAAGGATAACGCCATTACCGGTCGCCAGTCGATGAATAGCAGCGCTCGGGTTAACCTCGATACCTTGAATAATAACTTGCCGCTTCCCCACAATAACTTGCACTGTAGATCAATTGAGCACGAAACTCGACAAATTGTTTTTGCATCTGCTTTCTACTTTATAGAAGCTTTTAATGTTTTATCATCTATTTTTGCCGTTGTATATTCTTGTATTATCTTTAAAAATACTGGTAGTCTCGTTTCTTAGTTATGTCTTTGACTTTTCCTGTTTTTCTCTTCATACCACCCCTTCTACTTATTTTCACATTTTTCCCAATTTTTGGCCAACAACTTTAATATCTTCACGTCTATAGGCGGCGGGCGGTGAAAAAACCTTAGGTACATAGGATTTTCGTCAAGTAGGTGTCTAACTTGTGTTACATAAAAAAATCATATGTTTATATTATTCAACAAATTGACGTACATGTAGAAAAACAAAATTGTTATGAAGGATGTCATTGAGATAGATAGAAGGAAAAATCGTTCGATGTAAAGTTATTATTGTAAAAAACAAAACCAAAGTTACTAAACATAGTATTTATTGAATTTATTCCCAGTTCCACTTGTGCGCCACTCGCTAAATTCATATCTACTCTCCATTAACTTATAGTAAGTAAAAAATATGGGTCGCCTGCTCTTTTAAAGGCTATTTATGTAAAAAATTCTTCTAACGCTTACATAATAAACTTTTCACTAAAATTAGCAATTCTACGTAAAATTTTCGTAGAATCCAATAAAACATCGGTTAGAACAAGGCGAGAGCATAGATATTTTTCGTTAAAAAAAAACTTTGATCAAAGAAACGACCTAATTAACGTTTGACTAATGAAGGTCTTTGATTTGCCAGCTAAGCGTTTGTTGCCTTTATTTAAATTCATTGAAATTAAAACAAAAAGGCAGCAAAATAAGTTTGTACCATATTTAGTTACCGATGAGTAATCAAATCTTGCAAGGTAAAGATGCAAAATAATGATGTCATCAATGATATTGTCTTTTGATGTCATAGAGCTCGTCTGATTATGAAAGGTAGCAATAGAAACTGACATAAATCGACGAACCCATAAAACAATGCATTGCATCTAGACAAACTCTACAGAACTCGCATTCTTAATTTAGTCGATTAATTCTCCGAATTGTGGTGAGTGTTCATGAGCTGTTTGGAGCAGGTATTACACGAATATAAAGTCCTTTGTAGTGGTCGAGTGTAACGTTGACCACAGACCGCAAACCACCTGTCACTTATATAACAAAAACTGAATACGTAACTATTAATAATAACGTATTACTAAAAAGTGTTCGTTTATTATTGTAATATGAAAATTAAAACTTACAATAATAAAATGAATATAAAGAATTGTTTTACCATTAACCATTATCATTAATGTGCTTCCACCTGAATGTGCCTTCCGAAGCACGAAAGTGCTTTTGAAAGTTTGACAATACGTGTCGAAATAAGACCGTTGTCAATGGACTTGAGTAGTTGACTATAAACTTAGTATCGAAAATAAAATACATATTACAAACACACATGGCCAGAGACCATACTTCTATTACCATATCTGCCCCGATGAGGAATCGAACCCGGGACCCCTTGCTTCACAGGCAGGATAACTAGAATACGGAGACCGCGTTAATAATTTATATTAAACCAATGATATCGTATGTATAAAAAATATAAAGAAAAGTATTATAAAAAACCCGCCTGCGTAAAAAAAGAAAAAACCAAGCCCAGTAGATTAGAATGTTGTTAAAAGTAATACTGAACAACTACACCATTGAAACAGTTTTTTTAATCGATACACATAAACAAATCATAAATTCTTTGCAAAATAAAAGAACCCATTTAAATCTTACAGGGACCCTTGGGAAGATTTGATTGGTTGAAGAATGGGTCCCAACTGTTAATCCTAAACTGTTACTTAAAATGAAAAATGATGAAAGGAACCGAAAAATCATTTTTGAATACCTATTCAACGATACCCCATTGACGTAGTTTTTTTTTCATTTTGACAATATGGCGTATGGTTGTCACAGTGGTGATTTTTGATTATTGTTATGACTGCGTCGTGCACTCGGGTAAAAGGGTTATAACAATCTTACCGTCCAGTTGAGTTGTATGGTGTGCGGTGACAAGGCCGTAGCTTCGGTGAGGACAGGCGTCCGAGGACTTTGGAAGCCGCCGCGCTGCAGAAAGAACTTGTTGGTACTCTTGCCCAGCTTGTTGTCGTGGTTCGAATACACTGCTGCTATACGGAACCTGCACAAAAGATTAAAACAACAATCTTCTATATGTAGTACAAATAAAACACAAAAATTGTGTCTACTTATGTCCGTTATAGACTTTGAAACCATTCAACAGATGTGGCCCAAACCGATTTCATTTAAAAAGGCAATAACGCAAAGATGGTTTTAGACCACTAAAACAATACATCAGACACATTCGGTCCATTCATAAAATCGATCGTAGTAGCCAGTGACGTAGCTAGCCCTAAGGAGGCTCCATATCAATATTTGTTGTGGGGCCCCTTCAACGTCAGCTTTCAAATATGAAAAGGAGTGCCAACTGTAGCGGTCGAAGGCCGCTGGCGCGCTTTTTTTGGGAGTTTTAGTGGGGGCCCCTATACGTTGGGGACCCCGTATAATTGATACAGCTGATACGAAGGTAGCTACGCCCCTGGTAGTAGCACACACCGAGTATCCGCTGGTAAAATATAAACATTGGACTTAAATTTGTAAGGACATGGCGAAACATGAACACGTGAAGTTCAAAACGTGACACTTTATTTCATTAATAAGCATGTGTAACATAATAGTAAGATTGCTATAAAAGTATGCAAAGTAAGAAAGGATACCTATAAGCTACAGATTTATCATTTAAGGCCTGTAGCGTTGATCATTTCAACCGAATGTAAATTAAAGTCCTCTGCTCAGCATTCATTATAATTATCATGTTATCTAAACGAATTTAATAACTTTCCTGAAGGAAATTTAATGTTACCCCTTCACTTGCTAGGTAACGACATTCGCTACTTATCTTAAAAACATTTTCAATATTCAAATTCATATTCTACTATTTGAACACGTCTACTCAAGAAGTTTTATTTACGTTACAGAAATTTTCCTTCGAGTGAAATGCCTGCATCATTTCTATGTAAATTCACAAGTTTTGTTATGAACGAACATTCGCGAGAGTAACTGTAATTGTTAATTGGAGCGAATAAGGTTAATAACGTAGGAGCTCGAAGATTGAAAGACAATTATTGTAGCTGGTGAAGCGTGACACTTACTCAAGTGGCAGTGACAATTGGCAATCGTTTGAGGGGCCTTATTATAGTAAGGAAGACAGGATGGCCTTAATAATTGTTATTGTTTTCATTCAGTTCTAAATAACCACAACAAAATTATAGCGACAGACATGTATATTGGAAAATTCCAGTTCTATTGTTTTTGTATGTTTTATCCGTTTTCAAAACTAGTAAGTAGCTCGTTTTTAATGCGTTTCGAGATACCTTTTTCTTACGTTACTATACCTTCTTCTTTTCTACATCAACATTACCTACATACATCAATTTGGCAACGCTAGTTAATTTATATTTATTCTACAGATGTCGAGATATGAAATAAGTATAAGACAACTTAACAGGCCAATCGGATAGCAGCAAATCTAATATCAGGATCAGCTAATAACGTTCCGTATTTATGTCAAAGATAAACATACAAGAAAATATATGAGTGTTTATGTAAGCAAATATTACGTACGTAATGATACGTATGATATTAGTGAGTCGAGCTATGTACATTACAGAAACGTTCCCTTAATAGGAATTCTCTGAAGCATCCCGAAGTAAACACCAGGTAGTTACCAACAAGTGAATCCTCGTTCGAGCAGACGAACTTCAATTGTAAATCGGAGTGAAAAGGCTTAATAATGACGATGTGGAACTGAGATCGAGATGGGAATTATTGTAGTTAGCGAAGCGTATGATGTCGGAACGCAGTACCAAGATTTAAATCGTGCTACTTAACTTGATTCTACTTATTGAATTGATGTTTGTACTTATTTGTTTTGTTTGATTGGCCTAATTATTTGGTGTGAATTTCAAAGGTGTGTTACACATATACTCAGGTTGGCATTAATCTGCCGATTACTGAACTATTAAATCTTAATAAAAAATAAAGAAAGTACTAGCACTCAAGCTAGGGTTGCCAGATGGTAGGGATTCGTCTGTATTGTCCCGATATTTCACATGATGTCTAGACAAGTCCCGACAAAATACAAAATGCCTCAACAAATCCCGACTTTTTAAAATTTTGTCCAGATATTTTAGTCTTGCCAGCTGGCAATCCGCACTCAAGCCCCCAGCCGGAATAAGATCAGCCTTCTAGTGGCTGTCTCAAGCAAGAAGGTGGTAGAGCCACACGGGTTTCACACATTTAATACAGACACACAAGACAATCCTGATATACTTAAATAAATAATAGTTAAAAAAACACGCTTTTATACAAAATACAACTATTAAGAATCGTGAATTAAAGGCGTGGGGTTCATGGTATAATGCAGTAGAAGGGATAATTTCTTAAAAAGCACCCCTGGCTTTTAATTGAAAAGCTTTTAATTGAAAAAAATCTGACCGTTTGAAGTGGGTCAAAATCAAGTCCAAAGGAGTCGGTTACAAGTTACAAATATACATACATACAGGTGAAGTTATTATAAAGCGTGTAAAAAGGTGCACCTAAAAGTATCTTATCTTATTATGGAAAGGCCAGCGTTGGTCCTAGCGAAAGTAATAAATGAGGCGATCCATTTCAGTACTCGAGACTAGCGTATTTATCAACGGATGAGCTTATTATTTTTTTATTGAGGGTAGTTACAGATATTTAAATCTTGCATTGGGCTTGACATGTTTGTTTACCTATAGCAGAGTAGTATGTAGTAAATTTATTTATTTATTTATTCTTTATTGCACCCAAAACATAAAGGATACAAAGGCGGACTTAATGCTAATAATAAAAATTGTGTGTGTCAGCTCCGACGCAAGACTGGAGCTTACTAGTTACGAACGATTATAAAATATATAGATTAAGGACCATCCATAAGTTACGTCACACTAATTTCATGACTTTGACCCCTCCCCCCCCCCCCCTCCTTGTCACAGCTGGCCACATTTGTGAGACCTCCCCCACTAGTGTGACTTCACATATTAGGAAATTATACACCTAGAAATTATTAAATTAAAACAGTAGTTCCGAAATAAGTTTTATTTCCATTAATGGTTGCATTAATTTCGATTTTGAAATGTGACGTCACGAAATTTAGGACCCCCTCGCGACCCTTGTCACACAATGAACACTACATCGACCCCCTCCCTCCCACCTAACTTGTGACGTAATTTATGGATGGCCCCTTCGTAAATAAGGGTAAATGGACGCATTTTTAGGGTTCCGTAGCCAAATGGCAAAAAACGGAACCCTTACCCTTACGTCCGTCCGTATGTCACAGCCACTTTTTTCCGAAACTATAAGAGCTATACCATTGATACTTGGTAAGTAGATGTATTCTGTGAACCGCATTAAGATTTTTACACAAAAATAGAACAAAAAAAAACAATAAATTTTGGGGGTTCCCCATACTTAGAACTGAAACTCAAAAATGTTTTTTTCATCAAACCCATAGATAGGTACGTGTGGGGTATCTATGGATAGGTCTTCAAAAATGATATTGAGGTTTCTAATATCATTTTTTTCTAAACTGAATAGTTTGCGCGAGAGACACTTCCAAAGTGGTAAAATGTGTGTCCCCCCCTGTAACTTCTAAAATAAGAGAATGATAAAACTAAAAAAAATATATGATGTACTTTACCATGCAAACTTCCAACGAAAATTGGTTTGAATGAGATCTAGTAAGTAGTTTCTTTTTAATACGTCATAAATCGTAAACCGCAAAAAACATTGATCAAAGTTACAACGAACTACAAGAACTTTTATATTATGTTACTTGCTGCTACGGAACCCTTCATGGGCGAGTCCGACTTGGGCGCTTTTTATATTACTGAAAGTAAATATATTTATTTATATTAATTACGAGTAACCGCCCTCGCTTTGCTTCGGTTTTCTGATTTTTTACACCTTGGGTTACATTATTGGAGTTTTATTAAGGATCCCTATTTTTTTTAAATATAATATAGCCTATGTTACTCGGGGATAGTGTAGCTTCCGAACAGTGAAAGAATTTTTGAAATCGGTTCAGTAGTTTCGGAGCCTATTCAATGCAAACAAAAAATCAAATCTTTCCTCTTTATATATTAGTATAGATATAATTTATAATCATCAAAACACATTACATAATCATGGAAACATAATATAATATACAGACAGACACACACGATAAAGATACGTTAATTTTTATGTTTGCAAGATAAGTTGCCCACGAACATAACGCATAACGTAACGTAACGAAACGGAAAAAGTTTGATTTTACTCCCCTTAAATCTTCATACCCCGGGCTTATATATGAAAATCGATTCTTACGGAGTAAACTCCAAAAATGGAAATGAGTTCCTATAACATCACGTAATCCACATCGTAAGTTTCCATTCCTCGTATTTGCGTCACCAATTAAAATGTTCTGGCTTTAAAACTTATCTCATTCCTAAAAATTCACCTAGATAATGAATGAGGTCAGAGATTAACAAAAACTACGTGTAACTACTAAAGTTTACTCGCAGAGGTACAAAAAACAAATATAACTGCAACCTGCATTCGTGTAAACGATGGAATTAAGCAGATATAGTGTCGTTCGCGACACATCCATTCTTGGGCTACAAATTATTTATATCTGTTACCGGATATCTGTATAATGCAGTTATTCAACACAATTCCTAGGAAATGTGTATAATACCTGGGTCGTTTTGGCAATGTATTAAATTAAATGAATATTATTCACCATTACATAGTTTGCCTAGGTAATGTATACGTTTCCCAACTACTGTACAGAATACCTGCAGGTCCACCGGCAATGAATAAAGTTGGATTTGGGTATGTGTAGTCAACTTGGATGGAGGTTGGAATTAAGAATTTACTTAAAAACACACTCAAAACAAATTGTAACCTGCATGAATATATATTTTTTTATACATTTTAAATTAATGCTTGACCGAAATCACACTTGATGGTAAGGAGAGATGCAGTCTAATGGCTCCTACACTACACTGCTCGCCTACGCAGCTTCGGATTTTTCAAAATTGGTGACAGAACCAACCCCGACCCCACGTGGTACTAGTCTGCCCTACCCCTAGAGTGAATGTAAACCCCGGAGGCGCGGAGGGAGAGCAGCCCCCGCCCGCTGTAACCAACTGCAGGCACCATGTGAGCCGAAGCGGCTGAGGCTGGTCGCCGCAGGCGACCAAAAAGCCGAAGCTGCGTAGGCGAGCATGGAGTGCCTGCAGTTTGTTACGCAAGGGCGGAGGGGCTGCACTTCCCGCAGCGTCGGAGACGTTTGGAAGCCTTTTTGTGTATCAAAAACCCTTAAATTCTCCCTAAAAGTGCATATGTCGCCGGAAGATAACAAGAACCGCAAAATTTACAAACCTAGGTTTATAAACAATACACAACTAAATGAATATTACTCTAACTGAAACATTCGCTACTTGAAAGTTGGCGTTTTGAAAAGTATCATTATAAAAGGCAGACCAAACGTATAGTTGGCAACTGTTAGGTTGGGAAATTAAAAAAAAATGTGATAAGTTGGCAAATGATTATTCGGCGAAATAAAATTCTACGAAACGTTAGTTGGCAAGTGATAATCGGCCAAACAATTTTCGGCGAAAAGGCAGAGAACCGTCTTTTACACACATTACCAACTACGCATGGAGTATTATATAGAATGCCTGGGCTAAGTATGAAATAAATAATATTCAAAACGTTACCTGAACGTTTTAGATATTCTATACATTGCCTAGGTATTGTATAGAATGCTGAATTATACAGATATCCGGTAACATATCCATAGTCAGTGCCGGCGTTAGAGTAGGACGCAGTTGGGCGACCGCCCAGGGCGCCAGATTTGAAGGGGCGCCGCAGTCTTCAGATTTTAAGTTTTCTGCACATGTCAATTTGATTTTTTAAAGAAATCCTCACAAATCCCCGCCTTCAAGTGCGGGCGATTATGCATCGTGTTTGTCAACATTGGACATGTTCCTAGTTATGAATAGCTCTTTCCACTACTGCTGTTTCAGCATTAGCATAGTTAGTTCTAAGAACGTAATGTGAAGGCTCAGCGAATGTGCTCGGCCCACCGGATGAGCCCACCATGGATGTAAAACAAGTATTAAACCAGCCTCCAAATCGGCAATACGTCTTTTTATTTCAGTCCAAATCCTGAATTTAATTAGTTTAATTTTAGTAATTATAATTGGTTACACGCTCCAAACCAAAAGTGGCGCAGCCGGTAGGATTTTCTCAAGTAAATTCGTGGTTAGCGCATTTTTCCGACGTCAAAATTCGTCAAGAAAAAATGAATGTCGTCTACGCGAGTAGAGAAAATCCTTCGAACCAAATAAATATTCTTTTGAATCCTGAGTGTGAAATCATCGAGTATGGGAGTCGCAAGCGGTTGGTGAGTAGAACTTTTCGCCAGTCCTTTGTCCTTAAATCCTCCTGTATTTTTCAAATCATATTTTAATTTTAATTGTTATATTTGAGATCGAAACTTGCTCATGTAACATTCTTTTATTTTATAGTCAGATAGGGCTACATGAAATTATAAGGCCTTATCTTATTCTTAGAATTCTATTAATAGAAGCAGACAAAGAGTAAATAAGTGTCAGAGACTCTACATTTTAAGATTGAATATTGTAATTTAATTGAACTAATAAGTATAGAAAATCATTTAAAACTCAATGATTAATATTTTTATAGACTAATATCGTCATTTTTCTTTTGCGATATATTTCGTAATATAATTTTTTTTAAAACTTTTAAAAATTTTGTGTTTTATGTTGAATTTTTAAATTTTTCTTTTTATGGTGCATATAAAACATTATTGTGTTTTGTGATTTTAATTGTGTGTTTTATTGTTTAATATAATGTGTGTGTATGAAATTTAACAGAATTTTAATTAAAGTGAGTTGCTGCCTCTAATTAGTTTCTACTCTATTAATAATGACTACTACGACTACTACGACAGTCGAACCGGTTCCAAAAGAAATTATTGATTTAATTCCGTTGTTTAATGGTGATAAAAGACAGTTAAACCTTTATTTGCGAAAATGCCAATATTTGATTGATCGGTATAAAGGAAGTGTTGAACAAGATCTCTACGTTTTTAACGTTTTAACGAGTAAACTAAGAGAGGATGCAGCTGCACTTTTATCGGAACGCGATGATATTGTTACGTGGTCCGCGTTAAAACAATTGCTGATTCAACATTTTGGAGATCCGCGTAGTGAAGCGTGTATTAATATAGAATTAGAATCTTTAAAAATTAAATCGGGTGAAAGCTTTTTAGATTTTTGTAACAGAATTCAAGGTGTTCGTTCATTATTAATGTGACTGAAACAATAAGTCAGAATACTGTAAATCTTCACAATCGCCTAACAAAGATAGAAGAGCTTCTGAAAATAATTGGATTTTCTTAACTTACATCACAGGATTATTTTCGGTGTTCACGAGTAGCTTTCGCACTATCTTTGCAAGGTTAAGTGAAATTGAAACAGCATTAGCCTTAAGCAAAACCTCAATATTACATCAATCAATTGTTAATTCAACAGAACTATTGTATCATCTAAATTTGATTTCTTACCATGGAACTTTAGTGTATCCACCAATTGAAGAAAATTTATTGAAAACTGAGGAAACTATTTGTGTAAAATCTTTTGTAAAAAATAACCAAATAACATTTATAATGGAAGTACCACTTACCGATAATAAGTCCTATAATTATTTTAAGATATATTCCTTACCTATTTTCCACGAACCTGAAAATAAAACCTTAGCTATAATTCCTAAATATCCTTACCTTCTGGCGAAAGGTCTTAAATACTTACCGCTTATAAAACCCTGTCGTCCATTGTCTACTGGCGATCAGCATCTATGCACTGTAGACAATCAAGCAGTATACTACGAACTTACCTGTGTGGAGCAGCTGATGAAATTCGACCGAGATCATAATTCCTGTGAACAACGAGAAATTCAAATCGAGGAGATCAGGGCTCAGGAAGTCAATGCCGATAGCTGGCTCCTGTATAGTAGAAAACGACCTTAACAAAGCAATGGACAATACCACACAATACCGAGGAAGTGTAGTGAATATGAAAGGAATTAATTTAGATGAAGTGAAATACATGGCCTTTTCATTAAAACATAGTGAAGTGATAGAAAGTGTTTTGAGTAACCAAAAGAACTTTAGCTTCAGTGAAATTTTAGGATACGTCACTTTTACTTTAATAATTTCCAGTTTTATTGTATTTTTGAGTTATATAATTTGGCTAAAATCGCCTAAATGTTTATTGTACTTTTGAGTTATATAATTTGGCTAAAATCGCCTAAAAGTTTATTATTTAAGAAAAATTATCGGAATGATTCTTCACCCGAACCTTCCGATAATTTTCCTCTTAGGGTCGGAGGAGTTATGAATAGCCCTCTTTCCACTACTGCTGTTTCAGCATTAGCATAGTTAGTTCTAAGAACGTAATGTGAAGGCTCAGCGAATGTGCTCGGCCCACCGGATGAGCCCACCATGGATGTAAAACAAGTATTAAACCAGCCTCCAAATCGGCAATACGTCTTTTTATTTCAGTCCAAATCCTGAATTTAATTAGTTTAATTTTAGTAATTATAATTGGTTACACGCTCCAAACCAAAAGTACCTATAAAATATTGTGTTTACAAATCGTCATTCATGTATACTAATATATAAAGAGGAAAGATTTGATTTTTTGTTTGCATTGAATAAGCTCCGAAACTACTGAACCGATTTCAAAAATTCTTTCACTGTTGGGAAGCTACACTATCCCCGAGTAATATAGGCTATATTATATTTTCAAAAAAATTTGGGATCCTTAATAAAACTCCAATAATGTAAGCCAAGGTGTAAAAAATAAGAAAACCGAAGCAAAGCGAGGGCGGTTACTCGTCTTTAATAAAACTCAAGCTGTCCAAATTCAAGCTGAATGGCACATGATTAACGTAACACTAGCATTATTTAAGCTCCATAAAGAAATTAACCGAATGCCACGCTGTCTGTTGTAACCGTCTGTTAATACTGTGCAAATATCCAACAATAATGAATGCAGAGTACACTATAGATCCAATTACGGACAAAATGAATGCGATTTTATTTACGGCCAACTGTACTGCGGTTCCTCTGACGTATGGATAGTATGGATTCTGGGCTACGCTCTACGAATGCGTCCAATTTGCATAAATAGTAAACACTTTTATTGGCCCTCTTTTACAATATTTATGATTCGCGTGGAGTGTACGTTACGTGTTCTACATTGCGAACGTAATTGTTACTTAATGTGACGTGCTGAATACAGCTGTGGATGATTTCATTTTATTATTTACGTAATACTTAGCTATTCAAAATGTCACGTATCACACGTAAGGTGCTTTTTTACCGACTTCAAAATATGAGGTATTCTATGCGACTGTATTTTTTATGTTTGTTACCTCAGAACTTTCGACTGGGTGAACCGATTTTGATGACTTTTTTAAATTAAAAGCTGGTGCTTGTCATGTGGTCCCACTTGAGCGAGATCTGACAAGTAGTTTTTTAATTATTCCTAATTTTCAAGTCGGTTATTTTTAGGGTTCCGTAGCCGAATGGCAAAAAACGGAACCCTTATAGATTCGTCATGTCTGTCTGTCTGTCTGTCTGTCTGTCTGTCTGTCTGTCTGTCTGTCTGTCCGTCCGTATGTCACAGCCACTTTTTTCCGAAACTATAAGAGCTATACTGTTGAAACTTGGTGAGTAGATGTATTCTGTGAACCGCATTAAGATTTTCATACAAAAATAGAAAAAAAACACTAAATTTTGGGGGTTCCCCATACTTAGAACTGAAACTCAAAAATGTTTTTTTCATCAAACCCATACGTGTGGGGTATCTATGGATAGGTCTTCAAAAATGATATTGAGGTTTCTAATATCATTTTTTTCTAAACTGAATAGTTTGCGCGAGAGACACTTCCAAAGTGGTAAAATGTGTGTCCCCCCCCCCCTGTAACTTCTAAAATAAGAGAATGATAAAACTAAAAAAAATATATGATGTACATTACCATGAAAACTTCCAACGAAAATTGGTTTGAATGATATTTAGTAAGTATTTTTTTTTAATATGTCATAAATCGTAAACCGCAAAAAACATTGATCAAAGTTACAAGTTACAACGAACTACAAGAACTTTTATATTACGTTACTTGCTGCTACGGAACCCTTCATGAGCGAGTCCGACTCGCACTTGGCCGCTTTTATTTAACGTGAAATGTCTTCAAGTTTATAAGGGACACAGTACAGGAACTATAACTATGAGTAGGTATAGTGCTACCTACGGTGGTTACTCGTCTTTAATCTAAATATCAATGACAATGACATCAAGAGGAGAAGCGAGTGTTACAGTGTGCAACCTGTAATACAAGTTGTAATATCAAAGCATTCAAGACCAGAAGCATTCAGGAGATTCGAGCATTTGAAGCCTTAATGTTGGACTGTTATATACGTTAATTTACGTTATAGGCAAATATTCGTTAATTGTTATTGTACATAATGCTCAAAGTCGAATGTTGCATTTTTACATTCCAGGCGAATTATCTGAGTGAGGATATGCCTTTACCAATTACGGCATTTCATTCGATATTCGAGCCCATTCAAGAACACATACGGGCCATTACAGGTACATAGAAGCACAGGAGATACGAGGTCCTACTAGCGTAAATTATTACTCACACTTACCGTAGCGCTTCAGCGTTAGTTAGTTAAAGTAACTCACACGATTTAAATTTAATATGGACTGTAATGATCTGACAGAACGCTAGATCCAATTACGGACAAAGTGAATACAATCTTATTTACGTAGTACCTACTGCAGTTACTCTGACGTCCGTGCATTGGACAACGCTGTTTTAATGGCTCCAATTTGCATAAACAGTAAGGACTCCACCGAGGATTTTATTACTGACTTGCGGTGAATATTTATTTATTTATAAACATGTTTTAGTTCCGAAAGGAAAGGAACTTTTGTTTCGTCTTCCGTCACGCCGTGGTCAGGTAAATATTAAAAATGTATGAATTAGGTTTCCCGAAGCGAACTGAAGGGCAATCTACCATAAATTCGTACGTGTTTCGATTAAAAAGTTTTGGAAGCATTTAATAACTTTATTTTTGGCTTGCAACGAGTCATTGTAGCCAGTATGAATACTGTCATCCAGATGCAAACAAACACAGTACGCACACACACACTATTTCCCTCTCTTTCTCGCTCTCTCTATTTATTTGCCTCTCTCTCTCTCTCTCTCTCACACACACACACACACACACACACACACACACACACACACACACGCACGCACGCACGCACGCACGCACGCACGCACGCACGCACGCACGCACACTTCGCCACACAGCAGAAAGAGAGAGAGCAAGAGTGAAATATATATATATATATATATATATATATATATATATAAATCGCGAAGGACTTCTTGCGTCTTTACAAACTACCACCCTGCGGCGTCTACTGAATGTAGTGAGATTTTTAAGGTTTTCAATGCGTATGTGAGATGTTTTAATCAGTATCATATCAGTAGTCGACGTCAAATTTCATTTAAACGTTAAATGGTGATATTCAAATTAAATATTTCTAGCTGAATTTGTGCGTCCGTTCACTCTTAAATCTTTCTTGCACACTGAATATATGCGTATACCTACTAAACACTGCATGCACATTCTCGCCTCCATCCGAATGTATGTTTAAATCAATTCCGTATAATTCTCTGCATATATCATAATGATTATAATAACTAAATTACATCCATCTACTATTGAATTCAGATTGGTTCCGAATAACTGAATTCGTGCGTCCGTTCACTCTTAAATCTTTCTTGCACACTGAATATCTCCGTATACGTTCAAAACACTGCATGCACGTTCCCGCCTCCATCCAACTGTATGTTTAAATCAATTCCGTATAATGCTCTGCATATATCATAATGATTATAATAACTAAATGACATCCATCTACTATTGAATTCAGATCGGTTCCGAATACTGTTTTTGAATTATTGTATTCAGCTTATCAGCCAAGAGGCTTCCACCTATATAAGGGCTTATAATGACACCAGGCACAGATAATAAATAATTAATAGTAAGCATACAAAAGTGACAATACCTATGTATAGCGTAGGTATTTTCACTTTGATGGTCTACAAAATCTTAAAAAGCAATAACTATAATCATTTTTGACGAGTGACAGGTAAATTTGTATGCATAAACAGGTAAGCTCAGAGGCACAGGCTGGTGTGGACAGGTAAGTCCGGAGTTGGACAGGTAAGTATGTATAAACAGGTAAGCTCAGAGGCACAGGCTGGTGTGAACAGGTAAGTTCAGAGTTGGACAGGTAAGTATGTATAAACAGGTAAGCTCAGAGGCACAGGCTGGTGTGAACAGGTAAGTCCGGAGTTGGACAGGTAAATATGTATAAACAGGTAAGCTCAGAGGCACAGGCTGGTGTGAACAGGTAAGTCCGGAGTTGGACAGGTAAGTATGTATAAACAGGTAAGCTCAGAGGCACAGGCTGGTGTGAACAGGTAAGTTCGGAGTTGGACAGGTAAGTATGTATAAACAGGTAAGCTCAGAGGCACAGGCTGGTGTGAACAGGTAAGTCCGGAGTTGGACAGGTAAGTATGTATAAACAGGTAAGTATGTATAAACAGGTAAGCTCAGAGGCACAGGCTGGTGTGAACAGGTAAGTTTGGAGTTGGACAGGTAAGTATGTATAAACAGGTAAGCTCAGAGGCACAGGCTGGTGTGAACAGGTAAGTCCGGAGTTGGACAGGTAAGTATGTATAAACAGGTAAGTATGTATAAACAGGTAAGCTCAGAGGTACAGGCTGGTGTGAACAGGTAAGTTTGGAGTTGGACAGGTAAGTATGTATAAACAGGTAAGCTCAGAGGCACAGGCTGGTGTGAACAGGTACGTCCGGAGTTGGACAGGTAAGTACGTATAAACAGGTAAGCTCAGAGGCACAGGCTGGTGTGAACAGGTAAGTTCGGAGTTTGACAGGTAAGTATGTATAAACAGGTAAGCTCAGATGCACAGGCTGGTGTGAACATGTAGGTTCAAAGGTAGAAAGAGGAAGTTTCAGGATACGAATAATATAATAGTACCTAGTCATATTTATGCAGGTGAATATACGGAATAAAAGGCATATCGTAATATAAAACATTTAATGTTTTATTTTAAATTTTACAAAAAATGTGTATCTAAACATAAAAACTTTTCAATCAACAAATCAATGCAATTTAACATTGACATAATAATAAACATAAAGCTCTGCCTTGCCTAGTAACGAAATAAACTGAATTATGAACATCAATCAGTCTTCATTACAATGGAACATGTATTTTTTTTATATTATAATTAAAAGAAATCAGTAGGGTTTTTATCAACCCAATGTTGTCATTCTTGTTTTAGATATCTACATAAAAGAAATGTAAACTCCATCTACACCTAAACTCCATCTGCAGCTTCTCTTTCAATTTAAAATTTTGTAAAAAAAATGGGTATCTAAACATAAAAATCAAAACATTTTAACTGACATTTTAACAATTTTAGTTATACTAAATAATTAAACATAAATGGGCTCTGCCTTTGCCTAATAACAAAATAAACTTAATTATGAACATCAATCAGTCTTCATTACAATGGAACATATATTTTTATATTATAATTAAAATAAATCAGTGGCTACAACTAAAAGTCTCATGCCCGGTTTCTGAGGTGCTGTTAGATATCTCTTCATTAATTATTAATTCGATAAACAGACAACCTTTTTAATTCTTTATTAAGTCCTTTGTTTAAAATGCTTTTAAAGGCATTTGCTTATGTAATTGCAATTATGTCAGTAAAATCGTTTTTAAACAAAGTTTAATGACAGCTAAACATCAGATAAAGTTATGGAATAAATAAACAGCTGATACGGACCTCAGAAACCGGGTACTAATCATCAATTCAAACATAATTATAAGTATCTTAATCATTGGTATGCATTAACAAAGTAAAAATATTTGAAACAAAACATACTATTTTAAAACATAAAGGACCCCGCATTAATTGTATGGAAATTGTGTTTCAGCTGATTGGTCTGAATTTTTGGTATGTTGTAGCCCTAACCGTAGTGATTAAAAGTTCCAATGGGCACGACCCCCCCAAATGCGTATTTTTTCCTCCAGGGGGCACTTTCCCCCCCAAAGTATTTATTTGATTTCAGCGGAATCATTCTGAATTTTTGATACATTGTAGCCCTAATCGTACCAAACAAGAGTCCCAATGGGCACGACCACCCATACTGCGTGTTTTCTCCACCAGGGGTCACTTACCCCCCTCCCCCCAGTCTATTCGATTTCAGCGGAATGATTCTGAATTTTTGATATGTTGTAGTTCTAACCATGCCAATCAAGAGTCCCTATAGGAACGAACCCACAAGTGGCGTATTTCCGTCACCAGGAGAAAGAAAAACCCCCCAAAACTAATTCATTTGAAAACTACATTTTTTCAATAACTTTCTGAGCGTTTTTTTTCTCAAGGGTATTTAGAAATACAAACTTCTCTGGTTTTAAAACAAGATTCGGTTGACTTATATTCCTTGGTTTAGTTGATGACTACTTCGCAATGGGAGTTATTGAAAAAATGTAGTTTTTAAATAAATTAGCTTTGGGGGGTTTTTCTTTCGCCTGGTGGCGGAAATACGCCACTTGTGGGTTCGTTTCTATAGGGACTCTTGATTGGCATGGTTAGAACTACAACATATCAAAAATTCAGAATCATTACGCTGAAACCGAATAAATAGACTATGGGGGAGGGGGGGGTTAGCGCCCCCTGAAGGAGAATACACGCAATATGGGGGTCGTGTCCATTGGGACTCTTGTTTGGCATGATTAGGACTACAACATACTAAAAATTCAGAATGATTCCGTTGAAATCGAATAAATACTTTGGGGGGGAAAGTGCCCCCTGGAGGAAAAAACACGTATTTGGGGGGGTCATGCCCATTGGAACTTTTAATCACTATGGTTAGGGCCACAACATACCAAAAATTCAGACCAATCCGCTGAAACACAATTTCCATACAATTAGTGCGGGGTCCTTTACTTCTCTCATTTCTTAGCCTTAGAGTAAATATTTTGGACGAATACCTTTATTTTTAGCCAGTCTTTATTCTTAAGTAAATCTACATGTTGTTCTTTTAGTTTCTCACATTCATTTCTTTTAGGCGGTTGGTGATTTTTTATGTGAAATTTAAAGTATTTTGTAACTACGTCCTTTTGTTCCTTTGTCCAAGGTACCAACGTCCTTTTTTTTCCTTTTCGTATTTTGTTTTCGTTACCTAATTGAGACACGGGTTCATTAATAAGTTGTTGAGAATCATTTTGCATACCAGATGGTCCAGCCTGAGATAAGTCATTTAAATTGCAATATGTTTGTACGTAATCAGAATTAGCATCTAAAGTAGGTTCAGGTTCATAATCTATAATTTCGTTGTTGTCCACAGGCTCTTCAATTAGCTCCTCATTCAAATCTAAATCAATCTCTTCGAGAGATTTTCCTTTGTAAGCGTCTGCTTTCCCATCTTCCATAAGAATGAGAAGCTTTGATATCTTAGCAGTTTGGTATACGTCATCTGGCAACCTGTAAGACTTTTTATGTACTTCATTAGTATGACCCATGAATGTAGCCAGCTGCTCCATATCATTTTCAGACATGCTAAAAATTTGTGATAAGGTGGCTAAATGTTTTCTTAGCCTTGTAGAGGATATTGCTTTAGGCTGTTTCGCCCCTGATAATTTGGCATGCTTTTCCAAAACTTTGTAGCCATAAATTGTATTGTGATAACCGGGATTACCAAACAAAAATTGATTTGGTGTCGAAGCAAAAAAAATATGCCTAATCGATAATAATAATTTAATATCATCTTGAACTTCTTTATTAAACAGAACTGGTACTCCGCGGCCGCGTTTGCCTCTAATGACAACACGTTTAAATTTCTTTACCAGAATCCTTTCTGAGGCAGTAAGCGCACGATCAAACTCTTCATACTTATTATTATCATTATTGTCGCTTTCTAAATAATCGTGCACTGTAATTCTTTGAAGTTCTCCAGGCCTGCGCCTATTTAATAATAAAACCCTACAATACACAGTCTCTAAAAGTTGTGTATATGTTTCAGTAGTTTGTAAGCCTTCTTTAATTTTTACAGCAGCATCCAAGGATTTTTTATTTAGGTATTCTTTAAGAATTTTTAAATCATTTGCTAAAGGCACAATAGTTATCTTATTCCACTTTTTCTTGTTTAAATCTGTTGCAGCTTGTGTAGACACATCATATTTCCAATTTGATTCAATAAGTTGAATCAAAGTTTTTAAGTCGGCTTCTATTTTGCCAGTATCTACTTCCGTGTAAGGCCCTTGCTTTTTTAATGCACACATTATTGCAATATTGCAGCATTGTTTCAAGGTGGTGGACAGATTCATTGCGAACGTAGGTGTCTCATACCTATCTTTTTCTATGTCATAATTTCCCAGTATTTTGGTTGCTTGTACAATGATATCATAATGAATTGGTCTTAAGGCAGAAAAGAAGTCATTAATGGATGGATCAATCTTTTTTAATTCTAGTAATAATTTTGCAAGCTCTCTCATTTTTCTAGACACTACGTTAACAAAATGTTTTTCTCGGTGAGTTTTTAAATATTGAGATCCGAAAGCACATATAAGGTTATCTTTTTTTGCAATAAGTGATATTTTGTCTGCCCGCATTCGGGGAAATACAGTTTCCTTAAGTTTTTCATCGATTTGAAGATGACGTATCAGTAGATTTTGAGCCTCAGATTGAATGTTTTTACTTCCTGATTTACCACTACATTTCTTTTTATGTTTCCACAATAGTTTTTTAGAATAGAATCCCAGACACTCTGTACACGGCAAATAATCAGTAAATTTGAATTTTCGCATCGGTTTAGTGACCTCTTTTGAATTTATAAGGTAGTTTCCTTTTTTACGTAGAGCTGCAATTAATTGTTTTCTATCAAGACTTTTTTTAGGTTTTGACACAATTTTTTGGACTTCAGTTTCATAAATATGGTGTCGGAGTAAATGACGAGCAAAATTTAAAACAAATGACTCACAGTAAAAGCAATAATCTTTATCTCGAACCTTTGAACTTTTGGGTTTTTGCCTTTGGATAATTATTGTACTATCATTAGAATTATCTTCTATTTGAGATTCACTATTAATATCGTAAATAATCTCTTCATTTGGTTCTGATTCATTATAAGGCTGTGGAAATTCCCTACTTACAATTACATTGCAAGGAGAACTGCTTTTACAACTAACTTCACTTAAACTTATGTTATTAGGTGGCTTAAAAGATACATTAGACAAGGAATTATTAACATCGAGGGGTATTCCTTGATTTAGTACGAATTCATCAGCTTTACAAGGTTGAAGAAGTTTCCTTTCTACAAATACACTACATGGAGAACCGCTTATGTGACTAATTTCGCTATAATTAAGATTAATAGGCTCCTTGACCGATGAATCGAAGTTCGAAACACATTGTAATGGCGTTAAATTATTCGAAGTTCCAAATTCATTGCGAAAAGAATCATCAGAACTGGTCTGCAACAAAAAAAAGCTTATTATATTTTGTTGCACTTTACTATTGTTGCTTCGTTAATATGAAGGTAATAACTTGATTAGTGATATAAGTGTTGTCTATCCCTTGCTGAACATCAAAATTAACTATCCCCGATCTCAATCCTGAATTGGCGCTCGCAGATATTTTTAAGCCACCTAGAAGGTTTCTGACAGGGCTTAAGGACTGCTTCGGCTTAGAGTGCTACCACTTTTGGGATAATAGCCGTTAGCACATTATTATTAATGAATTAATGAAGTATTTTAGTTAAACTTACTTCGTGTCTCGGTGGAGTGTAATTAGAACATGTCGCAGAAAAGTCAGATATTGAACCAGATTTTGAATCAGATAATTCCTGTAAACAGAGATACATACAATAAAATACATGATTAACAACACTAAAAGTAGAAATTGAAGATGAACGAGACATCATAAGTACTTTTTTCTTTTTTTAAGAGCGACTAATGTAAAGTTAATGAAAAGACAGCAATAGCTATTAGGTATTCAGCTGGGAAAAACTCGAACCAACACAGGCTGATGTGAACAGGTAAATTCAGAATTGGATAGGTAAGTACGTCTACATAGGTAAATCAGAGACGGATTGGTAAGTATGTATAAACAGGTAAGCTCAGAGGCAAAGGCTGGTGTGACAGGTAAGTTCGGAGTTGGATAGGTAAGTATGTATAAACAGGTAATCTCAGAGGAACAGGCTGGTGTGAACAGGTAAGTCCGGAGTAGGACAGTTAAGTATGTATAAACAGGTAAGCTCAGAGGCACAGGCTGGTGTGAACAGGTAAGTCCGGAGTTGGACAGGTAAGTATGTATAAACAGGTAAGCTCAGAGGCACAGGCTGGTGTGAACAGGTAAGTTTGGAGTTGGACAGGTAAGTATGTATAAACAGGTAAGCTCAGAGGCACAGGCTGGTGTGAACAGGTAAGTCCGGAGTTGGACAGGTAAGTATGTATAAACAGGTAAGCTCAGAGGCACAGGCTGGTGTGAACAGGTAAGTCCGGAGTTGGACAGGTAAGTATGTATAAACAGGTAAGCTCAGAGGCACAGGCTGGTGTGAACAGGTAAGTCCGGAGTTGGACAGGTAAGTATGTATAAATAGGTAAGCTCAGAGGCACAGGCTGGTGTGAACAGGTAAGTCCGGAGTTGGACAGGTAAGTATGTATAAACAGGTAAGCTCAGAGGCACAGGCTGGTGTGAACAGGTAAGTCTGGAGTTGGACAGGTAAGTATGTATAAACAGGTAAGCTCAGTGGCACAGGCTGGTGTGAACAGGTAAGTCCGGAGTTGGACAGGTAAGTATGTATAAACAGGTAAGCTCAGAGGCACAGGCTGGTGTGAACAGGTAAGTCCGGAGTTGGACAGGTAAGTATGTATAAACGGTAAGCTCAGAAGCACAGGCTGGTGTGAACAGGTAAGTTCGGAGTTGGACTGGTAAGTATGTATAAACAGGTAAGCTCAGAGGCACAGGCTGGTGTGAACAGGTAAGTCCGGAGTTGGACAGGTAAGTATGTATAAACAGGTAAGCTTAGAGGCATAGGCTGGTGTGAACAGGTAAGTCCGGAGTTGGACAGGTAAGTATGTATAAAAAAATGTGTGTACGTAAGTCGTGTTTTATCTAAGTTAAAACATACGTACCTCATGTAAGGTTTCTGATTGGTTTTCTTTTTCTTCCTGTCTCTCTGAAAACAAAACAGTTATATTTGTATTATTATAAAACAATAAAAAATTTAAATGCCCTCGACCCAAAAGCAAACAAAAACCTATAAAAAGTAAGACACACACTCAGGTACGCACGCACGCACGCACTCACGCATACACACACAAACACGTCAAACTTATAACACCTCTCTCTTTTTGCGTCAGGGGTTAAAAATATTTTATATGTACTGTAACTGTAATGACGTTGTCTGATGTAATGTAACTCCATACCAAATTTCATCCAAATCCGTTCAGCCGTTTTTGCGTGAAAGAGTAACAAGCATCCATCCATCCATCCATACTCACAAACACCATACCTAAACTTCCGAGGCGCAGTGGCTAACGCACTCGCCCTAAGAACTGTGTGAAGTCGCAAAAAAGCCTCTGGCTACCCCTTCTGGGATAACAGCCGTGAGTGCATACAAACTTTCGTGTTTATAATAGGTATTAGTACGAAGTAGGATGATATTACGATATAAGAATCAAGTAGGTAAGTAATATGGAAGCATGTACCTTTTGATTATTACCGGTTATTACAAAAACATTCGTCTTCTGGAAAATGATCATAAATGGCATATTCGCAAAATTTACACCACATGAAAGAAGAGTTGTAAAGCCTTTTAAAGTCATCGAAATTCATAGGTAGTACAAAGTGTTCAACTACTGAATTAGTAATATTAATACTCGTATCACAATGTATGCACCAATTTTGCAAAATGAAATGCGTTGAATCCCAAGGCCATTGCAGTTTAGCTTTATAAAAATGTATAAAAACATTTCTTTTAAAAAATGTATCCACATCAATCACAACAACCATTTTTGCAGACTACACACGTTCACTCACAGACAGTTTAACGCAAACTAAGCTCATCATAATATTATAAACAGACAACATGTTTAAATGTAGTAGGTACTTACTAGCTAGATGTTATAGGTATTATAATAAGATAAATCGTATTATAATTTTCATTTAAGTAGTAAAAAGTAAGTACTTACGGTTTGCCAATTTAAGAATCCTTGCACTTCTTTTCATTGTGATTTATATATTATTATAATCAGTAAATATTTCAGGTAATAATAGACCAAATAAATAACCACTTTTAACGCACTTGCAAATAATTCACTTTGGTGACAAGCTTACGTCGCGGCCGGCACATGTCTATTTGTTTACAAACTTCGGCACGCGAGCGCGCTGAAGCCCGCCGCTCCGCGCCCCGCGCCATGCGTCCCTCGTGAACCCCGAATAGGCCCCTCAAACACCGTACCTAGTGCCCGTTTAAGGATATTTAAGAGACGCAAGATTGTTGTCACAAAAACATGATAAAAACTTTACAAATTAAGTACGATATTCAATGGACACAATATGATCGGTGAACTGAACTCAAAGTATACGTGGTAAATTATACGCAGAACACTAGCGCCCTCCAAATTTCAGTCGAACGATGGCAGAACTATATTATACGCTAAAAGGCATTGTAGTGATGGAATTACGTCCATGCCAGTTTTTCGTCCTTGCATTCTAATGATCATAACGGACTCTTGGGCTAAAAATGAGGGTCGGTCAATCTTGCGTCCGTATTCCGGACGCACAAAGTCAGTTGGACGCAGCATCATCGGTAAATAACGCCATGTAGGACGCAACATGTCCTTCAAGATGTATATATATATATATATATATATATATATATATATATATATATATATATATATATATATATATATATATATATATATATATATATATATATATTTATTAAGACATTGTGTTTATGGCATAGCTTTACAACTACGGCTACAGACTGCTACAGACTATGGATCCTCCATTTCCACAAAACTCATTTACGAGTATACGTATGTACGTACCTACAACTTAATAGCATTTCAAGATAAATTCACTTATTCCAATGATTTTTGTAATCGAGAGTTCAAATGGAGGTCTCCGTAAAACATCTTTGTCGTAAAGTACATGTAGGTAAAAGGTCGTTGGTTCTGTAAAAGAGCCAGTATCGCTGCTCGGTTACAGCAAAGGTTATCGGACGGATCCTGTGTCGAATTTTAAAGGCTTTCATCGGATTACGGCGGATTCGTTCTACATCGGATTTTTCGCTCCACCAGACTTTTTTGTTCGGTCGCAAAGCAACCTAAGTCACTTGAAATTTACAAATTTCGTATTATGTAGAATCAAGTAGCGAACTGGAATAAATAGAACTGACGGAAAATCTGCATTAATTGAGCTTAACGCCTCCAATATTCCATGTGGTACAAAACAGGGGCTCAAGATTATCCTAGATTTCAGATTGGTATTGAGCGATTCATCTCTTGTTTGGATACTAACCCTGCTTAATGCTATTCTGGGCAGGGATTCCAGTCTAGACATACATATTTAGAGTTGTATACAGTGGACGGTATTAATGTAGATGAGTATTGGTGTATGTGCACACCAGATTATAAGTGTCTTTTGAGTGTACAGTAAATTACTTGAAAATCTTGAAATACATTAACACTAGTTCGCCTTTCACACGTTTTGAAACCAATAATAAAACAATTTAAATAGTATAAATTTAGTCTTACTGTATATTAAGTTCGTATATTCGTAAAATTATTTTTTTAACATTTGCTGTTTAATTGCGGAGACCATAAATAATTTACTACGACTAAAACTTTTATTTTTCAAGACTTATATTACAATAACATTGTGAGTCAATTAAATCGAACACCTTTAATAACTGAAATAATAATAACGATACACACATAGCCCCACACTAGGATTCCCTGTGTCGTGGGTGTCATGGACAACACACTAGACAAAGACATTCACACCCAGACCGAGAATAGAAATTCAAACTCATCATTCAAATTTCCGCCTCGCTGGGAATCGAACCCAGGACCCTTGGTGCGGCGATCGGGCATGGTAGCCATGGTAACCACACGGGACGTAAAATTACCCGTCGGGAATAATCAGGGTCCGGAAATAATAAATTAAAACAACTTACTTGTAATACTTGTTGGGTGTCAGCCCGTCTATTTCATGCGAGTGTATGTGGGACGGTATATCGTAGTTGGAGGTTTGCCACTGCGCGCTCGAAGAGTTGCCCGCCTCCTTGTATTGCACCTGGACATAGATTTCACTGTATAGATGGATAGCTCTCTGAATCCGAACACTTCACCAATCCACACTATAGCAGCGTGGTGGAGCTCTTCAAGAGGAGAGAATCGTGCTCATTAGAGGGCCGTTAAAAACCAGCCATATGGAAGGATGTGGAGCGGAATGATGATGGAACGAGATGGCAAATTGACAAGTCTACGTGAAAAAGAATAGGCATGATGACAGTAAGTAAAAACTTTTTACTTACTGTAAAAAGATCTTACTAAAAAGTAATGGTACTATGGACTAAAATTATTGTTTCATGTTGGAATTACCCTTGATACCAGTAGCACCAACTTGTACTCGACGGACATTCAATTAATCATTTAAACAAATTAAAAAAAAAGTTCTCAATTCGATGTATTTTACTTTTGTTTATTTTATTACCTCAGAACTCCGTCATTCATAAAACGACTAAGTTTTTTTAAAGAATATACTAATATATATAATAGCATATTTAATAATACAAGGGACGATTTTTCAACGATAATTTTAGGGGTCCTTTTTGAAACGGCATATTGTTAAAATGGGTGATTTTTACTGTAAAATTTTGATGATGTGTACCTTACCTTAAAGAACTGTATGGGAAGGCCATGGTTGTCGTGTGACCAGGATACCATCACGCTCTCATCAGACATGCGCGTTACGTTCGGTCGGGATGGTGGTACCAGCACGGCTGCAAATAAATATATCACACTATTATAATTTAATCACTCAATCAGCTGTTTTGAGTTTTCTAATGTCACTGTGAAGACAAACGTCAAAACTGTTTTCCTATTACTATAAAGTTTACTTCTTCTCTCTCGGGAACAGATATCACAGATATACAGATAAAATATCTTGGGATAAAAAGTATCCTATACTTTATTCTAGGTATTAAACTATCTGTGTACCAAATTTCATCTATATCCGATCAGCCGTTTTTGCGTAATTGCATCTCAAACATCCAAACTCACAAACTTTCACATTTATAATATTAGTAGAATTCTATCACGGATTCTATACAAAAACATCAATACCTAACAATTTTAACAGACTTGGTTTGAGTGATCAACCACATTGCTTGACCGATTTTTATATAAAAATAACCCTTGTGAAGAGTGAAGACGAGGAAGCTGATGGTAAGTTGGTACCGACATTTACATCAGCTACGCCAAAGGAATCACCGATGTGTTACCCACCAAGAAAAAAGAGAGAAAGAAATAAATAAAGAGAGAAATGTCTCCCAAGCGCTCAGCTCGAACACGCTTAAGACATTTTGTGCTATATCAAAGAACAGAAATTAGGTCCCTTTATCCAAAATAGTCAACATACCAGGTCGGGATGCCTAACGCCAACACGATTCTCCAAAGTCAACACCGATAACTGATTTAGGGGTCAACTGGTCACCCCAAAATTTTGTTCTAACTCGTCATGCGCCAAAAATATATTAAATCTATACTAATATATAAAGAGGGAAGATTTGATTTTTTGTTTGCATTGAATAGGCTCCGAAACTACTGAACCGATTTGAAAAAATCTTTCACTGTTAGGAAGCTACACTATCCCCGAGTAACATAGGCTATATATTATATTTTCAAAAAAATTAGGGATCCTTAATAAAACTTCAATAATGTAACCCAAGGTATAAATAAATAAGAAAACCGAAGCAAAGCGAGGGCGGTTACTCGTTAGTAATAATTTGTCACGTCTCAAAAAAGTTACAATTTGTCACATGTAAGTATAGTTCCAATTCGTCATGTATTAATTTAGTTTTCACTTGTCATGCATTATTTTAGTTTTGATTGGTCACCCCAAAAGTTTGTTCTAACTCGTCATGCACCAAGAATGTAATAAAAAAACTATAAAATATGATTAAAATTTACGACAAGAGTTAACGACTTCTCTATTCCTAACGTTAACAACCGGGCATGAAGCACGGATCGTAGAACGGATCTGCCCATGAAGTTTAGTCACACCAAGACTCAACTTAGTAAGCATTACGATCTGTCCGTCAATTCACATATAATAACATATAGGGTAGAAGTACGTATTCTCGGTAATGTCCGAGTATCCGGTAACTAGTCAGTTTTTCTATCAGTGCACCATTATACCAATATTACATTAAAGTTTGTTAATGGCAACATATTCTTGGTAATATTTTGTACAAATGCTATGGTAAAACTGTCTAAAAAGTACAATGGTGTCGAAACTGTTTGACATGAAAGTTGTGTTAAAGGAATTTTTTACAAAAATCCAAAGTTCAGTTACTGAACTAGGACGTCACCGCGTCATATTGTTGAGCTTTCCATACTGCTGCGGATAATGATACGGTAAGAGGATTACATTACTGTAATATTTAAATGAATTATCTAGCGATATAACCTACAAGTTAAGGTGAATCTAATTGAAATGTTAATATTTTTGCGTTTTACATCTATTGGTACTCATAAATCCCTACTTGACCTAGTACCCGGCAAAATCGTACATTTTCTACCGGATATTGGTACGCGCATCAAACTTGAACCAAAACCCGTTAAAGTACCTTTATTGAGTCTTATTGCCCTCACATAGGTCTCATTTTAGCTTGAAACTGTATATTTTTCTGCTGGATACTGGTTCCTGCATTAATAGTTGCCCCTAAACCTGTCATAGTCCTTATTGTCTTGAGTTAAAGTCTCACATTCCTTGGAATTAATAATAATTACCTACCTTGTTTATTTTGGTTGTTTTTTCGTTTTCCTGTAGCATTTCTATAATATCATTGGTAGCTAAGATGGATATTAAGGCATGTGGCATGACTTGCAAGAAAAATTTCATTTTTTAATTTCAGCTAAGACTGAGAAGCAGTCAAAAAAGGGGCCTCAATTTCAGCTGCTGCCACGCGCAGTACGGTATCCTACGGTCAACGTTGGATGTAATAACCCGTGGTCTCTATCCCGGCAACTGCTCCATGGGACCGAGTACAATTTTGTCGAAGGAAGAAGAAAATCATTTTAAAGTTTTAATTAAAAGTCTCCATCCATCTGACCGGTCCTGAGCCTTCTGAATCCAGCGGATACCCGCTGTCTTCTTCGGGTCGTCAGTCCACCTGGTCGGAGGGCGTCCTGTGCTCCTTTTTTGAGAGCCGTGGTCTCCATTCGGGGACCTTTCTTCCCCAACGGTTATCGGTTTTATATGGCCAGACCATTGCCACTTCAGCTGGCTTATTTTCAGCGCTATGTCAGTTAGCTTCGTTTGTGTACGGATTTCCTCATTTCTTATTCTATCGCGTAGAGAGATACCAAGCATAACTCGTTCCATAGCCCGCTGGGTGACTTTGAACTTATGCATTAGGCCACTAGTGAAGCTCCACGTCTTGGATTGGACACCTTTGACTTCAGGCACTGAGGTAACTTTTTGGACGACAAGATATGACTTAGTTTTCCGAACGCAGCCCATCCGAGTTGGATTCTACGAGTGACTTCTTTCTCGAAGTTGGACTTACCCATTTGGATCACTTGGCCCAGGTAAATGTGCTCGTCTACAACTTTGAGAGCAGCGCCGACAACAACAACCGATACAGATGGACATTTGACATGATTTTCGTTTTATCCATGTTCATCTTAAGACCCACCCGTTGTGAGGCGCTGTTCAAGTCCCCGAGCATTGTACCAAGTTCCTCCAGGGATCCCACCAGGATGACTATATCATCGGCATATCGCAGGTATGTGATGTATTCGCCATTAATGTTAATGCCACGTCGTTTCCACCCCATCAGCTTGAACACGTCTTCCAACGCAGCGGTAAACAGTTTTGGGGATAAGACGTCCCCTTGCCTGACACCTCTCTGCAGTTGGATGGGGTTCGTTGCTGTGTTGTGTACTCTGACGGTAATGGTGGCTGATGTGTATAAACACTTCAACACTCGATATACCGGTAGTCGATCCGGCAGCGCTGAAGAAAATTTAGTACTGCCCAGGTCTCGATAGAATCAAAGGCTTTCTCATAGTCCACATGGGCAACGCATAGCGGCAGATTATACTCTTCGGTCTTCTGTATAATCTGCCGCAGTGTGTGTATGTGGTCCATGGTACTGTAGCCATTTCGGAATGTTCGGGAGGCTGGAAGTTGTCAAGTCTGCGTGCAATGCTATTGGTGAGCACTCTCAAAAACAGCTTATAAACGTGGCTCAGAAGTGCTATGGGCCTGTAGTTATTTAAAAGGGTCTTATCCCCTTTCTTAAAGAACAAAGTCACCACACTTCTGCTTCACGCTTCCGGGGTAGTCCCAGTATTGATGAAGGAATCGAACAGCTTTCGGAGCGCTACTAGGAGGGGTTTCCTCCCAGCTCTTAACAGCTCAGTTGCGATTCCGTCATCACCCGGTGCCTTGTTGTTTTTAAACTGCTTGAGAGTGTTGTAGTATCTCTCCGTCTCTCTCAGAACTTCGGGTTTCGATGACACTAAGGTACCGAGCTCGGTCTTCAACCTCGTAAGCTGACTTTGCCCAATAGACAGATCTCTGGCGAACACTTTGGAGCCTCAGTTTCGCTCAATTGTGTTTTTTACACGATTTGCGTTGTTTTTTTGTAAATCGCGTCGCTTGCACTTGGAGATCTGTTCATTGAGCCGTCTGTACTCCGCCATAGAGGTTGGAGACTGCACACATAGTTCTCGTTGGTCCTTCATTAGACCGAGGGTTTGTTCTGAGAGAACCTGAGATCTACCACTGGGGTGGGTCTTGAAGTACTTCGACCCTACCTCGTGAACAGTTGTTACCATCCTGGTGTTAAACTCGTCCACTGACCTCGTCCTGCATGATTCTAGGCACGCAAAACGGTTTTGTATTTTGAATTGAAAGCTCTCGGAACCCTGGATTTGGACAGGTGTTGGGCGAAGTGTAGACTTTTTTTTTTACTTACAATAAGTTAATGCTTGACGTCGATATTTAATATGCTTCTTACAAGGCGGTGATCGCTTCCGGTTTTAAGCCTGCTGATCACAGAGACATCATTAAATATATACCGTTTGTCTGCCAGAATGAAGTCTATCTCGCTTTTTGTTGAACCATCAGGGCTTATCCAGGTCCACTGGCGATGCGGCTTCTTCTTGAAGAAGGAGTTCATCATGAATAAGTCCTCCTTCTCCATGATATTTGCCAACAAGTGTCCCTGGTGGTTCCGTCGTCCATATGCGAAGGGACCCACCTTCATCTCGTTGTCATTTCGCGTGCCTAGTCTTGTGTTAAAGTCCCCCATCACAACTGTGAAATGAGTTTTCGAGGTATGCATGGCTCTACTAATGTCTTCATAATTTAATACATTACCTCAACCTCATCGTTGGGATGTGTCGAAGTCGGTGCATATACCTGTACGACCTTCAACGAATACCGTTTGGATATTCTGAGTGTAAGGTACTCTACCCAGGCCGACACACTCCCAATTTGCACAATGTTGTTGACGAGGGACTTGTGGATGAGAAACCCGACACCACCTTGGGACAGGTGTTCGCCCTCCCGGTGATAGAACAAGTTTCCGGATTTGAGTATTATCGTGTCCTCCTCCTGTCTTCGGACTTCAGATAAACCCACAATACTCCAGTTTAACTTGTCTATCTCTTCTTCCAGCTCTTTTACCTTGTCGTCGCTCCTCAGTGTCCTGGTGTTGTATGTTGCCAGGTGCAGAAGTCGTCGTTTGGATTGGTAGTCCGATCTCTGCCGGCGATTCTTAGCACCCCATGCCCCGCCGTTACCATAGCCACTACCGTAACTAGGAATAGCGGGGCTGCCGGGGACTGGGGGCCGAGGCTCAGTTGTGACTGACATGGGGGTCTTTTAGCCGGTAGTCACCACGCTTGGCTAGTGCGTGTTGGTGACCGCAGGTGACAGCAAGTTCAATTCTTCTATTTTATAAGCGTATTTAAGTGTTTTCTAGCTAATATAGTGTTCATGTAAGGTTAGTGATATACCTATTTGTTACTAAAGTTATAATAGTTACATTTTCACAAATAATTGCAGTAAGTAGTGCTTATCTAAGAGTTCAAAAATAATGTTCAATGCTGCTTCAAAAATAATGTGATTCTTAAATAACTAATGATAGTTGATTTATCATATTAAAATAATTTGATGATTACGAATTTAATAAAGGAATTACCTATGTATAATTTGTCTTAAATATACATATTTTGTTTATTTAATGTGTATTCTTTGGTATGAACCCTGTTTTTACTGCCAATACGGCAGTAAAGACAAAAATGCAACATTTCTGTGAACTTTAACGTCAAGCAATAAAGTTTCAATTCGCGGTAAAAATTACCGGATTCCAGGACTACTTAACGAATACTAGTACAAATCTAACGGGTACTGGGACAAAAGGCTTATTTTGAATATTTTTCAAATTATTGTGCATAAATATTTTTATTAAAATGAAACGATATAATAATCTGAAAACTAGAATAAATTACCTACCAAGTCATATATATCTCATTTTTCTAAGGTTATTAGTTTTTGCATAACAGACCTGCAAAGTCCGTGAATATCAAAACTTCATGGATATTGGGCCGTTTACCCTACCGGTAATAACTGGTAAAGTTTGAGCCTGAGAAAAAGTACATTTATATTAACTCTTTATTGTATATGTAATAAAATAAATTACTGAAGATAGTCTTAACTCGGGTCAAGTTTAGTCTGAGAATAGTCTACCATCTTCAAAGTTCAAAGCTATAAATTGTTCGATTTAAGCAAAGTTTAGAGTTAAGCAATACTAAGTAACTATTGATTTACGATATAAAAGAAAAGCAAAGCAACAACCCATAATTTCCCCCTTACTGGGCTCGGGGTCTCCTCTCACAATGTGAGGGGTGTAGGCCATAGTCTACAATGCTGGCCAAGTGCGGACTGGTAGACTTCAAACAACTTTGAGAACTTTATGAAGCACTCTCAGGTGTGCAGGTTTCCTCACGATGTTTTCCTTCACTGAAGCGAGTGATGTAACTTCTAATACGAATACGAATTATTTACGATATAACTGCTACACTATTATTTATATAAGTTCTTCTAAAGCGCTCACAGCCCAACGGCATGTGTCTATCATAGATCGACCGAATTAAGCAACTATGGGTGAAATCGGTAGTAGGACGGGTGACCGCTAGTAGCCAAGTCTTTGGAGTTTTTGGTTAGGGCCGCTCAAATACGACCAAAAACTTAACTAGTTACTGTGTTTCTAATCTATGTGATATAAAAGAAAGTCGTAAGAAAACTAATTGGGCACTGTTAGTAGCTCTGGCATTGCTCACCACGGTCTACCACGTTCGTTCAGTGGAGAGGCCATCAACATACGGCGTCCATTTATTGGAAATCAATTATCTCGATGACTTCATTACGCTGAGTGCCTAGACGAAGCCGATACGTCCGGGAATCCAATATTATGTTTACACTTTACCTAGATTGTAATGTTTACATTGCTGCTCACAATTTATTAGATTTATTGACAAATCCGAAGCTCTTTTGACGACGTACTTTGCGGGTTCGATTCTCGGGAATAATATTTTTTGTTAAAAATCTTCCATACACGTATGTACAGTCGGCCTCAGAAGTAGCTTAACATTTTAGTACCTTGTCACATTACATTTCTTGAATTCGTCATAGATGTTGTTAGGAAACCGTCGAAACAGTTACTATTACAAAGTACTATAATGTTAAGCTACTTCTGAGGCCGACTGTACATCAATCAGTTAGTTTCTCAGTTTTTGCACAAACTATTAAACTACACTCATAAATAAACAGTATCTTCGTAAACTACTCAAAAAGCAATAACTGTCGCGTGTATTATAAAACATAGTCAAAATTACCCCACGTTACCCTGATTTACAGCCGCGTAGCCGGGCTGAATGGTAATCCTTAACTTAGTAAGCATTACGATCTGTTCTAATGGCTTCATAATAAACTTGCGACGTTAAATAACTCCCATGTTTGCTTGCCCCGGAGCTACGGAGGCTCGGGTCCCGGGAACCTTTGACTACACTTTTAATTGCGTACGCGGTTATAATAGTAATTTTAACTATTCTAGAAGCTTTCGGGGTACGTGATTATTACGTATTTGTTATGTCAACAATCAATGAGATATTTCATCTTACTTATTAACATCAGCCTTTAGTTCTTGGTTTCTTAGTTTCACTTGGTTACAAAGGTTTAAAAAACATATTGTTTTAGATTTATCTATCACATTTCTAGACATCTGTCTCAGGTGGTTAACGAATCTGGGACCCTTCATGGCGTAGGCACACAGCTAACAACCTAAGCTTCTTCAATAATGACACCACGGACGTAAAAAAAGTACGGACGTAACCTTGTCTAATCGAGAGTGAAGTGAGTTGATTCGCGATGGTGTCAATGTTATAGCAGTATGGTGTCAATGTGTGGGTGTTTGTACTTGTACGAATACAGAGTTGGTATTACTATGGGTGTGTAGCGACTACGTCACCACAGAATAATGACGTCACAGCGACGTCATACACCACGTGTTCCGCAGCTGCGACCGCAGGTGTGATTCTAGGAATCGCACCTGTGCGCGCAGGTGTTCACTGCACGTGCGCTCAAATTTCTAACTCAAATTATCTATTTTTTCATTGACTGATCTACCTCTAAAATTTTGTATAAATACTGTGTATTTTTTGTAAATAAATGATTCTACTTGCAACCTTCTGAAGTATCAGTACTCTCTCCAACCTTAGTACATACACGCCCTTACGCTGCCCAAGCTAAATTGGTTGACCACATGCTAAATTGGTGACCCGACTGAGCAACTGCATAGTAGAATCTCTGCCCGGCTGCTGCTCGAAAATTCATCATCTTCGCACCATCAATCCTTTCAACGGTGAAGATGGAACACGAAGACACTCAAGCCCAAGCCACGCTGCAGGCCGCTGCCGCCACCGCCGGCAGCTCACAGAAACCAGGCTCATCAGCTGACGTGTCCAGCATTGCGCTAGCTATGCGCATCCCTGCATTCTGGCGCGAAAATCCAAGATTATGGTACCACAACTTCGAGGGTGCCACCGAAGACTTAAAACGGAGCTACGCCCAGCTAACCCAGATGGTCTTGGTACAGTTGGAAAAAACGGACATCGAACAGATCGCTGACATCCTATTCACCGTGCCGAGAGACCAGCAGTATCAAGCTATCAAGGCACGCCTCATCTCCGTATATGAAGAGTCCGACAGCCGTCAGTTCCAAAAGCTACTGGCGGAAATGGAGCTCGGCGACCAGAAACCCACCCAGCTACTCCGTCGCATGAAAAACCTCGCCAGGGACAAGATTTCTGACACTACTCTACGCATGATGTGGACAAAATTACTGCCAGCCCACGTCCGGTCTGTCCTCGCCGTCAGCGAAACATTCAGCAACAAAACGACGCTTGAGGAGTTGGCACTGCTCGCCGACACCATGCTTGATCAAACGCAAGAGGTCGCCGCTGTCTCCAACGAAGTGAACCAAACGACTTCAGTTCCGACTCCAGTAATGACCAATCAAGCAAATACTCAAATCCGACTCCTGAATGATGAAATAAGAAAATTAAAACTCGAAATCAACGAACTGAAGTCAAGCCCGCAACATAATAATAATAATTATTATTACCGTCAACGACATCGCTCCGCCCACCGTAACAGCACATCTCCGCATCGTCGTTCAAACTCACGATCGAACTCCCCAGCTGCGCCATCACCGTTCTGTTACTACCATCGTCGCTTCGGAAACCAAGCTCGACGTTGCACGACTCCATGCACTTATCAAAACCAAAAACAGTCGGAAAACTAGACAGAACGTTGGCAACGGCGGACTCCAGCGCTCATACATCACACCGCCTATTCGTCACCGACCGGAAGACGAGATATTCTTTCTTGGTAGACACGGGGGCTAATATATCCGTCATACCTCGAAGACCAGGCCAGAAAGCTACGCCACTTGCATTCAAACTCTACGCAGCGAACAACTCGACGATATCAACCTACGGAGAAAAAACACTCGAACTTGACCTCAACTTACGACGACCGTACAGATGGAATTTCATCATAGCCGACGTTTCCAAGCCGATCTTAGGAGCCGATTTTCTCAACTATCATCAGTTAATCGTAGACGTCAAAAATCGAAGATTAATTGACTCCGTCACAAACCTGAAAATCGACGCGCCACTAAGATCCACAAACATACCTACCATTCGCAGTATCGACATTCAAGACTCGTATCACACCATTCTATCTGAATTCCCCGGAACTACGAGGCTCACTGCAATGCAACTTGAACCAAAAATCAACGTCGAACACTGCATCGAAACAACCGGTCAACCCGTTCACTGCCGCGCACGTCCATTGCCGCCACACAGATACGAAGCTGTCAAAAAAGAATTTGAAAACATGATGCAACAAGGACTGTGCCGCCCCAGTAAAAGCCCGTGGTCATCACCGCTCCATATAGTACCGAAGAAAGACGGAAATATAAGAGTGTGTGGTGATTACCGCCGACTCAACGCGATAACCATACCCGATCGCTACCCGGTTCCGAGAATAAAAGACTTCACCTATCATCTGTCGGAGAAAAACATTTTCTCAACAATCGATCTCAACCGCGCCTATCAACAAGTCAACGTCCGGCAACAAGACGTCGAAAAAACAGCAATAATTACCGGATTCGGATTATTTGAATTCCCGAGAATGTGTCCAGGCTTAAAAAACGCAGGCCAAACATTTCAACGCTATATACACGAAGTACTCCGAGGACTCGACTTCGTATTTCCATTCATCGACGATCTCTTAATCGCTTCATCTAACGACACGGAACATCGCGAGCACATCAGAACCGTCATGAAACGACTAGAAGAAAACGGCATCACTATCAACCCAGCCAAATGCGTCCTAGGCCAACCGCAAGTCAAGTTCCTAGGCTATACCGTTTCAAACAAAGGAATCAAACCGCCTGAAGAAAAGATCACAGCAATAAACGCGTATCCACGACCGAAAACCATTGAAGAACTTCGACGATTCCTAGGCATGCTAAACTTCTACCGCGATCATGTTTCCAACGCTGCGACTATACAAGCACCGCTCAATGCGTACCTACACGATACGAAGAAGCGCGACAAAACAATTATCGAGTGGAACAACGACGCAATCCAAGCATTCGAAGCATGTAAAGTTAGCATCACAAACGCGACTTTACTCGCCCATCCGTCACATCAAGCAACCCTAGCCATATGTAGCGACGCATCCGATAAAGCCGCAGGTGCAGTACTACAGCAATATTACCAAGGAACATGGCAACCACTCGGCTATTTCTCAAAAAAGTTCTCAGACGCGCAAACCAAATATTCAACATACGATCGTGAATTACTCGCTATTTACATGGCTGTAAAACACTTTCGCAAAATCTTTGAAGGACGCGAGCTTATCATATTCACGGACCACAAGCCGCTAACATTCGCTATGAAGAAGTCGATATCAAACAATGAGACGCCACGCCGCACACGACAACTATTATTCATCAGCGAATTTACAACCGATATTCGCCACATAAGCGGGAAGAATAATATCGTCGCCGACGCACTCAGCCGAATCGAAACTATATCTTGTCCGTCAACAATTAATTACGAAGATATAGCAACCGCTCAAGAAAAAGATATCACCATTCAACAATTAATACTACAGCAAAACCTATCTTTGAAGAAAGTCAACATTCCGAATACTAACATTGAGTTATATTGCGAAACATCAACATCATTCGTACGACCTTACATACCTACAGAATTTCGACAAGAAGTATTCAACGCCATTCATAATATCAGCCATCCCGGAACGCGAACTACGCGCAAACTGATAACAAGAAAATACTTTTGGCCATCAATGAATACCGACATCGGTCAATGGACGAAGACATGTATTAAATGCCAAAAAAGCAAAATACAGCGTCATACCTACAGTACGCTTCAACCGTTCCCGCCTACAGAACGATTTTCACATATCCACGCAGATATCGTCGGACCGCTCCCGACTACAGCACAAGGTTATAGGTACTTAATAACCATCTGCGACCGAACAAGTCATTGGCCTGAAGCAATACCTGCAATCGACATCACTGCCGAAACAGTTGCCGATGTCATATACAACCATTGGATCTGCCGATTCGGATGTCCATCTACAATAACAACCGACCAAGGAAGGCAATTTGAGAGCAATCTATTTACTAACCTAATGAAAATAATGGGAATAAATAGAATTCGCACTACGCCCTATCATCCGCAAAGCAACGGAAAAATCGAACGATGGCACCGAACTCTCAAAGCTGCGTTACGCGCGAAACTCACAAATTCAAATAGTTCATGGATCAACGAACTCCCGACCATACTATTAGGATTGAGAGCTGCATTACGCACTGACACCTCTACCAGTCCTGCAGAACTCACTTATGGCTACAACCTACGATTACCAGGAGATTTTTTCGTACCAACTACATCCACTGCGCCTATGGATCATACCTACGTCGAAAAACTCCGAGCAAACATCGCACAAAACAAGCCACGCGTTATCAACTCGCATCGCAACAACAGGCAAATATTCGTACATCAAGACCTACGGACATGTACCCATGTATTTGTACGAGTAGACGCAGTACGCACTCCACTTCAAACACCATACGAAGGCCCATTCAAAGTTGTGAACCGAACTGATAAAGTTTTCACAATTCAGTTACCAGGGCGACAATCAAACATATCTGTCGACCGACTGAAACCTGCCTACGTTCTAGAAGACACCGAGAACAATGTTCAGCCACCTCAAGACCAACTGATGTCCCAGAAAAGAAACAATGACGATTGTCCTACGCTACCAAATACGACGAACAGCCCGACGTCACAAACTAAAGCCACGCACACACGAAGCGGCCGTTCCGTCAAGCTGCCAGTACGCTTCGCTTGAAGGGGGCCTATGTAGCGACTACGTCACCACAGAATAATGACGTCACAGCGACGTCATACACCACGTGTTCCGCAGCTGCGACCGCAGGTGTGATTCTAGGAATCGCACCTGTGCGCGCAGGTGTTCACTGCACGTGCGCTCAAATTTCTAACTCAAATTATCTATTTTTTCATTGACTGATCTACCTCTAAAATTTTGTATAAATACTGTGTATTTTTTGTAAATAAATTATTCTACTTGCAACCTTCTGAAGTATCAGTACTCTCTCCAACCTTAGTACATACACGCCCTTACGCTGCCCAAGCTAAATTGGTTGACCACATGCTAAAGGTGCTTCACTAAATTTGTTTTGTCGTCCGTCTTTTTTTTACGTCCGTGAATGAAACCAAATAACTAACATGCGCTTGGCAAGTTTTTATTTAGCCTTGATAATAAATAAATACATAATGTATGCCACGGGAATAAAGTTTCGAAATAAGTGTTAGTCATCTGTATTTCGAATTAGCCACTTAATACACAATGGAAAGTACGAAAGCTAGTACTCCAGTCCTAGCAAATTAGAATCCAATTAGAATAGATTAATTAAATCAAGAGGCCACATAGTAAGCAATGCACATTTTGCCGGAAGATGTACAGCACTGCGCTTACTAGGTTATTAAAGTTTGTAAGCACTGAAAATGTTATGGCATGTTTCGCTAATTTACGACACATTAAATTATTTAAAGAGGTTTAGCACAGCGTATGGAGATTTGTAAATAGTTAATGTTTTACTAAATTTGAAGCTTTTTATAGGCTACTAGCTGACCGGGCAAACGTTGTTCTGCCAAACAATTTTTAGGGGTAGGGGGATGAAAAATAGATGTTATCCGATTCTCTACCCTAGCCGATATGCACGCAAAGATTCACGAAAATCGTTCGAGCCGTTTCGGAGGAATACAACTTCAAAAAAACGTGACACGAGAATTTTATATATTAGATTGCCTTAATTTTTTATATATTAGATTGATTAAATTGCCTTTTACATTTATAGTTAGTATAGGTCTAATACTGCAAACTGAAAACCGAATTAGAACGACTTCATTTTACGAGTTGTATATTACGTTACTTTCGATGAAAATGTATTTTTCAAACGTTTTTTAAATGTTTAGGAATTACGGTCGAATTGATCGCTTCCTTGTCTAATTCAAAAACCATGAAAATACGGGAATAACGAGAAATAACCAGAATTCAAAAAACAAACAAGTTGTCACCTCCGGGAAACAAACTACGGAAATAACGAGAGACTTCAGGTATAAACAGAATTTAGGAAGCAAATTACTTTCAAAATACACATACAATACACATTTGAAACAATAAATTCCGCTCAGTTTCCGCCGTAAACCTTATAATAGAAGAAAACCTAGCTTATCCATGATATAGGTAGTTAGGTACGGTACCTTTGTGTTTCCTCGGGTTTTTCCTGTTGTGGCGCTTGGGTTGCTGGGAAGCGACGTGCATTGTTTTAGGCGCTTCCGCTGAGTATTCCTGGAACAAAACCAATCAACCTCAATATGCCACTCTCACAAAGCATTTATTATTTATAATATCTTTGCCGAAATCATATCGAAAACCGTTAAGATGGATAATTATCAGTTTTCTTGATTATAATAAGCCCTCACTTCGCTTCCAGGTATATAATCGTAATCATTACGTTAATTATTTGTACCCGCACCGAAATATTACTATTAATACTTGGCTCTTGTTTACCTCGTTTAAAGTTCAAAGTGACGATTGTTCCAGTAAGTTTATTGAGTATATATTGTGTATAATAAGTTTATTGCGTGTGCTAATGCTTATTATGTTGGCGTTCAATTCAATAAATAAATTAATAACTATTCCAATAAGAAAAAAGCGGCCAAGTGCGAGTCGGACTCGCCCATGAAGGGTTCCGTAGCAGCAAGTAACATAATATAAAAGTTCTTGTAGTTCGTTGTAACTTTGATCAATGTTTTTTGCGGTTTACGATTTATGACGTATTAAAAAAAAACTACTTACTAGATCTCATTCAAACCAATTTTCGTTGGAAGTTTGCTTGGTAATGTACATCATATAATTTTTTTAGTTTTATCATTCCCTTATTTTAGAAGTTACAGGGGGGGACACACATTTTACCACTTTGGAAGTGTCTCTCGCGCAAACTATTCAGTTTAGAAAAAAATGATATTAGAAACCTCAATATCATTTTTGAAGACCTATTCATAGATACCCCACACGTATGGGTTTGATGAAAAAAACATTTTTGAGTTTCAGTTCTAAGTATGGGGAACCCCCAAAAGAACAATGGCCAAATTTCTATAGAAGCTGGACTTGACTTTTATTTTTCATGTCCCAAAATAATCTATGGTTAGATTGGGTTGTTTTTATGTTGTAAACACCATCCTGTTTGAAAATCATACCTAAATAGCCACGATTTTTTATAGTAACGTCAATAATACTTTTGAGGTTAGAATCCACAACTACCTTTTACACTACTGTGGCGTAGCCTAAAGTGTAGTTAGGGATAAGCGAGGAGGGTAATTAGTGGTCTCGTTTTTATTTTTTTCGATTTCTCTCAAAGAATTACCAAAAAAATAGAACATCTGTCAAAGTGCACTAACCTCTTATCTATTAGACTCCTAGATTCTTTATTGCTCTAACTTGCACAATGTGTAGTTTAGAAAACAAGGATAACATAACATCACACGGGAAGTCTTTCTTGAAAGACCAAGCTTTTTTGTGGTTCGACCCCATCAATTCTGGCTGAAGAGAGTCGCTAGATAGGCACCTACTGTCTTTCAGTCTTCAATGCTCAAGTTGTATATTTATTGACAAATCAAGTTGTGGTAGCTTACAGGAGTAAATGAAGTGTAAAGGTAGGATTTAGGAGTATTTAAAATGAAAGAAATAGGCTTGATAACAATACTTTTTATTCATCATCCTCTCTTACAACTACAGCATCGAGGAAAGCTGCTGGTTCTAATATTGTAGGCTGATGCCTGGCCCATCCAAGATACCACACAAGTGTCATAACATGTGCACAGCACCCAACCGTTCTTCTACCAACGAGACAATTACAGCAATATTCTATTATAGCTTCCCTTCCAGACACATTATTTTCAATTAATATATAAACATAATATATTTTTCTTGAAATGTGTCTGGATTTAATTTTGCCTCTTATTAGAGAATTATTTCCACTTCCTCTCAAACCATACTCAGTTACATTAATGTTTTCTCTGCTTATTTCAATTCGATACCCTCCATGAAACCTGACATGTTCACTATAATAGGACCTAGCCTGTCGAATCTGATATGTTCCTAGGGCAAATAATATGACTTCACTGTATTCTAAATGGGGGAATATAATATTAGTATTGGAATGAGCTGTTATACTAGTAAAATCAGATGTTCGTCTATTCATATTCATACTGTTTATAAAATCAGATAAATTATTATTTAATGGAAATCGTTCCCTGATCACATTAATGATCTGCGCAGCATCATTTCTATTTTTTAAACGAACACCGAATTTATTTAAAAGGCTTGCAGCTATAGAAAACATTTGCATCATATTAGGAACAGTTTTATTAAAAAAATCTTGCCGGAATATTTTAAAGTCTCTTTTAAAGTACCCATTAACGACTTCCACCACCCAACGGCATATCGTAACACAACGACTCCTGTTAGCTTGCTCGGTGGTGAGCTGATGTTCACCCTCAAGCAGGGATTCTGGCATATAAGTTTTATAGCTGCAAGCCTCTAATAAACTAATTGAATCTCTAAATCCCCTGTCCAGAATAAAAATATCATTATTTTGAAAGTATTGTCTGAGAGGAGAGTTATCATCCCTGAAAAGAGACTTCATTATATCTGCATCAGATGTGGTAGCTTTGTATGGGCCAAAGCAGTCTACAATGTAGCCATCAGGTGTCACCAGCAAAAATGGTTTTAACAAGTTTTTATATTTATGTAGGGAATATGTGTCCTTTTGGAACATATAATTGGAACTTTTGTTTATATAAATATAAGTCCCATCACATATAATTACCGTATTTTCATTATTTTCATTATAAATTGCATTTGGTATCATTAAATTGTGTTGCAACAATTGTTCACGGGATACATGTTGAAGTCCCAGATTTCTAGGCACAAAATCTTGTACCAATATTTCCCTAACCTTATCCATTAATCGTTCTAATGTTCGTCTGGAAACCATTAATAATTGGGATAACCGGTCATCTGAGTCACCAGTTCTCATCTTCATTAGAAGAGCACCTAAACCCAAAATGCCTCTATTTGTTTCAATAACACGTGGTATTTCATATAATAAAAGTTCAAATTGCTGTTTATTTATTCCAAGCCAATATTTAAACAAATGTTCATCAATTCTTTCAACAGATTCCATACTCGAGAAGTCCAGAAATGTATTGAAAGCATTTATAAAAGAAAATGCATGTTCTACTTGTTCAGCTGTAAATGTGCTTAAACTATTTTGTGAATTGAACAACATATCCCAGTCAGAACTAAATGTATGTTCTACACAAATACGAGCATTTACAGGCAAGTAATATTTGTATCTGCTTAGAATTGTTGCCCTTAAAGGGTCAGAAATCCTATGTAAATCTCTGTTCTCGCAACCAGAAAAAACACAATGTGCTGCAGTATTAGCCGCTCGTCTATATTGTGATAAAGTAATCACCCTGGGTATTTCTTCAGGTTGTTGGTTAGTGTTAGGTTGTTGGGGTTGAAGCTCAGGCTCAGGCTCGGGCTCTGGCTGTGGCTCCGGTTCTGGCTCTGGCTCCGGCTCTGGCACTGGTTCTTCCTGTTGCTCAATATGTTGGTGCATATTACGCATTGCAACTCTCTTGAGTCTCAGCCAGCAGGGATGACAAACACGGTCTAATGCAGTTGCCTGAAACAATCATACAACCTTGGCTTAATATAAATGTTTCAGCTTAATATTATTGAACCCAAGCAAATAAAAACATTGTAACAAAACAATATTACGTTGCAGTGATGAATTCACTATAACAGTGATAACAATACAAAGAAAAAAGTACATAATAAACATTATAATTACCTGCCGTGGGGCAATTCTATTATCAACTTCAATATGTATTGCTTGTTGTAACTGAGATGGATTCTCTCTTAAAATAAGGTCATGTTTACGCTTCCGCAGAGAACTTCCACAAAGTGTGCAAACATGCGTGTGGCCACGGGAAGATGAGGCACCAGGTTCATTAGCTAATCCGGCATTGACATGCTGCATTGCCAATTGTTTACAGGCATCACATATGTAATCTTCTTCAGTGATCTAAAATAAGAATTAGAGTTGTATTATGACATACGATTGTGTGTGATGGTTTGTTATGTTTGTGCACTAAAATAAGTAGGTATGTAAATACGTACTACTATCGAAGAATTCCACTCGCAGATCTTCGAAATTACTCTCGTACCAAGCTCAAAAACGAGATGGCGGCGAAGTGTATCAATGCGTATGTTACAATTAACGCATAGCAATCGGAGGGCTAGTTGTGGCGTCTGCATGATGTCTCTCACAAATAACCAAAAAGCAAAATCGGTGTCCAGAAATCGAAAGCACAGGTAGTCGTCACAAGTATCGTTATCAGTCCGTAAAACAATGCCAAGGTCAAAACAATAGAAAGAAATCCGAAATAGCACAGTACGTATCACAACTCACAACAACGACAACAACAAGCGAAACCTGAAGTTGAAGTGAAGACACAAACTATAAAGTGATGCTAACGCCTAATGATAGTGAAGCGAATAATCGGGTCGGATCAGTGTTGCTAGGTCCAAAAACTGGATCACGGTAGATTCTTCCGTGTAATATCGTAGATTCTTATAAAATACGGTACATTGTATGAGATTTGAAATCATTCCTATTGAAATCAGATTTTGTGTGGATCAAAATACGGTATAGTGTACTAAAAACACAAATAATCGTTACAGTAGATCGAACCTGAATTCGGTAGATCTACCACAATTATGTGGTACCTAGCAACACTGAGTCGGATCAATGGCGCGGGTCGATGACAATTGACGTTCCGTTGTACGCGGTTGAACAATCAACAAACGGCTTGTACTTTCATACGTGAAATGAATCGTAAAAAGCTGCAGAAACATAAATAAATGGAAATCTTTTATTTGTGGCTACTTAGAGAGATATTTCTTGTGTTTTTTAAAACCTTAAAAAATAAGGATTTTTTTCATATATATGTCATATTGGGACGCAATCGTTTCGTCGTCTGGTACGATTTGGCCATCCTTCTTTATTGCTTTTTTTCTATTTTTGTGTAAAAATCTTAATGCGGTTCACAGAATACATCTACCTACCAAGTTTCAATGGTATAGCTCTTATAGTTTCGGAAAAAAGTGGCTGTGACATACGGACGGACAAACAGACAGACAGACAGACAGACAGACAGACAGACAGACAGACAGACAGACAGACAGACAGACATGACGAATCCATAAGGGTTCCGTTTTTTGCCATTCGGCTACGGAACCCTAAAAACACGTGAAAGCAAATTTACTTTTCTTTTAAATTCAGGAAGGCATAATTTTTATACTGGAAGAATATTTCCACGTTTATGTTAACTTACAAACTAATGAGTTGTCTTCGTGTTTTAAATAGAGAGCATCTCTCTCTGATTTAAATAATTTTGATTTCTACGTCAAACCTTACCTTCTTAAGAAAATATAAAATGTTTTATATTCAGATTCGGCTTCTTTACAGTTAAATTGTGATCTATACTAATATATAAAGAGGAAAGATTTGATTTTTTGTTTGCATTGAATAGGCTCCGAAACTACCGAACCGATTTCAAAAATTCTTTCACTGTTGGGAAGCTACACTATCCCCGAGTAACATAGGCTAATTACATTTTCAAAAAAATTAGGGATCCTTAATAAAACTCCAATAATGTAACCCAAGGTGTAAAAAAATAAGAAAACCGAAGCAAAGCGAGGGCGGTTACTCGTGTAATATAACAGAGATTAGGGACTGAGGAAACAACCGGTAACTGGCAACCTTGTTAGACGTTGAGTTGTTGTGAAGTCACTCACAGATAAGTATCACTTTGCTTTTAAAGACTTACTTCACTTCTGAAATTCTTTGTCTCTTTTGGAAGTTACTTGGATCACTTTCAAATCAACTGCTGACTACCGATATAATCTTATTACATAACTCAATTATATGGCAATTCCAGAAATAGAATCAGTGATTTTAATCTTGTTAGCGAAATTTCAGCAACTGTGTTAAGCAACTTACCTCTTTAATATATAGACATCTTTTTTGCTAACTTATTATTTACTTATTAATTAATTAATTAATTAATTTATTTATTTATTTATTTATTTATTTGTTTATTTATTTATTTATTTATTTATTCTTTATTTATTTCGTATTTCTTATTTACTTTAAATACCTTTTATGCTTATTCGGACGATAGTAGATTGTTCAAATTTTGAAATTCAAATGAGCCAGGAAAAGGTCTAACTAAATTACTCTTACTAATGTTCCTGGTCTAACTAGCTTAAAAGTTTATTAACAAAACCGAGAAATTTCATAACTGAACTAATCAACCAATCAACTTACAGACCCACTACAAGCCATCCCTAATTCCTTTGTAAGCTCGCTGTAGGCTACTCTCCGCCGAACTGTTCCTATTTTCCCAGCAATGAAAAATATGGCGCTGCATAAGGCTTACGCCGAAAATACACACGTTTTGCATACAAACCCTGCATTTCTTTGCCTTTCAACGAGAAAATAAATTTGGTTAAACCGTTTATTTTAGGATTTCTTCGTGTGGCTTCAGAAGGAAAGATTGTTTATTACAACATTTTTTTACTAACGCAAACTGATAATAAACGATGACTCTCATCGATCAAATCATAAGTGATGTTCACTCGATCGGATATTTTCTCGATCAGCAAGGCTATTCTGTTTTGTAACTCGACAGCGGAATCCGCGATGAGTGTCAAAATCCTATCTTTAGTCGTTTGAAGTTTGACACTCATCGCGGATTCCGCTGTCGAGTTACAAAACAGAATAGCCTTACAGGAAACAATGCTCCCTGATCGAAAATTATAAAGACTGCGAAGATAATATGATGCAGTATCTGCTCGATCAGTTTATGAATACTTAATGATTACCAATTCACACGCACACACCCACAACTTACTTTTATACATATATATAATTAATTTTATATTATGTTAAGGAAGAACGGAGTCTCCTCCTGACACAGACATTTTTATGTTTACTGGAAGAGCTCCAAAAGTCCAAACATAAGTAGATTATATTTCTTTCTATGTACTATTGTGACTATTGTGAAAGTAATATTTATTTTTTATTACCTGATCGGATATCTGCATGGGCACTACGGTGAGCATGGCGGCGTCGTACGCGCAGCCGAGAGAGTTGCACGCGAAGCATTGCACGATGCCGGCGTGACGCTTCTCCACGTGCTCGATGTAAAGATCTGAATCTGTGGAAGTTATACTCTACTGTACTGACCTTTTATTGTAATAAAATAGTACAAGTTACAAGTATTAGTGTAAACTCAAATCGAAACAGATTTACGTACATAATACGTAGATATTAGCATTCCTGAACTAAAAGAGGAATTCAGATTATTGGTATGCGGAAGAAATTTCATAAATTATTATTTTTTGTCTGTTTTAAACGCCATAAGAATCGCCATAAAGTTAAATCACTGAACGCAACGCAAAAACATATAACGAAATATCCATTGTTAATGGGCCTTCTGGTGATAAGTCTTAAGATGACATCGTAATACTAAAGGCATCACCGATGACCAAAACAAGAAATAAACAGAAGAAAAGAAGTACTTCAAACCCATAGTAGAAGTTAGTTCGTTCGCAACGTAGATCTCACCAGTAGCTCTAATCCCTTTGCCGTTCTTTACAACTTCGGCGTTTAGCAACCAATACACCCTAGGCGGAGGTTGTCCTCTCGGCATGCCGCAAGATATGTGCGCATTGGCTCCCTCGCTGGCACTCTCGCTGGCTGCCGAGCCCTCCCAGTGGGGAAGCTGAAGAGCTATCACCTTCCACGATCTACGAAGTCCGTTCGCAGAGCAGGAGTATATACCCTGCGAAAGAAAGAGTTTTTAAGAAATCTTTAAAGCACCGAAGCACTAAAATAATAGAAGTCTTCAGCTGTATGCGATGGAAGGGGCTATATCCATTCATAATCCCAATCCCAGGATGGGAACGGACTATTCGTACACAGGTCTGAACAACGAATGAGGCAATGTCGAATGTTCGAAAAATCGACAACAATAGATACTTACTCGTGTTATACTTGGTGACAGGGTTTCTTACAGGTCAATATATCTACCACCCATTTTTCTTTAACGTGTGATAATTTTATTAGAAAATTTTAGTGTTATTCTAGATGGCTAAAAGTATCAAAGTAGTAAAGATGGCTAAAATGTAGCCTGTATCAAAGACAACGCGACACGTGAATCAATAAAATTTATCTGACTTCTGTTCGTATTTGGTTGTTGTTGCCATAGAATGGTAATGGCCACTTAATGACCACTTAACACCAATCGAAGTGCATCCCGACCACAACTGCATAACGTGAAATGAATTGTATTAAGTTAAATACATTTCGAAAACTTAAATTCCCTTTTGAAATGACCTTTTTAAAGTAAAACTCCATCGGGGAAAATGAATAAACAACGAACAAGGTTTTTAGCGAATTTGGATTGAAGCCAAAATGCTTTATAACGTTATCTTTTTGGCATTATTCCGTTTGATTATGCATTACGAAGCTAAATTTTAGTTGGAATTATTTTACGTTTATTTGTTTCATGCGATCGTATCGTACACTTCGTATTTGTATTCAATCTAATATTTGGACAACCTAGATAATACTCATCCTTACATTCTAAATTGTCGCGTTAAATGTTTGCAAGGATCGTGTTTTATTTGCAGATGGAAATAGCTATATAATCTTAACAACCTTCGCAAATAAATTAAATAAAATTTCCAAAAAAATAAGTATAAGAACTTTAAATGGGTTTCTCGTATCACAATTTCAGGTTATAGGTATTTTTATGTCTGAATATAATGCTAGGCGAGTCAAAACAAAAATCAGTCAACATATCTCATTTACACTCCACCTCTATCCGAAACTATCCGAAAATTTTATATCGGATTCGATTACAGTAACAGATCTTTATTTCGGATATCCGATAGTTTCGGTTACGGAGCTCCTTAACATCCCTGTTATGTTAGTACCTAAAATTCAGAGCGTTCATACATATTGTGCCTATGTTCATAACTCTTTCGAACCTGCCTTCGAAACGAGGGGCCCGGGTTCGATTCCCGGCCGGGGCAGATATTTATGTGACAGATAAATATTTGTACTCGGGTCATGGGTGTTATTATGATGTCTTGTTTTTGTTTTCCATGCCACCGCCAATACAGGGAAACTTACTGCGAGGGTATGAGTGTGTATACATTTTATTTTTATTTACCTCTTCCTCCGGTAAGAAAGGCGACACAGTGACCAGGTGATCATGCCTCTGTAGGAGGTTGGAGCCTCCCTCCTTACTCCAAGTGAACTTCGGCGGCGGAGTCCCCACGGCGCCGCACCACAGTCGCAGAGACGAGTCGGGGCGTACTGGCTTCGTCAGTACTCCTTCCTTGTCCACACTGCCTACGTATTCTTCTGTTTCTAAGAACCTGTTAAGAAGGTGAAAAGGTGAAGGTGAGTTTTATGACGACCGACTTGAAAGAAAGTTTTGCATGAAGACATTACCACTGAAAATTTATGTATCAAAATTGCTTTACATAATATATGATATACCAATAATATTTGAGAAGTTTCCGCCTTTTAGATAAAAAATATTTTTCCAAATACATGACGTAGTTAGATAACAAACAAAAATACTCTAACCGAATTGAAACCTCCTTTTGAAGGCGGTTAAAAAAGCCTCATGAAAAATGAGCTGAAGTTTATATCTAGAATCATATAAATAAGATGGTTTGGATTACTGAATAATATTAGTAAAAAATTATCATTTTAAAGTATCCATAACTTTTGCCAGGCTATTTAACTTATAGGAGTCTATCTGCTTATTTCTCGGTTATTGACATAAAAACCTCTGGTAATAGATAACGATACCACCATGATAGATTTTTTGATCTGATAGTCTTTAAAACAAATAAGAATTGGTATGATGTAGAGCTATACTACTGTTAGAATTACCTTCTAACAAAAATTATTCGTTAAAATCTTTCAACCAAGGTAAAACCAATGATATTTAAAAAATATAGATACATTATGCCCTTACAAATCAACCAAAATCGTCTTGTATTGACAGAGCGACTTCGAGCAGAACGGTCAATTGCCTGTTCTTACGCTCTTCATCGTCGGCGCGCTACTGACATATCTACCTCATTTTTACATTATAATATCATTGGGTAAAACCTCTTATGTTAATTTAAAACAAAATAATCAAATAATCAACGGACAACATAACAGAAAGATGAAACACCAACACAATACATTTAACAAGTACTAAAGTTACTTTACTCTCGAATTTTCAGAGCATTGTGTGTTCAATCGGATTTAGAACACAGGATTTAATGACCTAAAAACGACGTAGAATGTACTAGTTCGGAAAATATATCTGTTACATAAGAGAATGCTTTCAGCCTCCGGCGCTGATAAAAATACGTTAGCCATAACACAAAGCCTAATGAAAGTCTATAATTGGCAGAATCCTAGATAAATCCTATTTTGTTCCGCGTACGAGAAAGTTGTCGCGAACTGTAATTAAGTGAAACAATACCGAAGTCACGCTTCTTAATGTTTCAAATTCTTGCTTTAATCTTCTTTGTTTGGGACGGAAATTCGGAGTTGTGTTCTTAAAACCGACGTCTTCACAAGATACACATTTAAACTAACAAATCTCTGTATTATTTGAAACAATTTCAAGTATACAAAATGCTTTTGTTTTACAAGTACTATTACTTCTTCTGTGGTTTTACGAAAAAGTAAAGCAATCAGTAAATATTAAGAGCTTATGAACGATGGTTGAGTAAAGTTTTTAGTACTGCCTAAAAGTCGTTTACAAACTTTTACCTTTTTCTAGCATTACTCAGATATTAATTGGGATACAAATACGGCCGACAAATAGGCAGATGAGCCACCTGATGGAAAATATAATCCTTATAAAAAGCCTTCCCACCAAGCGGACCGACTTCTGTCGCCTTACCTACCTGTTATGACACCCTAGTATTCCAGCATATGATTGGGGAATTTGACGACCAAGAAAAAAGAAAAAAAAGAGTAAAAAGAAAGAAATAAATTGAACCTGTATCCTCCAGCACCCTCATGTTGAACTTTAAGATATGTTTTCTCCGGCAGATCCACGATTTGCCCGCTGAGCTCGTTGCTGGCCACGCAGCCATAGGTCCCCGAGTCGTCTGTGGTGGCGTTATGGATCACCAGCACCCCGTGGGGAGTCTCCAGTTGCTTCCTGCCGCCCTGAAACACGTTTCAATGTTATAAGATCTTGGATTCAACCCATGGCAAAAAAAATGGCTTACTTTGCAACTAGCGTTCACCCATCCAACTATTGACCGCGCCCGATATTTATTTAACTCAATGGATCACTTAAAAAATTTGAGCACTATCCAAATTTGTGTTTTAGCCAAAATAGGAAAAATATTTTTAATGATATTTTTATCTTTTGTTTGGTGACTCGTACGTTACATGAAGGAGGAGCTCACAAAACATTGTTCAATAAATATCTTAGAAATCCTTATGCTTACCTTGCCAGTATCCTTCCACCAACTCATAACAGCAGGTGGTTCCGACAATGGCTCTTTGCAGTGGAGCACGATCGTATTGTGTAGAGGGGCCGATATGACTCTCTTCTCTGCTGTGTTCCGGCTAAGGTCTATCTTCGCTATCGATAGCTTGGCAGGGATGGACACCAAACTGATGCCGCCGTACCATATGACGCACTGGAATGATCAACATTTTATATAAAAAAATCTTTATGTCTAAATGTAAACATACATACTTAAAAATTGTCAATCACCTAGTAAGTATAAATGCAAATGCCTATATAAGATGGCCGCACTCTTCCATGTCACTATGCAAGTACATATTATTATATAATAATACGGTAAAATTTATAATACGATGTAAGTAAGAGATACAACAACCCAAAATATCTTAAGGATCATTTTTAGGGTTCCGTACCTAAAGGGTAAAACGGGACTAAAATTCCGCTGTCCGTCTGTCTGTATGTCTGTCTGTCTGTCACCAGACTGTATCTCATGAACCGTGATAGCTAGACAGTTGAAATGTGAATGTAAATGTATGTTTTCAGGTCATAGGTGTTTCTTATCAACAGCGTTTTAAAGAACAATAAGTAGGTCAATATCTACGAAATATGTAGGAAAAAGATCCATTCATCCAATAAGCCATAAAAATTACCTTGGCTAGTTTTGTTAACAAAATAGTATTTTAAGGCGTTTTATTGCTACTCAGATAAATAAATGGACAAATTCTTAATTCAAATACTTTTGAGAACACACGCTTTAAAATAAAATTTTATTTAACAATAAAATATTCCAACACTCTATATAAACTGTAACAATTATCTCGATAAAATATCCCGAACTAAAAGGACCAAGCATTACAATATTCCACAAGATGGAAGAACAAAAATAGCAACCATATAAAATGCTCGCAATGCCATTGTTAATGCGTCCATAGCCCTAACCCCATCCATGTATTTTGTTTGCCTCTGGCACGAAGCGAATGACTTGTAATCCAATAAATAGGGTTAACAGGTCCGGATAAGAGCACAAAATTCAGAATATTCTATTTAAACGCACTCCTTGTGAGAATTTCGTGTGAAATCGGAGTACAATTTCATTTTGGACATTCCTCGAGTCTTGTCTTCTCCATTCTCAGTACACAGTGAAGGTCCCGCTTCGCAGTCGAATGTTTGCGGCTTCGGCCAGTTCAGCCAATTTCTCTTTTGACTTCGACTTTAATGCTCGTATTAAAGACAGTCATTGTGGATCCATTAATCCTTTTCCAATTTCCGGGGCTTTTTGAGTACGATGTCATATTTTACATGATAGTAGATAAAAAGACTGCTTTTATTATAACAATATCAAAGAAGTATACTAAAATGATATTGACAGTTAAACATTAATATTATTATTAAGATTTAGTAATCAAAGTCCTCCTGAAAACAATATTTTTATGGGTATACATACATATTATAAGAGTAATAAAATACCTACTATAAGAATACATCAGTGATGCCTTAGCTTACTTAAAAATATATATCAAGTAAGGACGCTCATTGAATTTCACTACAAAATAAATCTTAACAGGGAATCTGTTCAAGTTATGAATAATCAAAATCAAAAGTATTTAGAACTTATCAAAGAGTTACCAAACTGACTCAAGTAGTTCAAAGCTAATTTAGGAGTTTAATTTCTCAAATTGGAAAACTAACTTGCCTAAGATTCCAACAAAATTGTACAAAACGTTCCAGTCAGAGTTGGAATCTAGTAGTTAATACTCTAATTACGAAACAAACAACGATAGGAAATGAAATTTTCAGGTAAAATGGAGAAACGTGACAAAATCCAATTGTTGATTATTTTTATTTGCTGTTATCGTATACTTGTCATTAGGAAGTAAAGTTTCCATAATATAGCGTAGCATAAACATAACATAAACCAGTATATCTGTACGTAACGCATCCTACGGACCAAGGAACGATGCAAATGCGCTAGATAATGTAGCGCGTGTACCTCGAAATATAGAAATAATAAAATTAAATGCTAGTGAATACGAATCCTTGTTAGCTTTCGGAAAACTGCAAACTTGAAAAAACGTTTACATAGAATTTCTTAAATTGTCATCATCTTGAAAAAAAAATTACTTTTATAATTTGATTAGTAAATTAGTATCATACCTGATAAAGCGCAGTAGGAGTATCTTCTTTAATCTCTACTACGAGTTTCGTAGAAATACTATCACTAGCACTGGTCCCTGGAATGTCGTTCCAATCGCTCCACTCCTCAGACTGGTCCACAGCTTTCCATCGCCAGGCCAGCCGCTCGCCAGGCACTCGGACTGCGCATTCAAAGGTCACCTGGTCTCCGACTGGAGCTATCACCGATTCTGGGTACTTGGTGAATTCCATTTCGATTTCTGGAACAATGGATTTATAATTATAATGTATGTTCTTTCACTTTCGTTGTGAATTTTTTTCTTTTTTCATCATGTTTTTTTTTCTATTTTTATAGATAAATTCTTTAATATAAATTTAAATGAGTCTCAGCCGTCTCAGGTCATACACTATTCCAAACCCAAAACAGTTCATCAACATCACAAAAATCTATTCTATAACTAAAGCTCGCAGCGAAAAGCGGTATAGATTACTGTATTCCCTTACATAAATATGAATGAATGATTTTAGTATTGCGACATAAGTTTAATCAGAAACTGGTTAAGACTTGTTAAAATTTCATTAAAGATATATCTTAAGCGTACCAGAGGAATGCAGTGAAATCGTCGTAACATTTTATAGCATCTTCATACATTCTGTGAAACGGAGAACAAACCAACCGATTATTTTAAAGCGAACAGGTTGGATTGCTTTAAGTATTATGGAGAACACTGCCATTTTTCCGTCATATTTTACGAGTGTATTGAAAGCGGGAGAGGATATTTCTATATTTTTTTTAGATTGCCAGTAGAACGTTCGGCGCACAGAGGTTTTTTAATGTAAACCGGCAAACAAGTACATAATCACCCTTGCCTTTAAACATCAACAACACCAAAGGCATAACTTTATACCGTTGCCGGCCAGACGATGAACAAAAAAGACGATGAAAAAGATGAACCCGCATTATTTTAGAAATGAATGTCTCTCTTACATTCTTCATTCAACCCATTAAGGGCCCAGTACTGAACACGGGTTTCTTCTCTTGAGGAGGCACAGATCATACTCCACCATGCTGCTCCAATTCGGATTGGTTAAGTTGAGGGGTTAGTTTTATAGTAATGCTCTTCATAATATAGTGACGAACTATTTCAAATTGACCTCAGCGTGGATTGCACATATTGTAGATTAATATGGAAACCGAAATGTAACCGTAACCACAATCCATGCACGAAATATCGTGAGTATTATAGTTAAAAGATTACATAGTATCATTTGGTTTGGGCTTAAAATATTAAACACCGATAAATCCATACAAAATGAAACATATTGGGCGTTAGACGCATCAGACAATTTGGACATAAGACTGAAAAGTTTTATTCTAGCTGGCCTGTGAATTAGTTTAAGCCCCAAAAAAATAAAAAAAAATCCTTTAATGGTATTTAAAAATATTTACGATCTCATGGGTATAAAGTTAGAAGAACAAAGTCAGCTATAAACGTAATAACCGAGCCCAGCCGAAAATATAACTCAAATGTGACGTGCTTTCCTATCACCCAATTTATTGAACGCTTTCTCATATCTTTGTTCGGATGATATAGAGCGAAGATTGCGTGCGTGAAGGTGCAGGAATGTTCGTACTTATAACTTTTTATTTGCATACCGAAACGAATAAAGTCATGTAGCCAATGTTACAAATAAAAGAAACACATCCAGGCGGCCTTGAAGGTTTCTTCACACATTTTGATCTTAAATGACTCACTCAATCCACGATTAAAAATCTACCTGTACTGAAACTTCGTTCCACATAGAGACTTAAATCTCGGTGTATAAGGTCTAGTATCGAATTTTTAATATAAGATTGTTTAGCATTGTATTGAAACCATTTTATGAGATGCCTTACTCGCCAATGCTCTCAGAAAAATCTCACATAACAACTTCATTCCTTGACTCATTGCACAGTTTAATAATGTTGCGATAGTGATTTTCACGCTGCATTAAAGTTAAAAAGTTGTACAAAGCGTTCTTCTTTAGCACATTGCATGGTGAAGAATGTTCACTATATCCACTGTTAACGTTTATAACTTACTAGTTGTGCCTTGCGACTTCGTCCGCGGATAAATTGAACGTTCAAGATGCTCCTCCAATTTAACAGAATTAATTTTCTAAATTCCTTTTGTATTGCTCTCTCGCAATATACAAGAAACCTCTGTACATAGTTTCATGCTTCTAAGTTCGCTGGTTTAAACGTGTTGTCTGTCACTCAGTAACGGTCAACGTTTTATTAACCTAACTAAAGGATCAAAAAGAAAACATTAAAAAAAACATAATTCAGGAAAACATTTCACGGGATTTGACTTATGACTTCTTAGTAGCATAATATAAAGTTCCAATAATAAAAGCGATGGAAGGCAAAGCTATAGAAGCAATTAACTGTTTCCAAGTAATTTACATCAATTGCCACACCTCATAAAGCGTGGTAAGCCTCGCATAAAAGTGAAATATTCTTAGCGCGCCGAGCTCACGTCATTAAAGCTGTGATTCGCCAACGATCGCCTATTACATTTGCATGATTGGTCCTATTACTTCGAGTGTGGTCTGAGGATTTTCTTCCTCATTCGAACGCTAAATAGCGTCTCAATATTGCAGACTTAATATCAAAGATATTTCCGGGTGAGATCATATCAGTTCAATTAATATTTTTTGTTTGATGACCAGTTTTTGTTGGTCTATTTTGCATTGCTTGTAGAATGTCATTAGAAAAACAAAAAGCAAACACTAAATGTGAGTACAGAATATTAATTATTATGTAACATATGACAGATTAAATATTTTCCGAGCTGGTATAAGTTTCCCGTACACAAGCCAAGTCTTACTTGTGATTAAATATAGTGGTTATCAACACACAGTTACAAATCATAATAGTAACATGATTATGTGGATAATTTAGAATATAATAGAATAGAATAGAATAGAATAGAATAGAATGTTTTTTTATTTCTTAGGCCATGAACACAATATCAAGAAATATACATTTAAAAAAGAACACAATTAAGAAAAAAAAAACATTTAAAAAGTAAGCACCGAATAATAAAACAAAAAAAAAAGACAGCTACATTACAAATACAGAGTTAACATGCATTTACATGCTTTTCAGTGTGATGTTCTTACCAGATCGTAATCAGGTGGCAATAACCAGAACCTACCAGTACACACCGTTATGTTGCATGGCAGAGGAAATGAAGTACAGATTATTCAAGACGAATAGCCTCACCTGGCTATGCGAACATAGAAATTGCTGCTAAACCAGATATAAGTTATTTGTAACCGTTTTCAAAATCATATTTCAATTAAGTTGCTAATTGAAAAGAAGCAAATCATTAAAGTGTTAGTTGATATCAGTTTACCTCTTAACTTATCCAAAGATTATGGATGGACAAAGTATTGAAAAGGCCTGTTAATCTTTCGTTTCTACAGACTCAAAATATGTTTATATTTTACAATTGTTTGTGTATTTTTGTTTTTTTTTTATTATTACGTTTTGTATTTTGTTTTCAAAAACAAACATGTTGGTCTTTTTAGTTTTAAGTTACATGTTTTAATAAAAAATATGTCGTAATGATAAAACAATATCTGACTTTTATAATTTCCTTTATAGGGAACTAGATTACAAATGATGTGCCATAGCGGCTACAGTACTTGCAATGAAAGGATTTTAGGCTATACACTTTAGCCTATAGTCAACCATGTAGGGTTTGAGATCAAAAGAAACATTTTTAAGTGCAGATTTCACGTTGTTCTCCTTTCGAACGACTAAACTGAAACTTTTCAATAAATGTTGGCACATACATGATTTACTAGCAGCTGGCAAGACACAGGTATGCGTAATAATGTCGTAGAGGGGAATAAGCTACAGATTATACAAGACGAATGATTCTCCCTTAGCCTCTGACACCGGCTCGAGGTTAACATACACAGCCAGTTGACAACTTTCCTTAGATATTAATCTTATGTAAATGAGATAGAGATCCGGGTTTAAATAATGTACCTCATGCTACTGGTAACCTTTGTAGACTTAACGACGGGGCACGTTGGTCAGGAGAAATAATTCAGTAAAATATTCCGTGGCTGTGTATTCATTACAATGAATATAGTCAATGATTCAGTTATCTAGTTAACATAATGATAAAACAGTTCTGTTCGAAAATAGTAATCGAAAAAATTATACTCCATACGAATAGTCAGAAACACACCAATAAATGATTCACGAACAATTTAGGTTTTGAGGTAGGAATATAAAATTAATAATTCTGGTACAGGAAACATTTATGAACGTATGTATATTTGCGAAGCAAAGCGATTCGTCAAGCGTTTCATTAGTTTTTCATGTTAACCATCTTTGTGTTAACCATAATAACTAAACCTTCCTCATATTTTCAGAACAAGTTTATCTTTGAGTACAAATTGGTCAAAAATCAGTGATCCTTTTCTGTGATTATCGTGACAGACAGACCATCAGAGATCAAATGACGTTCAGCGCTACGCCAAGGCCTTACGGTATTTACCACGTATTAACAGTTTATTTATTGATGTGAAACATCTTTACGCGAAGGGTAAACCTGATTTTAGACTTGGTGATCGTGGCGACGCATTTCGATGTTTCACATCTGCCAGCCGTGACAGCCATGACAGCTGCTCTTTTTTGATGGGAAACATCTTAACGCGAGGGGTAATCCTGATTTTTAACCGACTTCAAAAAAAGGAGGAGGTTCTCAATTCGACTGTTTTTTTTATGTTTGTTACCTCAGAACTTTGGACTGGGCGAACCGATTTTAATTATTGTTTTTTAATCGAAAGCTGGTGGCTGTCATGTGGTTCCACGTAAATTTTATTGAGATCTGACAATGGCATCCATGAGAAAACCACATAAGTCGTAAATTTGTGTTAAGATGTGCGCGACAAATTGACGAATAAATCAATATCACGCCAACCGATTTCGATTATTCTTTTTTTAATCGAAAGCAGGTGCTTGTCATGTGGTCCCACATAAATTTGAACGAGATATGAAAAGTAGTTTTTGAGACTTTGAAGTCGGTTATTTTTTGTTAGTAAAATTTAGATTATAGACTTGGCGATCGTGGCGACGCATTTCGATGTTTTACATCTGTCAGCCGTCCCATGACAGCTGTTCTTTTTTTTATTAATTTATTTTTCTTTATTTGGGAAACATAGTGTCTTATGTCTACAATACTAACACAATAATGCTATCTTTAACACCATTTAAGAGTTTCCGCATATACAAATCTATGTTTAGGGTGACTAATTCTTTTACGTCTAAGAAGGATGCTGAGACCGCTCCAAGTTTAGATTTCCCATATAAAATTTATATTTTCGACATACAACCAATAACAGTCTTGAGACTTGACTTCTATGAACCTTATTTCGTAATCCTAATGATCTAGCAAATAGTTAGGACGTTATTAGCGACCATCGGCGGTATGGACCACCCGTCCAACAAGTCTAAAATGCCAGAACAACTTTTGACATCAAAGTTTTTGTTACCATAATAAATATCCTATCAATGGATACAATTTTCCCTCTTAAATCTTTATTCATTTCTCATTAAAATTCTTGGAAGGTCTACATGTATTCATACATGACCGTTTTTGCACTTTAGCGCGCTTTGCACAAATACCAACTGCGTTCATGATTGTCTAAAAAACTGAATGGTTTCTCTTCAAAGAATTTAATGTTTATTCTCAGCGTTGCCAGAATTCAATAAATATTTGACGGCAAAATCCAGTCAAAGATATTATTATTATTAGCAAGGTTTTATGCTATTTCTCAAATCATTATTTATTTCTGTTCGTCCACTTACATTTATTGAACTACACAACAGATTTTTAAGAATAATTTTTCCATCATATCCATTTACAAAATGTGTAGGTAGAATCAATTTACAGTGCAATGAAAGATAGTAGAGAAACCTTTGAACCTTTATTTTCTCTAAAGCGGGCTTTTATGAGCTTGTTTGTAATAAAACTGTAGGTAATAAAATAACCAATATCTTTGGATTAAGTTTCACCAATCTATATGCAAAAAGATTTAAATTCACGAACAAAATGTCTGATGTCAGTCCTAAAACCTCAAATGCCTAGGGATTATATTCATGCGTAAATCCATGTTACCTGCCTATCTCCTCTGTATATTAATATGGCCTCGTAACCCTACTTCGCTTCGCTTCGAGAAACGAAACCCTAAAGTAATTTAAAGTGTCCGTAAAGGAAACAATTAATTCTCACAAAACTCTCTCAGGCGTTTTATCAATCTCTTTTACCCTGTTCTATCCTAGTCGGATAGCTCCATGAATTTGAAACAATTTAATTTATCGCAATGTATGACAGTAGACCTAAAATGCGAAACAGATTTTCACTTTCAACAATTTCAAACAATGCAATCGCAGGAACCTGGAACTCCTGGAAGCCGTAATTGTGAGAATAAAAAGTACTAAGACTTGCCAGGTATTGAATTTGAGGTACTTACATGTAAATCCGTTCAGTGGTCTGATAACACATAACAGACAAGCAAAACCGGACAGAAAAAAATGTTTTATCCTTTGTAAGAAAAAATCTTTCTACATTAAATTTCCTCATTATTAATTCAGATAAATTGTTATAGGTAGCGATAACTAGGGTAGACAGATCACCTGATCACCATCATACTAATAATACTAATAAAATATTGACAATAATAGAGGTACAGTCACCTGCAGAGAAAAGTACTTTCCTCTGCAAATGACTGTACCAGGACAGCAAAATTCACAGACCAACGCGAATTGCGTGAAAAGTATTTCCCAGACTTACCTACACCTATATTAATTAAAATAATATGCCCACGCGTCCCTATTATTCTTCAATCAAAATTGATACTAAAACGAGATTTTCGTAGAAACGTTGTTCTACCTTTTTTAAAAAAAAAACAACCCGATGTCGGTGCGGACGGATCTCTAATAACTTCACACCTATAGGATACGTAATTGGTTCTATACAATTACACGAACATGATTCCCAATTTCTATAGACCGAATTTCCGAAGTTCCGAATTCGATAGAAGGTTTTTTCTATACGATTGTAGCATGTTCCGATTGGATGTACAAGTCAATTAAATTCACATTTTATTTTATTGATAGATATATCAAGGAATATGCCTTAATTAAGTGATTTTTGGATTTTCCAACCGTTTACAAGATGACCGTTGAAAGTTTGTGGAGTCATGCTTAAATTTATATTTTGTAAGCTGTTGAAAAATTGTTACTGTACAATACAGTATTTGTATTTTTCTTCAAACTTGGAAGGATATTATTAAAATAGTTACTTGGTTTCATTTACATTTTATCTTTTTAGCTATTCGAGCTCGGAGAAATTCTTCGTGTCTGTTGTTGTTGTTGTTGTTGTTGTTGTTGTAAGCAGTTAATTTCCCAAGCAAGCGCTGACTATTTTCCCATAAGTGAAAGACGGATTCATAGAGTTAATACGTCTTTATCTAAGCTTCAAACAAATTTAGTCTAAGAGATGGTAATTTATCGCAAGTTGCTATGACCACTAAAGAGTTCTTCACTTTGCTATTTGTTTCCATAGCGATAAAAAAAGTATATTCAAATATTTCACGGCTACGATGTTAAATTACATCCTTAGTTGAAGTTAAACAAGCGGTCGAACTAGAATTACCATCTTGGTTGTTGACGCCGGACAAGTTTTAAAAACCCTATGTCTGGGTGTATAGGGATTTGTATGGGTAAAAAGTGCAAGATTTTTCTCGGAAAGAAATGGAGAGCAAAAATAACATATTTAAGGTCACGGTAAATATTATTTAATCATTTAGACATCTTACGAATAAGCGGAGAAAAATTTGTTTCAATTTTGGACTCATAGTAACATAAATGGTATCCGCTTTTGAAACCCTTTCCGTGCGGCCACTACACGGACTATAAGCCCTAACTTATTTCAAAAACCGGGCAAGTGCGTGTTAGGCCACGCGCAATGTAGGGTTCCGAAGTAGTAAGTTTATCGACTATTACTCATTAATTACATAAGCTAACATAGCCGTGATAATTTTCCTTGTAAATTCATCATATAACCATCCTATCCTATTTTTGAGAATTTTTTCACTTGAAGGAGGGGAGGGACACTTGACTCTTACCAAAATTAGCACTTTAAAGCCAAATATTTCTCAAACGGACCCCTAATTCCAAAAATAGTCTTAGAAGACCCATAATATTTTAAAAAGACTTTTTCAGTCATATCCTACACTATCTTAAAGGATACACGATATACAAAAAATTCATCCTCACGTTACCTGTAGGGGAGGTACCCTGAAAAAAAATGTTCTTCAATATTTTATTCTCCAAATTACAGGTTTCTAACACAAAGGGTGTCGGCGCTTCGCTTCGGACAGACAGACGGACAGACGGACATGACGAAATTATAAGGGTTCCGATTTTAATTCAGAATCCTAAAAAGCGGATACCATTTATGCCAATACTCAGTATTGCCCAAAATTGAAACAAAATCTCCGTTTATTCATAAGATGTCTAAAAAACGAGATTTGTTCTAACTAATCCAGAAGCATGGCAATCCTACGTCGAGCCCCAACGGTAGCCTCTGCTAATGACTCCTCACAAATAGGAGAGACAACATAATGCCGACTCGCCGTAAAATTGCTTAGACACACACGAGGGATGAGAGCGCGAGCTTTCTAGGAACTTTTCATTGATGCCATTGTTTAGCGCCCAATTGTTAATTTTTTCCTAATTTACGAATGTATTCTGGGTGTAAAATGAACTTTATTTATAGTAACTTACGACTTGATTTGCAATGGTAAATAATTAATGAGTGGTTATGTTATAATTTAAGATGTATTGTGTCTGAAGTGTATTGAGACTTACAATTATTATCTAGGACTTGTTTTGAAATAGAATAATGATTAATGATTTAGTATTTTATCCTAATTTAACATGAATTGTTGTAATAAAGTACAGGTAATAATTATAATTATTTTATTTTATTTATTTATTTTTGTACACGAAGGAAATCTTACATAAAACAACAATTAGTATTTATAGTGTATTTAATTTCATAGGAATTGTATTACAGTAGCAAAAATGTTAATTGGGTGTTGATTTTATACGATTCATAAAATAATAATATCAAATTAATTTGTGTAGGTGTTTTATTTCTCACAAGAAACAATTTTTTTTTTCTTTGATACTTGCCAGTAACTTAATTTGGTAAATACGAAATTGATTGTTACAAGGGTGGTTACAATCTTACATCGCGGATAACGATTATCTAATTGTAAGTTAATTTATCAGTATTGTCACATTAAATCAGTCCGAGCTTTTGAAATTTTTATATTTATGTGTATTGTGTAGTGTTATAATAATTATATTATTATGTATTTAAGTACCTACCAGTATGAATATCCACATTCCCCAGAAACAGTTTTACGACTTCCCCTTTATATTCAAAATAATATTAATGTGAAAACCTCGAGTGAACAAATAGCTCATTCATAGTGACTTCCGTCTCCCGAGTACCCGAGTAGTCCGGAGGCAGCCTTCGACCACTACTTAATTTTGCCGACACGACAACTACATCTTATGTATTTAATGTGTACACACGCAACGACCCGTGTGGCGCAATGGTTACAATGTCGGATCGTCGTGCCAAGGGTCCTGGGTTCGTTTCCCAGCGAGACAGAAGTTTGAATTATGAGTTTGAATTTCTGTCCTCGGTTTGAGTGTGTGTTCTTGTCTTTGTGTGTTGTCCATCTGGCACCCCACCCTATGACCCTGGTACACACACGAACACAGGGAATCCTACTGAGGGGGCACGCACGCAGTACATATACCTACTACATTACATATTATAGTGTTAAGTAACGTAACTGTAGTGTGGCACCACTAAAACTGTCTTATAACTGCTGTGTCGCATCACCCTGTGTCGTTATCGTATCTTTGTCGTCTCGTTTGAAGAAGCTACCTTCGGAGCCCAAGCCTAGGCCCGAGCCCATGTCGGATTACGACTTTTATTTACCAACAATAAACACATTTGTCAGTGTGTGCGTGTGTGCGTGGCTACCTGCCGTATCCGCTATCGTCAGCGCGCGACCACAAAGCGTAGCTCGTAGGGCTGCCACTTACTACGATATTCGTTTGATATATATTCTACTAATATTAGAAATGTGTAAGTTTGTATAGAAATGTTGTTTGGATAAGTTTTTATGGATGTTAATTTGTTACTCTTTCACGCAAAACTGCTAAATGAATTTTCTTGAAGTTTATCACATCACACAGGTGGTCAATGATCTGGAATAAGACATGGGGTAGGTACTTATTACCCCAGAAAATAGGGGCAAAACCGCGGGCAGAGCACTAATAAATAATAATGATTTTTAATAGGTTGATATTTTCATCATAAAAATATTTAAAAAAATATACATCTATACATCTATACAAATAAATAAAATTGGAGTGTCTGTTTGTAATATTAAAATAACCTCTTTTTACTAAGTGCATTTGGATGTATAAACGGTTCATATACTAAAACAACATTTTTTACAATTTTTGTCTGTCTGTCTCTCTGTCTGTCTGTCTCTCTGTCTGTCTGTTTGTCTGTCTGTCTGTTTGTTCCGGCTAATCTTTGAAATGGCTGGACCGATTTTGACGGGACTTTCACCAGCAGATACCTGATGTAACAAGGAGTAACTTAGGCTATTTTTATTTTAGAAAAAAATATAGTTTATTAGGCGATACGAAGTTCACCTGGTCAGCTAGTTGTAAATAAAATTAATTTGTATGTCATGTCATCCATGCCATGACCTAATGCGGGGATGTAAGTGTGTGACGGTGAATTAAATAATTTATTTATGTCTGCCTTGTACATTAACGTTAATTGAGCCTTATGCTGTAGGCTATGATGACTTACGAACAAGAATGATAATCATACAATAACACGGACGTCCTAACCACCACTTCCTTTTTGTCAGCTGGTAACCCTACAAAAATGACGGGATCTCAGAACCCTGATTATTGAACCAAAATAAATAGCTACCCAGATTTACAACCTTGTCACCTTACAATGCCGCTTTTTATAGCCAGTGTTTGATGAAGCGCGGCGTCTGAGTAGCGTTGGATAATGAACGACGTGAAAAGCACATCAGATGAGATCGTTATCGGTCGAGAAATGGTCCAAGGAGCGGCCATCAATTCATTCGGGATTTAAAATGTGGATAATTCTGTTGGCAATTAGTTTTAATGAGTAAACAAATCGCGTTTTGGATTCCAAGTTGTGTTTAATGCATATTTAGCGTGAAAGTCCAAATGGCTTGTTCGCTAATGGATACTGTAAAGTTTTAGACGCAAATGCACGGCTTTTTAGTTTCAGCAACTCCGTTTACAATATTTTAACGGTACAGCTCGGTTTGACGAAAGTATAGAATATGTCGTGCCCTTACATATTTTTAAACTAGTACTCTCCTCGCGATTTTGTCTGCGTTTTCCGGGATAATAAGTAACCTATGTATGTGCGAGGAGTTTCTTTCGGCTTTTCTTCTCCTCCATGACAAAGCACCCTTCCGAAAAGCTGGTAAATGAAAAAATGATGACGTGCATAAGTGTATCAGTGATACCTATATGAATAAAATATTTTGACTTTGACTTTGACTATGTCTTATTCCAGAACCATGGTCTATCTTATGTGTTAAATTTCATCAAAACCCGTTCGGTAGTTTTTTCGTGAAAGAGTAACATTCATCCATGTTTCCATCCTTACCTTTAACTTCCACATTTATTATATTAGTGGGACGATATTAGAATATTTTTGTATCACTTAGCTGCAAGGGTAGATATATAATATTATAACAGACTATAAATAAATAAATAATACTACATAACATATGTATATAAACATTTATTATTCAGTTGCAATCAACGTAATATCAGGAATGCTGTTTAAATTCTATCTATCTAGACAGACCAATCAGCTCGTATTTTGAGGTATCTACTACCTAATATAATTTATTCGCCTATTCATATAAGAGCATAATTCATGTAAGTAGATATTCATAAATTTCGGGTTTTCTATACATACAACATCATTGGGGTTTTATAATGAAACTGACAAAGTAACAGAAATCATATCGTATCCTCAGTGGAAAAAAAACCGTAAGATGAATATTGCAATTTTACAGGAGAGCATAAAAACTGATAAAATATCAGTAAGTAGTCATAATAATTTACATTTCGATTTCTTGCACTAAACCGTCAAGATTAATGATAAAAATTTGAAAAAAATTGAGCATAATAATATGCAGCTTTTGTCCCTCTTTCCAATCATGTTAATAACTAAAATTCTATAACTAAAATGTTATAAAAAAAAATATTACGATGAATAACCCTATGATCGAAGATCCGCGATCGTACAAGCACGCAGTATGCTCTAGGATCGATTGAAGGGTGCTCGATATTGTCTTTCTCTCTTTCTTTTGTTTCCTCTCTCTTAGCTGGCATCGCATCAGTGATGGCATTGGTGTTGCTAATGTCCATAAGCGAAGATAGCCATCAGGTGTATCGGCAGCTCATTTGACGGCTATTACCATAAAAAAATAAAGAAAATTACCCGCTAAAGTAGGTGCCAGGATCCCAAAGAAAAGCTGGAGAAACATTGTTATCTCCATTGTGGCAAACCTGAAACAAAATCAGGAGATAAATAAACTAATACTTGAACAAAAAAGAAAATGCAATAGATTTTGTAAAGGATTGAAAACTTTTTTTCAATAAAAATATTCTTCGGAATAAAATCAACACGTTTCAAATTAATACATTATAATTGTATAGAATAAATAGAAAAATTATTCTGCCTAAAAATAATACCTAATTCGAACATAATTATGATTTTCAAGTACGACGCTTATTAATTTTTCAGCCAGCCAAAAGCATCCCTAAAATGTAGTCCAACCTAATTATAATAAAATTATAAAAGATATTGATAATTATTAAAATCTAAATTATTCATTTGACTGAAAAAAAAACTTGTATTTTTTTCGAAATAAGTATTAAAGATATTATTTTTAATTTAGCACGTGTTGGTTTCGAATTTCAAATGCGTTCTATTTTAAATTTAGTGTTGCGTTGTGTGCTTTCTCCGTTGTCGGGACAAGAATAAATTTAGGCAAGAATATTTTTAAATCTGGGAGTATGATTTCGCATAAGACCTACACATCAAAAAGAGAACAATTCATCTAAACCTAATTATTCCCATAATATGAAACAAAAAGTTTTATCTTTGCTACAAAAGAAACAACTTGTATCATCATCATCGTTTTTTTTCAACATACCTCGTATCTACATAAAATATGTGAAAAATATATTATAAACCGCACATCCCCCAATCCACACTGGGGCAGCATGGTGGAGTATGCCCTAGGCCTCCTTAAGAGGAAAAACCCGTGCTCAGTAGTGGGCCATAAATGGGTTGTAGCTTGTAGCCGATATTCTAAACACACTGTAAAAGTGTAAAACTATAAAAATATGCTATAATTCATTGCATTAATTTGAAATCCTAAGTGAATGAGGGTGAAAAGCTAATGTTTGTTGGATGAAAATACGAGAAAATATTATTTCATAGTTGATGATATTTATTTTTACTCACACGAGTCTTATTAAAATACCTTATATTATCTGTATATATATTGCATGTAAAATGATATTGAATGTAGGCAGCGCCAAAATTTAAATACATATTTGAAATACTCGTCATATTTCGAATACATATTTCGCATTTATTTGGTTTAGTTATGTTGGTTGATTGGTTTAATCTGGTAATTAACAGATTAAATTAAAACCTACTTCAGTGCAATAAAACAAAATAATGAATAACAAGTTTCACATCATTGCAATCGTATTGCAATAGATATTGCACATCGATTTAAGTATTACAAAACTAAATCTTATCTTATTTTGTTGACCCCTCATACTCAACGATATTTAAATTATTTAATGTAAGACGAGTACCCGAACGTCGAATACCATAAACCATTTAATTTGTTCATAAAGGCTTGTTTCACAATCTTCAAGTAGAGTCCTGAATAAGCTATTCGCCGGTTAAAGTGACGTTAAAGTGTCATTTTACATACACGAAATGTCAACTTAACCAACGAATAGCTTACTTCGGACTTACTTGAAGATTGTGAAACAAGCCCACATGTAATGAATATTTTACATTTAACCTCATTAACGCTATTCTAATATCCGCATCTTAAGCTTACCGGGAAGAAATCATGGCTAACCGTTAAAACCGTCTTTTTTACTGTTTATAATCCTACGTTTTTTGTGACGTTATTACTTAAGTACCTTGAAGTACACTTAAAATTGTGCATAGGATTACTTTTCATATGGAATTTCAAAAATTTATCAGTTTCTAACATACATCAGTACTTAAATGTTTGATGATTAAAAGCTTTTGGAAGCCAATCAATCAGTCGATATTTTATTGTTTTGTCAACACTATAATTTTTATCATTACTATCTATCTATCAGCATTTTAAAGTTCTATGTTGGATATAGGCCCTAGAGGTTACAGGCACCATTATTTCACACGAGTAACCGCCCTCGCTTTGCTTCGGTTTTCTTATCTTTTTACACCTCGGGTTACATTATTGAAGTTTTATTAAGGATCTTTAATTTTTTGAAAACATATATAGCCTATGTCACACGGGGATAATGTAGCTTCCCGACAGTGAAATAATTTTTCAAATCGGTTCAGTAGTTTCGGAGCCTATTTAATGCAAACAATCAAATCTTTCCTCTTTATAATATTAGTTTCATACAAAATGTATTTATTAATCAATTGATGACGATTGACGACTACGATTCAAAATCAATAAAGCAAACGTACGTGCTCTTAAGACATGTAGCGGTCATCAAGTTAACTGCGGCTCAAGTATCATAATTTGAATGTCGTAGGTTTAACGGGGTCCCTCTATCGGTAATCCTGTCACGCGCCTATGACGTCAGCACCAAACACCATTGAAAGATAGTTGAGTCGATTCATAGTTGTCATCTCTGAATTTTTATGCCATTTTACTGACCATTTTGAGAGGTGGTAAGGTTGTACACATAATTACGGCAAGGGTTGTTGTAGTGTAGTGCGTGTAGTGTAGTAGTGGATAACTACGTAAGTAACTATACTAAGTGCGATTTGCAGCTGAAACAAATGTAAACAATCATTAAAATCGTTTTATAGGGTTTTTTACCAACTGGCATGAATTTGTACACCAAATGCGTTTTATTTAGACAAACTACTCAATAAGGTATTTGTGAATTCTTAAATAAATTCATATTGATCGATAACAATTATAAAATCCGAGTAAAAGTGGAAACAAACAAAATTAATTAACACTGTCATCATTCAAACACTTTGCAATGACAATCTTATTTCCAAGAAGCGATTTGAAACTTTTAACATAATTTACTACTTTGTCTTAATGAGTAGTTTGTCTAAATAAAACGCATTTGGTGTACAAATTCAAGTCAGTTTGTGAAAACACTAGAAAACGATTTTAATGGTTTGTTTACATTTGTTTCGGCTGCAAATCGCATGGAGTATAGGTATGCTATAGAGAAATTACCAATCTTGCAATTTGCAACCAATTATAGTATGTTTTATTAAACATATGCTGAGGAGTTTTTAGGGTTCCGTAGCCGAATGGCAAAAAACGGAACCCTTATAGATTCGTCATGTCTGTCTGTCTGTCTGTCTGTCTGTCTGTCTGTCTGTCTGTCCGTCCGTATGTCACAGCCACTTTTCTCCGAAACTATAAGAGCTATACTGTTGAAACTTGGTGAGTAGATGTATTCTGTGAACCGCATTAAGATTTTTATACAAAAATAGAAAAAAAAACATAAATTTTGGGGGTTCCCATACTTAGAACTGAAACTCAAAAATGTTTTTTTCATCAAACCCATATGTGTGGGGTATCTATGGATAGGTCTTCAAAAATGATATTGAGGTTTCTAATATCATTTTTTTCTAAACTGAATAGTTTGCGCGAGAGACACTTCCAAAGTGGTAAAATGTGTGTCCCCCCCCCCCTGTAACTTCTAAAATAAGAGAATGATAAAACTAAAAAAAATATATGATGTACATTACCATGAAAACTTCCAACGAAAATTGGTTTGAATAAGATTTGATAAGTAGTTTTTTTTAATACGTCATAAATCGTAATCCGCAAAAAACATTGATCAAAGTTACAACGAACTACAAGAACTTTTATATTATGTTACTTGCTGCTACGGAACCCTTCATGGGCGAGTCCGACTCGCACTTGGCCGCTTTTTTGCCGTTTCTCTCGTCGAAGATAACAATTACTTATTGTTATCAACTTAAAATTATTCTAGTTAATAACTCGGAAATATGATGTTGTACAAAATTTGTAGTTGGAGATCAATTCCGTTTCCATTTTTATTTTTGTTTCCGTGGTTCCGTTTCCGGCGATAATATTCGACATTTGTGAAAATACAGACTTCTTTTGTTTCGTTTAGAAACTCGGAAGTCTAGTTTTGAGTAGGGGTCGGTTTTGGCCATTCGTTTGCTAGAGACCGAACTAGGAGGTTGTACTGGCTAATAAAAGTGATATAATTATGTTATCAAGTGTGATTATTATTTACTTCCTTATGAATAACGTTGAAATGTTGCGGTTCGAATAACGGTGTTGTGTTGAAAATTAGTGAAGTGCTTATGTTCACATAACACATCTACTAATACAAGGAAGGTATTCTACATTGTGTAGTTTGAAGAGTTTTATTTACGAAACAATTTTACAGTGTGCATTAATTAATCACAATTCGCAATTGAAAGGAATTAAAGAATAAAGCCATTTTGCCTATATACATATAATTATAATCTGAATATAAGCCATTTCGATAAAATCGACTATCCAGGTGATTTATAATTTTATAAATTAGAATTAATAAATTTAGCAGGCCATCCTCACTTCACTTGGCGAACTCCGGTAGGCGTATAACGACTGAAAACTAATTTGGAGCTCAAACATTACACAAGAACACATAAATAATTAATTTTTTTTATTTATCGAAATAGAGTTTAAAACACTTGTTAAATAAATATCTCACTTATTAAAGCAGTAGCCATTCCGTATTAGAGGAAAAGTAATTCTTTACATAAGAGCGCGCTGCCTTTTAATGGAAGGTCGAAATATAAATTAAAATTCCCCGTGGAGTTTACTGGCAAGAAATAAGACGAGATAGAAACGAACGAGCAGATGTGTACTAGACAGCTATTTTTAATTGCTTACTTTTTAGGTCCGTTAATTTGTAGGACGTCGTGTGTTTATATAATTTTCGTTAAAAAAGGAACAACTCGACTTGGGTTTTTTTTTATTTAAGTCTTTGTTGTACACAAAGAATAAGTACCATTAATTATTAAGGGCAATCACGTAGCTCACGAGCCTGGAGTACCTCCATTACTTCTAAACCATCCAGAGACCTTTTTGAGATTTTTGGTATCATAATTATCAAAACAGGTTTTATATACACTTTAACCAGAGTTCCAATACTTACAATGTACCCACATTCTCAGTTTCTTGCCAGTCCATTGACAGACTTACCCATTAAGCATCGTCGCTGTATTCGAAAGAAGTCAATTCAAATTCCGTGGAGCTCATACCTAATTCATACAATAACTCCGTCGACACTGTCCGGATTGTTTATTACTGGATGTGGTTCACGTACATGCTTTACTCGCCGAGGCGTCCATAAACTGATTTAATATTCTCAACACGGCGTGCGTCCACGAACGTATTTCAAACTTAACACGCTGACGTTTCCTCGCTGATCTGCCAGAGCCTGGCCTTTATTTAATACATCCTCCATGTCCGAATGAGGTGACAGTTCGCTTTAAAGAATGGACGTAAATTAATTTACGATTCGTTCCTAATATCGCAGCTACCACGAAGTAAGCAGGTTAACTACCCATGTTGGAGCACAGCTAAATGTAGAAAATTATGGTCTTCAGGGATATGATAAAGCTGCTTCTGTAATCATGTCGTAATCCTTGAATTATTGATTTTTCTGTTTTCTCTATATCTTTCATGTTTAGACGAAGAAGTAACAATTATAACCCATAAGACATGATAAATTTTGTCGTATTTTGACTCACTAAGACGCCCTCGTCTACATGCATATCAAGAGGTTCGTGTATAGCCATTTAACTATCCATGTCTCAGGGGACTTTTCTACTACCTTCTGACCTAGTACTTACTATCATTTTACTAATGTGATTACTGTAGTACGTACTACCTTCTATCATATTCATCACCATAAAAATATTTTCTTTAAGAATATCTATCTATACTAATATATAAAGAGGAAAGATTTGATTTTTTGTTTGCATTGAATAGGCTCCGAAACTACTGAACCGATTTCAAAAATTCTTTCACTGTTGGAAAGCTACACTATCCCCGAGTAACATAGGCTATATTATATTTAAAAAAAAATTAGGGATCCTTAATAAAACTCCAATAATGTAACCCAAGGTGTAAAAAAATAAGAAAACCGAAGCAAAGCGAGGGCGGTTACTCGTATTTTATAATTATACAACCTCCGTAAAAACAACAACTATGATCACTCAGTGACTAATGAGAGATACTTATATACTAATATATATAGTACATATAGGTAGTAGATTTGCTTATATTTCCTGTAAATACATAGGTGGCGGAAATGTCTAAAGTTTCACCTATAAAAAGGCCTAGAGTGTACGAGTACGAATACATGTTACTCCTTAATACGTAACGCAAAACGCAAGGGCTACTTTGTTAGTCATAGCCACATACGTGACCGGCTTACCATCTAAAACGTAGTACATAAACAGACCAAACTCCTAAAGAAGACATCCGAATGTCATATCATAACAGAAGAGTTCTCGGAACTATAGCCGCGGGGGAACGCCAGTTCGAGCTTCTGTGTCGAAGTTACTTACTAACCCGTAATGCTATTGGTCTTTATATGAATCATAAATAATACATTGTCTGAATACAATTCGAGTAAATTTTCCCTAGGTAGCCTCTAGCCTACCTAGGGAAAATTGTAACTAACAATTATTGTTACATTGTTGTTTACGTAAATGTGAAAAGTTTATTTTACTACCTCCTAAGATTTAATTGCATCGTGATATTATTGTAGAGACGTGGCTGAAGCAAAGTGAAATTCTGATTCTTATTGAAACCCACCATAGATTTATACCCACTTATTATAGGTACCCGCAGGTAGGTATCTGCACATTAAGAACATAAAAAAGGCAATTTGACATTATTGCTAAAAGTATTTTCAAACAATCAAATTAATAATTAGGTCAATTTCTAAACGAGTTTTTAAGCCAGTACCTATCTACCTATCGATGCTTAATGACAAAGTTATGAATTAGGTCACTAGGACAAACGGAAAAAATAATTGATGAACAGTTCCAAACAAAATTGGAAATTTCTTTCGGAGAACAACTTTTTGATGCGGTAATAAGATTGATTGATCGGTAAAGAATCGGTCTACGAGGCGGCAAACTTGTACATCAAACGCGAGATTTAAAGGTTAGAGGTTAATGGACTACGGAAAGTCGGTTTAGTGTTATCTAAATGATTGTTGAAACGAGTTTTCGCTAAGGGAATAAACAGATTAATTTCGAACGACTCGTAACGTTGCCTCGCCATGAATGCATCGTAAAACCACGGAATACGAAAGTCTCCCGTATCTCTTAAACTTCTATCTTTGTTGCCACTTATCGAAATTCCAGATGATTTTTATGACTCAGATAGGTACTATAAAATCACAATTTCTGAAGCTTTATTTCTATTGAATGGATCTCTACAACGTGTTAATCTTTAATGTGTTTACAATTAGTTTGATATTATTTAATGTTAACAGCCGGGAAGTAAGAAAACGTGACTTGGTAGTAAGTTTTCCGTCTCTTCTGCACATTTGAATCAGGGGCATCACAGGACAGCTGCCGGGATAAAAGGACAGGGATAGATATTTACTTGTCAATAAGCTCTTAGATATTGCATCTAAAACATGTTACAAACATTTAACTAACCATTTTTAGGGTTCCGTAGCCAAATGGCAAAAAACGGAACCCTTATGGATTCGTCATGTCTGTCTGTCTGTCTGTCTGTCCGTCCGTATGTCACAGCCACTTTTTTCCGAAACTGTAAGAACTATACTGTTGAAACTTGGTAAGTAGATGTATTTTGTGAACCGCATTAAGATTTTCAAACAAAAATAGAAAAAAACAATTAATTTTGGGGGTTCCCCATACTTAGAACTGAAACTCAAATTTTTTTTTTTCATTAAACCCATACGTGTGGGGTATCTATGGATAGGTCTTCAAAAATGATATTGAGGTTTCTAACATCATTTTTTTCTAAACTGAATAGTTTGCGCGAGAGACGCAAACTTTCACCGAAAATTGGTTTGAACGAGATCTAGTAAGTAGTTTTTTTTTTAATACGTCATAAATCGTAAATGTTACTTGCTGCTACGGAACCCTTCATGGGCGAGTCCAACTCGCACTTGGCCGCTTTTTTAAGAGAATGAGAATGACAGCGAAAAATTCAGCAATTCGTTTCTCCTTGGTTTAATCTATATACAAGAAGTTTGATTTTCAGGCTCTTATTTCGCGACCGACTTTAAATCCATCTGACCTAAAGACAAATGCTAAGCATCATGATATTCAAAGTATCGTGATAAAGTCTGCATATTTTGAACAGTTAACGATTTTAGTAAACATCCCTGTTCAAGCAAGAAAGCATTTATATTCCCATAAGACAAGTCATGGCTAATAATGTCCAAAGTAATTTTTTCGAGTATGGACCAAAAGACTTATGATTGCTATACTATGGGAATACCCATAGATGAGTCGCCAGGTACATTTGGTTCCACAATCTCAGCAATACCCGATGAAACTTCTGCACATGTTCAACTTTCGAATTGGTTCACTCCAATCGGCAAAACAACTCTGTCCGAAGTCCCTTCGTTTGTGAGCAGCGCATCTTCATCGAGTTTGCGCACAGGACGGTTTATTCGGTTGATTCCATTCGCTGTGTCAATTAGTGCAGAGCCGAGACCGTCGACTCTTTTAGTCGGATATATGCAAAGTGGTATAGAAACTTGCAATAACTATGGCTGCTATGTTGGTAATGTTTCTATTATTTCTTTACTAAAGAAAAAGTTTTAAGCTTAAACTGAGAGGACCTGGAAAAATAGGTAGCAAATGGTAAATAAATAATTTTCTTTCTAGTATTACTTCAACTTGAAATATCCAAAGTTATGTAATACGCATCGTGTAGGTATCTTGTTTTGAGAGTCCTAAATTATACTTTCATATTTTAGAGTTAAACCAATTGTTCCACAAGTTTAAACACACTCTCATAAATTATACCTCAACGTTATACACAGTCATATTAGAAGATTATATTATCTTGGTAAGCATACTATACGATCTTATGATGAGGTTATCTTTTAAAGACATTCCTTGTACAGTAACCTGCAGAGAAAAGTAACCCATCTGTTTATAAACACACAGTAATAGATGGATTACTTTTCTCTGCAGGTGATTGTACCTATTGCTTGATGGACGGTAGTCTGCCAACCCACAACCAAACTTCGCATCCACATCCAGTATAGAGCGATGTAGATTTCCTGGACGCACGCCAACAGAATGTGGATAGACATTGATAGACAAGGACAGACATTGACATCTTTGTATGGATCGAAATGTTTCTTCAAAAAAATGCCAATATGGATGATGCGTAACGGTGTCCTACTTACATAATCTAAATTTTACTAACAAAAAATAATCGACTTCAAAATTACTCAAAAACTACTTATCAGATCTCGTTCAAATTTATGTGGGACCACATGACAAACACCTGCTTTCGATTAAAAAAGAATCATCGAAATCAGTTGGCGTGATATTGAGTTATTCGTCCATATGTGGCGCACATACTTAATGCAAATTTAAGACTTTTATGGTTTTCTCATGGATGCCATTGTCAGATCTCAATAAAATTTTTAAGTGAGACCACATGACAAGCACCAGCTTTCGATTAAAAAAAGAATCATCAAAATCAGTTCACCCAGTCGTAAGTCCTGAGGTAACAAACATAAAAAAAATACAGTCGAATTGAGAACCTGCTCCTTTTTTTGAACTCGGTTAATAAAACAGTCCATCACCTTTTGTAATAGTGATTAAACATTAATGATAATGAGCTGAAGGTTGAAGCTGGCACGATCAAGTTTAGGTACTTGTCAAGTTTGCAGTTTGACTTCATGCTGCATCCAGTTTACATGAGATAGCTATACAGCCAGATAGTCATACATCGTCAAGTTTACTGGATGCCGCATGAAGTCCGCTGCAAACTTGACAAGTATACTTGATCGTGTATGGCCAGCATAAGGCTGAAGGAAACTATTTTACTAGTACTTCACCAGTCTACGATAACAGAGGATATCCTGCAGTCCTCTAGTTAAGTCTTTTGTTCTACGTAGTCCTAGTACACAAGCAGACCCGTCTTTCCCAATGGGCACTCTGGGCACGTGCCCAGGGCCCCGTGATCGATAGGAGCCTCCTAGTTCCTGCCAGATCACTAAACGATAACCGATATTTATTACCGACTTTTTTAACTGGAATAAATCGAACCTAAATTAACTACAATACCAATTTGCTTATTAGCTTTTGCATAAATGTAGAGGCTTGCTTATGTACTTTCTTTGTTTGTTCTAACAAAATAGTGTTCTGACAAAGTCATTGGAGCCCTATTATCCTAATATGCCCAGGGCCTCCAGTAGGTTAAAAACGGCCTAGTGCACAAGTCACTTTGGTGTTAATTAACGTTACTCAAACCTGATTGCAAGATCTGTTTCAGTCTCTCGAATGACAAATTGCGATTAGTTAGTATGGAGTTTTGTTAATAATTCTGAACTATTGAATCGATTATGTCTCATTCACTGCTGAAAGCATAAATTAATCAAAATAGATTATGTCTAACAATCAAATTGCTTACTTACATAATTGGGGTTAACCTCTATTGATTCGAGGCCATTAATTTCCTGCGAAAGAAATTCTCGGCTTAATCTATTTTTATGTAATAATATCTCATCACGATGTTATATCGTAGATCTCAGAGATCTCAAGATGTAAATAATTCATGTACACGATACGATTTGTCTTTCTTGTCCCAATGAATAGAGATAGCTGTTTGTTCCGATTACAAATGAGTGATTTCATTATCGCTCTGTTGCCATGGAGATAATTTTATCATAAATATTTAATAGTGTTATTAATATGTAATAGCATGATAATAAAGATGATAGTTTGAGCATCGATCACTCGATATTTAGTATAGATAATTTATTTATCACTTGCTGAGTATGAAACATATCTACGAAGAAAACTGCAGTGCATAATGCGAGTGCTCCGAAATCTTTTGAATGGTGTCTGAGGTCTGCTAGTTTGGACTTAACGTTGCCTTTAACATTGTGAATGGTAACTTGAGTCCACTCCTGAGCTCATGGATTTTTGTGATCAAAATACGCACAATAAATATCATATAAGATAAGACAGTTTACTGATGTAGAAACTGCTAAACTTGTTTATTTTGCATACTTTCATAGTCTCATGTCCTATGGTATATTGATGTGGGGCTCAGCGGCTAACGTTGATGCTATATTTGTTTTGCAGAAAAGGGCAATCAGAGCCATTTATAAATTAAAATCACGCGAATCCCTGCGTGAGAAATTCAATTTATTTACAGCAATATTATATTCGTTAAAAACAATTTAGGCATGTTCAAGCAGAATAGTGATACGCATAATCATTTAACTAGAAACAGACATAATTTGGTTTCGTCATCTTTTCGCCTAAGTAGGGTACAACGTTCTTATATGGGGCTCGGTGTACGTTTTTTCAATAAATTACCTAGGTCAATACGTGATTTACCTATCCAAATGTTTAAGAGATATGTGAAATCTCAGCTAGTAGGCAAAGGATACTATAGTATAAATGAATATATTAATGACAAAGACGCCTGGAAACTAATGCCGCATCCAGTTCCGCGTAGGTTATAACATAATATTATGTAACCTCTCATGATTTTAAAAGATGTGCGAGGAGTTTCTTTCGGCTTTTCTTCTCCTCCATGACAAAGCACCCTTCCGAAAAGCTGGTAGATTAAAAAATGACGTGCATAAGTGTATCAGTGATATCTATATGAATAAAAGATTTTGATTTGATTTGATATATGATACTATGTATCATATATGATACTACTGATACACAGAGCACGAACACTAAGTTCCAAAGTCAATAAATATGAAGTCTAAGTACAAAGTTCCGTTTATTAACTTTGTGGTATAAGTTAGAATTAATACGGAATTAATTGGTTAGAATTAATTTACAAACTTTTTTGATTTGACAACAGTCCCACCTGTCGGATAGAAATACCACGATAATATTATTTCTTTAACGTGGAAATACTGTTGCTATGAACGAAAACTTCACTAATTACTTTAAAGGTCACGATCCATAACAAGACATTTTAATCACTGTCCTAATAACGTGAAATTTATTTCCGGCTAATGAGGAGAATATTACTCTTGTTTGTTTAATGTTTTTTCGTGATAATTATAAGACGCGACCACAAATATAATATCTTATGAACTTTTAGAAGTTAATGTCATTACCTAATGATAAGTGATTCATGACAGAAATTGTTCCGTGAACTTCCGTGAAACGTAAATGATAATATCTGTGACTTTAGAACTCATATTAAGTCAGAGTCATAGAGTATTGTATTGCATACGAGGAAGATTAATTTGTTTACATGTGTAAACAGTTTTAAGACAAAGCCAACATAGTACGAGTATATGTACATTTGGTAGAAAGTTAAACAAGAAGTTAGTGTCGGCGATGCGAGGCTCCTGGGTTCGATTCCCCGTCGGAGCAAATATTTAGGTATGTGTTTATTTGCTCTAGGGTTGTGATTCGTGATATTTCAACAAATCTTTCATAAAGTACACCTGAATTTACTGCCCTAAATCACTGATCTATTGGTAAATACTAAGAAGCGCATGCAAATCCGTGCAGTTACGGTAGTTTTGTTTCAAAACAAACTATGTATCATGATGGTAAGTTGTTGTCTTTCGTTCTTTTTCTTCTCTCTTTCTTGGCCGGCAACGCATTAGTGATGCCTTTGGTGTTGCTGTTGTCCATGGGCGACGATAGCCACTTACCATCAGGTGGATAGTCAGCTCGTTTGCCGGCTATTTCCATAAAAAAGTTGTCTATGATTGTAATAATTAATTAGCGGCTGACAACCATAGAGTTCGACAGCTAGGTATATTAGACTCAATCAGAACATCATATTTTAAGCAAAGTGACACCTCTGATTAACCAGGCCTGACTCCTTTGCTTAACTATGAAAAATTACTTACGGAACAGGACCCTGGGATCTTCCTGTCTGTAATACCACCTGTCACCCTTAGCATTAAGGTGCTTTAATTGACACGCGTGATTTATTAATAAAGTTATTAAATCTTTGCTTTAGTTAAGGTCCAAGGAGTGAATCTTTTGTTACCTTAGGTACTTAGGTAGGTAGGTAGTATCTTACCTACTGTTGCTGGTTTTATTTTTACACTCAATTATACAAAATCGTTAAAAAATTAAGATTTTACAACATTAAAAAATATTTGTGTAATTGGCTAAGCCGATTTAAATTAAATGTAACATAAAAACGTGACTCTATTTTTACCGGCTTCAAAAAAAGGAGGAGGTATTCAATTCGATTGTATTTTTTTATGTTTGTTACCACAGAAATTTCGACTGGGTGAACCGATTTTGATTATTCTTTTTTTTAATCGAAAGCTGGTGCTTGTCATGTGAGCCCACATAAATTTGAACGAGATCTGACAAGTAGTTTTTGAGTTATTTTGAAGTCGATTATTATTTGTTGGTAAAATTTAGATTATTATCTCCTGCTGTCAAGTGTAACACGATTGTGGTATTATGCCTTGTTTTTATTTTTCTTTAATAGGAATCTTTTGAATACAAACTATCCAGATATGAGTAGATCTAAGACTAGACAATTGAGTTGCGTCGCCGCGTCGGTTCATCTCATTCCTATTGCCACCTTCAATCATCATCAGACCAGATCTATGACATCATTAAGTAGCATTGTCCTGATTTTTAATCGAACCTCAGGAAGATGGTCAAATTTTTCTTGCAAGATTATACACAGACGCAGTGATAGCCTAGCGGTTAGAATGTTGGTCTCTCAAACAGAGGGGCCCGAGTTCAAATCCTGGCACGCACCTCGAATTTTCAAATATTATGTGCGTATTAGAAGTTAATTATCACTTGCTTCGGTGAAGGAAAACATCGTGAGGAAACCTGCACACCGGAGAGTTCTCCATAAAGTTCTCAAAGGTGTGTGAAGTCTACCAATCCGCACTTGGCCAGCGTGGTAGACTATGGCCTTACCCCTCACATTGTGAGAGGAGACCCCGAGCCCAGCAGTGGGACAATTATGGGTTGTTGCTTTGCTTTGCTTTATACACAGACACCGAGACAGATGAAACTAAATAAAACATGTATTTAACAGAAGACATAAAAGAAAAGTTAACTTTTTCATCTAAATGAGTTTTTTATAATGTTCATTTTTATGTTCTAATCTTCTTAGTCTAAAGAGACTATAAAATTTTTACTTAAATTAACTTTTCCACAGTTAAGTGAATATTACTGTAACTTTGCACGTCTGAAGTTCTCAACTTAACCCTTTGAGAATAACAAGAAACGCGAAGAACAATCTCATCCTTTTTACAGAGTAGATGAAAAGAATAATTAATACAAAAATATGGTGTAAAAAAATCTTAACTTCAAAAGAATTTAAATTAAAGTCACTTTAATCTCTGTTAATAATTGCACTTTGCACTGTGATCAAAAATATGTAATTCTTTTGACCAATATTGCATAATGCAAGTCTTTAATAATGCATAACCTCACTGCACTCAACACTTCCTTTATTTATATTTTACAAAAAAGAATAACAATATTCGACACTTCCTTAATATTTTACAAAAAATAATAACAATATTGCCACCAACGTCGTGACCACTAAGGCAGGAATTTTCATATTCATAACAAGTACTACCCACTTAATAAAGGGAAGAGAGATGCTTGAAAGTCCGATGAACTCATAATAGAATAGATAAAACAGTAGGTTTAGTATAAAAAACATATTGAAAAGATGGACTATTAATTTTCATACAAGCTTCACAGTCTTAATGCCCTTTGCACAGTATTAGCTATTAGCGATGAAAGAGCGGTAATATTTTAACACCGAATGATTTGTGTTTGAATCACAGTTTGAATGTATGTTAGGTGTGTAAATAACGAATTGAAGTTTATGTCGGATTCACCGAATCTGACATCTGAATCGTAATATAATTTGTATTTAGGGACTCCATCCATCTTAAGGCCAAATAAACCTCCCATGTTCATGGTGTAACCTGTTGGGCAACGGCTGAGACTATAGCCATTGGAGGGACCATTCATACTGATACTGATAGAAGACCACTGATAAAAGTCACTGACCTCTATGCCACACAGTTTTATACACTCGGAAAGATTTAAAAAATCATGTATTCATATGAATTGCTACCTGTAGTTATAAAAAGATCTTGGTGACATTGCCTGGCTACTATCATTAGCGTTCACCACAAGCAAAAATATTTTCTTAGAATCAGACAATTGGCAACTCCTACACTCCATTTTATCAACAAAACTGTGAACAAAATACAATATTAAATACTTTATACATATAAACATAATTATATTGGAGTAGTAATATTGAGAACTTATTCAATATCAGTTTAAATACTCGCTTCTCTTAACGCAGTCACTATAAAACAAGTTCCTTATTCTCGTTGCGTCCTCATAGTTCATTTTTATAGCATTCAATAAAACAAAAGATGCCCGCATATTCCTCTTACTTCGCGAATGATCATAAAGTTTTACTCCCTTACCAACGATCATACACAATGGTTGGGAAAGTTTAAAAATATTTCTGTATTCGACACGGTTGGTGGTTTTAATTCAGGTTATAACAATAAACCACTTAACTACAACAACAATAGTAAAAAATTATTAGGTTAAGATAAATAAAAACAGTATAAGAATGAACGAACGAACATAAAAACGTAATTTTAAATAAAACCGTTTTCAATAAAGATAAAACGGTCTGAGTAATGACAATGTTAATTTTAGTGATGTTCTTCTAATCTTCGTATTAAATGTTTTTTTTTCATTTATCTATATATATAAAATTGAAAAGCGACACACCGCTGATTAAACAAAAAATCTCAGAAACTGCCGAACCGATTAAGATGAAATTTGGCAGGGAGATAGTTTATGCTAAGGAGACGTCCACTAAGAACGGATTTTTGGAAATTCATCCCCTAAGGGGTACAAATAAGGGTTAGAAGTCACTTTCATACAAACCAACTTTGTTACTTTTAGATTTATAAATTTGAAATTTTTTATGTAAGTTTGTAGTAATAAACAAAAGTTAACTTTAACACATTTTTTTGGAAAATCATCCCTTAAGGGGTTAATTTACTTATTGGAACTTAGTAGGCAACTTCGTCATTTTTGAAGTAAAAAACATGAAAATTTACATATTAGCTCCAAATTAAAAACGAAATTTAGAAGAATTATGTTTTTTTGGCAAATCATCCCCTAAAGGGTTAATTAACAGGGCGCGATTTAGTATGGCCACTTCGTCATTTTAGAAGTAAGAAGGGTGAAAATTTGTATATAAGCTTATAGTTAGACACAAAAAATAACTGTATCACGGTTTTCTCGAAATTCATCCCCTAAAAATAGGGGTTGGTAGTCAACTACATACAAATCAACTTTGCCAGTTTAAGAGTTATAAATGTGAATTTTTTTATGTTAGTTTATAGCCATAAACGAAAGTTAACTTTGACATTTTTTTCGGAAAATCATCCCTTAAAGGGTTAATTTTGTGGATTTAATTTAGTACGCAACTTCGTCATTTTTGAAGTATGAAACTTAACATGAAAATTTACATATTAGCTCCAGATTAGAAGCAAAATTACATTAGAAGGATTACATTTTTTTGGAAATTCATCCCCTAATAAAGGGTAAAAAAAGAGTATGCAAGTTAGTATGGCAACTTCGTCAGTTTCGAAGTAAGAAGGGTGAAATTTTGTATAATATAAAGCTTATAGTTAGACACAAAAAATAACTGTACCACAATTTTCTCGAAATTCATCCCCATGACCGGGTGAGGGCGGGAGAGGGACCGGGAGTGGGAGAGGGAAAGGGACATGAAACGGGAGAAGGACCTCGAGCGGGAAAGGGAGAGGGATAGGGAGCGGGAAAAGGAGAGTGGGACAGGAAGAGGAATGAGAGGGACAGGGAGCGGGAGAGGAAGGGAGAGGGAGGGGGGAGAGGGAAAGGAAGAGAGGGAAAGGAAGAGGGGGAGGGAAGAGGGAGGGAGAGCGGGAGCGGGAGAGTGAGAGGGAGAGTGAGGGAGAGGGAGAGCGAGAGCGGCAGAGGGAGAGGGAGAGGGTGAGCGAGAGTGAGAGGGAGAGCGAGAGTGGGAGCGGGAGAGTGAGAGGGAGAGGGGGAGGGGGAGGGAGAATGAGAGGGAGAGGGAGAGAGGGAGAGGGAGAGGAAGAGGGTAGGGAGAGAGAGTATATGTAACTCTTGAACGGATGGAAACAACAGAACCGTTTTAAAGATATGTTATACTGTTTAAAATTATTATCTGCCCGTCTATCTGTTTGTCTGTCCGGGCATCACAATATAACAACCCTTGAACTGATTCGACGGAAATTTTTTAAGTTGTTCCTTAAACTTTGGGTCATATTTTAGAAAACTTTTCGTCACGAAAAAATTAAAAGTTTTTCCCGGAAACAACATGAAACTTTGTATGGAATATTTTTTAAAAATATATCAACGATTAAACATGACGTTTTAAATTTGCAACAAACGTTCCTCTAATAGATGAAATACATGATTACGTGTTTTTCAAAATTTTTCATGAATAACAAAAAAACAAATTAATGTTAATGTTGTTTATTATTCGAAACCCACTCCCGGAGGAATGATTTGTGATTGTGTCGTAGGTTTCAGTATGTAAATTCCTAAATATAAGTGCTTCAATATTTAAAATGAACCATTTTTAAATTTTCTTCTGTAACGGGTACAAATATGATAAGCATAATTTCCGCGTGCGGAGCCGCGGGCAACAGCTAGTTATACATATATGTAAGATAATATTAATATTATACGACCAAGATAAAATCTACCCTTTTTTCTTGTCCTGGACATGGACAATCATCCAAACATTCAAAATGCTTTACAAACTTTCATTTATAATATGAGCAGGATAATCACTTGCTTCGGTGAAGGGAAATCATGACAAAACTTAAACACCTACGCAACACCTGAGTATTCTGTGTAATATTCTCCAAGATAATTAATTATTATTGATTATGTGAACTTTACCAATTCACATTTGGTCCGAGTAGTCGACAATAATTTTAGTTGGATAGCCTAAGGTAACTTCTATGCGGTGACCTCTTCGATCACTAATAAAAAACTCTTATTAGTGATCGAAATGTGAACTGCAGTAGGGCGCTTATGGATTGTAATAATATAATAATATTTGTTGTGAGAAAACGTTTTTATATTGCCATTAAAATTTTCGGATATTTGAAAATACGGATACAATAGAAAGTAATGTAATGGAATTACGTTCGAGATGTTCGGTTATAAATACAAAGTGTAACCGATCATTTGCTATTAAACCCATTAAGCGTTTGAATAATAATCTAAATTTTACTAACAAAAAATAACCGACTTCAAAGTCACTCAAAACCTACTTGTCAGATCTCGTTCAAATTTATGTGGGATTACATGACAAGCACCTGCTTTCGCTTAAAAAAAGAATCATTGAAATCGATTGGCGTGATATTGAGTTATTCGTCCATTTATCGCGCACATACTTAATACAAATTTAAGACTTATATGGTTTTATCGTGGATGCCATTGTCAGATCTCAATAAAATTTATATGGGACTACATGACAGCCACCAGCTTTCGATTAAAAAAAGAATCATCAAAATCGGTTCACCCAGTCCAAAGTTCTGAGGTAACGAACATAAAAAAAATACAGTCGAATTGAGAACTTCCTCCTTTTTTGAAGTCGGTTAAAAATAATAGAGAAATTCAATAAACAATTTAATTTTAAATAAAAAAGTTATCGGATATTTTAAGTTTTAAAGTACATCCCTACTGCAATCGCCATTCGACAGGATGCATTCTCTCACGACACAATCCGACCACAATCCGCGCTCAATTGACTGCGCAAATTGATTCTCGTCAAACGATGGTAATTGATCGTTCTGACCGCTGACCTGAGATATTGTTCAACTTATGCAATGAAAGTAGCGAATGTAGCAGCCCGATTTTTATGTGAATGGTCCACAAACGAGCAGAAGGGGTTAACGTATGAGTAGGGTTACCAGACGGGAATCGTCTGTATTGTCCCGACATTTCACACGATGTCCAGACAAGTCCCGACAAAATACAAGTACAAGTCCCGACAAAATACAAAATGTCCCGACGATTCCAATACAAAATTTTTTGTCCCAGCAAATCCCGACTTTTTGAAGTTTTGTAGAGATATTTCATTCGTGCTCGAGCTACTGGCAACCCTACTATGAGACAATTGTGTTCTTTCTTCGTATACCATAGTCTTACATCTATAAAGTGTTCTTCGATTAGAATTGTCCACTTGATTTTCCACAGGAAACCTAATATGTCTTCGTATCCTCACTCGAAAAAAGGAAAAGATGGGATTCTATAAATTGACATCGTTACCTTTCATCTGCATCGATCGTAAAACACTTTAAATATTAAACCAAGCCTTCGTACTGTACATAATTGAAAATCGTAACTCTGTTAAACCGTTTCTGAGACAGACTAAAATAAATAAATAACAAATATATAAATAACGCTTCACACTCATAGCCCCACATTAGGATTGCCTGTGTCGTGGGTTTCATGAACAACACACAGAGACAAGAACACTTACACCCAGACCGAAATCAGAAATTCAAACTCATCATTAAAATTTCCGCCTCGCTGGGAATCGAACCCAGGACCCTTGGTGCGGCGATCCTGCATGGTACCATTGCGTCACACGGGTCGTTAAATATGAAATAACAAAAGTTTTTCTCTTCCCTGTACTTATAGATATTGATCAATTACAGTTTCATTAAATGTATTAAGATGCTAAGATGATATAACCACAATACAATACAAGCTATCAGCATCATCGGAACCATCCGTAACCATGGCAATCGCCTTGCCGAACCGACAAATATGGACGCGCCAATTACTCGGGACGGTACAAAAACTATCGTCATAAAAGAGCAACGTAGCCACATAATTAAGTAGCCCGATGTTCAACTGACCGAGAACAAATTGGAGCTCTTGGAGCGAACGAGTCGGCCATTACTGACTCGCTCCAAACTTCACTCCAATCTAATTGAACACGCCCTTGAACAGGCATGTGGAAACTTTTTCAGTTTCAGCTTAAAATATGGATTATTGGCGAAATCGTTCATGTGAGTGGCGTACCGTAAACGATGAGTTTTCGTTACAAAGAATGAAAAGCATTTTTATGGAATACACACTACACACTAGGATTCCCAGTGTCATGAGTGCCATGGACAATACATAAACCCATATCATACTAATATTATAAATGTAAATAGGGTTGCCAGGTCGGCCAACCAAAAAGCCGGACAGATCAGCCAGTTTGGCCGCACATTTGGGTAAAAAGGCCGGACACCCTAAATTATCAAGAATTTTATGTATTAATATTATTAAAACAATTTTTTAGAACTTCTTCACTAATTTAAAGTGACTAACTAACATTTAAAGTAAACAAACTAAAAATATTAAATAATTAGCAGAAACGTGCTTTAAAAGCTCAATATTTTTCAAAATAAAGTTGTAATAACCTTCAAACGTCAAATATTTTAAATTAAAAGCCATCTGGACTACTCTCATCGATTTAAAATAGGCTACTCATTTCTTGTATACTAACAGCTTCTTGAAATAAACCATCAACATTCGCATTTTTGATCAGAAAATATTTAAGGTTTTGTAATTGGTCAAAACCTTTGCTATCGTCAACTTTAACGTTTTCTTCGTGGATACTAATAGTTTCGGAAACTTGATTACATGCAGGAACGTATTTTAACAGTCATCAATATAAATTGTTTTGTGTTCTTGTATAAGTTTCTTATAAGTTGGTAAAATGTAAAAAGCCTAACATAGCCGGACAAGCCGGACGCCGTTAAATTTGGCCGGACACGCATTCAAATAGCCTAACCATGTCCGGCTTTATCCGGACGTCTGGCAACCCTAAATGTAAATGTAAGTTTGTTTGTTACGCTTTCAGGCGAAAACTACTCAACCGATTTGGCTGAAATTTGGAACGGAGATTGCCTATATCCCGCATTAAAACATAGGCTACTTTTAATCCCGGAAAAGTTCAGATTTCCCGCGGGATTTGTAAAAGTCGATCTCTACCGCGGGCGAAGCCGCGGGTAACAGCTAGTAATATATAAACCCAGACCGAGAACAGAAATTCAAATTCATCATACAACTCTCACTGGGAATCAAACCAATCAAACCCTTCGAAACTTCGCAGGTCGGTTCGGTATGGTAATCATCAATCAATGGTACGTACCATTTCCTTATCATTATTAATCATCACACAGATCGACATGAAACTAGAGAGTAGCAAATGGAAATCGTTGATGTACCTGGTGCTAAAATACTAATGTCATTCATGGACTACTTAAACCACATAAAGATGAAGAAGAACTCTTTCTATCGTCCTATCATCTCCGGAGTCCCATCCACAATATCCACATAGATATGATAATAATATGTATGGTAATCCTCCACTGTCAATTTACATGATCCTTATAAAATGAATTAGTTCTTCAACGTCATCTTTACAACTTTTAGTCCAAATGTTACTGGACCTGCTAGCCTAACCAGGGCTCTCGGATTCAGACTTTTGGTCACAGAAGATATTTTATTTACGTATGACGTCGACGACTGAATACTCTGTATATTCCAAACCGTATTATTAGAAGGTATATCTGCTATAAATGTATTTAGAGCTTTCAGCATCATATAAAATATTGAATTCAGTAATTTTTATTGTCAATCAAGAAACTTACTAATTCAGTAATGGAAAATCTAATGGGGAGAAGCGACATTGCCGACACGCAGGTACGAGTATAGCTAAATAGTATTTTAGTATTACGCGCAATGTAGGGTTCCCAAGTAGTAAGTTTATCGACTATTACTTATTAACTACATAAGCTAACATAGCTGTGATAGTTTTTCTTGTAAATTCGTTATATAACCTATTTTTGAGAATTTTTTCCCTTGTCCAACTCCAACCGTTTAGCCGGTAGGAGGGGGGGGAACACTTGACTCTAACCAAAATTAGCACTTTAAAGCCAAATATTTCGCAAACGGACCCCTAATTCCAAAAATAGTCTTTGAAAACCCATAATATTTTTGGAAGACCTTTTCAACGATACCCCACACTATAGGGTACGCGATGAATAAAAAATTCATCTTCACGTTACCTGTAGGTACCCTGAAAAAAATGTTTTTAATATTTTATTTAAAGAAAATGTTTTTTGATATTTTATTCAACGATTCTAGAGTTTTAATAAATATGTATATCCATGCCAAATTACAGCTTTCTAGCACTAAAGGTCTCGGCGCTTTGCTTCAGACAGACGGACCGACCGACGGACAGACGGACAGGCCGGACGGACGGACATGACGGAACTATCAGAGTTCCGATTTTACTTCGGAACCCTAATAAACCAATAAATTAATAACTAAATAATTAACCAATAAATTATGTATGATTTTTCTCATGACACTATAGAATTTCCATGTTATGAAAATAAACAGTTTATTCATCATATTTTAATTTATAAAAGTGCACAGTAATAATTCTGAAATTTTCCCAATGATTTCTATAATCCCCAGTAATTTAATGGGACCTGATTAATTAATCTCCATCCATATTGTATTACTGTACCGTTCTAGGTAAGCTCTCATAATCCCTAATGATCGCAGATACTAATTTTCATTTGAGCTTTCACACTTTACTAAACATGAAAATTTATTTTAATATGTAATATCTAAATTGATATTATATTTATAACGTCCCCGTAGTAATGTCAGTAGTCCCTTACTTACCTTGTTGACGCATTGTATTGTCACACATGGTAGTTTTCGGCTATTGCTTTTTTAGGGTTCTGAAGTAAAATTGGTGCCCTCATAGTTTTGTCATGTCCGTCTGTGTGTCCGAAGCAAAGCGCCGAGGTCCTTAGTGCTAAGAAGCTGTAATTTGGCATGGATATACATGATATTTATTAAAACTCCAGAATCATAGAATAAAATATGGAAAATTTTTTTTTAGGGTAACGTCAGGTAACGTGAGGATGAATTTTTTATTCGTCGCGTACCCTAAGTGTAGGTTTCAAAAATATTATGGATCGTCTAAGACAATATTTGGAATTAGGGGTCCATTTGCGAAATATTTGGCTTTAAAGTGCTAATTTTGGTTAGAGTCAAGTGTGTCCCCTTCTGCCGGCTAAACGGTTGGAGTTGGACAAGTGAAAAAATTCTCAAAAATAGGTTATACTCGTACATATCATCAATTTACAAGGAAAACTATCACGGCTATGTTAGCATAAGTAGTTAATGAGTAATAGTCGATAAACTTACTACTTCGGAATCCTATTATATTATACTAGCTGCCCGGACAGACTTCGTTCTGTCAAAAGTTTCAGAAAATAAAAAAATACAATTTAGGGGTTGACCACCCTTAACATTTAGGGGGATGAAAAATATATGTTGTCCGATTCTCCACCCGACACTCCACCTCCAGCCGATATGCACGCTAAGATTCACGAAAATCGGTCGAGCAGTTTCGGAGGAGTTCAACTTCTAACACCGTGACACGAGAATTTTATATATTAGATTATTTCTTCTGTGGTATAACTACTTATTATATGTAAGTACTATTATATTTTCTTCTGTGGTGTAACACTACACCAAATTCAAACTCGCGCAGCAAAGCGTAGCTTATTTCAAGCCTCCTCAATTAGTGGAAAAGACCCTTGCTTCAAAGTTTCGAACGTGTTATTTATTGCTAACTGTGTGTGTATTTATAACCTTATTACAATGTTATAAGACTTCAACAAACACGGCTATTTGGTACAGTAAATGTCCTGCATAAAATAGGCCCCTGTTAGGCCCTACTTCCAGGCCTACCTAATTAATATGAACGTAAATAACATTGTATAACAATACGTAAGTAAACGAAACTTATCGGATTGTTTATTAAAACAATAGTACAATGTTGACTGGACTGAGGGACTCCATGATGCAGCTTTTAATATGGACAGTCTGAATTGGATGTTGTATCGAGGTAATACGTGTACCTGAATATTTTGACATCCTTGGATGGTAGATTTTTGTAAATGTATAAATATTCCTACCACATAACTTGCGATTAATTTCAGCGAGGACGAGAGAATCACTTAACGGCATAGCATTCTGGAGAAGTGTCCGATATAATGAGACTTTTTCAGTATCTCCTACGTATATAGTTTCTTCAAAGACAGTGTACAAGCACCGTTAAGATTAGCCTGGGCAATACCGGCCTTACGTTGCCTACAAAAGAAGGCAGAAGTCTTCCTGGTTGTTCAGCAGGGTGCAGTAAGAGCATGAAGAAGATGGAAAAATCTTCTTACTACACATTACACAGCTTTTGATTTTCATTTCAATAATTATGTATATCTAGCAATGTATATAACAGGCTGTCTTGTAAAGCTAGGAGGATATTGCGACCCTATATAAGGCTATTTATGCTAAAAGCGTATTGTGGCGGCGAGCACGGCACGAGTTTAAGAATGTACGAAATTGAGCTCTGTTGGCCCATTTTGGTGCCTACTTATACAATCAATATTGTATTACCATTTACATATTTTACACAGTTACAAATACATATCCTACTAACATTACAAATATGAAAGTTTGTGGGTGTTACTCTTTCACACAGTAACTACTGAATGGACTTTCATGAAATTTAGCACACAAATAGAGTATGATGTGGAATAGGGTATAGCTATATATATACATATACTAGCTGCCCGGACAGACTTCGTTCTGTCAAAAGTAAAATAATATTGCGATTATAAATTGAGATGTAAGCTATCCTATCTTTCAAGTTGGATCAAACTGCACACGGTGTGCAAATTTGATTAAAATCGGTTAAGTATTTTGGGAATCCATCGCGGACAAACAACGTGACACGTAATTTATATACATATATTAAGATATTCATATAATATACTTATTATCCCAGTTTATGATTTAAAATTTAAAAGTTCAAGAAGCTATAAAAACTACTGTTCGTTAAATAACGAAACACCGATAAGTAAAGTCCGTTACACAGTTGACAGAATTGAGAAAGTTCTTGAAAAAGCTTTGGTAGACGTACTAAAACCCTTTATAATCATTATAAAACACAATAAATAAATTAAGAGACAATCTTGATACATGAACGATTTATTAGTAAACATTACCATTTACGACCAGCATAATTTCACTGAAGGTTATAATTGTTTCACATATATATCGTAAACAAGCGCTAAACTAGGTCATAAATTAGCTGAGACATGTGTAGTATTGGAGCGATGTGCATTAGCATCGTCCTATCGGACATCGCACAATAACATTAGTAATGAAGTGTTTTCGTCGTATGCAGGGAATACTACAAACGAATTGTAGTATTGTTCTCTTTCATTCGCACGCGAAACGAAAAACGTGCATGCTTTGACGTTAAACCATAATTGTACTGTGTATTATATCTTCTGTGGTTAAACAGAACATTATTTTTGACACTGCGCGGCAATTTTTAAACAAATGTCGACAACCATTATGTGCTGAATATCTCAAAAGAGAAGTATGTATTTTTTTGTTGTCACGACTGAATCGTGAATATACATTTGGGTTCATCTAATTTATTATTAAATTACCTAAGTACCTAATTTAAATTAATAAATATAAATAACCTTTTCTTTTATGTATTTTTTCATTTGGAAAATATGATACTTTTTATCTCATGTAGGTATTATACTTACAATTATCCGTCTATTTTTTTATATGACAGCAAAATAACCCTATTTGCGTAGACACAATACACCACATAAAGAATAGATGCTCATAATCAGATTTTAACTATTTTATTTATTCCTATTTAAAATAAACTGATACAGGCAAAATTTACATAATATTCTCTACTAACCAACGAAGATAGCAATAAAATTGAGTAAGAATTTGTAATACACTTATATGTATAAAAATAGTCTTCTAATATGCAGATATGCTTTCTTTCTTTCTGTTTCATCTCTCTTTCTTGGTCGGCAACGCATCAGTGACGCCTTTAGTGTCGCTAATGCCCATGACCGATAGCCACTTAGGTAGATCGTAAGCTTTTATCGATTATTTCCATAAAAAAGCTACGAAATTAAGCATACATTTTTAATGACTGCCCTATCCAACCATACACTGTACAATACTGTACATTTTGTGTAATTCTCATAACGTAATGGACCGTTATTGTTATTCACAAAATATCGTTAGTACAGTGTGATGAAGGTCGGAATAAAATTATACTTAGTATAATTTTATTGCTAAAAATGGAATTGACTGTAAACGAAGCCGAGCTCAAGTGGCGCCGGCGCATATTGACTACATTAAAATATTATGACAAGTGGTGTGTCGTTTACCTGTATTTAAATCGGAATAAATGTTTATTTTAAAACTTTCGTTCATGGAATGTGTCTACTCTATAACTATTAAAGTTAAGTTATGCGAGCGACGCGGTCGGCAGTTACTAATAAACCGTATCTGAATTCTGAGTGCACTTATGTCGGTACTTATACTTATTTGGTTCCTTATAGTATTCTGCCCTCGCTTCACTTTGGCAAACGTTTACTTAAGTTCACACTAGCTACAGTAATGCACAATAATCTTAAATAAAAATTAAAAAAATACCCCGACAGTGTTATTTACACCAAACATAGCTAAGAACACTCTCGATTAAGGTCACCTTTCAGACTAAAAAAACTAGATCAAAATCGGTTCATCCGTTTGGGAGCTACGATGCCACAGACACAGATACATAGATACACAGACACGTCAAACTTATAATACGCCTCATTTTTCGTCGAGGATTAAAGCCTAATACATACGTAACGGGTTTTTTCCCGTCCCGTACGGGATTCCGCTGCGTAAGCACTATCATATACATTTTGTATGAAACGAAGTTTCCTAAAACTTCACGTCCCGTCCCGTACGGGAAAAAACCCGTTACGTATGCATTGGACTTAAGTATAAACTGTGAAAACATTTATCGATTTTTCCACGTTTGCTCTATACTCGTAAGTACACATAAATAAAACCTTAATCGCGTTAGACAAATACATAGAGTATAGGATAACGTTGTATTACGCCAAAACGTAAATAATTATGATGGACCTTATTACCACTGAAGTGTTCATTTTCATTCACGCTGATCTTTCAAAGCTTTTTTTCAGTAAAGAACACTACATTCTCGCTGTATAAAAACTGATTCCCACTTTCACATCATCAAATCAGAAAACATTGTTTCGAGTGCAATTACTTCACATACCTACGTATTATACATAATTATATTCCCGAAACGAGGACGGGTTACTGGTAAACCAAATCAACTTACAAAATAACGTTATACATAATTGGTGGTGGCGTTGTGGCAAACAACGATCAATCGTGGGGTAACATTACCCAAACGGCCCGGAAACGGCGTGCGGTCGGTCTTCGGTATCGATGTCACCGGATCCAATTTCAAAATAAAGAACGACTTATTATTGATTGTCGATTATCGATTGTATCGCTCATATCACTGACTGAGGTTATGGTGTGTGCACTCGAATGAATTGAGTCGAACTTCGACTAAAGCCAACTTGTTTGACGTATTTCTATCATTTTGTGAATCAGAAGTGGGATCATTGTTTCTCTGGATGACAAGGGGCAAGGGGTGGGAGGGGGTCTAAATTTCATGATGTCACATTTCAAAATCCAATAATTGGTATGTATAGGTACGTAAATATTAAAAAACAATTAATGAAAATAAAACTTATTTCGGACCTGCTGTTTTAATTTAATAATTTCTAGGTGTAAAATTTCATAATAAGTGACGTCACACTGGGGGGGAGGTCTCATAAATGTGAAATGTAATACAATGTGTAATGTGAAAAGTCATGAAATTACTGTGACGTAATTTATGGATGGCCCCCAATTCGCTTCAGTGATTGTTTTGTCATTCGGGTATTCATGATCACTAGTCAAGAATAGTGATACAACACCAGATTGTGTAGGTGTAAAGCAATCTAAAGCTAGAAACACCCGCTCTGACTTTAGAAAATAAACTTTTTGAGTGTTTCTCAAGCTAGACGCTAACTTCTAGACAGGCAACACCAGTAACAAGTTAAAAATTTCCACAGAAAGTTCTATTCAAACTTTTTTTCACTTCCTGTTTCTCTTTACTTCTAGCCCGCAACTGCAGTATCCAAGTAAAACAATTTGAATTCCGGTTAGCTGACGCAGAACAAAGCAGTAACACTATTTCTGTCGCGTACTGCATTCGCAAAAACGATCAACTTCTTGCAGCCTGCGGTCGAAACGGCCGTGCTAATTTTACAAGAAACTTTGCCTATCCTATATTCTATCCTATATTCCAGTTAAACAATATTTAAAAATATTCATACTGTATAATATTGTACACGTACACAAACAAATGTTTAAGTCGGGACAAGGCTTCCATCCATAAAAGGATATTTTTGAAGTGAAAACTCCTTTAGCATCGTTGTCATTTGAATGTCGATGAAACGAAATAGGGACAATAAAAAGAGACAGACACATAAATTTTTAAGATTTAACTTGGGAGAAAATGAGATAGGAAGCATTATACAGTGTTTCTTATGTTCGTGTTACTTTAAAAAGTGCTAAGTTGTATTCATAGATGGCGCGAGTAACAAGATAGAAGATTCATTTTATTGCTGGATAGATGGCGCTAGCTACTCATTTTACTCTTCATATTATGTTGAAAGATGGCGTTAGTTACCACTGTTTTATATTTATTTAGTACAAAATAGTTTTTGAATGATAATTAAAACTGATACACGTTATTAAATTAATACCTTTATTTCTGAAGGATTCACTTCTACCACGTGTGAATTGCACACATTAAATTTTTTTTAATTTAAAAGCAGTTAAGTTTTCTATGTGTGTTTCGGCCACCATCATCTTAACATCGTGTTCATTCGGCATAACACAAGAGAACACCAAAAACATCAAATACACCAGCAATATTAGGCCATATTGCCAAGCAAGAAAGGTTGAAGTTGCGTCACGTCATGTATCACTTAACACGGTGATGTACGATATGTAAAGCGTTCTGCCGCAGACGCCCCGCTTGCTACAAACATCACTAATCTAATTCAAGTTACTAATACAGTTTACATTCTAAGCGTGTTGCGTCTCAATAATGTTGTATCGATATTGCAGTATAATATCATCTGAAACATACAAAGTCTTATTATGTAATTTAGTCACTTGGAAGCTAATATGATAAAGTCTGAGTGCGTGGTTTTCGTAGTATTTTGAAATACTGTACACAAATTCCGATATTCATGTAATAACAAAGGAGGATTAAGCGCTAGGTTCTTTACGTTGGAATTAGGAATAGCTGGTGTGCACGATGATAGGTAAGATTCTTTACCTGCGTGGCTAACTTTTGTTTTGTAACTTGTCCACAAGCAGACGAGCCACCTCAATAGGTGGATTACCATTGCAAGTGGTCACCATTACCTTTGGACGCCCGAAAAACCAAGGCATCACCGTTGCGATGCCGATCAAAAAAAGCGATAGACCTACATTATTATTGAAAATTTTTAAATTACTTACGCCCGAACTCAGAGTTACTAACGGTTACTTTAATCGCTCCTTAGTAAAGAATCACCATACAAATTCTGTACTAAGGAGCTTTTAAGTAACCATTAGTGACTTTGAGTTGGGCGTTAGTTATTATAGCATTTACAGCGAGGCAAGGTTACATTCATTCAATTCGACTCATTTCAGTGAGACTCATGTAGATAATAAAGACAGTTTTTAGAAGTTTTCAAATATATTTCTATTCAACGGACACATAGAGTAACACAATGCATAATATAACGTCTGTATTGTTGTTAAATAGACCAAACTTTCAGTAAAAATGCTGAAAACGAGAAAGTTTTATTCTGCACTGGAACAAAACCTTTAACCAAAATTAATATATTCTGGTATATTATATTAATTAAGTGGTGTACTCCACGCGAGATGAGGTGCGGATTGCAAAATGCAAAGTGCCCTTCTGAGTTTCCCGCAGTCGGTTCCCTCGTTACCTTAGGATCTGGGTACGAAATGTTTTTTCTTGTGTTAGTTGCGACGATACATCTTTTTAAGGACCCGGACACTCGATGAAAAGCGGAGCCCCTTTTTCGAATTTATGAACTATAATTTTATTTCAGGAGGTTAATAAAAGCAGAGTTATAAGAGCAAAGGGGAACCCCTTATTATATTTTTCTATGGAAGCTGCCATAACTTCTCCCCGTATTTAAATTTTTTTAAAGATGGGGCGCATTTTTTTGTTAGTGTCCTCTGCCATAATATTATGCCAGTTTCATCGAGCGCCGTCAGGGAAAAAATTAAAATGGCGGGGGATCATCTGTCTATGTCACTTAAGTCTGATTTACACGTATTAAGTAGTTAAGTAGATAACTAAATTTTTAGTAACAATATAGTTAAAATTTAGTTAACTACTTAATACGTGTAAACCGAACATTAGGTTGTATCCCCTTTAAAAGTGAAAACTAAAAAAATACTGTGTCTATTTTATAAAATGGTCGTTTGTATATCCACTGATATAAAAGAAGAGTTAGACAATATACATACTTAGAGTAAATTCAATAAGAATCCGATTCGTTTCTGGTCTGATCTGGACTAAGTTTTTTTATAACTTCAGCTGCAATATTATATTTCCAAGAGATGTTGGAAATTCCCACTTTACCCCTTTGCGGGGTTATTTAAAAATCCTTTCTAAATACTCACCAACAATAAGGAACCAGTCACTGTTAGCGTTTTATTAAATTGACTTATCCACACGGATATCATGAATCCGCAGTTTTTCAATTTAATAGGACCAATTCTCAGGAGCCTCAAACCTTTGTGTGTGAAGTTTATAGAGCGTGATTTAACTTATCTAATCATCAGCGGCGATTTCCTACGGGATATCGTATGGCAAATACGCCTTTGTTATCAGGAATATTCATATTTCCTAAGTTATAATTTCTCATCAAGTACTTTATTTTAAATAGTGGTCTCTGGCGAAGTTAAATTATAACTTAACAGGTAATTTTAAGTTACATGTTTGATTTTAGTCAAAATGTTTCTAACACTTTCTCATGAGGGGTAAATAAAGCAGGCTAATCATAAATAAAACAGGTTTTAACTCAAATTATTATGAACGAGTAACCGCCCTCACTTTGCTTCGCTTTTCTTTTTTTTATACTTTGGGTTACATTATTGGAGTTTTATTAAGAATTCCTAATTTTTTTGAAAATATAATATAGCCTATGTCACCCGGGGATAGTGTAGCTTCCCAATATGAAAGAATTTTTCAAATCGGTTCAGTAGTTTCGGAGCCTATTCAATGCAAACAAACAATCAAATCTTTCCTCTTTCTAATATTAGTATAGATAACAAAGTACTATGTTAACTAATAAATTCTACAAGTAACCTATAACTCTACAAGTCTACATAATCTTGGTCTTTCTAAAAAATATTCTATTACAATTATTATAGCCTTGACTATTTCCGCTGTTAGTAAAATAAGACGTAGAGACAGTAAGATTAGTTTATTTTTGATACTTAAATAATGCAATGTCCTTATCAGTTGTTATGAAGCAGGAAGCTCATCGTCAATCCTTAAATATCATGCCTAGAAACTCTATAATTTACTATCATTTCACAACATATTTTAATACCATCACGTTAAAAATCCGTGATTATAGTCGTAGTAATAAGTTTTGTCTGTGGTTATAGGAAAAATCTCCCTTGGCGCTTCTTCTTCCAGGACAACTTGATGAAGCGATGGCATAGTTTGACTTTCGAACAGAATTTGTTAAACCAAGTTTTAATAATATTTCATTTGACATAACGGCGTAATTAATACATGTTCTATCAATCTTGCTTTGTGTTTGATCACAGAATTGTTAATCTGTACTACAGCTGCTACAACTGTACCATTTATTATATAGATTCTAATACGAAACATATTTTGAATTGATAATGCGTCACCGCATTGCAGTATTGACAATAGTAAATACGCATGTATTTTGAAGATTAAAGATACGAAGAATTTAATAATTTGACTGTTTTTATGACATGCACTCATAGTTTTAACAACATCATTTGGTAATCTGTACTATTTTTAAACTGTGCTAAGAAAGATACGAACCCACATTGACCCACATGGAACCCACAAACATGATACATGTCTGTGGATGAACCAATCCCTTGACCATAGAGTAGAGTAGACAAGTGAAATTGGCAGTTCTTTTAAAAATTTGGAACGTACATTCGCTCGTTCGTATATGTATGATCACTCACTTGTTTGATCTCCGAAAGAACAAGTGGAACATTATACGTCCTGTAAACTCCAAGAAAGAACCTGAAGAATTCAGAACGATACACGGTCAGTTTCATTTCTAAAATAGACATTTCTCATATCTATCTCCAAAAATCCAAAACCTTTCTGAAATAGTATTGATTTAGTGCATAAAAATTTTAGTTCTATTACCATACTTATAACCTATTTTACACATGACTACATACATAATATCTAATAGTAGAAGATACAAAACTGTTAGAGATTTATATACGATTAAGTAGGTAGGTACTAACTCATACAACTTTATCCAAGATAATAAGTTTGTGCCGAAATGCGAACGGGGCATCTAATATTTTATTTCCATTTAAAGAGAACTTTGCACTTTTAAAAGCAGTTTCGCCAACATAATATCTATCATCGACCCGACTAATATGATTCATACACGAGCCCTTAGCACTTAAACTGGAAAGCCCTTACCACCCCATTCTTAACCACGTGCTGCTATCGACTTTTCCTGTAAAGACCACCATGAAATCGGAAGTCATGCTTAGCGCTAACTATCTCCTAGAGTAGGAGTATATTAGTGAGCCCAATCACCATCTTTAAAATAGCTGAATCCACAGATGTAGAGTACACCTTGTTAATTAAATGTAATAATGTAAGCAATATTTATCCAGTTACATAGATCATCGAAGAATCTGGGGTGGCGGAGATAAACTCATAGAAACTCATATATACATAGATGAACCTGTCAACCTCACTTAGTTATTCTGTTAAGTCCATAAATTTAGGGTTCGAACGATACTTTTTGGGTATCGATACCTTACCCTCGATACCGCACGAGTACTCGGTATCGATACCAGAGGCCGATACTTCGAACCCTACATACATTGTGAAAGTTTATTTCATCAGGTGGATATGAAATAAACGATAATAGTAAAACAGCTTTGTTACAAGTAATAAAACTCTGAAATCACTTGGATAAGTAGTTACATGCTAGAAATAAAAATGTTGATGTACCTTGACTTCACAAAGGATTCCAAGAGATTATTCTCTACACACATTAGCGACTAAGCCCTATTACAGTACTACTTTTACATCACAACTCACAACCCTGACATAATGGAGTGTAACCTAGGCTGAATAAACCTAATTATCTTCGCTGGTAATTATTTTAATTATCTTTGCCCGGGCTTTCACTTCCATTCGAGCAAACAACGTACATGTCTCGTTTAAATAATGGAGATTATTAATTGATACTATGTGTGCTTAGTATTACGCAATACCTACTAAGTTTAGTATCTTATAAATCATGAGATATTTATTTTTAGATAAGGAATAAGTATGACTCGTTACTACAAGCAAGATACCTACTATAGATGCATTAAAAAATGTATCTTCCGTTTCTTTTTCAATAACGTGTTAGAGTTTAATGTCATGGTATTCATATGTACCGGAGATCATACTTACCCTCAGGGCGGTTGTACATTAAACAGTAATAAACAATCCACAATTGACCCCAAACGATGATGAGCTAGAGTTCTAATAGTTTGCAGACATAATTCATCAGATTAACCCAAGTTAAACTCTTCATAACTGATTTTTAGGGTTCCGTAGCCGAATGGCAAAAAACGGAACCCTTATGGATTCGTCATGTCTGTCTGTCTGTCTGTCTGTCTGTCTGTCTGTCCGTCCGTATGTCACAGCCACTTTTTTCCGAAACTATAAGAGCTATACCATTGAAACTTGGTAGGTACATGTATTCTGTGAACCGCATTAAGATTTTCATACAAAAATAGAAAAAAAATAATAAATTTTGGGGGTTCCCCATACTTAGAACTGAAACTCAAAAATGTTTTTTTCATCAAACCCATACATGTGGGGTATCTATGGATAGGTCTTCAAAAATGATATTGAGGTTTCTAATATCATTTTTTTCTAAACTGAATAGTTTGTACGAGAGACACTTCCAAAGTGGTAAAATGTGTGTCCCCCCCCCTGTAACTTCTAAAATAAGGGAATGATAAAACTAAAAAAATTATATGATGTACATTACTAAACAAACTACCAACGAAAATTGGTTTGAATGAGATTTAGTAAGTAGTTTTTTTTTAATACGTCATAAATCGTAAACCGCAAAAAACATTGATCAAAGTAACAACGAACTACAAGAACTTTTATATTATGTTATTTGCTGCTACGGAACCCTTCATGGGCGAGTCCGACTCGCACTTGGCCGCTTTTTTCTAAATCTAAATGCGACGAATAATCCGACATAATGCAACTGTTTGATCCCTATTAGCATGACATGTCCTGCGGAGCTTTTTGTTATTTTAAAAATAACCTCGTATAAAGTGACGGCCTCGTAGTTCGGCTCACTGAGCACAAAAATCCTGACGTGTAGCTGAAATATGGTGCTTGTTTGAGGCGTTTGCAAGTCCCTGTGTAGCCCAGTTCCCGTAATGATCTCGCTGTATTCAAAGTCCTGAATGACTAATTTATCAGCCGCGACCTTCTTTGGAGTGTGGGCAAGTCACGTAATATTTTCCCTGATAATAACGCCTGGCATAATATTTTCACACCGAAGTATTTTGAGCTCATGCGTTTTCTTTGAAATTATTTAAGGTTGACGTCGGCTTTCTCTACGGTTTAATATATTAGAATTAAAGAGATTGAATGAGCTTATACGAGTAATACGATTTAATTGATAACTTTGAAATGTAACAAAGGGATGTTAAATGGATTGTTTATTAGGTCGTGAATCATGTATTGGATTAATTTGAGAGCCATGTAGCAACGTTCGTGAGTAAACTTGGTGTTGATTTAGAGAATTGAGTTGAATTATGTAAGTTAGAAAAATATAATAATCGAAGTACTGGCGACTAAAAATATATATACTTACTAATATTATAAAGCTGAAGAGTTTGTTTGGTTGAACGCGCTAATCTCAGGAACTACTGGTTCGGACTGAAAAATTATTTTTGTGTTTGATAGTCCATTTATCGAGGAAGGCTATAGCCTATATAACATCATATATTTTAGTAGTTAGTTTTTTCCACAAATTAATGCTGATGAAACCGCGGGGCACAGCTAGTTATAGATAAAGGTGTGTTTGATTAGATGATGTTACAAAGAAAATGAAACCAGTATTTCGTTGTTCTCGTTAGACTAATACATTCAATGACACACATACATCATACTTATACAAAATACTTAGTCCTAAGATTGCAAAAGCACTCTTAGTACCTGTCTCAACTAGTGTGCTGAGATGTGTAATGTTCGGTTTCTGTTCAGTTTACACGTATTAAGTTAAGTAGTTAACTAAATTTTAAGTAAAATATTACGTGTAAACGGACCATTTAGTAGTTAAAATTTAGTACGCAAGTAAACAAGTAATTTAGAATTTTTTCTATTTTCTGTTAAGTAGGTGGGCGGGGCTTATTACTTAACACATTTGGATAGGCACTTTTTAGTTAAAATGTAGTAAAATGCTTAAGTAATTAAGTAGGTTGTGAAGATTGGTTCCCTTTACGTCGAGTCCCATTACGTCGAGCCGACAATCTTGTTTCGCTTCTATTACCCCTACGTCGAGTCTAAAATTTCTGTCCCGTTTCTATTCCCTCAACGTCGAGTTGTATGAACTAAAGAGCTTTACTAAATTATTACGTTTGGCCGCGCACTAAAAATTATTCACTTAAAATTTAGTTATCTACTTAACTACTTAATATGTCTAAACAGTCCAATTGAAACTGAAAATAATTAGAAACGTCAAACTGATACTTTTCGTAGCATTGCGTATTTCTCCACATAAACGCTCCATAGATTAAGATTTACATTAGGTAATCCAGAATCAAAACGAAGTGTAAATCAACAGAGGAATATAGGTGGCTGCGAGTATAAGCGCTCATAGCTCATCATTTTACAATTCTCAATTTCTCACACGTTCCAAGTGGAACTAATTGTCGAATTAGCACCAGTTAGCTATATCATGAAATTGCTATCGATTTATCTTCGATTCTTCGACTCCTTTTGGATAAACGGTTCCATTACAAGACGAATATGGTTACCAGTTTAAGTAGGTATGTTTAGATTATTAGTATTCGTTGCAGACTTAATTCCTTACGCAGATTGTGAAATTAAAATCCAACATAAAATGTCCTTATCTGGTTTTCTCATTGTCAGTAAATAATTATAAGGTAAATAATTTATAATATAATACAGTGAGATGTAATAAAATAATTATGATGTAGATATGTTTATAATATGTAGATTATTGTGCATTATATGTACATACATACTATGACGAAATTTTGGCTATGACTATGAATGACTCGTCAAACTTTTTTAAATTTCGTTAATGTTCAGAAACGACCTATGAACTATTTTATAATAGTTTAGTATGTATGTACCCTTATTATTTGGCTTGAGAAACAGTTATTTCTTTTCAATCTGTTTTTTTGGCCGCAATACATCGGTGATGTGTTTGGTGTTGCTGATGTCTAGGCGACGGGTAACACTGAGGCTCGAATGCTCTTTTATCGGCTTTTTACAAAATAAAAAACTTAATCGTATTTTGATGTCCTTAATTTGTAATCAGTTATGTCATCCGTGTAACGAACGAATTCAACGGAACCTATTGTCGACCCTCGTATATTTCCCTAACAGAATTCAAATGTATTCTATTATTAATTCATCGGCTAATTGAATTACCAAGTACTTACGGTTAAAATGTATCATCCCATGTATTTGCCTGATATAGGTATCAGGCATAGAATAGATCCTATAAATATTTTCTTGCACGCTTAGTTAGATAGACACTAGATTGTTTTAATTTTTTTGTCACCTTATAAGATTGAAAAAATGGTGATAATCAAAAAATTCACAGACCTACATACAATTTAAATATTCAAAAATTCAAATATTTTTATTCAGAATTGGTTTGGTTTACAAATACGTAAGGCCCTACTGTGAGAGGGCCCGGGAGAAGAAGCAGCAAGAAATTACCGAGGTGTTTTTTCCTACAGACAGTTGCAGATATCACTTATTAGATAGTTATCAGATAGCACATTATTACATTTGGCAATATTAAATATAAAATAAAACTAGGAGTCTTAGTAGTTAGTCTTTAACTCTACATATCCTAGAAGAGCGAAAAGAAGAAAGGAAAGGACCTATGAAACCGGGGAAGTATGTGTCAGGCCACGCGCAATGTTAGGGTTCCAAAGTAGTAAGTTTATCGACTATTACTCATTTAGTTATGCTAATATAGCCGTGATAGTTTTCCTTGTAAATTATTCATATAACCTATTTTTTCACTTGTCCAACTCCAACCGTTTAGCCGGCAGGGGAGGGACACTTGACTCTAACCAAAATTAGCACTTTAAAGCCAAATATTTCACAAACAGAACCCTAATTCCAAAAATGGTATTAAAGGACCCATACTATTTTTGAAAGACCTTTTTAACGATACCCCACACGATAGGGTACATGACGATTAAAAAATTCATCCTTACGTTATCTGTAGGGGAGGTACCCTGAAAAAAAATGTTTTTCAATATTTTATTCTACGGTTCTGAAGTTTTAATCAATATGTAAATCCATGCCAAATTAAAGCTTTTTAACCATAATGGTCTCGGCGCTTTGCATCGGACAGACGGACGGACGGCCATGACGAAACTATACGGGTTCCGATTTTACTTCGGAACCCTAATAAAAATTGAGTCACGTCTATTCCTGTCCGTTCTGAGTTTTTCACTAAACAGTATGCATAACTTTTATAAATAAAAATAAAAGTTCGGTTTATTATCCGTAATTACTCTCCTCGCTTCGTTAAAAATGATTGATACGATTAACGGAAAAGTTTCCGAGGTTGCGACAGCACTGCGTGTTGTTACTTGTTTTATATTTTCCGTAGCAATATGAATACAAATTATTTTTGTGGTGTAAATTTGCGGGGTTTTCTATTTTTGCACGTTTACTTTGATATTTTCAACCAACAAACAGCCCGAAAATAACCAGGAGCAATATTAACAGAAAATTTACTCGTTTAAAAACCAAAGGAAAAAGTCAAGAAAATTTGCGCGGAAGCCAAACGGCCGTTTGCTGTAACTACGAGTATAAGTCGCCGTCAGCGAAAAACTCGTAAACGCCGTGAAAAACTGTTCCCGACAGGCAATTAGCGTATCTCTCCAAAACAAAACGTAGGTAATTTCCTATTTAGTATGAATTCGGTTTAGTTGTTTAGCTAATTCGTCAAACACATGGTATTCGGATACAGTCGCGTCAACAATTTGAAATACAAATGTGAACTGGGCCAGTCACTGATGAATAATGAGCTACATAACTATCCCACGTGTATCCAGGGAATGAATACATTAGTCTATGAACCGCATGATAATAAAAGCTATGAATTTGGTTGTTCACCTAACAAAATTGTACGAGTGTGTGCCAAATTTTAAACCTTTTTCGGCTGAGAGATGGACCAAATTATAGCAGAGACTTGCAGACAGTCGGAGAAAAACAAGGGATTCGTTAAGAACTCATCATCATAAACGTAATAAAAGGTATTGCACAAGCGAATAATTTGAACTTAAGCTCTTTAAGTACGGAAACATAACGCTCATGAAGTCATGATAGTGATTCAGTTTCAGCGGCATGTTTAAGAGGATTCTCATAGAACAGCTCTAGAGCTGTTTCTAGTAATCGGATGCGCAATGCTGAGTATTGCTGAGTGGGTGCTCGACGTGATAATATACTATTCGAAACTAACAAGTACTCGTTACCACAATTCAATGCACCGTCCGTGTCGTTCGTGATCGAATCAGGAAGGGGACACGAACGAAGCCTTACGTGCAAATTCGTCACCGGTCCGGGAAATTTGGCTCCGGCCTTCAATTGCCAGGCGAAGTCCGTGAACACACTCGGCAAAGTATGATCCGGATAAATTAACCCGCGTAGCTTCATGGCTACCATGCCGAACTACCTTGAAGGTCCTAGGTTCGATTCTTAGTGAGTCAGAAATCTAAATGATGAGTTAGAATTTTTTTCTAGGTCTTGCTATGACGTGTTCTTGTCTTCGTAGATTTGTCTTTGTTAAAGAGAAGCGTTACTTATTTAAATTACTTATTTAATTAAATGTATCAATTAAAAATAAGAGTAAATAAATATAAATAAAATATATACTTATTAAGTAAATCTTAAGTAAAACCTGATATTACTATTATTGTCATGCGTCAAGTTCTCACGACATTATTTGATTACCTTATCAAGTTATCACGATATTCAGATACAATGACATGATAATAAGCCTTCCAAAATTAATGCCTGATGCATATTAGGCCTTACACGATTTATGCAAGCAATGCATTGCTCCGATTAAATAGGTACTTGTTGTTAATAATTCATGAATAGATGTCAGTCTTACAAATCATACAAACTTATAAAATTATCTACAAAAATGATTATTATTTTTATTTTGTCAACAGTGACCACACCTCACATGATCGGTTTTGCCGTTGTTGTATAAACTATAATTTTATAATGAACTCATTCGATATTCCAAATTACCGGAGCTGCGATTGTTCAAAATCGTAACCAAGTTAGGTAGGTAGGTACTAGGTACATTTTAGATCCAGCGTTGCATCAACTGCTCTTCTCGTTCTTGACTTAAATATGGCTACAGGGTTGTCAATAACAATTAGACGTCATCTTTTCGCCTAAGTAGGGTAGAACGTTCTTATATGGGGCTCGGTGTACGTTTTTTCAATAAATTACGTGATTTGCCTATCCAAATGTTTAAGAGATATGTGAAATGTCAGCTAGTAGGCAAAGGATACTATACTATAAATGAATTTATTAATGACAAAGACGCCTGGAAATTAGTGCCGCATCCAGTTCCGCGAAGGTTAGAACATATTATGTAACTTTTCATGATTTTAAAAGATGTTCCGAGGAGTTTCTTTACGGCTTTTCTTCTCCTCCATGACAAAGCACCCTTTCGAAAAGCTGGTAGATTAAGAAAATGACGTGCATAAGTGTATCAGTGATACCTATATGAATAAAAGATTTTGATTTGATTTGATTTAGATTAAACAACAATATTGGATCAATCATTTGAACTATTCCAAACACTAATACTAATATGCAAATAATATATTCCTGTTATTCAAAGCTTTAAACAAAACATTTAGCTAGAGCTGAACATGACAACAAGAGCAGCTCTAGGAGTACTTCACTGTATTTACACCACCTAAACAACCTATTCGTATGTTAGTGAAATTAATATGCATTATATTGCTAATAGCTAGTTCTATTGCCATCAACGGGGCAGCTGTAATTGCGACTGATTCAATTAATACGTAGCGTAATTGAATCGACCCATTTCCGAAACTAAACTAAACGCTTATTACTATAAATATTATTATAGATATTACTATAAACACAGGAGAGTGTTTAATTAAAATTTAATTGTCCTTGCAAAAAGATTAAAATGCAAAATTTATAGTTTGTCATTTATAACAAAAATACTTTATGAAATTAATTATCAGTGAAATTAGCTGCAAAACTGACGCCTAAGCTGATATCTGTATAACTCGGATTATTATGCTGAAAAATTGGCTGAAAATAGGTAAAAACTGTGATCTACGCGCAGAGCCTCCTAAGAAGTAAGCACTCTTGTCTTGCAGTAAGCCGCCAATACATAGAAGCTAACCTCATAGGTGAAGAAACCCGTTCTGTTTGTAGTTGTTGTTATTGTTAAAACAGAAACTAAGTGGTAAGTACGATCGGTGGCTTTCAATTTGTCCAAGAATTTTCAACCCAGGATTTGCTGAGCAATATATCTTATGAAGAACACCACCACAATTTTAACATGATACTGTTGATCAATCGAGATCAAATGCGCTAAGCCATATTGGATTTGTTTGCCTGTGTTGTCCTCTCTCGAAGTAAGCGAACGACATCTGCGACGGGTCCTACTTATTCTCTCACAAGCAAGTTCGCAACGACAAAATTACACCTTGTCGATTTTCCTGCCGCAGCAGATTATAATCACATTTCCATGTGAACGTTCGAAGGTATCGTAAAATGCGTGTGACACGGTATACAGTCTTGACAAGCACTTTATCACGAACTGCGAACTAAACCGACTACTCGAATACAAGATAAATAATCCCTTGTAAGTAGAGAACTTGTAAATAGCTTTTTCATAGAACACTAACACTCTGCCCGTGGCTTTGCCTGCGTTTTCCGGGATAATAAGTACCCTATAGCTAATTTCAGACCATGGTCTACTTGTGCGCAAAATTTCTTGTAAATCCGTTCAGTAGTTTTAGCGTGAAAGAGGAACAAACATCCATACAAACTTTCACATTTTTAATCTATACAAATAAATAAAATTAGAGTGTCTGTTTGTAATATTAAAATAACCACTTTTTAGGGTTCCGTAGCCGAATGGCAAAAAACGGAACCCTTATATATTCGTCATGTCTGTCTGTCTGTCTGTCTGTCTGTCCGTCCGTATGTCACAGCCACTTTTTTCCGAAACTATAAGAGCTATGCTGTTGAAACCTGGTAAGTAGATGTATTCTGTGAACCGCATTAAGATTTTCACACATAAATAAAAATAAAACAATAATTTTTGGGGGTTCCCCATACTTAGAACTGAAACTCAAAAATGTTTTTTTCATCAAACCCATACGTGTGGGGTATCTATGGATAGGTCTTCAAAAATGATATTGAGGTTTCTAATATCATTTTTTTCTAAACTGAATAGTTTGCGCGAGAGACACTTCCAAAGTGGTAAAATGTGTGGGGGGGGGGGGCCCCCGTAACTTCTAAAATAAGAGAATGATAAAACTAAAAAAAATATATGACGTACATTACCATGCAAACTTCCAACGAAAATTGGTTTGAATGAGATCTAGTAAGTAGTTTTTTTTAATACGTCATAAATCGTAAACCGCAAAAAACATTGATCAAAGTTACAACAAACTACAAGAACTTTTATATAATGTTACTTGCTGCTACGGAACCCTTCATGGGCGAGTCCGACTCGCACTTGGCCGCTTTTTTACTAAGTGCATTTGGATGTATACACGGTACATACCAAAACAACATTTTTTACAATTTTTGTCTGTCTGTCTGTTTGTTTCAGCTAATCTCTCAAATGGCTGGACTGATTTTGACGGGACTTTTACTGGCAGATAGCTGATGTTACTTTTATTTTAGAAAAAAAAATGTTTTAGAAAAAAGAAAACTTTTTAGTTAAATATCACGCGAACGAAGTCACGGGTAACAGCTAGTCTATATTAAAATAAGATTCTAACGCCCGCGCCCCCACTCAGGTCACTAACAGTTACTTAAATCGCTCCTTAGTACAGAATCGCTATACAAATTCTGTACTAAGGAGCGATTTAAGCAACCGTTAGTGACTCTGAGTTGGGGCGTAAATTTATGTACAGAAATATGATCGGTTATAAGCAATAAGACATTATTGTTAAGCAAAAAGACATTCATTATTCTCAGGGTGGTCGAGAATCGGTCCCGAGTCCAGCATTCTGGGGCATTCGGCCTTTTCGCCGGAGTTGCACCGCTGTTGTCGGGTAATTGAAATATATGAAGCAATATAGCACAATTAGCAACAAACAGATGGGTTGCAATTGCCCCTGATTTAATTATAGGTGGATTTATTAGGGTAATTTATTTTCTGAATACCGCTGACTTTGTTTTTTGACCGTTGAATGTGAGTGCGTTGTTTCATTCATTAAATGAATTCTTTAAAAACGTAATTGTTTTACGTAATTATGCATGATTATGTTTACTTGTCTGTGGAGAAAAAGCCTTACCTTGTATTGGAAAATTTATTAGTTAGAGCAAATGGCAGTTGTTTCTTAACACAATTATTATCCTAAAAATCCTAAAATTGATAATTGTGTATACAGATTTAAGGTAGAGATTTATTCTTCTAGTATAGAAGATAAGTCTAAATATGACTAACAGGCAAAAAGCTTGAAGTTTGAACGGAGGACAATGAAAAATAAGAAGCCTTATACCGCATTTTGGTAGTTGGAGCACTTTGAGCTGATATCAAAGACTAACATTTCTTGTCAATAAAATTATTTTTCACTTCGTAACTTTAAGCACAAACGATGTTTCTCAGTAATTTTTTTCTGTGACTCGTCCAACCAAAGCAGAAAATTTGCTTCTAAGTACAATTCCTGTTTGATACGTCAGCCAAAACAGAAAAATTGTTTCTGAGTAAAATTAGCGTCTGCAGTGTTGGCGCCTTCGAGGCACTTTTAAGTTTTTAAACGTTCACATCGCATGCCAAAAAGTACTGTAACCGTAAAGAGTTACTGATTCATTAAATCCTTGTTATAATAAAGAGTATAATAGAGTAATAATAGAAGGTATAGTAAGAATTTTATTTATAAAATCAATATTAAAAAATGTGGAAAAAAAACCATGACGTTTCTAGTTAGTCTGAAGTTCTCATTTCATTAAAAGCATCTAAAAAGGATTAATAATTAGGTACAAAACTACAAAGCCAAGAAAATCCGTAAGGAGCTGATAACAAATCTTAATGTCCACTGAATTAGGGTTATAATTAAATAATGTTATAGTCACAGATTATAATAGTATCTACATGTAGGTACATATTTAATATCAACTGATTGATTAACAAGAATAAATAATCCGAACAAAAACAGTTTCACTGTAAAAAAACAGGACAAGTACACTTCAAAAGATAGTTACAAAAATGATAATTAAGTTTTTACAAAAAGTTATGAAATCAAAAAACCCAAGTACATAACCGTTTTAGATTAGAAAAAAAAATTTGCTGCTAAAAGTAAAAAAAAATGGTGTACTTGGTGTGCATAATTATGATTTTCGATCTGACTTGACATTGGAAGCCTAGGCCGTCAGAACAAGGCAAGCCCAGCTGTGTCGTACTACCCAGGATCTCGGGATCTTTGACCCGACATCACAGAGCACTCCATTCCATACGTTTAATATTTAACAGCTGCAGAGCGATTATAGTAAAGCAATGACAGTAAGTTGGGCTTTTCGGCTTGTATGGCTGTACCACACGCCACTGAATTTGGAAGATATTTTTTAAAACTTTTTAACCTCCGACGAAAAAAGAGGGATGTTACAAGTTTCACGTGTCTGTGTATCGGTGTATCTGTGTGTCTGTGTATCTGTATGTTCCAAACGGATGAACCGATTTTGATCTCGTCTTTTTTGTCTGAAAGGTAACTTAATCGAGTGTTCTTATCTATGTTTGGTGTAAATAAAACTGACGGGATTTTTTAAATTTTAATTTAAGATTATTTTGAAATAAGCGCGCACTATAAAGTATTATGCACACCAAGTACACCATTTTTTTTACTTTTAGCAGCAAATTTTTTTTTCTAATCTAAAACGGTTATGTACTTGGGTTTTTTGATTTCATAACTTTTTGTAAAAACTTAATTATCATTTTTGTAACTATCTTTTGAAGTGTACTTGTCCTGTTTTTTTACAGTGAAACTGTTTTTGTTCGGATTTCATGTCTTTTTGTAAAGTACACTTTTTTTTTAATATTGCACGCCTTAAACCGCGAAGCGGTTGAAGTTGTGCTTTACTCTCGATAGGTACGTCAATATCAAGAAATTTTTTGCTCTAACTCCAACACAGCCAATATGCAGCAATATGTCTAAGAGCTACTGAACCATCTGACTAATCCGTTTCCCACAGAGCTCGAATTTTTTTTTACGATGTTTTATTATCAGTCAAATAAGAAAGTACCATTCTGGCAGGCATCTCGCGGTTGCGTCATCCCTTAATTTTTTGAAAAAAATATTCTTTTTTAACCTTCTTCCACAAGGCTATAATTTTAATAGGTTGTAATTTAGATATGCTTAAGTGTAAAAAAAATTGCCAACCCATTTTGAGGGTTGCAAGTATGTGCCAGAACAAAGCAAAGTTGTCATCGGGTGTGCAATTCATAACCTGCTCCCACATGGCTCAAATTTTCAGGGAACATTCTTTCAGTTGTTAAAAAGTATATGTAAACAGCTAGAAGATTCTAGCGGTTGCAAGTATCTGCCAGAAGAGTATACAGGGTGAATTTTTCAAGTGGGCGTGGATGGATAAATTCAAAACTATGAGGAATAGCGAAAAGTGGTCAAAGGAGTCTCGGAGCCGATTTTCACGAAAACCAAAACTGCATAATTAGATTTTTGAAAAATCAATAGCCAGGAAGCCGTTGATTTTGCCTCATGAAAATAATTATTGTTTGTAGGGTAACACTGTTTTTTTACATCAATGTGTACGATCTGAGATCCTACAATCGCCCCATACATTATAGTGACATCAAATAGAGAAAAGAGCCTGAAATTATACATACAAGGATATAACTGTATGAAAATTATTTTTTGTATGGCAATACTGACATTTATTTCCGCCAAAGTGAATCTATAAGATCCAACTCATCCAACAATAATTCCACAGTATAAGGAGATATCCAGTAACGTAACTCGGCCCTATTCTCGAAAAACTTGCCTACGGCCGCGCGGAAGTATTTCGCCGACATCGACAGTATTTTAATTTTATCAAACGACTTGAGTTTCTTTGTAGTTTTGTATTTATATTGTATTTGAGTAATACCTACAATATGGAAGTACAGTAAAGTACCATGACGGAGGTTGCCCATCCAATCCTTTCAATGTCCAACTTCTGCAAACGTTGCTTAATAAATTTTTTTATGGAATTAGGCGGCAAACGAGCTGACGATCCACCTGGTGGTAAGTGGATATCGTCGCCCATGGACACCAGCAACACCAAAGGCATCACATATGTTGCCAGCCAAGAAAGAGAGAAGAAAAAGAAAGAAAGAACTGGCTCTCAAGCCCCCAGCCGGAACACGAGTCGTTTGGCGGCTGACTCATCATGCTCAAGGGTGGTAGCTATCCAGGCGAACCCCATGGAGAAATAATAATAGTAATAATGGTATTAATTAACAATTAAATTCAATATTACCAATATAATCCCTCGAGGGGCCCTACCACCAGCGGGCCGGATTTAGTCGCCTTTTACGACACCCATCCGGCGTGGGATTGGGGTTAGTATTCTAAGCCGCCCCAATACGGCAAAAGTAATAATAATCAACCATTTGATTTTTTTTAGCCCCTTATTTATTAATCTAAGTAGGCATTTTACTCGGTGGACTTATGAAAAATAAACAATTTAGGTACTTATTGCAATACGTACTTGTAGTTGTAGGTAGGTACATAAAAATAGGGAAGAGTTAGTTATTTGTACCGAGTTACCGACCGTGGTACAAACTCCGCTCGATCGCCAATCGCCACACGGCGGCCGCAGTTTCTTCCTTTTACCAGTCTTATTCCAATGTGCGTAGTTATGACGCGCGTTCCGACCGTTTGTATGAAGAGCGAATACTGGATGTAATAATATATAAACTGTGATAGTTCTGTACATTTAAATGACATCAAAAGCAGATTAGAGCTTGAAATTATGCATAGAAAGATACATTTGTATGAAAATTATTATTTTTTGTATGGCAATACTGATTAATTAGGGGCCATTGATAGATTACGTCACACGTTAGGGGTGAGGATGAGGAAGGGGTCAATGTAGTGTGACATTGTGTGACAAGGAGTGGGAGGGGGTCCTAATTTCGTGACGTCACATTTCAAAATCGAATAATTGGTATGTACTATAGGTAAAGATTAAATAAATAATAGTTAAAAAAACTAAAAAACACGCTTTTATAGAAAATCCAACTAAAAAAAAAGCGTGGAGTGCTTTTAAAGATATTATCCCTTCTACTCATTGACACCATGCACCCCACGCTTTTATTACAATTGCACGATTCTTAATTTTTTATTTTCTAATTTTTTTAGTAAATTTTCTATAAAAGCGTGTTTTTTTAGTTTTTTTTAACTATTATTTATTTTTTAATTTTTAGTTTAAGTTTTTGAAATGAAATTTAGGTTTTCTTTCTTTCTTTCTTTTTTTCTTTAAATATTGAATTGTCATCGATCCTCGATAAGTACCTATACGAAGTTTGAAAGAAATCAGACCGTTTAAAGCTAATATAAAGCGTGTAATTAGGTTTCTTTCTTTCTTTCTTTTCTTTATATATTGAATTGTCATTGGTCCTTAATAGGTATGCCAAATTTCGAGTTAATCCGACATTTCGAAGGGGGTCAAAATCATGTTTAAAGATTCCGTTACATACATACTGACATACGTCTGAAGCTAATAAAAGCGTATTAAAAACAATCAATGGAAATAAATTTTTTTCGGAACTACTGTTTTCAGATAGATATCTTAATATAAATTATAGATATCTGATATCATGAATCTATGAATTAAATTAACTATCATAAAATTAAATATCTGCATGTAACCACGTCAGGATTATAACATCATATGCACGAACAAGGATATTCATACATATATATGGCAGAGGGGATATTCTACGGTGTTGGTTATTCAATAATAATCCTTTTACTTTGCTCCATGATATATTTCCAGTTCTCCTAACGTTCACATCAATAACAATCTGTACTACTCCGTGATCAGTCATCGAAACCCATAGAATGTCCCACATGTATTGTTATAATATTGACACATTCCATAATCATCAAAGATATTTTACCATTGATATGATAAGTCAATTTATTACGAGGTTCACCCCCGTATTCAAGAACAATACTTGTTTAAGTAAAGAAGCAATACTATGCGAAGTAAGGCATTTCTCAGTGCGTTCGTCATGGCAACCCTTCTGTTTCACAGTCGACCCTTAAGTATCACTTGGCTGTGCGGACGCACAGGCTGTATACAGGCCTCTTATTGGTCCATTTGATGCGGCTAACTTCACTCTAGTCATTTGACACAAGCAAAAGACAAAGATAACAATACAAACAATCGATCCTTTCTTTCTATTTTGATAGAAGTCAAACCAACACTATGCGTTCGGTAAAGTAGCTCGGCAGCTACTTTATCGATTTTGACAAACGTACAGCGAAGGACTTCAATCAAGTATTGTTTACGAAATGGTTTTAATGCCACTATGCACTCGCAAACACTGTGAGACCTCACAGTGTTGTTCTTGAATACGGGGGTATGTCAATCTATCAAAATAGACAGAAAGGATCGATTGTTTGTATTGTTATCTTTGTCTTTTGCCTGTGTCAAATGACTAGAGTGAAGTTTGCCGCATCAAATGGACCAATAAGAGGGCTGTATACAGCTCTGTGCGTCCGCACAGCCAAGTGATACTCAAGGGTAGACTGTGAAACAGAAGGGTTGCCATGACGAACGCACTGAGAAATGCCTTACTTCGCATAGTATTGCTTCTTTACTTAAACAAGTATTGTTCTTGAATACGGGGGTTAATCTGTAATGAGGCAGTTGCATGTCTGTTTCTATCTGTGTCTATGACCATAGTCCTCCCCCGCTCTGCCGCGTTCGTTTCGTCTCGGCCGCTTCGCTTATACCAACGTGCGTTTCTAGTAGAACATATAATTCACTGTTTAAAACCCTTTATCGGTGACAATACCAATACATAGTTATGGTATTACGAAAACGCGTACCGGCCCATGTCTACCTCATAGTGATGTTCTTGTATACGGGGGTCAGTTTTCGATCCGCGACATTTCATAGTTGTCAAAGCATAACATAGAGTAGTCAGGCAGAAGGAACACTGAATGAAACAAATAGTACCCATTAGGCATAATATTATTATTGTCATTTAACATTTTGAAATTATATTACAAAACAAAAAACTTAAAGTAAGTAAAAAAAATACAAACGAAATTGTGTTTGATTCTCATAAGAAGAAAATAATAAAAAAGGGCTACTGTACGCACTGAAAAGTTGATCTAAAAGTTAAATTAAATTTTGGCTCCTTTTCCCCAACCCTCGTGTAATAAGGAAGTAAAAAGATTTAATTTGATTCAATTTGCGAAATGTCATAAATTGACTATTATGCCTACGATTTCACTTCTGCCTTAATAGTCTTAATAGTCTATGACGAATGGCATGTGCCATATTATTTTTTTTATTTTAATCAATTTTAAAAGAAATATTCTTTAATAAAGGTGTACCAGAAACTCTTGGCATTCTTGACAAGCAGAAAAATATGTTTTTATATGACAATGAAATTTTTTAAAACTATAATACCCCATTTACACGCGCGCGCGAGCCACGAGACAATCTGCGAGACGCGCGCATACGCGCGCGTGTGAACATGGCGCTCGCAGACCAGACCGCGGCAAGTCTTGTGGCTCGCGGGCTCGCGTCGGGAGCGGTTTTGTAGGCGCGCGCCAAAGGGGCTCGCGCGGTGTTCACGCGCGTAGGGGGCGTGGCTTACGGACGCGCTACGAGACGGTCCGAATTATTTCTTTTTCTAATATTATGATTATTTTCGATTGAATACCGACAATACCTTTACGATCAGTAACCAAAAATATTATTTTCAATGTTTATTGAAAAATATATGAGAAAAAGGTGTATTTAAAAGACAATCTACAATATTAATATTATCCATCTCGTAGGATTGACTCGTTTTGATACTTATTTTTCTTGATTATATTTTCTTAGTAATTAATCTAATTATGATTTCTTTATATGTAAATAGATTTGCAAATGATATTAAAATAAATGAAATTAAGAATACAAATATTGTTACAAATTCGAGCTTGCAAACATGTTGTGAAATCAATGATGTTGTATGTATAGGGAGGTAGATATGCCGAGAGGGCGTTGAAATTAAGTCAGTCGAATCCAGTCAAGTGTAGGGATTTCATTGTAGACAGTTGATAGCTGCCTTTGAGTGAGGCTGTCTATAGTTGTCATAAAAATGCCGAGTTGTGTTTTGAGATTTTGCAAAAATCATTTCTCCAAATTGAATAATAATAATAGAGTTACATACCATAGGTAAATACATAAAACGTTATGTTAAATTTTGTTAATAATATAGAATATTTCTTTTAAAATTGATTAAAATAAATATTTTAATATGGCACATGCTATTCGTCATAGACTAATATGGCAGAAGTGAAATTAGGTAGTGAACATATTTCGTAAATTGAACCAAATGAAATCTTTATATAATGATTGTTTTAGACTGAATTTAGAATGATTGTTTTAGATTGTTTGTAAAATAAAAACGTTAAATATCCTTTTATCTTTCATTATTTTAAATTTTCCTAGATAAGTTATTGGGTAAGCATAGTTCAAAAATTTCACAGTGAAGCCAACTGGATGCCTACGCTATAAGAGTTATTTTATCAGTAATAAGTGTACACAATATTCTTTTCCTGCAATTTAATCTTTTTTAAATCTTCTAAAGCATGTTGGTTAAATAAATAGAACTATTTTCATGCCACTTCCTTATTACACGAGGGTTGGAGATAGGATTCAAAATAAAAATAAATCTAACACATGTATTTTTTCAATTCAATTTTTATATTATTTTAAAATAAACCTTACACTGTTGTAAACACACTGTGACCTAAACGCGCACTAAGGTCACGCTTTTCAGCGCGTACAGTATCCATTTGTTTGACGTTCGGAAGCCTGTTGGTGAATCAAAAACCGTTAAATTCTCCCCCCTAAAAGTGCAACTAATGTAACTTTGTATTTTTTTCGAAAGTTTATCCCGAATAAATCGTAAAATGTACTGAATGTTCTAAACAAAGCCCAAATCGCGATTTTTTTATTCTTATAAAAGTGTCTTTTATGGGCCAAATTTGTGTAATCCACACTAAAATAAAGGCGCCAGAGATATCGTAATCGCGCCATTTTTAATTATTATATAATTACATACTTTAAGTTATTTGTTTTTGCAATATAATTTCAAAATGTTAAATCACAATAATAATATTATGCCTAATCGGTACTATTTCTTTTATTCCCTTCTGCCTGACTATTCTATGTTATGCTTTGACAATTATGACATGTCATCGCGGATCGAAAACTAAACCTCGAAATGTATGGACATAACATATCTATGGTAAAATATCTTTGTGTGAAATAATATGACATGAAAAGTTACGTCATCATGCAAAGTCACGTAACTGAAATGTTAGAGAAGCAACTCATTATTATTATCTATTTATTCTCTTCATCGAATGAATTAAAAATACCTATACAGATAGAAATTTTTAATTTGTAGTTGAATAAAATAAATTACCTAGTCACTCTTATAATTAATTATAATATAAAAATATGTGCATAATATAACATTTTTCTTAATATATTTTCATCTGAAGTTAATAAACCAGACATATAATGTGAATTATTTAACTAACACTATGATAAAAATATCAACGATCAACAAGTTTTATTCCAATTTCCCCAACGCTTGAGTGTTGCGTCTCCAATTTTAATTACCCCATTTTGCCATCAGATCCTGGTACACCTATAGTAACAAAATTTAACATAACGTTTTATGTACTTACCAATGGTATGTAACTCCATCATTCTTATTCAATTTGGAGAAATGACTTTTGCAAAATCTCAAAACACAACTGGGCATTTTTGTGACAACTATAGACAGCCTCACTCAAAAGCAGCTATCAACTGTCTAAATTGAAATCGCTACACTTGACTACATTCGACTGACTTAATTTCAGCGCCCTTATGGCATATCTTCCTCTTTTTTAATACATATAATATCATTGTTCTAAATATTTAGTTTTTCTTCATGACTTCTTGTATGACAGCTTCTGCATCGGCCAATCATTGTAAAACCAAAGAGGCCGCTCGATGTCATATATATATTTTATGTAGCTTGGTCTGCAATCCTCTACAGTTCTGGTAGTAAATAGACAATCTATCCATAATGTAACCCATCAAATCTATGTAATATATATACATATTACCAAATTATTAGTATAATACAACAAATGCTTTGCGCAGGTTTTATTTGCCTGTATATAGACGTCACCAATGTTTTGCTTCAAGCAGTTTGAAATAGCAGCCAGACTAAATATTATATCTTTAAAGCCACTGAAATAGATGCCACTAATATTGCATGGACATAGCATATGTAAAGTAGATTACTTATTGAATATTTATAATTTTTAGCATTAGTTACAATCACAAAGTAAACATGTTTAAAACGGTTAAGGCTTATTCTAATATACATATCCCCATCAAAAAAGTAACAATAATAATAAGGATTAAGGAAATATCAATATATTACCTACTAACAATACAAGCATGAGCACAATACTATACAATAGTATCAAATTGATTATACTTAATAAAAATTATGTTCCATAATCCTCTTATGATTACATAGTAATATGAGCCATGGTTGTCATTGTTAAGTAATATGTGACAAATATATTTTTTAACTAAAGTATGTTCAGAGAATTAACATAATTATATATGTATATTACAATATAGCAATAGTGATATTACAATGAGATTATTAGTGACACCATTTTGTTTTATGCAAGAATTTTAACAAATTAATGTAAGGTAATATATAATCTTTAACATAATCATAACACACTATAAGGAGCACAAACAATCACATATTATCCTGTGCTATCAGTATAGTTTTAAACAAAACTTGTAATACTTTAATGTTAATTGACTTTAGGCTACTCAGTGCCGGGCAGCATCAGGGCTACTCATCATACTTATTAATACATGTTACATAATAATAATATCTTAATATCGAACCGGTTTATTTGAAAGTTATGGCACATGTAAAGAATGTTAAAACTGAATTAATTTCTAGTTTTAAATACACATAGCTATTTCTCACCTTAGATATACAACATCATTTAATTTTTACCCTCTCGTCTGCAAAACAAATAATGAAGCTTGACCCAGCAATACTTTTAGTCATAAGCTTTGACCTTAGCTCAACACTCCCGAAACATTATCGCACGCAGTCAATGAGGTAATGAAGTTATCACGTAGTATTCTTGAAACAAAGGTGACAATAATATTTTGCAGTCGACTGTCCTTCTGGCTTGCATGCGGTACTCGGTGAGGTGAGCAGCAAATAGCAATGATATCGTTAGTCTGTAGATTTACGTTAATCAATGAGGTATTCTCAGTTCTTCTTTTGGGTGAGTTTACAATCTCCAAATTATTTAGCCTTGCGTATTGTTCCATGGCTGCAAATTTGTGTTCAAGAACTACTATACTACGCGCTCAGATGGTTCAATTCAATGTTAATTAAATTATGAATTTTCTCCTCTTTGTCAATGCGGGAATCCATGAAATTTTGACGTTGTTCCGAAGTGGCGTTCCTCAGCAGATTGTACCGCCAAACGCCGACAGCGGACAGTCTACCGCTGACTTTTATCAAAGTGTTTTTACGGTCGCGGTGGTGTTAATTGTTATCCTCGCTTCGATCACATAATATTAGTGATTTATTAGTGATCGAAGTATCCTCGGCTATTAATTATAATTTATTATAACTTTGGAAGTTAGAAATACTTAGTGTTATCTTATAAGTACTATTATTTCTTCTGTGATATTACTTATAGTAACTTAGAATCACAATTCACAACAATTAAAACATTTCAATTTTTATTTTAAACTCTTAATTGACATAATTCAATTAATCAATGCTACCAACACAGAGTGACAGAGTACCACACCACAGAGTAGTAGAGTACTTAATTTACAATTTACAGCCATGGATATATTACTCTAACTGGATACATAACTTCGTAGTGGTACCTGACGATCGAAGACGTCATATTAAGAAGGACCATTTTTGTATTGTGTCCATGTTATCTATAGTCCCAAGATATATTATATTATTATACCATTAGAATGCGATTTTTTTATAATGGTTTAATAACATCTAAGATGATATTACAATATAAATGTACCGTAATGGTGTGCCTTAATTTTCAATTTACTCTTAATGCAATAATATAAAGTCGGTAATTTTAAAGAAATTTTAATAAAATATATTACTTCAATATTATCATGATTACTACCAGAAAAATTACATATAGAAAACATTTTGGAGAACCATATCAAAATAGGATAAAATTTTTCTAAGTGTGGACACCCTACAATTTAAGAAGTAAAACCTCAATCCGGCCTGGTATTGGTCGAATGGTCCTTCCGATATGACATCATCGATCGTCAGGTACCTGTACAAAGTCTCTGATCCAGATAGAGTAACATATCTATGGTTGAAACGCACTTCCCTGAAGTTACACAAATATTTCAAGATCAAGATTTGCCAAATCGGTCCAGCCAATCTCAAGTTTAAGTGACACAAACAAAAAGCAATTTATTTTTATATGTATATACTAGCTGCCCGGGCAGACTTCGTTCTTTAAAAGTTTTTTTTTGAGATGTTATCTATTCTATCTTTCAAGTTAGATCAAACTGAACACGGTGTGCAAATTTGATTAAAATTGGTTAATTAGTTTAGGAGTCCATCGCGGACAAACAACGTGACACGTAATTTATATATATTAAGATTAAGATAAATACATATGTCACAGTATTAGTTACAAACTCCTCCGAAAGGGCTTGACCGATTGTTATGAAATTTTGTGTATATATTCAGTAGGTCTGAGAATAGGACGCAAACTACCCCTAAGTGATAAGTATGGTCCACGCCAATTTTTTTTATTTTTTGGACAAAAAAATTTATTTGAATTTTCTTAGGATTTGGCATAAAAAAATACACGCAATTTTAATTTTTAACCCTTCTACCAACAACCCCTATTTTTTAATATCGACTCTCGGCGATCGATAATTAAATTAATAATTTACCAAACCTATAAAAACAAAAGTACTGTGACAAGTTTATTTGGACAATCACCCCTTGAGGGTGAAAATAAGGGATGTAATTTAAAGTTATAAATGTGAAAAATTTCATAATTTTTAACCCAAGGGTTGTGATTAGGGTTGAGTTTGAGTGTTGCGTCTCCAATTTTAATTACCCCATTTTGCCATCAGATCCTGGTACACCTATAGTAACAAAATTTAACATAACGTTTTATGTACTTACCAATGGTATGTAACTCCATCATTCTTATTCAATTTGGAGAAATGACTTTTGCAAAATCTCAAAACACAACTGGGCATTTTTGTGACAACTATAGACAGCCTCACTCAAAAGCAGCTATCAACTGTCTAAATTGAAATCGCTACACTTGACTACATTCGACTGACTTAATTTCAGCGCCCTTATGGCATATCTTCCTCTTTTTTAATACATATAATATCATTGTTCTAAATATTTAGTTTTTCTTCATGACTTCTTGTATGACAGCTTCTGCATCGGCCAATCATTGTAAAACCAAAGAGGCCGCTCGATGTCATATATATATTTTATGTAGCTTGGTCTGCAATCCTCTACAGTTCTGGTAGTAAATAGACAATCTATCCATAATGTAACCCATCAAATCTATGTAATATATATACATATTACCAAATTATTAGTATAATACAACAAATGCTTTGCGCAGGTTTTATTTGCCTGTATATAGACGTCACCAATGTTTTGCTTCAAGCAGTTTGAAATAGCAGCCAGACTAAATATTATATCTTTAAAGCCACTGAAATAGATGCCACTAATATTGCATGGACATAGCATATGTAAAGTAGATTACTTATTGAATATTTATAATTTTTAGCATTAGTTACAATCACAAAGTAAACATGTTTAAAACGGTTAAGGCTTATTCTAATATACATATCCCCATCAAAAAAGTAACAATAATAATAAGGATTAAGGAAATATCAATATATTACCTACTAACAATACAAGCATGAGCACAATACTATACAATAGTATCAAATTGATTATACTTAATAAAAATTATGTTCCATAATCCTCTTATGATTACATAGTAATATGAGCCATGGTTGTCATTGTTAAGTAATATGTGACAAATATATTTTTTAACTAAAGTATGTTCAGAGAATTAACATAATTATATATGTATATTACAATATAGCAATAGTGATATTACAATGAGATTATTAGTGACACCATTTTGTTTTATGCAAGAATTTTAACAAATTAATGTAAGGTAATATATAATCTTTAACATAATCATAACACACTATAAGGAGCACAAACAATCACATATTATCCTGTGCTATCAGTATAGTTTTAAACAAAACTTGTAATACTTTAATGTTAATTGACTTTAGGCTACTCAGTGCCGGGCAGCATCAGGGCTACTCATCATACTTATTAATACATGTTACATAATAATAATATCTTAATATCGAACCGGTTTATTTGAAAGTTATGGCACATGTAAAGAATGTTAAAACTGAATTAATTTCTAGTTTTAAATACACATAGCTATTTCTCACCTTAGATATACAACATCATTTAATTTTTACCCTCTCGTCTGCAAAACAAATAATGAAGCTTGACCCAGCAATACTTTTAGTCATAAGCTTTGACCTTAGCTCAACACTCCCGAAACATTATCGCACGCAGTCAATGAGGTAATGAAGTTATCACGTAGTATTCTTGAAACAAAGGTGACAATAATATTTTGCAGTCGACTGTCCTTCTGGCTTGCATGCGGTACTCGGTGAGGTGAGCAGCAAATAGCAATGATATCGTTAGTCTGTAGATTTACGTTAATCAATGAGGTATTCTCAGTTCTTCTTTTGGGTGAGTTTACAATCTCCAAATTATTTAGCCTTGCGTATTGTTCCATGGCTGCAAATTTGTGTTCAAGAACTACTATACTACGCGCTCAGATGGTTCAATTCAATGTTAATTAAATTATGAATTTTCTCCTCTTTGTCAATGCGGGAATCCATGAAATTTTGACGTTGTTCCGAAGTGGCGTTCCTCAGCAGATTGTACCGCCAAACGCCGACAGCGGACAGTCTACCGCTGACTTTTATCAAAGTGTTTTTACGGTCGCGGTGGTGTTAATTGTTATCCTCGCTTCGATCACATAATATTAGTGATTTATTAGTGATCGAAGTATCCTCGGCTATTAATTATAATTTATTATAACTTTGGAAGTTAGAAATACTTAGTGTTATCTTATAAGTACTATTATTTCTTCTGTGATATTACTTATAGTAACTTAGAATCACAATTCACAACAATTAAAACATTTCAATTTTTATTTTAAACTCTTAATTGACATAATTCAATTAATCAATGCTACCAACACAGAGTGACAGAGTACCACACCACAGAGTAGTAGAGTACTTAATTTACAATTTACAGCCATGGATATATTACTCTAACTGGATACATAACTTCGTAGTGGTACCTGACGATCGAAGACGTCATATTAAGAAGGACCATTTTTGTATTGTGTCCATGTTATCTATAGTCCCAAGATATATTATATTATTATACCATTAGAATGCGATTTTTTTATAATGGTTTAATAACATCTAAGATGATATTACAATATAAATGTACCGTAATGGTGTGCCTTAATTTTCAATTTACTCTTAATGCAATAATATAAAGTCGGTAATTTTAAAGAAATTTTAATAAAATATATTACTTCAATATTATCATGATTACTACCAGAAAAATTACATATAGAAAACATTTTGGAGAACCATATCAAAATAGGATAAAATTTTTCTAAGTGTGGACACCCTACAATTTAAGAAGTAAAACCTCAATCCGGCCTGGTATTGGTCGAATGGTCCTTCCGATATGACATCATCGATCGTCAGGTACCTGTACAAAGTCTCTGATCCAGATAGAGTAACATATCTATGGTTGAAACGCACTTCCCTGAAGTTACACAAATATTTCAAGATCAAGATTTGCCAAATCGGTCCAGCCAATCTCAAGTTTAAGTGACACAAACAAAAAGCAATTTATTTTTATATGTATATACTAGCTGCCCGGGCAGACTTCGTTCTTTAAAAGTTTTTTTTTGAGATGTTATCTATTCTATCTTTCAAGTTAGATCAAACTGAACACGGTGTGCAAATTTGATTAAAATTGGTTAATTAGTTTAGGAGTCCATCGCGGACAAACAACGTGACACGTAATTTATATATATTAAGATTAAGATAAATACATATGTCACAGTATTAGTTACAAACTCCTCCGAAAGGGCTTGACCGATTGTTATGAAATTTTGTGTATATATTCAGTAGGTCTGAGAATAGGACGCAAACTACCCCTAAGTGATAAGTATGGTCCACGCCAATTTTTTTTATTTTTTGGACAAAAAAATTTATTTGAATTTTCTTAGGATTTGGCATAAAAAAATACACGCAATTTTAATTTTTAACCCTTCTACCAACAACCCCTATTTTTTAATATCGACTCTCGGCGATCGATAATTAAATTAATAATTTACCAAACCTATAAAAACAAAAGTACTGTGACAAGTTTATTTGGACAATCACCCCTTGAGGGTGAAAATAAGGGATGTAATTTAAAGTTATAAATGTGAAAAATTTCATAATTTTTAACCCAAGGGTTGTGATTAGGGTGTCCCTGTATCTAGATATAATTTAAGAGGCAGTTCAACGTTTGCCCGGTCAGCTAGTATTTTTAATAATTTCTTCAAAATTATCTTTGTCATGAAAACTGATGTTTTATATTATAATGATCATTTTTGTGTAAGGTAATAATAAAATGAAACAATATTATTTATTAAGGTACCTACATCTATTTTTTTAAGTGCACTGCAATTATAAAAATATTTGAACACCATCGAATAATATATCCTGGGACTCTAAATAACATGAACACAATAGAAAAATGGTCAATTGTGTCGTCATCCATCTTCAGGTATCTTCGAAGATTGTGATCCAGTTAGACTATTATATCCTTGAAGCAAGCACTCAATGTATAGTCTGTATACGCTATCTACTTACTAAGCATGTGTCTGTGGTCACAGCCATTAATATCGAAATATATAATACGCCAATGCCATGTACAAAGAAAAAAAAAGAAAATTCAATACCAACCTTCTAGTAAAAATTCATCCGAAATTAGCGATTTAGGCTGTTCAGATTCCAAAAAGGGACCGGGCCAAATTTTTTATTGTTGTAAAGTATTAAATAATTGAAAGATCGAAATAATTTTTAGTGTTTTATGCACACAATTAATAATCATTTTCATGTGTGAAAGTACAAAGCGTTGACGTTTCGCTAATAATTAAAAATATGGAGTTAAAAATTTCGTGACGGCTTGTTTCGTGACGTCACACTAGGTTTCGAGAAAAGAGACTATAGCGTCAAGTGACATTTTTGAGAGGGTGTATGTATGTGTGTGTGTACTTGTCCTAGACACTACTGTGTCTCCTGATTTATCAACCGTATAAAAATCTTGTGTGGTCTTTAACATAAACAACGCTAAAGACTAAAATACATGTTAATTGCGATTAGATAAAGTTGCATATCATTTATTTTGTGTCCAAATATTACAATGAATTTTTATGCAAAACAAGTTTCACATGATTAAACATACATTTTCTATTGAGAAAACATACATTTTCTGTTGAGAAAATTTATGTTTATGTGTAAATGTATCTTTATAAAAAATATATATCTTTTTGTTTTTGCAGGTCTCTATTACATGTTAATGTGAGATACTGTGTTATACTGGAAGGGGGCGTCCATTAATTATGTGAGATATTTTTGGGGGGGAGGGGGTAGAGCAAAATCTCACCTAATCTTACCTTGGGGAGAGGTATGGGTATCGACAAATCTCACGTAATTTTTTTTCGCAAGAAACAATAAAATTGAGTGAAAATGCTGTTAAACTAAGTGGTTCTACTGATAGGACCTTGCGCATTTAAAACAAAATGCACAAAATAAAAACATAATAAAAAACACATTCTGATTTTTTTCATCCAGTCTGTCAAATGTAGACGCCAGAAGAATATATTTTGAAAAATTACGTGAGATTAGAGGGATGGGGGAGGGGTTGAAAATCTCACGACATCTCACCAGGAACATAAGATAAGATAAGAAGGCACATAAGATGGTCAAAAGTTGGTTCAAACAATATTTAGTTGACGTAAGATCTGAAAATATAGATTGCATTACGAATGCAATACCTTAATGTTTGATCGAAAGAGTATAACATTCCTACTGAATAACCCAGTAACACACAATGATATTAGTGACACAAGTAAATATGACGCGTCGATTAGTTATTACTCGAGGACATGAGAGTAATGAATGATTGTTTATAATATTGTAGAATAGATAACGAGATGCGTACGTGATTTGTGAGACATAGCGTCTTCGGGTTCAACGAAGGTTTTTGACAGTTAAATATCAATATGAATGGCGTGACGTGATGGTTACCATGCCGGACCACCGTTCGAAGAGTCCGATTGCCAACGATACCAATTGGGTACGATTCCCAACGAGACAAAAATTTTCATAAGTATGAATATCTGTACTCGGTATGTGTGTGTATGTTGCCTTTGTGTATTGTCCATGGCATCCACGACACAGATATAAGTAGTAGTGTGTGTGGGGTATGAGTGTGTAGCGTTTAAAACAAATTATGAATCATAATAATCGATACTTATCCCGAAATGAGATCACTGCAAATATCTTGTGGCAGAAAACATTTTTATCGCCGCGTATGTTCGACTGGGTAAAGCAACTCGACAATTTCTTCTTCTGTACCTTGAAGAGTTTGCCCTTCAAGCCGTCATGCGTCAGGACTAGTTGCTATCATTTTTTATCAATCGTTAATTAAAACATTTTTGCGGTATAAAAACTTTCAACACTAGGGTGGTCACGGTCACACTGGTCACTAACCTCGCCAATTCGCAATTATAGCGTGTTAATAGTTTGCCTTAGGCCTTATCAATAACTAGTCCGTGGTCTACTATAACCTGACTCCTCTTTACCACTGAGCACTCTGGGCAAGTGCCCAGGGCCCCGTGATCGATAGAGGCCCCCTAGTGCCTGCCAGATCACTAAACGATAATCGATATTTATTACCGAAAAACTTCTTTCATTCGAATAAATCGAACCTTAAGTCAGTAATGACTACAATTCCAGTTTGCTTATTAGCTTTTGCATAAATCTAGAGGCTTGCATTTCTACTTTCTTTGCTTATTCTAACAAAATATTGTTCTGTCAAAGTCACAGGGGCCCCAATATCCTAATATGCTCAGGGCCTCCAATAGGTTAAAGACGGCCTTGACTACAACTGTTAATTACTTGCAATTGCAAACCAATGATGTCTCTTCAATGTCAGACAATAAAACAAATATTTACCCGAATTATTAATCATTACTTGTACTTAATTATCATTTTGTAACAAGAAAACGAGATTGTTCTTCAATGCGGTTATCTGGTCTGGAGACAACGAAATAACACATGCGAGGAACGTTCATTTGTTATCACTTACGAGGTCCCGCGTCTAATACATCTTCCTTGTAGAGGTAATTTGCGTGCCCTCTTGCAGCGTTATTGATGTTGCTTAAAGCACGTTAGAAACACGAATTTCTACGAACATTAAAATTGTTAGTCGCACAATTTGTGAACAATTCTTAATTTATGAACACTTCTTTTTTATTCATTTGTTATGAGTTAAAATTTGCTCTTCTCCTATACATTGCTTAACCATTACCAGATAAATATCCAAACTATTCTTACTTACTTCTTGTTCTATTACTGTATTTTGTGTAGAGTATTTGAATTAATTTGGATTTACTTCCGAATTTTTCTGTAACGTTTTCAATAAAGTTACCTATATAAATGAGTGTTCTCCCAGTTATCAAAATTCCACCAACCGATACAGGTACTTACTACATATTAACCACTTATTGTGATATAATGTATAATAGGAGAACCCTAATACCCAATGTATATTTTATGAAAATAGCCGGCAAACGAGCCACACGATCGACCTGATGGTAAGTGGCTATCATCGCCCATGAACATCAACAACACCAAAGGCATCACTGATGCGTTGCCGGCCAAGAAAGAGAGAAGAAAAAGAATAAAAGAGCTGGCTCTCAAGCCCACAGCCGGAACACGACGAGTCGTTTGGCGGCTGACTCATGCTAATGGGTGGTAGCTATCCAGGCGAAACCCATGGAGAAACAATTAATGTTTGCAGATTCGAGTTACATTACAATCAATATCGGGGATCGAATCATATTCACCGTTTGTTTACCAAGTTCAAGATTGTTGCCCTCACTAACAACGGTATCATTGAATAGACGAATTGACGAAACAATTAGCGGTGTTGTTGTTTATATGCGCTTATTCATGCTTGTTTGCCTCGGACCCTCCAAAAATGGCCTGAACAATCAACGGACGAGGTTTGAATTCAAACACTTTTGTTACATATTTACAATGTACTCACAGCGTTAAATTAATTTTATCACACGGAATATATTATAACGCATAGAAAAAAGTCTGTAGGTACTTTAACCTCAAGTAATTTACTATTATCTTGAATATTTCATAAATTTTTTTTAGTTTTTTTTATGTACCTACCTAATATTACTTTAATTGAAGTTCTGTTATTATTATCTAAAAACCTTCGTAAGATTAGCAATACTTTAATATTTTTTTACAGAAACTGGATTCTACGACCTAAATATGCAATAAGTATTATTAATAATATTATGCAGAAAACAAATTTGCAATAGATGGAAAGATACATAAAATAGAGATTCTGGATGGTAGAAACTAATCGAAGAATGTTTTATCTATTTTATATACAAATAAATAAAATAGGAGTGTCTGTTTGTAATATTAAAATAACCGCTTTTTACTAAGTGCATTTGGATGTATACACTGTACATATACCAAAACAGCATTTTTTACAATTTTTGTCTGTCTGTCGGTTTGATCCGGCTAATCTCTGAAATGGCTGGACCGATTTTGACAGTACTTTCACTAGCAGATAGCTGATGTAACAAGGAGTAATTTAGGCTACTTTATTTTAGAAAAAAGCGGCCAAGTGCGAGTCGGACTCGCTCATGAAGGGTTCCGTAGCAGCAAGTAACATAATATAAAAGTTCTTGTAGTTCGTTGTAACTTTGATCAATGTTTTTTGCGGTTTACGATTTATGACGTATTAAAAAAAAACTACTTACTAAATATCATTCAAACCAATTTTCGTTGGAAGTTTTCATGGTAATGTACATCATATATTTTTTTTAGTTTTATCATTCTCTTATTTTAGAAGTTACAGGGAGGGGGACACACATTTTACCACTTTGGAAGTGTCTCTCGCGCAAACTATTCAGTTTAGAAAAAAATGATATTAGAAACCTCAATATCATTTTTGAAGACCTATCCATAGATATCCCACACGTATGGGTTTGATGAAAAAAACATTTTTGAGTTTCAGTTCTAAGTATGGGGAACCCCCAAAATTTAGTGTTTTTTTTCTATTTTTGTGTGAAAATCTTGATGCGGTTCACAGAATACATCTACTCACCAAGTTTCAACAGTATAGCTCTTATAGTTTCGGAAAAAAGTGGCTGTGACATACGGACGGACAGACAGACAGACAGACAGACAGACAGACAGACAGACATGACGAATCTATAAGGGTTCCGTTTTTTGCCATTCGGCTACGGAACCCTAAAAATAAAAGTTTTTTCGGGCCAGCTAGTTTTTAATAAGTTAGAACGGTTTGGTGGGGGTGCGATTAGTAAACCTATAATAATTTGAAAGTTGCTACTTTTATTTTAGAAAAAAAAAATTGTTAGGCGACACGAAGTTCACCGGGTCATCTAGTCCTTAAACAATAATAAACGACAAGTTTCTATACGACAGCTTTCTATAATCTATCGGTTGGTGTATCATATTTTAACTGAAATTGAATTTTGACGTTTCAATAAATGGGGATCCTTATCTGGAATCAAAGATAGATAATTAATTATAAAACGACCGTTAAATAGATTTATTTAAGTTAAACATAGAATTAATAGAATACAGGTTTATGACTTAGGTATTCAGCACAACTCAGCGCAAATTAATTAATGGTTACACAAATGAATTTATTTAATAATTAGGTACGTCAAATTTTAATTGGAGCTAACGAAATGACCGAAGCATAAATTCTGCTGATAAAATAAATTGGTTAAGGATTCAAATTAGGTTATGCATATTTAATTTCTACTCTACGTTGTATTTCGAATAATAAACCTACTGTTTTAGTAGTTTTACTGATTTTCCGAAAGTTTTGAATTGAAAATCTATCAGCCATTTTTTTAAATTCCACGAACCTTTATTAGAATATAGTCAGAATTTTATAGAATATTGTCACCAGATTTAGTAACTACAATATATTATTATGTACTAGTGTAAGTCGAAATAAATGCTTTGTTAAATATTATACATAATATTTATATATGAAAATTGTTTATCCCAAAGAAACATAATATTTGAAACCATAGATATAATTATGGTTGTAACATTAACCATTGAAATAGAAAGTACAAATTGAATTCTTATTCCAAATTATAATACACATATAATAAAAGATTTTCTTATAACCTCAGTGCGTTAAAACATCTTTGATGGATCCTCCATCTGATTCAATAACGATAACCACAAATGGATTTCATATTAATTTTCACGAATTCCAATCAGCACTTCGTCGAAGAACCTTTTGTTACTTATAAAATATTAGAATATAGTTTTATTTACTATGAAAACACATGCTGCCAATTCTGCGAGGAGTCTTGAGCCTTGCTGTGAGATTATTGAAATAACATCTAATTCTGGTTTACAATTCAAATTTATTTTGCATCGTCGCGTCGTAGGGGCTTGTACCTGCCTGGCTATAGTAGCTACATACCATCCACCATCTTCTGAAATCGGCTGTGAAATATTTCGGCCAGGGTCGGAGAGCCAGGAATGTTGCTGATCTCCGCTGATTCTTTACTTTATATTAAATCCTAATTCATTATTCTAATCTAACATCTAAATGAAAATAGACCTTTGATTCTATCATCTGATAGAGACGCCGAGATAAACAATTTTTATAACTAAAAACTGACGTTTTGCTTGTTAATATGTAGTAGATGTATGATTATATTTTATTCCAAGGATTTTATTGATTCAAAACTTTCAATCTTGCTTTAATAAATTTCGGCTTAGAATTTTAGACATGGCGACGATGATGTTGAAGAACGTGGCAATTGGAACTCCATAGAACTGTAAAATCCAAAATGAAAAACATTCTGTATAATTCAGATTGAGAAACTCTTCGATCACTAATAAACTTTACAACCCAAAGCAAAAACTAGACTCTGTAGCAGTACATAATGAGGTCTTCCTGAAGAAGTAATGAACAAAGAGATAATTATTTAGCTGAAAGTTCCAGGATCGTACAGTTTTGCAAATTTAAAGTAATTTAATTATTTACGTAGGTAAGATGTAACTGTAGGATGAGTCGACCCGTTGAGACCTCACTCACGGACCATTGTGGGGATGGTTCATTGCTTCGCAGTTTACGCCGTAGACTTGTACTGGAGTTATTAACAAAATAATTTTTTGTTTGTTTGTTTTGTTATGAATACTTTTATAGATAATTAACATTTACTAGAAATACATACATCAGTAAATAAATTTAGTTTATTCATTTTATGAGTATCTTAACTGACATTATACAAAACTAATACTTACCTATATTAAATCCTAATTTATTCAAATTTCTTACTTCGCAAATAAGTTTAAAATGACAAAACATGATAGGTACTATCTTACCTTCTTACAAAAGAAACAAGTTTATGTATAGAAATAACAAACTGCAAGTGATTATTGAAAAGCTAGAAAAAACGAAACTATCAAAGCCATAATAATTACGAAAGGTGGTTGTGAAGCTCACTAGTAAGCTACAATAAAGTGTTCAAGAAAATAATAGTATTGATTCAGCAGTTTTTCGATAAAGTCTCACACGCAAGGTGCGCTCGAGTCGAGCACGGTGCACTGCATTCTTCCAAGAGGGACGGGAGAGGGAATAAATGGGTTGCATTCTCAGTTATTCTTACCGTTTTCCTTTAAAATCCATCGCTAAAATATCACCAGCATAATCTTAACACATATTCAGATGTCACTTCATAAAACTGTTTTGTACACACGCGCAATTTATGTTCTTTTGTTTAACATCACTATCAAAACATGGATCTTTAATACAACACAACCGAAAGCCCGGGGTATAACAACCAAACTGGATTCATTTGGCTTGTCCGGCCGGCGCGGAATGCTATTGTTCTATCCTTTTTTAACTCCGGGCGTAGGAGTCGCCGTCTCGCTCTATCGGAGAAAGGCGCCAATGCGCGGCGCGCGCGCCGACTTCTTCCTTCGGGATGGGATCGAGCAAAACAAAGCTCTATTGAAACAAGTTACAGATAATGGGGCTTGAAGCCTCAGGTGCCCGTCAACCGTCAAGTAGGTACTATGTAATTTAGAGTAAATTTGAAAAAAGCGTGTCATTATCTGACAAACATTTTTAGTTTCGAATCTACACTACAATAAATTACAGTCCATGAATAGGAATAGGGAAAGTATTGAAGTGGAACAATAAATTCACATACAAAATTTGGTTGTGGCCTTTATTTTTCTGTAGGTAGCTGTTTAATTTGCTTATCGTTGTCAGTTTAATTGATACATAGTAGGTACATACAAAAAATATTGACACTATGCAGTTAAGTGAACTTTAACGCTCTTGTTTGTAGAGTTCTTCACCTACATTCTTGTTCAAGCTTAACGTGAGCTTAACCCTCGCCTCATTAGCCTGCTTCATCTAGGTATTACTACTAGCGCAGAATCATACTGTAAATTGTTATCGAAGTTTGTTAGTCATGAACGATCTTTATACGATTGTTGCAATTTATAAAACAGAAAATCTACCAAAATATTTAGCGAGCACAGACGTTAGATGAAACATTTTAAACGGCCATTAGAGATTCCGTTCACACGTTAATCTCCGAAGTGTTGATTTGATCACTCCCACGCGTGGCCACGCGATCTAATCGTAAGGCAGCTCGGGCCAGCCTACCCGAGCAATTCTCTCACGATGCTCTACATTAGTAACGGGATTATGATAGAATGTGTAATGCTCAGGAGCAGTCATATTATAAGAAAAAATTATTAATTTAAAATATTGTTTTCCACTGTTCCACAAGTGTACACAATTACACACAACAATATTCACATACAATATTCCCATTTGGTTTGTAATGTTTTCTTTAACAATAGATAGAATTTGAATTCTGATAAAGAACATGTAGGTACATACATACATTGTACAGAACGAAAACAAACAAAACCTATAAGTCTGCTTTGAATAAGTGATAAAGCTCAGTAAAAGATTATAAAGTAAAAAGACGAACAACCAACCGATACGACCATATCGTTATATCAGTTCCCACATTTTGAATTCTCAATATTAATCCATAATTTCATTTCTACAACTTAGATACTTCCACGGGAGGTACAGTCATGATATGCGAGCAAAGAACATGATCTCAATCGATATGATATTTCTCAGTTTCTTTCTACATCAGCACATCCGCAATGCATTATGGAAGCGGGGGAAGTGTATAACGCTTTTTGCTTTAACTAGTGAACTGGCAGCTCGGAGCCATGAATCAAATTCAACACCATTCCCTCTCTAGTTTTCGCCAACATCTGCCAGTAAAAACAAATGTCAATTAAAACATTGTCGCAGCTCTTCTCAGAATCGCAACATGTAATCCTACCGATGGACACCGACATATCTCAATGGAATTGCGACAAAAAACAACTTTAATGGTCCTCAGTAATTTTATGAGCGCCAAATGCATTTGGTCTCCGACGAATTCATTTTGAGATCGCTGTGATAATTTTGTCAAGTGGCTCATGGAATAATATAAATTAGGCTTGGTGATTACGGGTTACCATAAATAGCAATCTTAAACTAATTAGACATCAACAAGGAATGTTTTAAACAGCCTTTCTGAGTTCATTGTGCACCGGAGTATGTATCAACCTACAGCCTTACAGCAGTTACAGCTCATAAAATATCGCGGTTAAGATTGGATATTGAGCGTTTAACTTTCCTACTTTGAAGGATCTAATAAGCTTTTCTTTTGCTTTCACTACGTACAGCTTTTATTGCAGTTTGATAAGCGATCATTGTCTGTTTTGTGTTTGCTAAGCTGTTGTACAAATTACTTATATTTACAACCATGCGGGTCTCCGGCTTCCTTTGTACCCGGCCTTCCTTCAAGGAGCTACGGTAACTACTTACCACCAGGAGACGCGTCAGCTCGTTTTTCTGCTTGTTCCATAAAAAAGCGATAGCGGCAGATACATGTAGTAGCCTGTAGTAGATACTACGTGTACATAATTAGGAAGGTACATCCTGGAAGACAAGCTTGTAAGTATACCCATCTGAGAACTTTTATCATTAACATTAAACAGTTCTCGATAAGAAGACGTGAAAATACACCAGAATATATCGCGTCTCCTCAATAAAGACACAAGTTACCGTCACCTAAGATTTTCTAATCGTAATTACTTACGACCTCGACCTACTGATTACTAGGGATTCTGCCCGTGAAAAGAGGGTAGGTACCTGGGTTCGATTCTCGGTCAAGGCAGAATAAATGCTCTGTAAGCATCCAAATCGCACTTAGTAGTCTGATTCCTGATGTAAGTTAAGGTTCCTAATTCTTACCGGGCCTTAAACAGGAAACTTCCAGCTGGAGGGCAAATAATATAGAACGTCAGAATTCGTCTAAAATATTTGCGTCACTTTTATTGATTTCTGATATCTTAAATTTGAAGAAAATTATGTTTTTTTAGTAAAATATCTTTGTACAGTTTGTTCCTAAGTATACAGTATACCAGCAAAAGTACTAACAATTCAAGTTTTTGATATTCAAATTATTTCAGAAATTAATTTCAAATTTTACTCTGCCACGAAATGGCTGGATTAATTATATCTTGACCAAATTATGTTGTGTGCTGTGGTACCACGGAGTCCACGGAGTAAACAATTACTTCGTGACTCTGACTGGAGCTGCAGGATATTTCTTATCTCAAGATCTCGGACGGTTTCGAAGTTGTAGCGGTACAAATATTACGAAGGACTGGACTACTGTCTAAACTTACTTAATCGTGATTTGACTCAAGGCTAGGTAGGTGTGCCGATTTTAAAATATCAACTGATTCATAAAAATATTGCCAAAAGAGAAAACAAGCCAACAAAGCAGACAGCAAGCAGACCGAGAGCCCAACAGTGGGACAATTTATGGGTTGTTGGTTTGCTTTATTGCCTTTCCAGGTCTCAGGCCTTTTGTTCTGGACTCTGGAGACCAACGTTTTATCGACTATACCTCACAGCCTGTTTGCTGGTGTTGGTATTTTAGCGTAATACGTAACATTATGAAGTAGCCATAATAAATAGTTAATTAGAATTTCATATTAAACTCACTCAGGCTGAGTAGGTACCGTTAAGCTATAGGTATCTACTTAAAATATGTATAAAGCAGAGGACAATCTGGGCGCCCGAACAACTTTGTCCGTTTAGATTAAACTGCAGTTTGCATCAACTTAGAAAACATTTCTTCATTTTGCAACGAAAAAGAAGATTACGCGCGCTTCGAACCTACTTTCTATTCTTCGACACTTGGGTGCTATGCACTTTGACTTTTGAAACTTGATACTTACCAACTTCCTTTTGTTAGTTTCGCTCCAAATAGTTTGCTGCAATTATTTTAGCTCAGTGTAAGAAACAGCTCTTGAAATACAGCAGGTACCTACCCAGTACGTACTTGGTTTTATAGTGACGACTTACAACTTACGCCATTTTGTATTTTCAGTACTTACCTACTATTGTTATGGCGGGTGCCTACTGCCTACCTAGCGTAACCTATAGCGTATCTCGTTATAGGGACGGGACTTGTAGGCTATTATAGGAGCCCCGACTAACATCTTTGGCGCCCAACGTGTGACAAACCAAGCACCCTGTTATCAACATCCTTCGCTATATTTCAAAACGTGGCGCCCAAAAAAAGCTCGCCAGCCGCCCTAAAGGAATAAACGAGGCAGCTACAGTTGGCGCCCCTTTTTTAACCGACTTCAAAAAAGGAAACCTGGTATTCAATTTGAATGTATTTTTTTTTATGTTTGTTACCTCAGAACTGTGAACCGATTAAGATGATTTCTTTTTAAATTTGAGCTAGATCTGACGAGTAGTTTTTGAGTTGTTTTGAAGTCGGTTATTTTTTTGTTGGTAAAATTCAGATTATTCCGAAATATAATTTTCTTCCTAAAATTTCAACTCAACAAAATATTGATACAGGGCCTCGTCAGTGCTAGCTACGCTACTGAATTAAAGATAGGTACATTGTTGTTTACCTAGTCCAAGTACCTGCATTAAATACTAAAGAATCTAAAGTAGGTAGTACCTATCTCACTTTGTAGAAAAGGAAATAGTTTTTAAAGCAGCTGGCTTTAAAGAAAAGTAGTATAAATTCTTTGGACAAAGACAAAGCGCGATTACGATCGTCTCGTACATTCTTTGACACTCAGTTGGTGCGAAAGAACTTTTGAAACGGAGACTTGCGCGTTGTTTTGCTGCAATTACCTACACCAAAGTTTACTTACTTTTCTTTGCCAGGCATAAGTTAAATAACTTGCAAAATAGAAGCTATTTTAATACGAAGTACAAAGGTAGATTCTATATGTGATAATTATTATTACGAGTACGTTACGCAGGGCAATAAAATTCAATAAGTTACTGTTTTTATATCATCTACTTCTTATCCTTTAAATTACGTGTTACCTTTGTTGATTTAATAAAAATATACCTACTATAGATACTAAGTAGGTACATGTTGTTTTTGAAAATTAGTTAAATACCTATTTATTCAGAATCACCGCAGTGAGTTGAATTGAATTTAGTGGTTAAATTAAAGTAATTTTCACCAGATGAGTTGATAGTCGCAAATTACTAGTTAACTTATCGAGAAACAGGACATATACAAACTATACAAAATACTTAATGCCAAAAACTTTGGACGCTTGCTTGCTTAGTAAGCTGCGCTCTTAGGCTAAGAACTCACGGAGCGATTTTCACCCGCGCCCGCTGCGGTGGCGGAAATTTTAAAAATTTCAAAACTCACGAGACCGAAGTTTTGTGCGGTAGCGCAGCCGCCGCGGTTGCGATTATCGCCCGCAAACCTGGCGGGCGAATATCGCAAGACGGGCGGTATTTACGATCTCTATAATATAATAATCTTGGTACATCCTATTCTGATGATATGAAACATCATCATCATCACCATGGCGTTAAACTCCAGTCGTGCGTCAGAGCTGACACACAATTGGAACGAAGTTCCTTATCGCGCGTTGCGAAAGGGGGCTAGACGGAAAAAATTTGGAGGAAAAGTTGTAACGACACTTTTTGCCGTCGTTATAACACTTATTAAGTACTAGGATAGCAAAAACATGCAAGCGAGTGTGCCAAATCAAATCTGGGGTATTAAATTTCTCATCGGCTTTGTTCACCTAGTAGCAATTAACATAGTATGTGGCTATCTTATTTACTCTTCGGTATTTAGCATAGGCACAACAGGGATATCTATAATAACGATCATGCACATTAAGTTATTATTGCTATTTCTCTTGTCATGCCAATTAATATGCGGAAGAGCGACAGTGATAGAACAAATCCTTCACTGCCACTCTAACACCTTGTCAGAGCGCTCTGACAAGGTGTCAGACCGACAGTACCGACTTAAATAAACATGTATCATTTGATAGCGTGATTCAGAACTTGCAAATGAATTTCACTAACGCCATATATTAACAACGTCTGGAACTAAATATCTAGCAACTAACAAAACGTCGATCTTCCCATGGCCTGGGGATGTTTTACCGCGGTAAAAAGTAGCCTACGTTACTCTCCACCCTCCTCACTATCTCCGCACATAAAAACCATACCACATAGCAGCTTCGTTGCGACGTGAAAGCCGGACAAACAAACAAACAAACAAACACACTTTCACATTTATAGTATAAATTAGTATGGATTTCTTTCTTTTTTTCTCTTTTTTGGCCGACAACGCTTTGGTCGCTGACATCCATTGGCCGCGATACCCACTTACAGGTATATTTCATAATTATATGAATCGATATTTGGACTATTAATTATATTGGGATGTTCATGACGATTCGGAGTATCGATATATAAAACACCCGGATCAAACATTCCAATTAAAAAATTTACTTCTTTTTCTTCTCTCTTACTTGGCCGGCAACGCATCAGTGGCGCTTTTGGTGTTGTTGATATCCATGAGCGACGATAGCCACTTACCATCAGGTGGATCGTCAGCTCGTTTGCCGGCTATTTCTATCAAAACAAAAAATCATTCGATACTGGATCGATCCAGAGTATCGTATCAAATCACTTGGATCGATACCTGGATCGATACACTGCGATACGATCCGTATCGATCCAGAGTATCGATACAAGGCACCTGGATCGAACATCGGATGTTCGATCCAGAGTATCGTATCAAATCACTTGGATCGATACCTGGATCGATACACTGCGATACGATCCGTATCGATCCAGAGTATCGATACAAGTGATTTGATACGATACTCTGGATCGATCCAGTATCGAATGATTTTTTATTTTGATAGAAATAGCCAGCAAACGAGCTGACGATCCACCTGATGGTAAGTGGCTATCGTCGCTCATGGATATCAACAACACCAAAAGCGTCACTGATGCGTTGCCGGCCAACTAAGAGAGAAGAAAAAGAAGTAAATTTTTTAATTGGAATGTTTGATCCGGGTGTTTTATATATCGATACTCCGAATCGTCATGAACATCCCAATATAATTAATAGTCCAAATATCGATTCATATAATTATGAAATATACCTGTAAGTGGGTATCGCGGCCAATGGATGTCAGCGACCAAAGCGTTGTCGGCCAAAAAAGAGAAAAAAAGAAAGAAATCCATACTAATTTATACTATAAATGTGAAAGTGTGTTTGTTTGTTTGTTTGTTTGTCCGGCTTTCACGTCGCAACGAAGCTGCTATATGGTATGGTTTTTGTGTGCGGAGATTTTTTTTTTTTATTTTTTTTTTTATTTTTTTTTATTTTTTTTTTATTTTTTTTTTTACACGAATAAGTTAATGCTTGACCACAATCCCACCTGATGGTAAGTGTAGATGTGGTCCAAGATGCTGAGCACATTAACTTAGAAAAAGCCTATTCACTCTTTTCTTGAAGACATCCACGTCGTAGGCTGGCGGGAACGCCGACGCAGGCAAGATAGTGAGGAGGGTGGAGAGTAACGTAGGCTACTTTTTACCGCGGTAAAACATCCCCAGGCCATGGGAAGATCGACGTTTTGTTAGTTGCTAGATATTTAGTTCCAGACGTTGTTAATGTATGGCGTTAGTGAAATTCATTTGCAAGTTCTGAATCACGCTATCAAATGATACATGTTTACTTAAGTCATAGGCAACTAAATCAAACTAAGTAAAAGTAATTAGGATTTGTAAAAAATTGATCTCTACCGCGGGCGAAGCTGCGGGCAAAAGCTAGTATGGTAATAAATAAAAGATGTAATTTTATGTGGATATACCGTATAATTTAATATGATGTTTTGTATCGATCCAGAATCAAATAAAATATTTTAAATATGGTTATATAAACTATCGACAAGCCTAATTCAGTGGGTTTCTAAATAAAGATAGATCATTAAGCCAATATTAAGATCAATCGTTTTAGATTAAATTTTATATCAGATTTAATTTTATTCAAAATATTGTATAAATAAATATTGAAAAAGCTTCTTAAGGTTTTTTTTTAAACAATGTGGTATGTAGTAGGACCATCATATAAATAATAATATCTCACTTTATATACACTATATTTGATTTAGAACTCTCGTGTATTTAAACTCATTATAAATCAAATAAATTAATATATCATGCAAAGCTTATAAATTACATTTGCCAATCCTTAAATTTTAGTGAACGCTGGAATAGTAAATTGGATAAGCGCCTAGGATCAAATCGATTACTTTCACATAAAATGCTATTGGCTAACGAGAAAAGTCATTCGGAGGGCACTGAAGTTTCTACCACTGATAAATACCGAAGAGCTATGTCGCAGAGTTTCCCCAAATAACTTTTCTAGCTAACCAATACTTTAATTAATGGATAAGACTTTCTATCCAACAAAAATTCAGACAAATATTGCTTAAAAAATGTGTGGAAGCCTTCTTGTTCGTGTAATAATGATGCGCCAACCACTGATCTAAAGAAATCTACCTCAATTCCATAATAATTTTGATCCGATCCGATCTGATCCGATCCACCCTGCGTGTGTATCGATCCGCCAGTGGATCGAATGCCATTGTATCGATACAAATATCGAGCGGATCGTATGCCATTGTATCGATCCACACAAGTATCGATCCGGATCGAACATCCCTACGAACATCCCTATGTCGGTGAGTCGGTGAGAACCGAACGTTCCATTTTTCACCGATATCGGTCGGAATGCACCGATTTTATTTCTGACCGACTTGTTGTAGGACGTGTGCGTTGCACTATTGCTATCAGTACGTTCTATTTTTCACCTACAAAAAAGCGGTCACCGATTATCGGTCGTGGGCGGGAAGCCTTAATCAGCGGTCTTTTTAAACGACTTCAAAAAAAAGAGGAGGTCCTCAATTCGACTGTATTTTTTTTATTTTTGTTACCTCAGAATTTTCGACTGGGTGAACCGATTTTGACGATTCTTTTTTTAATCGAAAGCAGGTGCTTGTCATGTGGTCCCACATAAATTTGAACGAGATCTGACAAGTGGTTTCTGAGTTACATTGAAGTCGGTTATTTTTGGTTAGTAAAATTTTGATTATTGCAAAGCAGCTGTTGACTGAGGATTCAATCGTTTGTCTCATCATACTATAAAGAGCTTGTTATTTCTCAAAACATAGAGGTCATATTTGAAATTGAAACTACATTTGGGTTCATTCAATAATTTATTTCCATTTGCGACTGGGTAATAAATCTTACTTAGGAAGTGACAAAATTACCACTTAGGCTGTTTCACTGATAAATACATTAGAATGAAAAATATTCTATTAAAAACTGCTATGGAAACACTTAATATAAAGAAGTGCAAAAGCGAATAAACTAACGGAAAATTCAGAATTTAAATTCTAATTAATAATTAAGGATTGTGTAAAGGCACCAGACCTATATTTTTATATTCCACTGTTAATAATGATAATATATTTTTATCAGATTTACTCAATAGAGTGGAAAAGGAACTGGTTATGAGTAAATTTTTAGATGCAATGAAATGTTTGAAAAGATACAGCTAGTCATTATTTTTTTGGCCATATCATTAAAAATCAATTGTTGGCCCTTTCATGAAATTGGCCATTTCAGGTTCAAACGGTTGACTATTTCATGTTACGTTCTGTCTACTAGGCCATGTTAAATCTTTGAGCATTTATAGAACTTTAGAGATAAAATTGAGAATTTATTGTACAAAACTTATGATGAATATTCATTTAATATAATAATTGTACTGTAGAGTTGAGTGGCCGTACTTTTATTATTCTATATGACTGTATGATAATGAAACTTAACAATCTGTTCACCAATCGCATAACAAGTAAAACAGCCAAACTCACACACCCAACCATAACCACACAATACATATCACATTAACGTTTACATTAATAAATACAATACACTTTCCTTTCAGACTTGGGGTCATTGCATAATCGAAGGTAAATAGCGAATATTATAACAATCCAAAATCATATTAATATAACTACTGTTATAATCCCGCATAATTTTACGGGCTTATAAAAGTAGCTTAAACATAACATCAGAATCAAAATCTCAAAATGCACCTATAGTATCTATACCTTTATAATTAATTCTTACAAGAGAATTAATTATCATGATTATTATAAAACAAAACCATGAATATTCAGACTTTGAGTGAGTTATTGTATTTTTTATATAGGGTGTAACAAAGTAATTGCATGCCACGTTACATGATAATTTATGACCGAGGCAACACATATAAATTCCGTAAAATACCGAATAAGTATTTATATTTTACGAACCGATAAAGGAGGCACTACTCTTTAAGCTTTGAAAAAACATCATTACAACCACTGTTTTTTTTTTTTAATTTTCTTTGCAATACAATGCAATAATATGACCAAAAACGAATTCATTAAATTTAAACCTTATGTTCTATTTGATTATAAACTGTAATCGATTACATCATTTTCGCGTCCGTATTACGTCTGTCTGGTAAGCGGCCAAAATTAGAGATTTTAAATTGAATTTTATTTCAATGAAGCGTTTGCTTTTTATATCGCATTCATTACCTAATAAACTGCAACGTGAATTAAAAACTTAACATTGGATTCAAAATGGGTCTTATGTTAACAGTAACATAGTAAATAAAATTAGTTTACTTTAATACCTAATTCTACTAAGTAACGTGCTGAACAAGAATATAGGAAAACACGAAGATGCTGTGTCCTCATAAATAGTGTATTAACAATAGGCATCTCACAACAATGGGTTTCTATGGTGATTTGATACAGTAAAACCCTTTAGCCTCAAGAACAAACCATACCACAATACAGAATTCACAACAAAGTTTAGACACCATTACATTTAACTTATGTCATAGTATTTTGTGCATCAACTACTCTACCTCAAGTTCCAATACAAAAAGCAAACGCGACAACCCTAGTTTCAAAGTAAAAAATAAATTAGACTAAATAAATTACATTACTCACATCACTATTATAATTCGGAATGTTCCATATTACCATCAGCTAGTTGTGGTGGCTCAGTGTCCCCGCCGGAATCTTCTTCGATTTTTTCTACGATCGGTTTTTCTTCTTGGTCCTCATCTTTCTTCTCTCCTTCTACCGTCGCTTCATCTCCATTCTTTTCCTCGTTCTCAATTACCGTTTCAGTCTTGTTTTCCCCCTTTGGCTTGGCTGGTTTCTTCGGCCTCCATATTTTCATTTTATTCACGAGATATTTCACTTCTCTATCCAGATTATGCATTTTTTCTCTTATACTGTCAACAGTGAGTTTTATATCTTCATTCTTCTTCAATTCTTTCTGCTCCTGGACAGATTTATCTAGCCACGTTTTAGTCTCATCTATTTTCTTTTCGAGCACAGTTATTTCGACGTCTGTAAATACATCTCGTTCGGCATTTGTTTCCTTTGTAAGGTTCTTCGCCATTTTAAGAAACTCTTGAGAACTGTTTAACATGTTGCGTATAGCTGCGACCGCATCTGGCCTTTCCCTATGCTCCCAATGTTTGTAAAAGATTGGATTTGTTTTTTCTTTAAGCAACTCTAACTTTTCTTCAAATTTTTCAGTAGGGGCATCATAACCATCTTCATAAAGCCATTCTGATATTTCACTGCACAATTTAGTAATTTCTTGAATCTCTTCGGGAGTTCCACATTCAGCGTATTCGTCCATACCAATCTTCAGCTGTACATCAACAACAAAAGCTTCGAGATTATTAAGCGCAGTTTCTCTTTCTACTCGCTTCTTATCAATAGTGTTAAGTTCTGTGATTTTGGCTTTGGATGCTTTGAATTGATCAGGGTCAAGGGGTTGCAAATTTAGGACGACTTCTTCAGCCTTAATAGGCTCTTTCAATATGACGATCGTTGGTTTTGGTTTGCTTTCAACCTGTTCTGTGGCATTTTGTTTTTTGTCTGTTGTTGTTTCATTGGCATTAACGGTATCATTTTTCTCAGCTTCAGGTATCTTTTCTTCTGCTTTTTCTTCGGGCTTATCAGAATCTTGATCAGTACCAAAAAGCTTACTTATTGTGCTACCGATTTTAGACAACGTGCTGTCCTTGCCATCTTCTTCCCTGACAATCTTCTCAGCGACAAATTCTACATTAACAAGATGAAGGATACCAGAATCATCCATATTGAAGTGTGCTTTGATACCTTTATGTTCGATGTTGTCTCCAGTATTCTTAGACAAAGCTTCGCCTACTCCAGATAGGATGACTTGAGAAAGATTTAGTGGGCCGATGTTAACGAGCTCGGTGGAAGGTATGTGGTCTAATTCAGCGTAATTCACGTAGAAGGAGAAATCATCTGTGTGCTTGTTGAACGTTATAACCTTCTTCTGTGGGTAAGGATTCATAGGACCGAACAAAGTTCTTTTAATCTGTAACAAAAGTAATAAAAAAATAAGGCATGTCAATAATAATCCGGAAGACTTAAAATCTAGGAAGGATGAAAATATCGGAAGTACGAAAACAATTCATTTATAAGTATAAACGACAAACGAGCCTCCTGATGGTAAGTGACCACCACTGAAAAGGACATTAATAAAGACCAGATATGCCACATATATGCCTGATAAGAAATTGGGGGACTTATTGGATAGAGGAAGAGTATAAAAAAGGATGCTTCATTATTATATTAATTTTCTTACCCTTTCCTGAAACAGGGAAATATAATTAGAAATAGCATAGTAAATTATAATATCTATGAAACACAAAATTCATTATTTTCTTATAGCTTACCAGTTTTTCAGTGCCGTCCACATTTCGCGTAAAAACGACTTGTATGGAGAACAACACGGCATCGCGGACGTTCAACGGAGCCACTTTGTAACCCGTAGCCAAGGACGCCGCTCTGTGGAACAAAATAAAGTGAAAAAGACATTAATAAATTATTTTAATCTCAGGACGTGTTATCAAACTAGCGATACCCTAGTGTTGCGACGTTCCCCGGGACAGTTTTATGAGAATTCGCTTCTCTATCGTCCATTTTTTAGACAAGTCCTATTTGATAAACAATCTTACAGTGTCCTTTTCATTTTGTAATTTGAAAATAATGCTGACTTGAAATGAAAATAATCCATAGACCGATAATAATTGAATGCCTAAACTTATTTCTGTTTACTTTTTTTTAAGAAATTAAAATAATATTTAAATTAAAAGTAGAGCCAAGATTATTTACAAAATAAGTCTCGTCTAAAAAAATGGAGTATGCTCTCAAAATTATGTACTTACATATTAGGAATCTATACAACGTGTTACAAAATACCCCGTAAAAATACAATTAATTACAAAGCCAAAAATTTTGTCAACCCTAGTAAGCTGTCATGTCAGGGAACCAGATTATTTAACAGAAAGGCCTACGTACCTGTTTTACCTAATAATTGTCTTTAATATTTTTTTTTAAAGTTCTGTTCACGGGGACCAATGACACAGAATTAGAAACAAACATTAACAACACATTAAAAGACATAATTCAATGGCTGAACAATCACAATTTAAAAATTAATTTAAACAAAACAAAAGTTATGACATTTGAACATAAAAGGAACATATCTTCGACAATTAACATTAATTATTTAGGTACTGACATTGAATCTGTTGACACGATTAAATTCTTAGGTTTATATATAGATAAAAAAATGAATTGGAAAACACACACGAACTACATATGTAAACAATTAAATAAATTATCTTTTCTTCTTCGCAAACTACATAATGTCGTAAACAAGGAAACACTAATGTCGGCTTATCACGGATATATTGCTTCAACGATACGCTATGGCATTATATTTTGGGGTAACTCATCTCAAAGGGAAGAAGTATTAAAGGCACAAAAAAGATGCATCAGGGCTATGTGTAAATTAAAACAAACTGAATCCTGTAAACCGTTCTTCAGAAAGTTAAACATACTAACAGTGCCATGTTTATATATCCTAGAATGTACAACATTCATAAAACGAAATCCTGAGTTATTTCAGTTCCGTGAGGGAGTGCGCCATCGAGACGAATTAAAAATGGTGCCGAGTAAAAAGCGTATACTCCAACAAAGTTTTTTCGGTAAAGCCCCAGTACTATATAATAAACTTCCAAAGGCAATACGCAACACCGAAGACCCCCGTATATTTAAGAAAAATGTAACCGAATATTTAATAAAAAAATGCTATTATCATATAAATGAATTTATAACTGATAGGACATAAAAATAATTTAGCTATATTAATTTGACAATTTCATTTAATTTGACAATTTTATTTAATTTGACAATTTTATTGTATTTTATCTTTCTTAGAATATAATTATTGTCTGTACCGTTTCGCAATGTTTTGTACTAACATTTAATTTATTGCAAATTTTTGCTAACCTGACTTTGCACGCCTAGTAGGCGAGGATAGGAGATCTGGAATACCATATAAGAACTATGTAAAAATAACCTTATCCTGCAAATAAAGAATTTGATTGATTGATTGATTGATTGATTTTATTTTTCATTCATAAATGTTTGCGACCTCAATACAAGGATGTCATTATACTCAAGTACTGGCTTCAAAAATGTCAAGTTGGAAAAAAAATATGTTGTCAATTTCAAATCGTCTAATCGATATCCTACAACTGTTTCGAGTTTTTTTCCAACAATTTTTTACAAAACGATGCTTTCTAACTCGGAATATTACGATATGATGTTATGCGTAGGCCAGGAAGATAGCAATTTAAATCGTTTGTCGTTTGTCAAAATTTTTGTCGTTCCGCGAATTAGGTAGAAATGTAGGTACATTCTGCGTAGCTTACTCTTTGATTTTACTGAAATAGGGTTTGCACACCAGTGAAAATAATAATATTTTTTTATTTTTTTGGGGTATGTTATACAGCGCTACTAAGGTTATTAAATATTGTGAATGGACTCGTTATAAGGCCCCGTTTAACCCCCTTTCGGCTTTACGGGTAGTTTTGTAACACCCTGTATATATAAAAGAAAGTATTGTTTATGTAAAAGAAATTGTGCTTTGATTCATAAGATACGTCTCGGCCCTGAATAGCAGAATAACTAAAAAAATATATAAAAAAAGCACAAAAAACATAAGAAATAAACATAAAACCCGAATATGAGAACAAATGACAGCTGTCAAAACAAATTACGTCTGACGATTATCAGTTGTTTTGTCGTGACAATTTATTTCACGGTTGTCAATTCTTTTGACGGTTGTCATTTGTTTTTTTTTCCGATATTTTAATAGTTATTCTGCTATTCCGGCCGAATCCAATAAATCAAAGATCAATAAAATCGGTTAAGCCGTTTTTGAGTTATAAGTTTTATATCTGAGCGGGAGAGGGAGAGAGACACGCGCACACACACACACACACACCGTTTTGTTAAAAGTTGAAAGTAATATGAAACTGATTTGTTAGGCGGTACAAAGTTCGCCGGGAAAGCTAGTTATTACACAACTTTAGTTGTGCCAAATCTTGCACACATATTTTTTTCAAAGGGCTAAAAAAGAAAGTTCTTTTCTCAAATACATAGATATAACAACAATAACAAGACATACCTATAAACCGCCCCAAGCGTAGCAGCCTCATCAGCATTGATCGACTTGGCAGGCTCATGTCCGAAGGTGGACCGGAGCGCCTCCTGCACGGCGGGCACGCGGGAGGCCCCGCCGGCCATGATGAGCTTCGCCCCACCGCCGGAGCCCGCCGCCGCCGCCACCGCCCGGTGGACCACTCCTGCTACACGAGCGAACAGGTCCGCGCAGAGCTCTTCGAATTCTGTACGGGTCACCTGTTCAAATTCAAAATCAAAGTCAAAATAAATAATTTATTCATATAGGTATTTCTTTCTTTTTTTTCTCTTTCTAGTATGCATACGTACGTGGATGGGACGGGACGTGAAGTTTTGGAAACATCATTTCATAGAAAATATAAACAATAGCGCATACACCACGGAGGCACGCACGTATATTTATGCCCCGTCCACGTCCCGTCCACGTTACGTATGCATCAACCTTAAAAGTTCACTTACCAAATGTCTGAAGTCCTTATCATCAAGCAAGTTCTCAATCTGGGCATAGTGTTCAGAGTTGGCTGAAAGGACAATCTTAACGCGTTCGGCTTCTCTGAGCAGTTTCTCCATAGCTCGAGGTGAGGCTCTGACGTCACCGCCGCCATTCTTTTCCCAAAGCTTGATCAGATGCTCTCGGAGACGTAGTGTCATGTCAAAACCTCCTAGTGTTCTGTGTCAAGGGAGAATAAAACAATTTAATGACAATTCCTTTTTAGGGTTCCGTAGCCGAATGGCAAAAAACGGAACCCTTATAGATTCGTCATGTCTGTCTGTCTGTCTGTCTGTCTGTCCGTCCGTATGTCACAGCCATTTTTTTCCGAAACTATAAGAGCTATACTGTTGAAACTTGGTAAGTAGATGTATTCTGTGAACCGCATTACGATTTTCACACAAAAATAGAAAAAAAAACAATAAATTTTGGGGGTTCCCCATACTTAGAACTGAAACTCAAAAATGTTTTTTTCATCAAACCCATACGTGTGGGGTATCTATGGATAGGTCTTCAAAAATGATATTGAGGTTTCTAATATCATTTTTTTCTAAACTGAATAGTTTGCGCGAGAGACACTTCCAAAGTGGTAAAATGTGTGTCCCCCCCCCCTGTAACTTCTAAAATAAGGGAATGATAAAACTAAAAAAAATATATGATGTACATTACCAAGCAAACTTCCAACGAAAATTGGTTTGAATGAGATCGAGTAAGTAGTTTTTTTTTAATACGTCATAAATCGTAAACCGCAAAAAACATTGATCAAAGTTACAACGAACTACAAGAACTTTTATATTATGTTACTTGCTGCTACGGAACCCTTCATGGGCGAGTCCAACTCGCACTTGACCGCTTTTTTTAAGTGTTGATTGATTATCTTGTTTTAAGTAGATTGAAAGAAAAATACCTTATCGAAATTGCTTTTTGAAGATTAAATGCTTTGGAGGCATTGATTGTCAGGTACAAGTTCTTTCTATTATTCTAAACACAGCACAACACTAGTGAGGTTGAGAAAACTTGAATAGAATCACATCCATTGCAATTACTTGTACTGCAGGAAAGAAGAAGCGCTCATAGCCCGGCGGCTTGCGTCGATCCTATGTGATCGACAAAGTTACGCAACAGCGGGCGCGGTCGGTAGTTGGATGGGTGACCGCTAGTGGCAAAAATTTCTTGAGCGTTTCCGTGCTTCGGAGGGCACGTAAAGCCGTCGGTCCCGGTTGTTATCATTAGATAACAGTCGTTAAGCCATGTCGGAGGCCCTCGGGCGGTTTGAAAACTTCCAATACTCAGGTTGGCCACTAACCCCTCCACCAATCCGCACTGGAGCAGCGTGGTGGAGTATGCTCTAGGCCTCCTCAAGAGGAGAGACCCGTGCCCAGTAATGGGCCATTAATGGGTTGAAGCCAACTTGTACTGCAGGAAGTCACATATTGACAGAAGCCTAATCTCCTTTGACTAATCAATGCTTAAGACTAGATATTACTTTAATATGATACTACACATAGCAACTAGGTCAGTATATCATTTATCATATGTATGACATAATGACCTTATAACTGAAAAAATTTCCAAATCTCATGGCTGCATATATGTATACCAGAACACCAAAATTATAAGATCAATAACTAGTTAACTAGTAACCCACCCTCACATTGCTTCGGGTACCTAAGTCTTAACACTCATACCCTTGAAGCAGCACCTATTTCTCAGGAATAATAATTATATACAGCCTATAGCTTTCCTCATTCATGTACCTTTCATACACAAAAATATTTTTTAAATCCAAATGGCAGTTCCAGAGATTAGCGCTCAAACAAACAAACAAACAAACAAACAAACAAACAAAAATCTCTTCAGCTTTAATATCCTACTAATTATAAATGTGAAAGTTTGTATGGACCTTTGTTCCTCTTTCATGCAAAAACTATTCAATGGATTTTATTTTAATTTTACACACAAGTAGACATAATCTAGAATAGGATAATATTGTACTTATTATCCCAGAAAATGCAGACAAAACCGCGAGCAGAGTGCTAGTATGAGTATAGATATGTAACACAATTTACCTATCATATCCAACGCCAATAACTTGAAGCTGCGGCACAGTCTCTACGTATCCCTTCTCCTTTATCTTAACAGTCTTGTACTCTACTAAGGCCGCTTTAGTGGATGCCGCGCCCATATCGAAGAACAGCGTATGCCAGGCAGTTTCATTAATTTCCTGTAAATAAAATATTCAAAAGACTTAATGTGTTGAACAGTTTAAAGTTGGGATGGCCGATTGCAAAATTTTATGAACATGTAATTATGTTCATTCAACGGGTTGGTATGGCTATTTATCTTGACCATCATCTATATTAAAAAAATGATCTGACTATACTGAAGTAATATTTTAAGCCATGCTAAAGAAAAATTACAGGGAACATTTACAATGGATTACACCTAATAATAAACAGGTATTAAGCAAAGTTAAACATGTACCTATATTCTTTTTTGTAACACAAATTAATATTCCATATTCACGGTATTCAATAATTATTGATTTTATGAAATGGCTATAATATCATAAATAAGAATTTTCACTGTAATTTTACCTTTCTTCTGAAAATGCCATAGTTGATAGCAATAGCCGTGTAGTCATTGATCAGTTGTAGCACATTCAGCCCAGCGAGGGCGGCGGCCTCCTTCATAGCTTTACGCTCTGCTTGGTTGAAGTATCCAGGTATAGTGATCACACACTCGCTTATCTGTTGGCCTGAAAATAATGTTATAATAACAGTATTTTACTTGTATAATTAATTACCTAATACAAAAATGGGAAAAATCTTGAATGCTTTTGTGCTTTGATGTGCACATAAAGCCAATAGTAACTGTTAAGCCGTGTCAGAGGTCTTTGGGCGGCATGAAAACTTTGACACATGGGTTGGCCACATATTCCTCCAATCCACATATAAGCAGCACAGTGGAGTATGCTCTCGGCCTCCCAAAGAGGAGTGCTAGGCTCAGAACAAAAACAAGTTTAAGCAACCATTATCATTAATATATCCATAATATATTTACCCTTACTAACTAAATTTAAAAGTTATTTTGCTTACAAGAACGAGTATTTGGTTATGGTTACATTCGGTATACAGCTAATTTTATAATATTTAGCCGAATACTAAATATCTAGGTAGATATGAGTGTCGCTACTAATATTTCACTATTCTTACGACATAGTTTACGATTCAAAAACCCGGAAAAGTAGATCGCACAAATTTAGCTGGTATCATTATTTCGAACTTTGACATTAGTGGTTGTCATTTTAGTCTCTAAGATTTGTGAACAGGGTATAATGTAAAAATTTTGATTTATAATCCTTTTTTTTATTAAGATAATAAATGAAACTGACATGTTAATACTACTGCATTACAATTACATAGTATTTCATGTGTGCGAACAATGGTTATTCCAACATCTATTTAACATAGTAAAAAAAACAACAGTAACAAAAATCAAGCGTTTGGAAAGTGAAAGGGGCTTTTTAAAAAGTATGTTCACTACTTTCTGTTTAGTTAGTCATGCATCAATGATGACCTTAGAAATTTGTGGTCACCTTTAACAATAAAATACTTTGTTCTCCAACTATTATTCTAAAGAGTCTAAAGGAAGTTTTTTTTTATGGAAATAGCTGGCAAACGAGCTGACAATCCACCTGATGGTAAGTGGCTATCATCGGCCATGGACATCAGCAACACCAAAGGCATCACTGATGCATTGCCAGCCAAGAAATAGGGAAGAAAAAAGAAAGAACTGGCTCTCAAGCTCCCAGCCGAAACATGACAAGTTGTTTGGAGGCTGACTCATGATCAAGGGTGGTAGTATCCAGGCGAACCCCATGGAGAAATAATAGTATGCTTATTTTTAAGTGCATTTACAAAGAATTTAAGTTATTTTGTCCAAACATACAAGCTAAAGGAAACTCTACAAGTAAAGCTTTTCGTACATTAAATAACACAACATAATAACCATTTTACTTACCATGACTAACTTCTGCAAACTCCTTTGCTTTGGCCAGAAGCTGCGCCACTAATTCTTCAGGTGTAAATCTGGTATTTTCATCATGTATAAATTCAGGAGTTCCCCTAGCAGATGCTACAATTTCATAATAAGGAAAACGTTGCCTGAAAATTGTAATGTTAAAATGTTCATGATATTCACAAATACTGTACATGAAATAAATATTTAATGAATAGGTACTCTATAGATTTTAGAACTGTAAAATGTAAGATCCACTCACTTGTATGCTTGCACAAGAGGATGAGTATACGGCTTCCCAAGTAAATCCAACAGATACTTGTATGCTAACTTAGGAAACTTCACGCCGACCGTGACGGCGTCTTCTCCAAATGTTCTAACACCGTCTCTGAATGCAACAACAGCTGGTGTCTTCCGCTTCGACTCCTTATTCAGCACAATCTCCATCGGTACTCCAGGCGACACAATCCCGATCTTCATCCATTCTGACCCAAAATCGATGGATATCACTGCCGCTGCTTCCACGTGCTGGTTTAATAGCATCGGCAGTAACACCAAGCACGCCACACCGTACATCTTCTGTAAAATGCAACGAGAAAATCAACGTAGCCTTTCAATGAAAATAACACATCACCGTTTCCCGAAACGAACTGTCAAGACCGACTCTTGTTTTCTAGAAAACTATGCACTTACGAGATTTAGAGTCATGTTGTGTTATAAAATTACATCTAACGCTTTAAAAGTGCGTGTCCTTTCACTTAGAATATTATACTTTCAAGTATATCTTGTACATTACTAGTAATGTTAGAACAAAATTGGCCAGCTACTTTAGTCCACGTCAAGTTTAACGTGTTTAGTTCTTTTTGGTTAATGGCAGTGTTGCCAATGAAATTTTTTGGAAGGCCGTGTACATGAGATAAAAAAGCCGTGTTTGTATGGAAAAAGATCAACTGTGGGCCGTGTCCGCAGCTGCTAATATATTATGCTATCCAATTATGCCAATATATACCATCGGTTCAGCGCTCGGACTAAAAAAAAAAAAAAAAAAAAGGTCATCAGCAGTGAATTTCATGTCCACAAAACAAGGAACACTCTTCATTAGCTTAGTGACACTGTTTTAAGGGTTTAATATTCGTTAAATGTCTGCAAAAATAAATAAATAACAGAAAGATCGTAGAATTTGCGAAAAGCCGTAGAATTTGCTACGGCCCTAGGGTTCGGGCCGTAGACCGTAGATTTTGTGATTTTTTGGCCTGAAAGCCGTAGAACACGGTAATTGCCGTAGCATTGGCAACACTGGTTAATGGAAATGTTGCCACAGTTGCCAGAATAATCCAGTACCATTGACAGCTATATATAGATATAATGTGTCTGTGTTCCGTGGATATAATCATAGACTTGATGTAATATAATTTGAACAGCTAAAGATGTTTATATGCTGCGCGTTTTGGTAATGCGCTTAGAGATTATTTAGGGATTATTTATGCTACACCGAGCCGGCCACGAGCCGTGCCCCGGACGAGGCAAGGACGAGGCACGGTACTAACATTTTACAGCGCGACCAACTTATCTGTGAAATGGCAAAAATTGGAACTAATTTCGCCCCATTCATAAGTTCTTTTTGTTCATTCATTGACATTTAAACGTCTCGAATTGCGTCCAGTGATTGGTCCAATGCGTCCGACAGTGCCCTCCGTCAATTCACAGATAAGTTGGAGGCATTGTATATGACGCGGACATCGAGTGTTTATTATGCTACACCGTGCGACGTCCGCGTCCCGGACGAGGCTTGAACGTGCCCTGACGACACATGGTTCCGCCCCGCGTGGTCTCGATTCGTCGTAACATAAACACTCTTCCGTTGCGTGTCTGAGCAGTGAGCAAGGGCCAAGGAACGTTTAGGGAGGTACAACGTATTTTTTATTCATAATGGATGAAGATAAAATTAACCGAATGTGTAAGAAAGTATCCAGTACTTTATGATATGTCTAATCCTAAATATTTAGATACAAAATACAAAATTTCAATAGGGAATTCAATAGCAAGTGAAATAAATGAAACAATGAGTAAAGTTGACTAATTGCTGTCGTCTGTTTAACTTATCTAAATTCCATGTGATTTGCAGCCGAAACAAATGTAAACAAACGATTAAAATCGTTTTCTAGTATTTTCACCAACTTACTTGAATTTTTACACCAAATGCGTTTTATTTAGACAAACTACTCACTAAAACAAAATAGTGCATTATGTTAAAAGTTTCAAATCGCTTCTTAGAAATAAGATTGTCATTGCAAAGTGTTTGAATGATGACAGTGTTATTTAATTTTGTTTGTTTCCACATTTACTCGGAATTTATAATTATTAACGATCAATATGCATTTATTTAAGAATTCACAAATACCTTAATGAGTAGTTTGTCTAAATAGAACGCATTTATTGTACAAATTCACGTCAGTTGGTAAAAAACCCCATAAAACGATTTTAATGGTTTGTTTACATTTGTTTCGGCTGCAAATCGCATGGAGTATAATTATTAGTACGTCCGACAGGAGATAAGAAATATTTTTTATCTCTGATCACGGACCTTAAAGAAATACGGACGTAATCTCAAGAACAAATTCAGTGAAGCACCCATCGGAATGCAAACTCTCTATTCGTACAAGTAAACACACACACATTGACACCATCGGCCGCCATTCCGGCGCCGGACCGCACTCGAGTCATACGGACAACGGGAGTTGATAAAGAATAATAAAAATGCCTTTGTGTGCTGTTAAAAGTTGCAAGAACAATAGTAATTCAGTTAAAAACATAAAGGGATCACCTTTCACAAGTAAGCTTGTAATTTAATCACTGATTTCTTTTATTTTTCCTAAAGTTATTAAGAAAATAAACTAGAAAAATTATTGTAACCACAAAATCAACCAGTGTTGCCAACAATATTGCATATGCAAATACCCAGAATGTGTGGGAAAATTATAGTATATATAAAATTTTCGAGTTTCTTACTTTAGTTTAATAATATATATTTTTGGGGTTCCATACTAAATAACAAGGAACCCTTACCTATATGTTTGCCATGTCTGTCCATCTGTCCGCGGCATTGCGTACAAACTAACAATATTAGAAAGCTGAAATTTGGTATAGATTAAGGTATATTAATTACGTTAAGATAATGGTAGAACAAAATTTAAAAAAAAAATTTTTAGCTACCTGCCCTATAAGTGAAGTAGGTAATCCAGTGTATTTAATCTGTTGTCAATTAATAAAATTATTTAATTAGAAAAATAGAAAAAATTCAATCTGTTTTTTTGTTTACTTGCGTACTAAATTTTAACTACTAAATTGTTCGTTTACCGTATTAATTTACTTAAAATTTAGTTATCTACTTAACTACTTAATACGTGTAAACCGAACATTACGGAATGTTATTCAGTAAGTAATACATTTAGTGTTTAGATTTTACTACTACATAAAGAAAAAATGGGGAAATGTTCATATTGTGGTAACCCCAAAATTACGCACACGTAGTAAGCGGTCGGCCATTACTATGCTTCACTCTCGATTAGACAAGGTTATGTCCGTTCTTTTTTAACGTCCGTGTCTCTGATGTGATGATGAATGATGAAATGTTTAACTCAATGAGAAGTCACATCACTACGTCCGTATCCGAGTCTCGGTGTACACTTAGTATAACATGAACATGAGCACGTACAGGGCTCGGCTCGTGCCCGGCACGGCTCGTACCTGGCTCGGTGTAGGGTGAATTTTCATTTTTGCCATTTTTATGACGTTTTTTAGGTAACTTTTTATTTTGTCCAAGAAATAAAGGAATAACAACTGGGGCCTAACCATGAGCTCTTAAAGCAGGACAGAAATTGAACTGCGCGGCATTATCGTACCATGACATCGATATTAGCAGGCCTGCTGCAGGACTGCTGCGTTATTGATTTTAAAACCGTTCACCTCTTTTTTTGTATAGATTTTCGTACCATGACGCGTTAATTGAGCGTCTGTTGAACGATCATTGCTCGTCCGAAACGTCAAATAAAAAAGTTACTATATTACCAGCTTTTTCAGCATTGTTTTGTCATTTTATTATAATATAGTTTACTGTCGAGGTAAGTGGTAAGCTGTTTTAACTTTTAAACCTTTTAAATGCAATATTATAATCGTTTTCTAAAAATTGTTACAATTTGAATTATACATATCTGCTAACCCGTGGTATTATTTATTGGGTTATAAAGTGATTCAAAACTGTTCAAAACAGTCGACATCACTTTTTTTTGCCTTTCCTCCATTTTGTAGATGTGTGACGAACATGAAATCTTTGAATATTTGGAGAGCGAATACCGGATTGAAAAAAGGAACCGACGCCAGCGCATGAGGGAAATAAACAATCCTTTCGATATGAATGAAAGGGAATTTATCGACCAATACAGGTAATAGGACACTAAAAATCAATAAGTATCTTTATTAAATACATGTGCTATGTCAATAGTAGTATGATAAATCGAGGTAGATTTAATTTTTTATTTTTCATTTTATAGGTTATCAAAGGATTTAGTCCACAAATTGTGCGAGGATTTGGAACCTATAATGCAAACAAATCCTCATAGATCCAGTGATTTGAGCATAGAGACAAAGGTGAGAGGCCAACACTTGATAATGATATTAATTATGCTCAACAACCATAAAACCATAAGGTCTCCTCTCATATTGAGATGGATTAGACTGTAGTCTACCATGCTGGCCTAGTATGAATTGGCAGACTTCAAACACAGAACTCCTATCAAAACCTCACACGTGTTGGTTTCTTTGTGATTCCTTCACCAAAAGACATTATTTTGATAATATTTTTTTGTAATATGCACATTTTTTAAATCAGTGGTGCATGCTGAGATAGTAACTCAGAACACTTTGTTCGAGAAACTGTCCTTGTCCTATTTGAAGTTGTTACTTTACTCTTAAGAAATTTTCAGTCTGCATGTCAGACATAATTATTGTAAATTAACTAGCTGTTAAGTGCAGCTTCGCATATGGGAATTATGTTTTACCTTATTTATACCTCTTGCAGAAGAAAATTAAATAAACGGTGAATTTATATTAAAGTACTTATACTTAGTAATTTATATACTGAAACCCATGTTACAATCACAAAGGATTCATCCAGCAGCGGGTTTTGAAAAATAAGCAATATTCACATTAATTTCTATTGTTATTATTTTTCTTGCAAAATTTTGTAAAACGGAGAAACATGTGTTCCATCAATTTAAGCAAGGAACATTTGTTGCAGAGAAGCAAATCTGTTGATGTTTTAAAAATATTCTATACAAACTTTCATCCTGTTTCCCAGGGAAACCTTTTAAATTTCTGGAATAAAAAGTGTCCTAAAATAAGTCCCGGAGTATTAGTAACAATTTTACCAATTTTCATTAAAATCTGTTTGGTTTTCATGTGATAGCTGGACAGACAGACAGACAATAATACTAAAATAAATATTTTTGTGCTCTAACACGTTATTGAAGTGTCCCCTAATCGAAATTTAAAAAAAAATATTTGATGTACTGAAAATTTGCCCTTCTGAGTTTTATTATAGTATAGAATAGATTATTATTATTGTTTAATGCTTTATAAGGACAGTATTGATAAAGAGCTTTATAAGGGACAGGACTATTAACAAGGAGCTAAAACAGGTTAAATTAATTGTTTTCAGGTTTTAACAGCAGTCTATGTCTTTGCACATGGGTCCTATCAGAAACCTACTGGGCGTGCACAACAAGTTGCTCAACAAACCGTATCTGCAGTATTGGCAGAGGTCACTGCTGCCATAAACCATATTGAGATGAGAAATAAATATATTAAGTTTCCTCAAACAGCAGCAGAACGGGATGCAAATAAATTGAGGTACATTATGGCATGTCGTTTATTTGTGTTTATAATGGGTTCATATTGTTACATTTTTAATATAATTATTATGTTTTCATTAACTAATTAATCTATTGTACATAATATCTTGACGATGTAAAATTAATATTACTTAAAAAGACGGCGCACTCTGCAAAAACATTTAAATAAATAGTGACTCTTTCTCCAATACAATAAAGTGTAATTCAGGTTGCACAGTGCTAATAAAAAACGCGTATTGAGTTGCCTTCCTTTTTAACATTATCGCTTCTCCTCTCTGGCAATGATAGGGTAGTCTTTTTTGAAAGAATAAAAAATTAATCTGAAAGCTTAATAACAAGTTAAATGCCCATGCTACTTTTATGAAGAAACTAGCTGTTGCCCGCAGCTTCGCATGCGGAAATTATGCTTATCATATTTGTACCCCTTGCAGAAAAAAAATTAAAAACAGGTTAATTTATATGGAAGTAATTATATTTAGGAATTTATATACTGAAACCTACGATATAATCACAAATCATTCCTCCGGGAACGAATTTTAAAAAATAAACAACATTAGTTAACATTAGTTTTTTCTTTTTCATGAAAAAATTTGAAAAACTCGAAAACATGTATTTCATCAATTAAATGAGGAATTTTCGTTGCAAATTTAAAGCAAATCGTTGATATTTCAAAATATTCCACTCTAAGTTTCATCTTGTTTTCGGTGAAAACTTTTAATTTAATCGGGACGAAAAGTTTTTTAAAACGTGATCCAAAGTATGAGGAACAACATAACTAATTTCCGTCGAAATCAGTTCACGGGTTTTCATGTAATGCCCGAACATACAAACAGACAGAGAATAATTTTAAAAACAAAATTTTTGGTGTTCTAACACGTTATTGATGTGCCGCTAACCGAAATTTTGAAAAATATTATATGTACAGAAAAACTGGCTCTTGAGTTTCATTATAAAAAAAAAACAAAAAGGTCCCGTTATTTCCATCCATCCAGGAGTTACATATCTTGTCTCGAAGTAACACCACCAGATCCTAAATGGATCAATGATGAACTGGTTTTACGATGTCAACATGAGCAATACAAATATTTTTAAAAACGGTTCTGTTGTTTCCATCTGGACACTCCTTCTCCCTCTCCCGCTCCCACTCCCTCTCCCGCTCCCACTCCCTCTCCCACTCAAACTCTCTCTCTCTCCCACTCCCTATCCCGCTCTCTGTCCCTTTCCTTCGCCCGTTCACGGTCCCTCTCTCGCTTCCTGTCCCTCTCCCACTTCCAGTTCCTCTCTCGCACTCGGTCCCTCTCCCGCTTTCTGTCCCGCTCCCTCTCCCGCTTCCTGCCCCTGTCCCTCTCATTCCTCTCCCGCTCTCTGTCCCTCCCCTCTCCTTCTCCTTCTCCCGCTCCCGGGTCCTCTCCCGTTTCCTGTCCCTCTCCCTCTCCCGCTCCCCGGCCCTCTCCCGCTCCCTGTTCCTCTCCCGTTCCCGGTCCCTCTCTCGCTTCCTGTCCCTCTCTCCTCCCCCTACCGTCCGTAAAGTCCTCTACACAATTTTTTTGTTTCTCACTATAAGCTTACATATTAATTTTCATATTTCTGAGTTCGAAAATGACAAAGTTCTGGAAAAACTTGCAACCTCTTTATTTACCTCTTAGGGGATGAAATTCCAAAAAACCTGTTACAGTTAATTTTTGATTTATTTTCACATTTCTGAGTTCGATATTGACGAAGTTTCGTACAAATTTACATCCCCTTTTACCCCTTAGTGGATGAATTTCCAAAAAAAAAACTGTTACAATTAATTTTTGTTTCTAATTATAAGTTAACATATACATTTTCACATTACTGAGTTTAAAATGACATAGTTTCTTAAATAGATATTTACAACCCCTTAGTATTACTCTTTATGGGGATGAATTTCGAGAAAACCGTGATACAGTTAGTTTTTGTGTCTAACTATTATAAGGTTATAAACAAATTTTCATCCTTTTTACTTCAAAACCGACGAAGTTGCCATACTAACTTCCACATCCTTATTCAACCCTTTAGGGGTTGATTTTCAAAAAGAACACATAACTTTTAAATTTAGCTTCTAATTTTGAACTAACATATAAATTTTCATGTTTTTAACTTCAAAAATGACGAAGTTGCGTACTAAGTTCCATCCAAGAAATTAACCCTTTAAGGGATGATTTTCCAAAAAAATGTGTTGAAGTTAACTTTTGTTTATTACTATAAACATACATAAAAAATTTCATATTTATAACTCTAAAACTGACGAAGCTGATTTATATGTAAAAGACTTCCAACCCCTATTTTTAGGGGATGAATTTCGAGAAAACAGTGAAACAGTTATTTTTTTTGTCTAACTATAAGCTTATATACAAATTTTCACCCTTCTTACTTCAAAACTGACGAAGTTCCCATACAAACTTGAACAACCTTATTCAACCCTTTAGGGGTTGATTTTCCCAAAAAACACATGACCTACACATAAATTTTGACATAAATTTTGTTTCTAATTTTGAACTAATATATACATTTTCATGTTTTTAACTTCAAAAATGACAAAGTTGCGTACTAAGTTAAATTGAGAAATTAACCCTTTAAGGGATGATTTTCAAAAAAAATTTGGTAAAATTAACTTTTGTTCATAACTGTAAACTTACATAAAACATTTCATATTTGTAACTCTAAAACTGAAGAAGTTGATTTGTATGTAAATGACTCACAACCCCTATTTGTAGGGGATGAATTTCGAAAAAACAATGATACAGTTATATTTTGTGTCTAACTATAAGCTTATATAAAAATTTTCACCCTTCTTACTTCAAAACTAACGAAGTTGCTATACTAATTTGCAGACCATTATTCACCCCTTTAGGGGTTGATTTTCCAAAAAAAACATAATACTTACAAATTTTGTTTCTAATCTTGAACTAATATATAAATTTTCATGTTTTTAACTTCAAAAATGACGAAGTTGCGTACTAAGTTCCATTGAAGAAATTAACCCTTTAAGGGATGATTTTCCAAAAAAATGTGTTAAAGTTGACTTTTGTTTATTACTATAAACTTACATAAAAAAATTCAAATTTATAAATCTAAAACTGACAAAGTTGGTTTGTATGAAAGTGACTTCTAACTCGTATTTTTACCCCTTAGGGGATGAATTTCCAAAAATCCGTTCTTAGTGGACGTCTCCTTAGCATAAACTATCTCCCTGCCAAATTTCATGTTAATCGGTTCGGCAGTTTCTGAGATTTTTTGTTTAATCAGCGGTGTGTCGCTTTTCAATTTTATATAATACGAGTAACCGCCCTCGCTTTGCTTCGGTTTTCTTATTTTTTTTTACACCTTGGGTTACATTATTGGAGTTTTATTAAGGATCCCTAATTTTTTTGAAAATATAATATAGCCTATGTTACTCGGGGATATTGTAGCTTCCCAACAGTGAAAGAATTTTTGAAATCGGTTCAGTAGTTTCGGAGCCTATTCAATGCAAACAAAAAATCAAATCTTTCCTCTTTATATATTAGTATAGATGAGAAGATGGCCATACGGCATATGTTAGTGTACATACTTTGTCTGTGAAACAAATATTATCTCTTAGGTGTTTAGGAAACAGAAAAAACAGTCGATCCTCAATCTCAAACATCAAATATTCTTTGAATTCTTATTTAATTGTAAGTACAAAACTAGTAACTATACTACAATAATTAATAATGTGAATATGAGAGACATAAATAAGGATAACAAATGTCAACAACGTCAACCTAATGACTAATAAGCTAGAAGTTAATTTTTTTAACTTTCAATGTCTTTAGAAAGTGTGAAAAACGTGAGATTCGGATCTATGTTATCGATTAAGCAGCGGAATGCGATGCAGTATGCTTTTGCCCTCATTTTAGTTCTTATCGTAGAAATAGCGTGACGCAGCGTGTTGTATCGAACTAACGTGTGACATGTGTGATGACATATTAATTAATTTTGTATTTTTTTCTGAAACTTTTATTTTTAATATGTGTGATAGATTACGAACGTGTGACAGCCATTATGAATTTTCTGAATTAGCCAGACACGTCGAACGCGGCATGTACTTGTAACGTCATAGCTAAAACTAGCTGACCCGGCGAACTTCGTACCGCCTATTTTTTTCTAAAATAAAAGTAGCCTAAGTTACTCTTTGTTACATCAGCTATCTGCCAGCGAAAGTCCCGTCAAAATCGGTCCAGATATTTCGGAGATTAGCCGCAACAAACAGACAAAAATTGTAAAAAATGTTGTTTTGGTATATGTACCCTGTATACATCCACATGCACTTAGTAAAAAGCGATTATTTTAATATTACGAAAAGACACTCCAATTTTATTTATTTTTATTTATTTGTATAGATGCGGAGTGCGCCAGGCCTGATATTACCAATATTTTGTTGACAGATTTTATGAACAGTTTGGTATCCCAGGTGTAATAGGTTGCATTGATGGGACGCATGTAGCCATTGTAAGGCCAAACGAACATGAAGAAAGATATTTTTGTAGAAAAAATTACCATTCCTTGAATGTGCAAATAGTAAGTCATTATAATTTCTCATCAAAGTCTTTATCTAGACACGCGGAAGCGTGTCAAGCCAATTTCAAGCTAAAACAGAACTGCCGAGCATTTGCTGTCATTTCACATTTGTTTTTGATGAGATTAGCATTAAAATAAAATATATAAAAAAATAAAATATGTTTTTAGCCGTATTGGGGCGGCTTAGAATACTAACCCCAATCCCACGCCGGATGGGTGCCGTAAGAGGCGATTAAATCCGGCCCGCTGGTGGTAGGGCCCCTCGAGGGTTTATATTGGTAGTATTGATTTTAATGGTTAATACCATTATTACTATTATTATTTCTCCATGGGGTTCGCCTGGATAGCTACCACCCTTAAGCATGAGTCAGCCGCCAAAAAACTCGTCGTGTTCCGGCTGGGGGCTTGAGAGCCAGTTCTTTCTTTCTTTCTCTTGTCTCTTTCTTGGCCGGCAACGCATCAGTGATGCCTTTGGTGTTGCTGATGTCCATGGGCGACGATAGCCACTTACCATCATTCAGGTGGATCGTCAACTCGTTTGCCGGCTATTTCCACAAAAAAAACAACAGCTTTCACGGTAGTACATAATATAGCTGTTATTATAATACACAGCCTTTAAAATACTTAAAATTAATAATATAATTTTCAGATTTGTAATGCTGACATGGAAATCATTAATGTTGACGCTAGTCATCCAGGAGCCAATCATGATTCCTTCATTTGGTCTCATCACCCTCTAAAAACTCACTTGGAGAATCTTAGCAGTGCCGAGGCTTTATGGCTATTAGGTAAGGTACTTAATAATGAAAAAAAACAACAAACTATACAGTTTATTACACAATATTATGAGTAAGTTTAGTGAAAGCCCTTACAAGCTTACATAATTAATAATTCTAAACTATTTGTATGAAAAAATTTCAAATATAACAAAGTAAACAAAGATAAAGTAAACAAAGGTAGACAATTTTTAAAGCAGATACTTAAATGTTATAATAACTAATTATAATTAATAAAGTTAATATTATCTATACTAATATTATAAAAAGGAAAGCTTTGTATTTTTGTATGTTTGCAACGAATAAACTCAAAAACTACTGAACCGATTTTTAAAATTCTTTCACCATTAGAATGCTACATTATTCCTGAGTAACATAGGCTATATTTTTAACGAGTAACCGCCCTCGCTTTGCTTCGGTTTTCTTATTTTTTTACACCCTGGGTTACGGTTACATTATTGGAGTTTTATTAAGGATCCCTATTTTTTTTTTAAGTATCATATAGGCTATGTTACTCGGGGATAGTGTAGCTTCCCAACAGTGAAAGAATTTTTGAAATCGGTTCTGTAGTTTCGGAGCCTATTCAATGCAAACAAAAAATCAAATATTTCCTCTTTATATATTAGTATAGATTATAAAAAATTTGGGATCCTTGCTAAAACATCAGTAACGTGAATCAAGGTGTGAAAAAAAAAGTACACCCGTGCGAAGCCGGGGCGAGCCGCTAGAATCAAATAAAACTGGAATAAATTGCCCGCGTGGGTGTTCCCCTCTGATTATAATGTGGGTGTCTTCAAGTCAAGAGTGAATAGGCTTCTACTAAGTTAGTGCGCTTTACCATCCACGACTTCATTTCCGCTTACCATCAGGTGGTTTTATGGTCAAGTACTAACTTATTCTGTATAAAAAAAGGTCCATCCTCCATGATTGCTGTCATTAAACGGGTACTTAATACTTACACTTGATTAGTATGTAGCGTAACAAACAAATGAGGCAAATGAGGCTCATTGAATTGGTTAATATAGAACTTAATTCATGTTCTTCTTTTATTTATAATCAAGTTCATAATCTTTTTATTTATTAATTATTTAAGGAGATTCTGGCTACCCACTCAGGAAAACAATGATGACACCAATTCTGAATGCACCACAGCAATCCCCAGAGGCTTATTACACAGAAAAACATGTCAAGGCCCGGAACACAATTGAGAGGACAATAGGTGTACTAAAGGCACGATTCAGATGTTTATTAGTCCAACGAGCGCTACATTACCAACCGCAAGTAGCTGGTTGTATTACAAATGCATGTGTGATTCTACACAACATTTGTAATGCAGCAAACTTGTCTGTACCGGAACTCTCAGCAAATGAGGTTCGACAAGAAGCTTTCATGCAACCTACGGATACGCATGTAGATCCAGCTGATCCACAAAATAGAGAATTACAGATTGGCATTGCTACTAGGGAGGACCTTGTGAGGCGCCTCTGGCAACTGCGTCAGAGAGTCTGAAAAAAATATTGTAAAAATTAATGTAAAGGCTTATGTTGTTGTAACACTTGTAACTATAGTCACCGCGAACTAAGAAGCCTAAATTTAAAATTTAAAAATTTAAAAAAGAAATTTAAAAATGAAAATTTATTAATTTAATTACATTGTTAAAAATTATTTACTTGCATTTGAATTTAAAATTAGGTACGCAATACTACCACGACGAATTGGATGCTAACAAAGGACATTTTCTATTATGTATGGGCACTTCGCCATCTATGTACAGTAACTGCAGATAATATGTTATATTATATGTAATTATGTATTTAAGGTTGCGGTGCATATTTTTTTTCAACAAAATAATAATTATGTATCCATGAATGTGTCTTACGAAATAAGCAAGAATTTATTCACTGTAGTTTTTTCCTGACGCTCATAATATAATATTATGTCAAAATAATATTATGAAACTGAGCGGGACTTTCATTATATCATGATTTATCTGTCTTTCTTTTTCTTCTCTCTTTCTTGGCTGGCAACGTACCAGTGATGCTTTTGGCATATTGATAATACGCGGTACGAGATAGGTTTTTAGTTTCAAATTTAATTATCGAATCGATTAGAAGGTCTTACACTTTTGAATCGATTTGTTGTAAAAATTGGTTTCTTTCGTGAACCGATTTTTTTGTACATCTCTAATGTCACTGTGATGGCAAACGACAAATTGGGCTTCTTAGTTCGCGGTGACTATAGGAGTATAATTTTTATTTAAGGTTAACTAAAACTGTATATTTTATTTTTATTGCTTTTCTAACTTAGAATTATTTAGATAAGTTACTTAAATGTTTGTGTTGTAACTTTTAAGTAGTAATATAATAAACAATGAAAAACTTTAATGAATGAAGAATGAAAATGCAAATTTTGTTAGTTAGCTTTAAAATTATCTTACCCAGATTGTATGTTTCGGAGTACTGAAACTATTTCACTCAGATAATCCCCACAGCCCTTTCTATAGAACGGCTGTTGTTCATCTCAGCTTGTGACCTCATTTCTGAAGATCTCACCAGCCGCTCTCTTGCATCTGCAGCACTCATCAGTTGTCCCCGACGTCTTCTTCGCCGTATGTGACCTGGTTCTGAGGAGACTTGACCAGTTATGGGTGATGGCTCTGCTTCAACAGGTAGTACAAGGCGCCTTCTTGCACCCTGCCCTGTTGCGCCCTGTCTAGATGGTGATGGTTGTGGGTCTACAGGTGTGGGTAAAATCTCACAAATTGGCGTTTGACATCGCTGCTGTAGAGACGCTGAAGTCGTAGCCTCATTTGGCCCACTTTGTTGGAGTTCCTGTAAAAACAAATATGCAGGTCATTAGTTAGTTTCATCATAATATAGTTGTAATATACTTTCATTGTAATATACTTTTATATACTTGTAATATATATTTTATATATGTTTATATATTTTATATACTTGTAATATACTTTCATTATATTTAGTCATAATGTACTTACTTCGCTAGATGGAACTACTAAAAATATAGGATCCTCAGTTGCAGTAGATTGGGAAGTGTCCGGATTGCTTGGAACTGCAATGACCTCTTGAATATCCTAGAAAAAAAAATTAAAATATGACAAGACAGGTATAAACTATATTATAATGTTCGTAGATTATGCATAATGCATTGCAAACTGTGGTTAGGTAAACTTACTTGTAAAAGTAGTGGTTCAACCCTGACCCCAGGCAACCCAGATCCATAGTCTTCCCCAAGGATGCTGATGAACTTTCTCTCAATTTCAGTGAGTTCCAAGTTTGTAGCTGGTCCACCTCCTGTTCTTCTTTGGCTTTCAATGATGAGCCTGTTCTTCCTTTTCAATTTGGCCTTAAAGTCAACCCAGTACTAAAAATAGAATAATAATAATGTATTATACATTACACAATATATTAAATAATAATTGTATTGTTCATTAGTATAAAATACCTACTTATAAATTGCCTGATGTAATTTTACACAATGAAAGGGTTATCTATTACTATTGATTTTATTATACAGTGCAACCTTAATTTATCTAGCCTCAATATAACGATTTCCTTGATTTAGAGAATTTTTCCAAATCCTCTAGAACTGCCAGTAAGAGCCAATACAAAGTATACTACAAAAATTAATTTCCAACCTTTATCAAAAAACCTTTTTATAAAGATTTCAATCATTGCAGAATACAAAAAGTATTATTTACCTCTAGTTAACGATTTTTGGCAACTTATGACCTTGACATAACATGTCCTATCAATTAATCACACAAAATTTCACATTATTTCAGGTCACAATAATAGGTTCAGAAATGTTAATTTTTTTGTACGACAATCATTGTTGTTTGATGTTAAGTAATGTTAACACTGCTGTTCGTCATTGTTATTAGTTTTAAAGTTTGCAGTGGCTGATTTTTTTTTACCTTTTTAAAACGAATTGCACACTAATCTAACCTCTATATAGCAAACCTGATCATAACAAATTACTTGATAACAATTTTTTTCTAATCCCCTTCAGGTTCGTTATATAGAGGTTGTACTGTACTTAGTTTTGTTTAGCAATTGCTTAGAAGTGATTGTGTTATAATTATGTATTTATATAATTGTGCAAAATAGTTACATGAATAAATATTGAATCCAATTTCTGTTTATGTCATTCCATTCTAAATATTTTATAGCATTAAATCATTGTCTTATCTCATTTTTCATACAGGTATAAGTCTGATGTAGGAAGCTCAAGTTATTGACTTGAACAGAAATCTATGAGAAATATTGCAGTGTTGTAATGTTGACTTACCTTTGACCATTCAGATGAAGACTTAATTGCTCCATCGCCTGTGGAATTCAAAATGTCTGCAGCCCTTTCCCACATTCGCCTACTATGGTCCCGAGCTTGGGTGGATTTATTATATCCAACTGCAATTTCCCTATGATTTTCTAGGAACTCGCATAGGTGCTGAAGCTGGGTCATGCTTACACGACGACTTGTTTGTGTTTCACTAAAAATTAATTACCACATTTTATCTGTACTAATATTATAAAAAGAAAAGATTTAATTGTTTGTTTGCATTGAATAGGCTCTGAAACTACTGAACCGATTTGAAAAATTCTTTTACTATTGGGAAGCTACACTAACCCCAGGTGACATAGGTGATACAATAAAAAAAAAAATTAGGGGTTCTTAATAAAATTCCAATAATGTAACCCAAGGTGTAAAGAAATAAGAAAAGCGAAGGCTTTTACTCGTTATATATATTTTGGATTTCTACATACCTAAAAACAATGCACGCAAATCACAAAAACAAATAATAAAAAAGAGGTATATGTCAATACAAATAAATAATTATGAATTATAAACGACATTCCATTTGAACTTCTTGCTAAGTTAAAAGCATATTTTTAAGTGAAAAAAGAAACTTACGACATAGTTAAAAGAGATGCACTATTAGTCGAGAAATAAGGATGAAATAAAGAGCTGAAGCTCTAAGCAGTGAACTGCAAGACTGAGAAATTAAATCCGCCCCGGAAACAAAATATAAAAAAAAAACACTTAACAATATGAAGTTGTTATCGCGTTGGTCAGACAAATTACTCTTAATAATAATTAAAGTAAAGTAGTTTCAAGTCCAATTGCAACTTCCAAGTGGGATCGGCTAAAAAAGTCAAGATGGTTTAAAAACGAGCGCGGTGAAACTAGAAAAAGTGCCAGTGTTACCAATTCTCAAAATATTTATCCCTAAAACTAAATCAAAAACCCCTAAAATCGCCCAAATTACTTGGAAATCCCTCTAAATTTTTTTTTGGAAACAGTAAATAATAATTAAAATATTATAATAATTATTAACTGTTATAATTAATATTTATTTATACATTATGCATTTATTTCTATGCTTTTAAGCAAAATCTATTTTAATAAAAAAGACGGTGATATTATTTAACTGTTTCTTCATTCATTGTCATTTAATTCATTAATTTGGACTTACAAATTCTTACAAATAAATCAATTCCGATTACAATATCGATTTATTTTGTAAAGAAAATTCACAAATACTCATTTTTGAATTTCTTTTCTTCCAGATTGCAGATTAATCTGATATTCTATATTTAAAGGCAAAAAGTCCCAGTCTCCTTTGATTGTTCCTTGTCTCCTAGTTTGTTCCGGGGCTTCTTACATCTTTATTTTGATCACTAAGTAAAAAATATGAAAAAAAAACCCCTAAAAAATCCCATATTTACCCCCTAAATTTGGGGGAAAACCCTTAAGTTGGTAACCATGAAAAGTGCATCTACTTACGTCCTAAAACAGTTAAAACCTTCAAGGTTAAAAAGTTGTTAAGATCGCAAAAGATAAAGGTTTTAGTGATGGAAGATAATGTATTTTGATGTTGTAATACATAATCATTTAAAAAGAACATTTATCCAAAAAAACAAAACGAGTTTACATTATTTAAAAAAAACCGGTAATTTAACATGGAATAATATCGTTAAAGAGACAAGTTTTTGAACGTTACAAAGTAAAAAAGACATGACATTACAGCAGACCACAGACAAGCATAATCGTTCAATTGTCGTTCACCTTTTATGATGTCATAGTACGACTTTCCAGTGATTCAGAAGCAGCGCTGCTTTTGGACTGACTGGGAATTGCGCGGTTTTCTTAAAAGGTCATAGTAACCCCCCTGAATTAGATTAGTTTTTTATAGAGAAAGCTCGTTATATATTGCAACTATGATTTAAACAGCAAATTTAGGAGAAAATCCAGAAAAAAGGAAAAGCCCTGTTGAAGTAAATGATGTTGTGTAGAGGAAAATGATATAGCCCATTGACGTAAATGATGAGGTGTAAAGGGTAATGACGAAAATTTAAATCCCAACGTGTAATCAACTTTTTTATCAAGAAAAATAACAATATTCGTTTGATTTGATAAAATCAACATAACGTATTGAAGTATTTTAATGACTGATTACGTATTTTAATAGATTTTATCAATCATAAAAACAACATGACTTTTATAACTTAATGCATGACTACAATCAATGGTAAGTGGTAATGAAGACTTGCTTGATTGATAAGCCACACTTACTTTATTAAGCCTATTTACTCTTAACTTGAAGACACCCAAGGTAAAATCGCAGGAATTTTATTCCTGACCTTCGTGGTTCGCATAATAAATGATCAAGCAAAGGATCGTTTGCACATAGAGGACATAGGGATGCTTATGGCGAAGGCAAGATAATGATGTTTTATCTGGACATTCGATTGTGGAGATTGACGGATTATGTCATAATATTGTCCCATGCAGACTCTCCAAAATGGTACAAAAAAAAAACAGAAAACTAGAAACTGCCTACTCTACACACGTGCTTGAGGCTTTCTAAGTTGGTCTCAATGGTCATCAATACACCTTTAAAGCATGCCCCTACATGGAATCACACGCTGATAGATGGCATTTGGTTCTTCTTCTACCGTTCGTCTCTAGGACACCCAGAATTCTAGAAGCTGCCATAGTTTGGATTCAATAAACCGGCCAGAATATATTTTCGAGTGTATCTCCACTCCTAACAACCGAAGGCTGACGATGTATTCGAAAGATACCTTCTGAAGAACGAACAAGAAGATGATGAACGGGCTCCTTTTTGGCAGTGAATATAGACGCTTATGTTTTTGTGGCGTTGAATCTCAAAGAGTTGGTATCGCTCCATTGAGTGCCAGAAGTGTGAGATTCACACGCTCGACCAAGACCACTTCTTCATAACTGTATTTATTGGACCGTCCGAGCGGTAGACAATTACCTCTCCACAATTGTACTGTCATCTGCGGACCTATACACATTGAGCATGAGCTGATTTCGATGTGCAGCAAGAATAGAGTTGAGGAGGAACAGACCTCTGGAATTCCAGCAAAGGTTGTCATTGCTAATGTCGAGCAACTCAGCTGAAAGGCTAGCTTGCCAAACCCTATGATAAAGATGATGCCTTTCAAGATGTCAAGAGAAACGAGGACTTCGCCTCAGGTGTGAGTGTCATATGGTAGAAGGTCTGTCGAACGGTTTCAGCGGAACCCGTACTGCCAGTCACTGAGAAGGTCATTCTGTTCTAAGTATGCCATAACGTTAGTTATTCTTAGCTTTGATGAGGAATCCAAAAGCTCTATTGGCAGATTGGTTGGCCAGAGGCTTTTTGCCATTGTTTAATACGGTCGATTCGATAGTAAGTTTTCTTTTGAATGTCTTTTTGTAGGACTAAGCAGATAGGTTTTTTTTTTTATGGGAATAGCCGGCAAATAAGCTGGCGATCCACCTGATGGTAAGTGGCTGTCGTCGCCTATGGATATCAGCAACACCAAAGGCATCACCGATGCATTGCCGGCCAAGAAAGAGATAAGAAAAAGAAAGAACTGCCTCTCAAGTCCCCAGCTGGAAGACGACGAGTCGTTTGGTGGCTGACTCATGCTCAAGGGTAGGTAGTAGGTGGTTTCTATCCAGGCGAACCCCATGAAGAAATAAAAGTTAAAAGCTTTCTTCTTACATCTAATATCCGGAGCTTTCTAGCTTCGAGCATAGACCCAGGCAAGATATGAGAAATGTTTGCGCTTCTCAGCTTAAATGCTTTCGACAATAACCCATAGACAAGTTTCACCAACATTAGGACCGTAAGAAAAAGGGATGAAATAGTCCCTGACGAACCACTTCGTTTACAGCATCCTTTCAAATCGACGGATCTTTAAAAGCGAATCAGATCTATTTACAAGTATAAAATGCAAAGAAAATCAGAAAATTGCATATTTATCAAGTATATACGCACTTTTGGGTTGATTTTATGGATTAACGGCATCTTTTGAGTTAATTTCTTGGTGGCTACACTCAATCAGGTTGTTAATATTATTTAGATTCGTCATTTTCCTCTACAGGAATCATTCACGTCATTAGAATTTTGCGGTAAATGATGTAGCGATTTATGACGAAACGGTACAAAACATACCAAAACTTGCTCAATTTTATATCACTTATAATGAAATTAAGTTATTTTTTATTAAATACCATTAGGCGATATTCATGGATACTTATTGTTGAATTATATATTTTTTTATCAAAAATATATTCAGGAGTTTGATGACGAGATTTTCTGACAAACTATACTTATCATTAACTTTCGCGTACTTTATCATATTCACAATGCATTTTTCATCCAAATCTTGATTTCAACTGAGAGAAGCGGGTGTAAGGAACACTTTGAATTGCTTTTCAAATTTTTAATAATAATTTCGTTGAACAAATTTCACGAAACAAAAACCGCGGATGTTAATGACGATAATCTCGTGACAAAATTTTAAACGGTCAAATAATGGTATTACAGATAATTTACGCTTGAAAAACATTTATGAATATTCAGCTTAGACATTAATTCTTACGTATAGAGAGTAAAAAAGCATTTTTTAGGGCGGTATTTTGAGTTCCTTGTGACATTAATGAAACATACCGTTAAATAACAGGGAGGTTAATGACTTTCCGAGCATTATTTTAAATTTTTTAACACTCTAACATCAGAATTTTATTATTTAACTTAATACGACTTTTAAGTAAATACATAATTAAGGTTTTAGTAAACATTTTGAGTGATCACATTTATATTCCAAGACAGAAAATTGAATAACATGCATAAATGGCAGTTTTGAAAATTCACCCTGTAGCATAAATAATCCCATACCCTTGCGGTTTTCATGGAACTCAGCTGCGAGAGTTGCATGACGTCACATGAAATATTACAGTCAGCAAAACAAATTATTTATTTTAATATTTTTAATAAATGTATTTTTTGAATTGTGCCTCTTTTATAATAGTTTCCCTTATAATACACATGTTTAAAATTATATGAATTCTTATCAACATAAATTATCTCTTTATGTTTTTTCTACTCAAACGATTCAATCAACGTCAACGTCAAGTTCAACGTCAATCAGGCGATCAGGCCTACCCGTGATTGGTCTAAAACATTCATCCAATGTCACTTGATCCGTCTTCAGGTACCTCTTCGAAGATTGCCGTCCAGTTGCATTCCACTTGTATTAAAAAGTTCTTGGTTAGGACTTGTGCACACTGCACAATAGTACACTATAACTTGTCTATAGCCCAGGCAACATACAATGTTACAATATTTAGTGACAATTTTCAATACTTAAAAATTATGACTTAATTACGATAGAATCAGAATCTGTATCTGACGTCATTTGTAGGAACCCAGGCTGTAGTGGGTTTCGCATAAGTCTGCACTTGAAGAGTTGCAAACATTATATGCAAAATGTAGATTTAAGTGACCACGATCCATAATTATTATAACTCTCGTTAGTATTATAAAATACGAATCGTAAGTGTCCGTTACACATTTGGAAATGTTCAGTGCGTGATGGTAATATGTTTTGAATTTAAATCATAATGCCCACTCTCACGTTTAAAGTGTCGTTGCTATTTAATTATTTATTTCGCCATTTGAACTTTGGTATAGTACGCATGGAAATGAAAATGGAAATTCCGAGCTGACGATCCATTTGATAGTAAGTGGATATCGTCACCCATGGACATTAAGAACACCAAAGTCATCACTGACGCGTTGCCGGCCAAGAAAAAGAGAAGAAAGAAAGAACTGGTTTTCACGCCCCCAACCACGATCACGCTATCCAGACGAAAAATTACAAAATTTAACGGTGAAGTTATTAATTGATATTACTACTATGGCTGTATTGCAATAATATTTGAGTTTAATGATGGTATACTGTCATCCCACAATTCATTAGAATACCAATGTATAATACATTTGAATTTTGGTAAATACTGGATGGATGTGACTGACAGTATTTATTTAACGTGCATCGTCAGCCTTAATTAAGCACAAGACAGGCTGGTCATAGATTAAAAATAAGTCACTGATGGTTTCTAAACCTAAAGTTTATTGTTTTCAAGTCTTTGAGTTTCGCTCGCAGCCTGGGCCCTCCTCGACTCGACCGGATCTGAATCGGATGAAGTTCTTGGCTTTCTATCAAATCATATGTTTATGTGTATTTTGTGTATTCTGTAGCCTATGGTATGGTTTTGTGTTGAGTTGTTTGTTGAGTGTTGATGGTGTTGATTTCAATTTTCAATTCAAGTGCAAAGGGTATAGCGCGAGTGGAATGCTGTTTATTGTTTTTAAATTCTAATTTGTGCACCAAAACAATCGTAACATCTAAAAGGTAAGTAGCTAAATGCATAAGTCTTCTGTAAATTTAAGTACGAAGCCAATAAGATTTCATAATATTCCGAAATAATTTGCGAAATAGGACTGCGCATTAACTAGTAATTTGCGCATTTTGGGCTCGTCTACGAATAGCGAATAATTACATTAAGGTATATAGAAAAGGTTTGCATGCGCAACATGAGGTTTGGGGTATCGTTTACATGCGGATCTAAAAATGTGTCGAGACGCATGAGGAATGTTAGACGCAGTCATTGGCGCTCCATCTAAAAATGGAATGAGTGGTATTCTTTGCGTATTGGCGTCCTCAAGAGCTAGCTAGTTGGGTCGTACCATCGTTACGGTTATGTAATGGCCCTTGGAGATGCGACAACTGTGCACGTGCCTTCTCGCGATAGTTCCACGTCGAGGCTCGCGCACGACGCGACGCACGCGGTGCGAGCCTCGGCCAGTTTCCTAGCAACAAACTGTTGACGCCACTGTGACCCAATGAACACAAAAACACATGGCAGGTAATTGTCGTTACATCACACCACCACCCGGTGGTATTTTCGCGTGTTACGTGCGTTGCTAGGGTTAATGCTAAGCCATAACAATCAATTTACAAATGACGGATTGACCCAGTGTTCTGTAGACTTTGGACGTTACCCATGCGGTAAGTTTCGCATTAATCATGTCTAGTCTGGCTTTTATTTCCTCGGTCTTGCTTCTTAGTTGGGAGCAATGAATGCTTGTAAGAAATGAGGTAAAAATAGTACAGACCTCATGACCCAGATTTCATTCTTAAACAAAATCTATAATTACATTGCACACAGAAAAACAATGCTCTTGCTACACACAATTTGAATTATTTTTGGTTTTGATGGCACTTGTTCTTATGTGATATAATGACTCAATAGTGTCTACTTATTTTATGATTTGAATTTATCCTGTTCAATTTACATTTTAAATTACAATTACAAAATGTGATATGTGTCTACTCACACAATTTTAGATTTAAATAAATGTTAGAAGTGACAAGTGGTAATTTGAAAATAATAATAGGTACTTTTTACCCACATTTTTATATTGGGATCCATGTCTCTCCAATCTAACACTATTGAGACTTTAAGAATGTAATAGTTTTTATTTCAAATTGTATGTATTGCAAAATGAAGTAAAAGTGTAACTTTTATTATGAGCTAGACAGCTACATACCACAGGAATTTTAGTGTGGGGGTGTGAATGTGTGAACATATTTATTATAATGCCAAACAATCTGTCTCGGTTGTATTAGATTTATTTTTACTTTTACTTATTAGCCATGATCTTAAATAAAATACTTCATTCTTCTTCCTGCTTGTCTATTTTATGAATTAATTGACATTGAAAAATTATACATTCTTTTGAATTTGGATTTAAAAAAACATACATTATTGGTATTGCTTTATTGTTAACTAGTGCTTTGACTGAGGCTTCGCCTGTGTTTTCTGAGATAATAAGTACCCTATATCCTATTCTAGATCATGATCTACCTTTCTGCTAAATTTCATGAAAATCGGTTCTGTAGTTGTTGCCTGAAAGAGTAACAAACAAGCTCACAAATTTTCACATTTATAGTATTAGTAGGATTTATATATACGCAATTTGATTGTATGTATGTATAAGTTCCTAATTTCACTCAAAATTATGTGATGTAACACATTTATTTAGGTTTGGGTATCTACAGTAGGACGATAAGTCTTATCTAGAATATAAGTCGTAAAATGACAGTCACATTAATAACACATTTGAAATATTTGCCTCTTACCCAGTGATAAAAATAATTAGTTTATGTCAAATATTCTTTTTTTTTGTATTATCCTAACTCATAGTGTTTACTTGTTATTATTGAAATAATATTTTACTATACAAAATGACAAAATAATGGGCCTCCAATTGAGATTAAGGTCATATTAATGAGTTCCTTTAACAGTAGGTAACAATATTTTTGTTACTATAATATAATGATGGCCTAAAATAAAACCCTGTAGCTAAACCTGGTAGAACCAATGATCCTGAGTAATTTGTAATAAATAGAATAACAAGGAAATACCGCAAAGCCACACACTTGTTAAGTGATAAAATAAACATTACATTAAACAGCTTTAAATGTTATATTTGAAAATTAATAGTCTGGGATGCTATTATAATTTTACTATTATTTATATTTAATAGGGAAACAAGATAGTCCTGCAGAAATGTACTTAAGTTTTGTGCCACTGCTGCACTGGTGTGAAGAATGACACCTGTTGGGTTGTGTAATAACAAGGAAGAATCATTGCCTCAACAAAACAAATATATCATGTGAATTTCACTCCTAATTAGTCAAGTTATTCACAAATGAAAATATTATAATAATTTTAACAATTGCTGTAAGTCTTGAGGCACTGAAAATTTAATCATTTTACTAGCACTCTGCCAGTGGGCACTGCTTTGCCCGCGTTTTTTGGAATAATAAGTACCCTATGTCCTATTTCAGATCATTGTGTGTGCTAAATTGCATCAAAAAAAGTTCAGTTGTTTTTGTGAAAAGTGTAACAAACATAATGTGAAAGAGGCACATTTATAATATTAAGTAGTATGATTATTTTTATATTATTGATTTTAAAGTCATAATAGAATTATGTTAAGTAACAGATTTACGTATAAATACTAATAGACTACTGGCCCATGCACAAAAATCATGGGTCATACGAACCACCAGGTGACGTATATAGGACGATATAAGAGCATAAAATAATAAGATTCAGCACTATGCCGTCACTTGTAAGCTGTCCAACTGAGTGCTGGTGAGAATTCAAAAGTGCAAGTAGGGTGAGTAAATTTTGGTCATTTGATTCTGTACGGCATTTTTAACCATCGATAGGGCCATGAAAAATAATAAGAAAGCGCGCAGTGCCGTACAAAAAAGGTGGTCCACAAAGTCGGTAAATGATTTTGAATTCGTGACAATTTCGAGGGTAAATTTGGTCATTTGATACAGTACGGCATCAGTTTCATACTGTTGCAATACAGCTTCTAATCCATTATTCCGCAACGCCGTACAAAAAATCGTGCGACAAGGGGAAGAAATCGAGGGTTGCAACCCCCTCTTTTGCAGTGGTCCGGGGGGTCATTTGAAAAAATACGGCTTCGGTTCCAATACATTTTCTAGGACTCAAAAGTACTATTAAAAATAATGCCGTCAAAAAATGATAGTCCATTTGAATGTATAATTAATAATTATCTTAATTTCATGATACTTGATTTATAAAGCTCTAAGGTCATTTGACCCTGTACGGCAACTTTTTTTTTAACATGACATTGTAAAATACAATTGTTATATAGTATTGCCGTACAAAAAAAACTGTCCTAAAAAAAAATATAGAGAGATACAAAAACTGAAATTTTTGAAATTATTGCAAAAGTTTAAATATTCATAGATTAATGAAATATAGCAATTTTCTACCTTTTTCCCTTGTTTTAAATAGTATTAAGATAAATAAATTAGGAAAAAATTATGCCGTACATTTTAATGCAGACCATATCTTTTAGGCTGATGAAAATGACGCTACCATTTTATGGTCCAGTCATCTTAGTAAAAATTTGGTAAGAATTGCGGAAATTGAGATACCCAGCTGAATTTTTGTATAAACTTGTACTTTGGCGATCTAAAAGTTGTCTCAAAACCTGCATATGATAGGATGACCGCGTCTATTAAAAATTTGAGGACAAAGGTCACAAAAATCGTTTTTTTGCAAATATCTCATTTCCTATGAAATTTTCGCTATTTGTATCTTCATCAATATTGTAGAGAATTAAATTCCCTTCAACTTTTGTTTCAAAAATTTTTTTATACGTTGAATCGTTTTCGAGATACAGGGCGGAGAGAGCGCGGTTAGAGCATCATGTAAGGTCAACCGGTATAGTCCCGATCAAAACACGCTATATAAAGTTTATTAAATGAAGGGAATTTAATTTTCTAAAATATTGATGAAGATACAAATAGCGTAAAACTCATAGGAAATGAGATATTTGCAGAAAATCGACTTTTGTGACCTTTGTCCTCAAATTTTTAATAGACGCGGTCACCCTATCATATGCAGGTTTTAAGACAACTTTTAGAATGCCAAAATACAAGTTTATACAAAAATTCAGCTGGGTATCTCAAAGTCCGCAGTGAATTACTAAGATGACTGGACTATTTAAGGGTGTAGTACTTTATGGCCATCTGATACTGTACGGTAAGTACGGTATTAACATATTTTTGAAGAGCAATTGATAATATGATAAAATCATTATGACGTCTAACTGTAGTGAAAGGGTGTGTTTATAATATCCAAGAATTGAAACTGTAAATCCCAGTATCAACAGTTTTGTATACTTTTTGGTTTAATATACAGGGTGTTTGGTAACGTCTTGGCAATACGTGAAGGGCATATAGGGGAGGTCATTTGCAACCAAATTACCTATTATGACCCCTATTCAAATATCAACCGTTTTCGAGTAATTCCATATTTTATGTATTTTTCAAGAATATGCGAAATTCAACTTTGAAAATTTAAAAAAAAATCACTAATGCATAAAATATTATGATTTTTTATTTTTATCTGGTTGCTAACACTACAATACATAATAATCAACCATTACACGGTGAATTTTTTCAGTAATTTTTAAATCAGAGCTACAAATCTTACAAATTTTCATACTTCAACCAGGTTTCTTCAACTTTAATAGGTGTTTTCTGCAAAAAAAAAACCCGGAATAACTTTATCGGCAGAACATTTTAAAAACATGTACAACTTATTATCTATCTAACGAGATACGAAAAGTTGGCAGATTATAAAAACTGAGTGAACAAAATACAATAATTGCGGAAAAAAACAAAATTATTTTGAATGAAAAATAACAATTGTAAGAATTTATGTAAGAATTTATGTAACTGGGTTAATTACACCAAGTAATCAAAACTACAGTTAATTTTCAAAATTGATTTTTATTGTTAATTAATACCATTATTACTATTATTATTTCTCCACGGGGTTCGCCTGGATAGTTACCATTACCACCCTCGAGCGTGATGAGTCAGCCGCCAAACGACTCGTCGTGTGCCGGCTGAGGGCTTGAGAGCCAGTTCTTTCTTTCTTTTTCTTCTATCTTTTTTGGCCGGCAACGCATCAGTGATGCCTTTGGTGTTGCTGGTGTCCATGGGCGACGATATCGATCGATAGATAGATAGATAGATATATAGATAGATAGATAGAGTTAATAAACTTTATATATAGCGTATTTTGATCGGGTCTATACCGGTTGACCTTACATTATGCTCTAACCACGCTCTCTCTTCCCTGTATCTCCAAAAAGATTCAATGTATAAAAAAAATTTTGAAACAGAAGTTGTAGGGAATTTAATTCTCTACAATATTGATTAGATACAAATAGCAAAAAACTCATAAGAAATGAGATATTTGCAAAAAAACGATTTTTGTGACCTTTGTCCTCAAATTTTTAATAGACGCGGTCACCCTACCATATGTAGGTTTTGAGACAACTTTTAGAATGCCAAAATGCAAGTTTATACAAAAATTCAGCTGGGTATCTCAAATTCCGCAATTCTTGCCAAATTTTTACTACGATGACTTTATTTATTACTAAATTAATTTTACTACAAACCTTTGGACCAACGAAAATGTACGGCATGTAAAAAAATATTATCTATGCATAAAATACTTTCAAAATAAATTAATTTTATGTTGTATCAAATGACCCCCCGGACCACTGCAAAAGAGGGGGTTTCAACCCTCGATTTCTTCCCCTTGTCGCACGATTTTTTGTACGGCGTTGCGGAATAATGGATTAGAAGCTGTATTGCAACAGTATGAAACTGATGCCGTACTGTATCAAATGACCAAATTTACCCTCGAAATTGTCACGAATTCAAAATCATTTACCGACTTTGTGGACCACCTTTTTTGTACGGCACTGCGCGCTTTCTTATTATTTTTCATGGCCCTATCGATGGTTAAAAATGCCGTACAGAAATATATGACCGAAATTTACTCACCCAACTTGCACTTTTGAATTCTCACCAGCACTCAGTTGGACAGCTTACAAGTGACGGCATAGTGCTGAATCTTATTATTTTATGCTCTTCTATCGTCCTATATAGGTCACCAGGTGGTTCATATGACCCTGGATTTTTGTGGGTGGGCCAGTAGTCTATAATTAAGCCTTCACAGTATAATCAATTTTCCAATAGGTCCAATTTTGCACTTAATTATGTATGTTGCCAGAAGCTTGCTAACATGAGAAAAGTCATTGATGCAATCTACTTTATGGTATGTGAATATAATATTGAAATAAGGACAAAATTTATTTACACACAAACAGTTCAGTTGTTGTGCTCATTCTGGTGTTAGAATTTCCTTCCATTAATTATCTTGATTATGTATAATTGCTACGCACGTGCAAGTCTAATGACAACAATTTACGATAATTGTTTAAGTGATATCTACTTGTAGTAACATAGCAGACACTTAGTAGCTTTAAAATACTACTATTTTACTACAAGTACATCACAGAACTCACAGCACTGCGGCGATTATAATTTTCAGGTCAATTATTATTTTTCTTAATTTATTCTCGGCAAATGAGATGCGCAAGCGCATTTAACTTCGATTAGAGTAAAAGTTTAATACTTTTAATTTATTACTACATTATCAATACATCTGTTCATAACTTCATACACAATGCTCAGAAGCTGTTCTATAACTTGAGCGACGATAGATACCGCTCATGCCGCTTGCAGTACCCGCGAGAGTAAGCTCTGGCGTTACTTGCTCCTCTCTGAATGTTACGAACTATCTAAAATACAAATAGGTACTGCGTGATAGATTAAATATGCCACGCGACGACTCGCCACGTGTTTAGTCATTGGTATGTTTGTTTTTTGACGTACCGGTTGTTGTTGACGGCGCTGCTCTTGAAGTTGTAGACGAATACAATTACCTGGGACAAGTGATCCAGATGGGTAAGTCCAACTTCGAGAAAGAAGTCACTCGTAGAATCCAACTCGGATGGGCTGCGTTCGGGAAACTGCGTCATATCTTGTCGTCCAAAACACTTCCTCAGTGCCTGAAGTCGAAGGTGTTCGAGCAGTGTGTGTTGCCAGTGATGACATACGGATCCGAGACGTGGTGCTTTACTATTGGCCTGATCCACAAGCTCAGAGTTGCGCAGCGGGCTATGGAGAGGGCTATGCTCGGTATTTCTCTACGTGATCGCATCAGAAATGAGGAGATCCGTAGACGAACAAGGGTAACCGACATAGCTCAAAGAATTAGCCGGCTGAAGTGGCAATGGGCTGGCCACATAGTGCGAAGGACCGATAACCGTTGGGGAAGAAAGGTCCTCGAATGGCGCCCACGTCTCGGAAAAAGGAGCATAGGACGCCCCCCGACCAGGTGGACTGACGATCTGAAGAAGACAGCGGGCATCCGCTGGATTCAGAAGGCTCAGGACCGGTCAGAGTGGCGCAAGTTAGGGGAGGCCTATGCCCAGCAGTGGACCTCTAAGGGCTGATGGATGGATGGATGGATGTTTGTTTTTTACACGCCACATAACGTGTGATATTCGCATGGTTGCTTGCTATTCATTCTGGCATCAGGTCGTAATTTAATTATGCCTAATTCATGGAAATGTCCACGTTTAGAAGCGCTCATAGCTCGGCAGCTTGTGTCGATCCTAAGATTCCTAAGTGATCGACAAAGTTACGCAACAGCGGGTGCGGTCGATAGTTGGATGGGTGACCGCTAGTGGCAAAAATTTCTTGAGCGCTTCCGTGCTTCAGAGGGCACGTAAAGCCGTTGGTCCCGGTTGTTATTGTAAGATAACAGTCGTTAAGCCATGTTGGAGGCCCTCGGGCGGCATGAAAACTTCCGACACTTGGGTTGTCCACTATCCCCTCCACCAATCCGCACTGGAGCAACGTATGTATGCGTATATACTGGAGCAACGTATGTAAATAACGTGGAGTATGCTCTAGGCCTACTCAAGAGGAGATACCCGTGCTAAGTAGTGGGCTATTATTAATTAATTAATGGCCCATTAATGAGTTTAAGCCATGGAAATGTCTTATGTTATGACGTAAAATTTTCGAGAATATATTCTGACGTCTATTTTATTCTTGGAAATAACTTCTCAGTTAACTTCATTCTGTAATATAAAAATTGCGTAATTAATAGTTTTATTGAAATGTCTTTTAAAGGGGTGAATATGAATGTACGAAGTCAATTGCATTATGCAAGCATTAACTCGTAGTCCGGGGGCCAAGTCGTGACCTGGTGACATACTTGTTTATGGCGAAAATTAATGTGACACGAAGAAATTGTGTCACAAAATGTGTTGGTTCATTCACCATCGTGGATGCATTCTGATGCAATTAATTAATCACAGGTTGAGGTAATAGAGGCTGTTCGATAACACTGTTGTCATGCAGCCGTGCTGATAAGTGATCGAGGTATTGCTGGAGATATGACTAGTGAGGGGTCTTTATATATTCCAGGGGTGTAGCTGCCGCCGTATCAGTCGTATCAATTATACGGGGCCCCCACTAACACTCCCAAAAAATAGCTCGCCAGAGGCCTACGACCACTACAGTTGGCACTCCTTTTATATTTGACAGCTGACGTTGAGGGGGCCCCACAACAAATCTTGATATGGAGTCTCCTTAGGGGCTAGCTACGCCACTGATATATTCCCAATGATATAGTATTATTACCTGATAATGATCAATTCATACATAGGAATTTCTGAAACTATCAGTCTGATTAATTTAACTTAGTTTCACTATGTTATCCCGTAGCTGTGTTATATCAGACTCCGAAGTGAGATAGCAATTATAAATTATAAATTAATTAATATTTTGCTCTTAATGCTTCCTTGTCCGGCAATGTTATTGTAACCCTCCGGTGTTGGCGACCACGCCGACCACTGTTCGACGACACACATCTGCTCAATTTTTGTTCCTTTTATCTATACTCTATACTAATATAAAGAGGAAAGATTTGATTTTTTGTTTGCATTGAATAGGCTCCGAAACTACTGAACCGATTTGAAAAATTCTTTCACCGTTGAGAAGCTACACTATCCCCGAGTAACATAGGCTATATTATATTTAAAAAAAAATTAGGGATCCTTAATAAAACTCAAATAATGTAACCCAAGGTGTAAACAAATAAGAAAACCGAAGCAAAGCGAGGGCGGTTACTCGTAGGCTATAAAAAATAAACTTATAGTACCCTAATTGCAGAGTATATAATATGTTTATTGGTTGGTGATATGATAAGATCCAGATTAAGCGTCCGTACGATTGACTTGACATTCATCTGATACGGAATAGTATAATAGATTGCACGAACGTTAAATAAATGGATAGATATTATACATAATTCTAGGAACGCGTTCGTGAATAGAGAATTTTATTGATTCAACAAAGTCTAGGCACGGGTCTAGGCCTGGAAACTATAGTAACTACATATCTACAGCACAGAAGACGTACCTAATCTATACTATCTATGTATACTAATATTATAAAGAGGAAAGATTTCATTGTTTGTTTGCATTGATTAAGCTCCGAAACTACTGAACCGATTTGAAAAATTCTTTCACTGTTGGGAAGCTACACTATCCCCGGGTGACATAGGCTATATCATATTTTCAAAAAATTAGGGATCCTTAATAAAACTCCAATAATGTAACCCAAGGTGTAAAAAATAAGAACACCGAAGCAAAGCGAGTGCGGTTACTCGTGTGACATACATAATAATAAAAGAGTATCTGTACTACCCGCACACAAGGCAGTCACCATCTAGCCGTCAAGTGCGCGGGTTGTGTTGTATCACTGAAAACCATTTTGTGTTTTATTTCTAATACCTAATCAGGTAAACCTAGACACCACATTTGGCGACCGAGGTAAAAAAAAAATAAAACAAAAGGAAAAAGTGTGAGTAATTTTGGTTCTTTTAGGTTCACAAAATGTTAACCTTGAGTTATCATACGAAAATGTCGGTGCTATTTGAAATAAGGGAGACTTGTGCTATGTTTAGTTTTGGAAAGTTTTAAAAGAATCGTATATTTTTACGGGAAAAGAAAAGACAAGAGAACATTTGATAAAATATTAAGTACCTACCTACAAATGCATTTGTGTTCAATCTTTGATGATTCTTGATTAACAAAGTTGATTGTTGAATTAGTGAAGGTATTTTCTTAACAAATGCATCTAGTACATTAAATTACATTCCATATATTGTAGCCCGATATTCGTATTGATAACACATAGGTTACAAAATACATATATTAATGGTACAAAATAAAAACAATGCGTGTTGGCGCAATAATAGGTAATATATACCTAAGATATTGTTTCATTGTTGTATGGTCGGTATCGACACGGCCAGTTTACTTGTAATGTACAAGCATTGGGATTATTTGGGATCATAAAATGCGATTAAAAGGATCTTGTTCGTGTGATAGGTTAAAAAACTAATTAAGTAATATTTAGTTCACAGTGATAATTATTAATTATAGTAAGTTGAAAAATGTTTGATATTTCTACCTGCCAAAATGATAATAATAATTTAAAATGTCAATATAAATCCAAATGCAGTCTTCACATTAATATATCAAATATCGTAATAAGATAACCGTAAACAATATCATAGCGATTTTGCTATACGGTATCTTCATAGTTTGTCTCAAAAATAGAGATACTTACTAACTTACTATGTTATTTAAAAATAACGCTTCACACTCATAGCCCCACACTAGGATTCCCTGTGTCGTGGGTGCCAAATTTAAAGTATAGTACTTACGTAGCAAGTAAATTCAACGATGTTATTTTACTGATGTTATTCTAAGCAATGATATTATAATGTATAAAATATATTTTTGAATATCATTGATTCTAAGCAAAATCTATATAATAAACCACAAACAATGTTTGTTGCCATGTCCTTTAGACTGAAACTATCCAACCGATGTGTCCCAAACAGGGTTAATTTGAAAGGCAAATAATGCGAAGATGGTTTGAGACCACCAAAACAATGCATTAAGCACATTAATTTGCCGGTACCTATTAGTAGAATATAGGGTGATAGATCCTGTTGTAAGTGAAGATCCTAGCCATACATACATGAAACTGTACCTGTTTACATTTTCGAAATTAAAAGAAAAAACATACATACAAATATGTAATGACTACATATGTAATCAAGTAAAATACACTGCAAAATTGTCAGATGAGTGAAAACTCGTCAAGAACATAATATATTTGACATGTGTAAAACATTGGATTACATAAATCAAGAAGTCGTTCCAATTTTAATTAAGCTTTAATGCCATTAAAATGATCACGTAGAGGAAAAATAATAATATACATTACAGATTTGATAAACAAATAATATTTAGTTTCTGAGATACAAAAATATGATAATGATAATTAATTAGTATTTGCTTATTTATATCGTATCGAAACGTGTTTCCGATTTTAATAACCGAGCAATTTTGCATATCGCCTATCTCATTTTGAAAATATTTATTATTAACGTCAAATGGACAATTGTAATAATCTAAAATATCGAAGGGACTGAATTATTACTGTTTCCAAATCGCGGCGGAAACGATCTTGCGTATTCCTCGCTAAAACAGTATACAGTATCTCGAAAAAATTCTCTAAAGATTTCGATGAAATTTTGTAGTCAAGGATAAGTGCAAGGCAATCAAATTATTTGTATTTTTGAAAAAAAAATATATATATATACACCACATGCGTTGGTTACACCATTAGCATAAGTTGATTCATGGTAAAGTACAAACCAGTTATAGGAACCGTTTCACCATGATTACCAAGTAGTTCATTCCGGGTAATATTGTTCCTAACTAAAATCAAGATTGTAAATAAATTTATGTTTTAAATGGATTATACTCTTAAGGTCAAAAACGAAAAAAGTCAAAAATATTTTAACCAAATAATTTATGACATTCCTTCATTGGCCGGTATAATACTGATTCTACCTGGTTTGTACTAGAATGCAACCTATAAGCTTAGTTTTGCATCTGCTGAATAATATCGTGATGAATTGAGAAACTGAACAAACAGTTAAACCGTTAAGTAATGAAAGGCATTAAAAAACGAAAACTAACTTTCACGTACCTACATAAAATTGGAACGAGATCAAACGACAACTAAATGGAGTAGACATGGGAACCAATAATCATATTATCAGTAATCAAATATTTTGCTGCAAAATGTCTTAAATGTCGTACTAGAAATGCAAAGGTTGAAGCATAAAATACTAATAAACTGAATCAAATATAGACCATTAATAAAAGGTATTTATGGTATCGATCAAGTTAAATCAGTCAAGTACTGACAAATAATAAAAGATATCTATGATGGTATCGAAAATCAGGCAAATACTGAAAAATAATAAAAAATATCTGTTATGGTATTGAAAATCAGTCAACTACTGTAAAATAATAAAAGATATCTGTTATGGTATCGAAAATCAGTTAAGTACTGAAAAATAATTAAAGATATCTGTTATGGTATCGAAAATCAGCTAAGTACTGAAAAATAATAAAAGATATCTGTCATGGTATCGAAAGTCAGATAAATACTGACCAATAATACAAGATATCTATTGTGGTATCGAACCGCTTTCGAAATCAATGTTGCACTAAACCGTGGGAGGTAATGTTTACCGTAATACGTCAGTTGAGTACTTACACTATTGACCAATACTAAAGATATCAATAATGATATCGAAAACAAAATATGACATGGTCACGAAAACGTCAGTTAAGTACTGACCAATAACAGAAGATTTATAATATTGAAAGAACGTTTTGATAACTATCGAAACTATTAACTTCTATACCAATTACCGCTGCTGGTCAACAAATATGAGGATATGGCTATTAATAGGAGGATATGTAAACAAAACGCATAAATTAATAGAATACCATTTAATGTTTCCTATGGTTAAAATACCTATATTCATGTATTAATAATAATGAATCTTATCGTTTTAATATATTTGCGTGCGAAGTTGTTATTAAAGGTATTCACACGCGCACCTCTAACGACCGCTCCGAATGATCAATGACAAACCGATATCACTGTACGGCTGTCTAAGTAAATTATAATATATAATCCTAGACTTACGGGGAGTGATCCATATAATTGTTCTCCCAGAAAGAGTCGAGATGGGACTTTGTTGTCTATGGCGGGTTTTCTCCATCCCCCCCCGACACCTCGGGAAAAATCTGACATTTCACATTTTCAAGATGGCGGCCGCTCTGTGATTTTCAACTTTTTTGTTTATGGCTTTTTGCGGGATTTTTTTGAGGCGTTTCGTAAAATTTTGGGGGAGAGTTACGAAAATTTTCGAAAAAATTGAAAAAATAAGATGGCCGCCGAGAAATTCGAGTTTGAATTTTTTCGATTTCAGAGGTCACTTTGCGGGGTCGCATCGGGGTGGTTTTTTAACTTTTTTGCAATGTTTTTTGTGTGTTCGTTTGATTGTTTCCTCAATTTTAATATTTCGGGTATATTTATTTTTTCCACAAGATGGCGGACGCGGTGGCGGCCATTTTGAAAAATGTACGAAAAACGACGTTTTTTGGGTGAATTTTTCTTTGGGTTGGCAACATTTGAGCGGGTAACTTTGTTCCAGGCGGTTATGTAACTTGACTCAAAGTGTTGCCAGGTTGAGCTTTTTTTTCTTTTGTTGGTACATTTTTTTGGACTTTTTATTCAAAAATGTGAAAAGTAGAAGGAGCAATATTTTTAATCAAAATGTCACACGGGCAAGCGTGTCGTGGTCGTCGTAATGACATTTGACCATTTTCGTCGATGTCGACTGGCAACACTGGCTGCTGGATTTTTTTTTTCGTTTTGCGAAAAGTCGAATTGATCTCCCGGAAGGAGTGGTGGGGGGTAGGTACAATGTATGGGGGAATTTTTGGTTTGCCTCCGTGTCTATGGGAAAAATCCGACCTTTCAAAAATCCAAGATGGCGGCCGAGTCGAAATGACCAACTTTTTTTTTCACTATGCACTTACCCGAGATTGGTGTCGTTTTCGGCTAATGTTGGGAAATGTGTTACGATGAAAATGGAAAAAAATAAAAAAACAAGATGGCCGCCGAGATATTTTACTTTAAAATTTTTCAATTTTGGAGGTGACTTTGCGGGGTCGGATTGCAATGGGTTTTCAACTTTTTTTCGATTTTTTTTCGCTGTTGCCTCGGGTCTATCCCCAATTTTGACGATTGAGGTATATTTTTTTTTTCTTAAAGATGGCGGATCCCATGGCGGGCATTGTGCAAAATGTACAAAAAATTGCATTTTTTGAGGTGATAAATCTTGAGGTTGGCAACATTTGAGGGGGTCACTTTGTATAGGGCGGTTGTGGGGCTTGGTCTGAAGTATTGCCAGGTTACGTTGATTTTTTTTTCATTCATACATTTTTGTGAACTTTCTATTCAAAAATATAAAAAGTAGAAGGAGAAACATTTTTAATCAAAAAATTGCACCAAAAAAAATCCCGTGGCCGTCGTAATGACATTTGACCATTTTCATCAAAATTAACTGGCAACACTGGCTGCTGGATTTTTTTTTCACGTTTTTTCACATTTCGAATAGCCCAGTCGAAAGTATTGGTGGAGGGTAATAAAGATGTATGGAAAAGTTGCTTGACTACCTATGGTCATTACAGGAAAAATACGACCATTTGAAAATTCAAGATGGCCGCCGCTCAGCGATTGTCAACTTTTTGTTTACTTTGATCACCTACCCGACATTGGTGTCGTTTTCGGCTAATCTTGGGACGACTAATACGAAAAAGTTGAAAAAATTTGAAAAAACAAGATGGCCGCCGAGATATTTTAGTTTGAAATTTTTCAATTTTCGAGGTGTGTTTGTGGGGTCGCATCGCGGTGGTGTTTTAACATTTTTGCGATATTTTTTCTCTATTGACTCGGGTCTATCCTCAATTTTGACATATTGGGTATATTTTTTTTTTCGACAAGATGGCGGATCCCGTGGCGGCCATTTTGTAAAATGTACGAAAAATTGCATTTTTTGAAAGAAAAAATTTGTAGGTTGGCAACATTTGAGGGGGTCACTTTGTAAGGGGCGGTTGTGTAGCTTGACTGAAAGTGTTGCCAGGTTACGTTGATTTTTTTTTATTCATACATTTTTGTGAACTTTCTATTCAAAAATATAAAAAGTAGAAGGAGAAACATTTTTAATCAAAAAATTGCACCAAAAAATTTTACGTGGTCGTCGTAATGACATTTGACCATTTTCATCTCAATCAACTGGCAACACTGGAGTCCAGAATTTTTTTCAATTTTCGAGTAGTTGAGCCGAAACTATAGATCAAGGGTATAGAAAATGTATGGGAGATATTTTTAAATTAATATATTAGTTTTAGAAAAACTATAAAATTTCAGTGTTGCCATACAAAAAATAATAAGTTTCATACAAATTTATTTTTGGATCGAATATTTCGTTATTAAAATGTATGGGGCATTTGTAGGTACTGACATTTTGTAAATTTTGGTGAAAAAAAATTCAGTGTTGCCATATAAAAAATAATTATTTTCATACAAATGTATTCCTTTTTCGAATGTTTGAGGCTGTTGTCTCTATTTGATAACTTTATAATGTATGAGGAGTTTGTAGGTACTAAAGGGCCGGACATGTTGGTGTAACCAATATTTAGTGATGCCATACAAAAAATAATAATTTTCATACAAATAAATTTTTGTAGGTAGTGTTTCAGGCTTTTGTCTCCTTTTTATGTCATTAAAATGTATACGACGTTTGTTGCTGCCGAAAGATCGGTCACATCCGTGTAAATGTGTTTCATTGTTGCCATAAAAAATGAGAAACTTTCAGTGTTGCCATACGAAAACAAGTATTTTTCACAAAAATCTATATCGAACATTTCGGACTGGTATTTGCATTTGTTGTATGAGGCGTTTATAGGTGCAAAAAAATATTTTATTGTTCAATCTGGAAAACAAAATTAACGTGAAAACATTCAAAATGTTGAAAAAAAATTCAATAACATTTTTTTAGTACTTCATACATTTTAGACATTCAAGACATTTGTTGTACCACTATAGTGTTGTTATTAATACCTACTGCTCTTGTCTGGAAGTGATTGACCGTTTCTTGACTCTCCTATCCGATATTATATTTATTATTATATATATTTATATTTTTGTCATGTCGTCTGCCCTTTACTCCTTTCAATAGTTATTGTGTATAGACAAAATTAATTTTAAGTGTAATTACTTTTAAATCATAACTAAACTGTGAGAAAATCTTTACATGGTTAAGCCATGGATAAGCCTATTCTATTCTATAGCAGCAGTATTCAACACAACGACAGTGTACGGTTTGTTTGTAAATCGACTCGCATCTTTGTCTGATGACGAAAATCTCAAGTGTTGCCAGATAAATAAAAATATTCACATTTTTGCATTTGCATACGTACTAAAATTGCAGCTAAAAAAATAACATGTCATGCATGATGCAGAATATTAGTTTAAGTCAGTTTTATTGTTTTACGCCTAAACAGATCTTCATAAATTATAGTTTAGAACCCTCTCAACCTCAGCATTAAAAGAAACTGCATCACAATCGTTCCATTCATTTAGGAGATACGATGCCACAAACAGACACACATATATATCAAAATTATAACACCCCTCTTTATGCTTCGGGGTTAAAATATATTGTACTAGCTTTTGCCCGCAGCTTCACTCGCTTGAATGACAGATTTCAACATTTTTTAGTTTTTTCGAACCTTTCAGTTAAAATCCTATCAAAATTGGTTCAGCTCTCCACGGAAACATGCCAAATTTTAGTTTCTTGCGCCCAGTAGCTTCGGCTTTGCGATTGATTGTAAATTGTAACGGCCTACTCTATAACGGTCTTCAAATTTTTCCTTTTACTTGTGTATCTTACGACATTGCTTCTCACTACATTTCATTTTTCTTGATCAACGGAAACATAAACTTAAGTCTTTAGGGGATAGGTTTTGATGACATTGCTAATGTCGTAATAACTAAAAAAAATAGGGCATAACAAAGACTTTTATGATTAGGTTCATTTTTAAAAGCTTGATTTTTCACAACTCTAAGGGATTGAATAGCAGACCTAACGCCCCAACTCAGAGTCACTAAAGGTTACTTATATCGCTCCTAAGTACAGAATTTGTTTCAAGATTCTGTATTATGGGGTTAATGACTCTGAGTTGGGGCGTAAGAATTGGATATTAATTGCAAATTAATAGCTCCACGTATTCCTTAGTGAAAGGTTTTTGATAGACACACATACAGACAGACGGACCTTTTATCTCAAAAATAAAAACGAAACGGAAAAAGGACCCTTAAGATAATAATATAAAAAAATCTAAGCTACTGGCAGATACATGAAACATCCATACTAAAATATACCCCTTATTCTGATAGAACAGATCCATTCCCATTATAAAAAGCGTCCTACCTTTTTTAGATGCAGGTCATAAACTATCTGTGAGATAAAATTCATCCGAATCCGTTTAGCCGTATTAGCGTGATTGATTAAAGACATTCAATTTTTCACTATAATATATTGGTAAGATTTACATAATCTCCAAGTACCTATGTGATAAGTATTACAATATAATAAAATTACTTTTTACAATGTATGAAATATGTTTAACTATGAAGGTACTTATATATCAAATTGCCGTTCTTTAAGTAAGTTGAATTACAAGTCACATTATAATTGAGTATTTTTTAGAATAGAATAGAATACATACGTTTATTGTGAGGCTGTTTACATTTTACATGTTGATCTTTTTTTAGTCTTAATATAGGTCCTTAGAAACGATTCAACTCCAAAATACATCACACATGGATGGAGTTGTTAACCTAGGAACTGGTTGTTCAATAGTAACATTCCCAAAAACGGATTATTATTTATGCCTCACCACAGAGGTGTTCCACTCTTTATCTCAGGAATCCATCATCAAATCCTTCCTATATTAAAGGAGGACTTGGGTAGAGAATTTAAGGTACTGTAGTTGTAAGTTTATCGACTGTCATTCATTAACTATTAAGCTAACATTGCCATGAGAGTTTTCCTTTTAAATTCATCATATTAAATAAATTACTGCCGTGAATATATTCACATGTCCAACATACCATTTCGCTGGCACTACTCGAAAAAACTTATAAAGATTTTATTTTAGGATTTTGTAATTTTAATAAATGAGTATGTGTATCCATGCCAAATTACAGCTTTTTAGCGCTAAGGATCTCGGGGCTATGCTGGGGACGGACGGAGAGACGGACATGAAGAAAATATTATTATTTACTAGCTGACCCGGCCAACTTCGTATCGCCTAATGCTAAATAAATTATCGCGTAATGAATAACGCTTCACACTCATAGCCCCACACTAGGATTCCTTGTGTCGTGGGTGCCATGGACAAACACACCAGACAAAGACATTCACACCCAGACCGAGAACAGAAATTCAAACTCATCATTCAAATTTCCGAATGTAGTGTTACTTTCAACTAAACTTTTATAGTTTTTGTAGGTTTAACAAATCAGAGATCATTAAATTCCCTCTCCCTCTCCCTGTCCCTCTCCTTCTCCCTTTCCCTATCTCTCTCCCTGTCCCACTCCCTCTCCGCCCGCTCCCTGTCCCTCTCCCTTTCTCTCCCGCTCCCTGTCCCACTCCCTCTCCTTCCCCCGCTCCCTGTCCCTCACTCTCCCGCTCCCGCTTCCTGTCCCTCTCCCTCTCCCGCTTCCTCTCCCTCTCCCTCTCCCTCTCTCTCTCTCTCTCTCTCCCTGTTCGTCTCCCTCTCCCTGTCCCACTTCCTCTCCTTCTCCCACTCCCTGTCCCTCTCACTCTCCCGCTCCCAATTTCTGTTTCTCTCCCTCTCCCTGTCCCTCTCGCTCTCCCTCTCTCTCTCTCCCTCTCCCTCTCCCTGTCCCACTCCCTCTCCTACTCCCGCTCCTTGTTCCTCTCACTCTCCCGCTCCCAGTCCTTCTCTCGCTTCCCGTCCCTCTCTCCCCCCCGCTCCCAGTCCCTCTCCCGCTTTCTATCCCGTTTTTCTCCCTCTGTCTCTCTCTTCCACTCCCTCTCCCTCTCTTTCGCTCTCCCTCTCGCTCTCCCTCTTACTCTCCCTCTTACTCTCCCTCTCGCTCTCCCTCTCGCTCTCCCTCTCGCTCTCCCTCTCGCTTTCCATCTCCCTCTCGCTTTCCATCTCCCTCTCCCTGTCCCACTCCCTCTCTCCCGCTCCCTGTCCTTCTCACACTCCCGCTCCCCTTTCCTCTCCCTCTCCCTCTCTGCTCCCTGTCCCTCTCCCTGTCCCGTGCCCGCTTCGTATCCCTGTCCCTCTCCCACTACCAATCCTTCTCCGGCTTCACGTCCAGGGCTTCCGCTCCCAGTCCCTCTCCCGTAGCCGGTCCCTCTCCCGCTTTCTGTCCTGCTCTTTCACCCTCCCCGCTCCCTGCCCCTCTCCCTTTCCTTCTATCGCTCCCAGTCCCTCTCTCGCTTCTTGTCCCTCTGCCCTTCCCCTTCCGTCAAAAATGAATTCGTAGACCAATGATATCTTTAAAAAAACTATTTATTTATTTGTTCTTTTACGGAAGAAAAAGGCACGCGCGCTGCTTTAGCAGCGCGCGCCCCACGCAAAAACCTAGTATCTATATATTTGCACATTATCGCTTTATTTTATTACATATCGTCGTAATAAGCCTGAATTAACTAGTATGAGCCTGAATTCTTGCTAAATGGAATCACAACATTTGTTGTTGTGGACCAGATCTGCTAACTAAATATTGAAAATTCAATAATAATTAAAAACAATCATGTTTGAATAAGTGATAAAACAGTTATCACCGACATGTACAGGACCTACTATTTAATTGTTCCAACGAACAAAAAATATTTATTAATCAATTACAAGTACAAATATACTTTGGAGTAACTAATAAAATCCTTACTTGAAATGAAACGAAAATGAAATGAAATGAAAATGAAAGGAAATGAAATGATAATATAATGAAATGAAATGAAAATACATGTATTCCAGGGTACTAATTACAGCAAAAAAAATAGTTACAAGAAAGAAAAAGAGATAACAAAAATAAATGTTAATAAGCAACACGAGATATATCTTATGAGTGTCAGTGCTGCAGCGTGCTGTGTGACCACCGAACAGGCCCAGATCCAGCATAAGCCGTGCTGCACAATATGAGCCGTGTAAGCACAGCGCCAGTACTTGATACGTAATTGTATTGAAAGTAATGAAGTAATAATTTAATTATGGAAAAAAAATGACGTCAATCGTTCTAAGTTTCAAGAATCACAATAATGAATTTCAAGTGTGAAATACAAGTTTTAGAAAATTATAATCCTATTAACATCCCCATGTGTAACACCGCAAAAATGTAAGAAAAGGAAAAAGGGGAATTTGGATAATAACGAAGAATTTGAGGCCTCTGGGCTCCTAGTTGACATAACACGACGCTCAGGAGCGTTGGTGTTTCAACACTCCACGTACGCATTGATTGGTGGTAGACGCTCGAGCAAGAGACGAGATCGAAGCGGTTGATGATACTCGCACAAGCTCATGGAAGTTTTTTTACGTGTATTGCAAGCAAGGTAAAAGTATAAAAATGAGTTCAAAGTCATACTCTGCCCATAGAATGTGAATATTGCTTTGTCGATAGACTAAATTACTTACAATTAGTCAATGATAAGGTTATAAATTAACTTTGGTTATTCATTGACGCAATAATTTTAAATGAAATACGCCACAGTCAATGAAACGTTAGTCCGGATGAATTTATTCACTTCTTTGATATACCCTGTTTGACAGACCTGTTTGAATTTCCTGACCAGAACTTGATAACTAAACTACATTAAAGGCCAGGTCAGCACTAAATTTGGAGAAATGCTCTCGTTGTGTTTTGTTGCAGGTCACTTCCAGTGTGAAATATATCCTTTGGTCCAGCCGTGCTGCGACGATGTACTGGGTCAGGTGCTAAAAAGTATACAAAATAATCAAATATTTTGTACCTAATATAAAGTGTTGTTATGGAGTTTCTTCAACTGGTTCTTCTCCACAACGATAACACATAGCGAACCAGTTACGTTAGGAAAAATAAAAAATAATAATTAAAAAAAAGGAAAAACAAGGGAAAGCGGAGAGGGCCGTATATTAAGAATAAAAGAGACTAAATAAGAATAAATCATTATAAGAAAATAATGTTATAAATCCTTATAATAGTAACTTATTTTTTTGTATTCTGTAAAAATAATGATTTAACTGGACAAAAAAAGGTAATCTTTGGAGATATAAAATGTTACGAACGATAGAAATAAGTTGTGTACTTTGTTCGAACAAATTATATTTTAATCAAAGCTGAACTTATTAGTTATTTATCAGTGGACAAATTACATAATTAAAATTTTGTTGAAAGGGAGAGATGTGACATACATAATAATAAAAGAGTATCTGTACTACCCGCACACAAGGCAGTCACCATCTAGCCGTCAAGTGCGCGGGTTGTGTTGTATCACTGAAAACCATTTTGTGTTTTATTTCTAATACCTAATCAGGTAAACCTAGACACCACAACTCGTAGTACATAAATGTATCTACAGTAAATGTTACACAACTTGTTTTCATATTTGAAATATTATCTTTCTTTGATAGTTAACCTACAACTGTTCCATAATTGTCTTTTTCGTATATCTGTAACGCAAGATCTAAAAAAATTCTGAACAGACTTTACAGTTTATACCAATAGACGGATTGGTTCAAAAGGAAAGTATATTATGAATAGCTTTTATCATTAAGGTTTTGTGTAAATAAATTGGCTGAAATATGACTATAATAAAATTGTTGAAGATGTCGATTTAGTCGCAAATCATCCCGCTCGCAAAAAGTCCCATTGTTGCAAAAAGTCCCATTTGCAAAACGTCCCATTTCGTCCAGTCCCTATGCAGGTTTCCTTCAAGATATTTTCCATCTCCAAAACAAGCACCCGGCCCACCCGGGGAGTGCTTCTACCAGTAAAATAAAGTTCAAAATCAACGTAATAAAACTTTGTCCAGAACCGGTGATGGCGCGTGTCGTGTATAATTATAATTATTAATGAGCAATCATACATTAATTATTTGCAAATGAAATGCATTATAAAACATAATTGAATGTGAAGGTGAGGCGAGGTTGGTTGTAGAGACTGGCAAGAAAACGGTATATGTAATATTTAATTCAAAATTGAAAGTTGTCCAGTAGGTGATCCCTGCTGTGATATCGTCATTTCGGTGTTATGTAATAAAGACATTTCTGTTCGGTTTAAGAAACTACACACATAGCCTCTTTCTCTGGGCTACGTTACTTTGTCTGTTTATCATTTCATTTAGTTAGCTACTAGTATTATCATCATCTTCACAATCTATGTAAATCTGTCCTACAGCCGGGCTCTGGCTTTTAATAAGTTAGTTAGGGGCACAGCTCCTTAGTTCTGTGCGAGATTACGGACCATCTTAACTTTTACTTTGGTTGACGTCGGCGGGATGTCGACCATGAAATTGGCGAAGAAAATCTTGAAGATCATCATAGGTAGCAAACTGTGATGACTGTAAAGAACCGATTGTGTTGCAAGCAATAAATGGGTCTCTTTTTAATGTCAAATGTAAATTCAAATTATGCACTTGAGTAACGAATGATGTAGATAAGTAAACTTTATTTATCTTTGAAATTATGTAAATAGTTGCGAATCCACAATTAAACCGCAAACTTTATTCAAACTTAATAAATAATTTTGCCTTTGGGTAATTATACTCTAGGAAAATTATATAGGACCTCAATAAACTAAATTGATAAGGTAGAAAAAACCTTCAAAAGTAATAAATTAGATTTTGACCTCAATGTAGCCGTTGTAAAATGTAGTCAAGCCTGTGAAGCCAAACATTTTTGGAGTTGCCATGCCAACGCTAATTTATATTAATCCAATGGATTTTGCCATGTCATTGTTAAGCTGGAAGCCCGAAACCCTCTTAATTATATCATGAGTCTTTATATACCAAGCCACGAGTAACTATGAGTAGATACCATTAGTTACTCTATAACTTGACGTAACCTCGCCGAGTTAATATGCTGTGAAGGTCAAGGAACATTCGCGTCTACGAATGAGATTTCCTATTAGACGCGTCAAGGCGAGTACTTTTTTTCTATTATGCTCTGGTAGACATGGGGTCATCTTTCAATTGAGACATCTTCCTATGCAGACCATGATCTTTCGGTCATCAGTCTCTTTGACACTTTGAGCGCTATCTTTGACTGAAGTGCTTTTCTTTTAAGTGTCTTTTAGTCAGATGTAGATCCAAAAGACTTCAACAACAACAACCCTCAACAACAAAATGCCAACACAATGCCATTCTAGTTCATGGAAATGTATAACAAATAACCTTCGTAAACTATAATGGAATGCCTTCCATCATTCGAAAGAAATGCCAACCTGATGAGCTCCCGGCGATTAGCACACATCAAGAATCTACTCTTTCGTTATGCTCAAAATATACTAAATTATCTCAGTGTATATTCGTATTGGTTGATTCATCGAAAATATAACACAAACGTGAACCGCCTAATTTTGACATTGTAACCAACATTGAACTTGACTTGTAACAGTTGTAACTTTTGAACTTTGAACTTAGTTCACGGGCAATATTAACCTATGGTATTGCGTAATAGGTCGCAGAGTCAACAAATATAGTTTTAGCGAGACCGAATATATCTGAAGCTGGGGCTGAAAATACGGTTGGGGCGGGTAGATGCGGATCTAGGTCAGGCAAGCTTCATAGATTCTATAGAATATTAGAGAGTCGAGTTAGCGAATATTTCTCATTTCTCAAAAGGTTAAGTGTCTTTTGAACACTAACCGTAGTCCGTAATGATATTCGTAGATATTGTTGGGGCTCTTAAAATTTTATTATAAGTTGGAGACAGTTTATTTTTAAAATCGTATTGATTTAACATTTCAGTGTGCCAAGGTCAGGCGATATTATGCGATTGCGTTGTTATGCGATAATTTATCTGAGATAGACGTTTTTGCTTCGGACGTATTCGCAATAACGTTCCCGGTGTAGAAATAGTGCGGTGGATTTTATTTAAATTGGGTCGCGTCACGCGTACGCTCGGTGTGCGCGTTGCGTGTTTGTTTATACAATCGGCCGTGTTTTGTTAAGGACCGTAAAATTACCGATTACCGGATTCCGAAGCGAAGGTAAAGGTCATGCCACATTTATAAATTATTCGGAATAAAAACAGCTTTATGGTGATTCTTCGGTTTAATGAGTCCTGTTTTTGTTTATATATTAGGTTATAATTATTATAGGCACATTTTTATTGTTTAAGTAGTTTTTAAATTAAGCACAGCATGTCCAAGTTTCCATCCCACGTGCATTCTCCTAAAGCTATGACAGTTGCCACTTGTCAATGACGATGATAGTAACAGTTATTTGTCAAATTAACACTTCAGTTTATATTACATACAGACTTCTTTACAAACTGCTGATATTACTATTGCTCATGCGCATCTTCATCACGAACCTGTTGCTATCACCAAGCCTGATAAACAATAATTATTAACGATATGAAAATAAGGTACCTACCAAAATATTTTGTGCTAGATACTTGGCACTGGTTTCAAAGATTTAAGTACAGTGCATATAATACTAGGTAAATGATTAAGTAGGAAGTGCAGTTTTTCATTGAAATAATTTTCACTTTTTTAACTTTTTAAGTCATTTTGTTTTTCATATTTAAAGGGTTCTGCTTTTTATTTAAAAGTTTTTATGTATAAATCAGGGTTGGAAAAAATCATGATTTTTTTAAAAAATCGAAAAAATCACGATTTTTTAAAAAAATCCTAATTAATCACGATTTTTTTGATTTTTTTCATTTTATTTTAAAATATTTTTGCGCAAAACAGAACGCGCCCTCAAGGGATTGCGCGGACACAGCGCGGGGATTTCTCTTTTGTCTGACATGTGAATGCCAAGCAAATGTGCAAAAGCAAGTGAATGCAAATTCTAAATTTGTTTTTAGGGTTCCGAAGTAAAATCAGAACCTTTATAGTTTCGTCAAAGTCGTCGTCCGTCCATCTGTCCGAAGCAAAAATCGTTCAAAAGGTCTTTCAAAAATGTTATGGGTCTTTAAGACCATTTTTGGAATTAGGGGTCCGTTTGTGAAATATTTGCCTTTAAAGTGCAAATTTTGGTAAGAGTCAAGTGGGACCAGGAGGGGACCCCACCTGTCGGCTAAACGGTTGGAGTTGGACAAGTGAAAAAATTCTCCAAAATATGTAGATTATATGATGAATTTATAAGGAAAACTATCACGGCTATGTTATGTTAACATAACTGCCGTCCTCAAACTAAAAGGCGGTTAAGTGACAAAAACAGTTTTTGAGGTAGAGCCAAAAAACTCAGGATTATTTTGAAATCGTGCTAGTGATTCTCTATAAAACAATTGTTAATGTTGTCATACTATGTCAAACTCAAAAGATATATTTTTTTTTTGAACTTAAATATTACTAAAGGTCAAAAAAATATCAAAACTGTTAATAAAGTAAAAATTTACCAGATGACATTTAGCCGCCTTTTAGCTTGAGGACGGCAGATAAGTATTTAGTTAATAAGTAGGTATTAGTCGATAAACGTACTACTTCGGAACCCTACAGTGCGCGTGGCCTGATATGCATTTCCCCTGGTTTTTATATGTGGATTTCTGTGAAAGAAAATGAAATTACACATTTTTGATTAAATCATTGATTTTTATTGAAAAAATCATTTGATTTAAATCGTGATTTAAATCATGATTTAAATCAAAATGATTTATTCATGCCAACCCTGGTATAAATATGTAGTAAAAAGAGAATACAACATAATATTACACGGTCTCCGTAGATCTGACTCCAGTACTGTAGGTACCTATATAAAGTTCAAGTTTGCTACAAGTTATATGGACGTTTTCAATAACAATCTGACCTTCAATCATTTAACGGCGTTCTGCTAAGTAATCAGTGATTTGTATGGTAGTTTTCTTACTGATCGACACGAAAATTGGAATAGCTGTGTTGTAAATGGCTGCCTCCAAGGGAGGAGTCCTGGGTCTGGTCAATAGCCAGGGTAGACATTTTTTAGAAATATAAACTGAATCCTATCCTCGTTCCGCTTGCTCGTTATACTTTAATCCTCCAACCCCGACACGGGATCCTAGTGAGGAAGTAATAAGTGCGTGTAAGCCTTATAAAAAGGAATATTTATTTATGAGGAACAATTAGAAAATCATATGAAAAAAATGTAACCAAGAAAATCAAATTTCACTGAAGTTGCATTGTAAATATTGCAATACTACACATGATTACGATTTGTTGACTATATTCAGTATCTAATGTTTGATTGACTGGCCATTTGTTATGCCCCCGATTCCCCTGACGTATCGCTTGTGTAATAGTTGTTCGTCATTGTTTGACAGATGGCGCCAATGCGCGGCGAACGTGGCGGGTCACCGGCGCGGGCCGCGCGCGCTTCTCTACCTCTTCCACGACGACTGATCCGACAAATCGCACGGCATGTCGCCTCCAGTGGCCGCTCACTCCGTCGGCTGGAGGTCTCTGGGCGCATCATCGACAACTTTGACGACATCGACGGCGTGTCGGATGAATCCGACTTCGAGGCGCAGCAGCCTGCGTAAGTGCTTGGATGGATTCTGATGATTTAAAACCTTGGCGACTGATCTCTCAGAACTCGCGGCATGTCGCGTCCAGTGGCCATTCGCTCTGCCGGCTAGAGGTCTCTGGCTGCATCATCGACAACTTCGATGACATCGACGGTGTACCTATCTGATAAATCGGACCATCAAATCAGGACTTGATTCTTTGGAAGAACTTAAGAGGAGAACTGCTTCTAAAATTTTCAAGATTCTGAAATACATTTGATCAGTTCAGAAGTTCTTCAATTTAAATTTTACCTTTTATTTTAAACTTTTAAAGGTCGTTTTACTTTTTACAATGATTCTTAGACAACTTACAAAATGCACTTCTTGATCAATTACTTAAGCTGCAATATTTTTTTCTATTATGGACACCGCGTAGTGCATGCCCAATCATTTGCTTTAAATTATTGTAAATACCCTCACGGATTGCATTTTTGAAAAACATACGTGATACGACTTAAACCACATACCACATCAATTGCAATTTGTAAAAATAGGAAAGAAATATTTTACAGGTTATCAAGTATCTATATACGAGTAGATATCACTTCAAGATAGACCAGGTCTTATCTAAGACTTTATAGATCTACGTAGATTCCCACATTCCACGTAATTATCCTTAGTACTCTGAGTAGTCTGAGTTAGTACAACAGTTCAACAGACCTATACGTCATTATGATTGCAAACCATGTCATCGCTGTGGGCGGTATTTAAATCAGCATCGGCCGCATCATCATCTCTAGAACCATCGATGACGATTGAATGTAAAATTAGCCAGTCATCATGTGTACTTTTTACTATTGTAGTTGCATACGTTATGCTTGAAGGCAAAGATACTACTACTCTAACGATTATATTATTTACAATTCAAACGCACAATGTGTGTATATAGCTCGTATTTGTTTAACCTTGTTTCGTATGAGCGTGTTTTCGGTGCGAAGAAATTTGTATTGTTATAAATTATACTAAATTTAGCAAAGCTAAAATTAAAAGTAAGATATAGCGTATGAAATTTGTGATAATAGATAGATATCCGGGATAAGTCACTGAGATAATATTGCAAAATTGCATTCACAATATGCGTCACTCAAATCGGACCAAGTCTCCGACGAGACGCTAACTTTAGGAAGTAACACGTGGATTGCATGTATTGTAAATTATAATGCACACATTGTCAAACTTCAGTATAATATAATCGCAATTCATGATAAAATATTGACAATATCATTAATAGTTATTGTGATTAAATAATATTGGCAAAGGGAAATTTATTATTATTAGAATATAATGTTCATACATTGCGAGGTTCAGTTTTTGATGACAACTTTAAAATAAAACTCAAAGGGAACTGTCAAATGTCTTTACTGAAACACCTGACTTCATTCGACGGTCTTAATTTCAGCGCCCTCTTGGCATAATCTACCTCTTATTAAATAATATTGGCAAAGGGAAATTTTATTATTATTAGAATGTAATGTTCATACATTGCGAGGTTCAGTTTTTGATGACAACTTTAAAATAAAACTCAAAGGGAACTGTCAAATGTCTTTAGTGAAACACCTGACTTCATTCGACGGTCTTAATTTCAGCGCCCTCTTGGCATAATCTACCTCTTATTAAATAATATTGGCAAAGGGAAATTTTATTATTATTAGAATATAATGTTCATACATTGCGAGGTACAGTTTTTGATGACAACTTTAAACTAAAACTCAAAGGGAGCTGTCAAATATCTTTAGTGAAACACCTGACTTAATTTAAGCGCCCTCTTGGCCTAATCTACCACTTTTTATTCATACAATATCATTGATTACATAAAACAAAAGTATTTCAATAAATTGACGTCATTATCTGAAACGGTCAACTCCACCACGACATGTACAGATATCAATATAGAAAAAAATCGTCTGAAAAGCTCGTAGCCAAAGTTAAAACAAAAAGGAAGCATGATCGCAAGTATCGCAACTTTGTCGTTTCCTGGAACACTATTTTTAGTGGTATTTTCCCATAATTGTTATTAGGAATTTCAAATTTAGTGTCATCAAAAGCAATATTACTATACTAAGTCATTTACAAATTATTTTTGCAATATGCAACAACAGTCATTATGAATCGTAAAACGTGAAATATTTCCGTTTATAATTTAACATTACCTTTGAGAATTTATTCGTGAAAAATAATACTCCAGAAGTAATCGTTTAACTAAATATTCACTCAAGTTGCGATAAGTGTGGCGCTTAGTTATACGAGGTACCTACGTACGAGTAATCTCATGAATTATTTCCTTCGTATATAAGTTGAGGACATCGATCAATGACAAGTTAAAATCGCGCTTCAAGCGATAAGTGTTATCACTTTTTAGGTTACCGGGTAAGACAAGGGACCTTGATAAACTACTCGCGTGATTGATGATGAGATTCCAAATCTAATAGGTCACATGATTTCCTACATACGTGCTACTTTTCATAGTTTTCAGTTACGATATCTTAGTTCCATAGCGTAGTTACAACTTACAATGTTGGATGTTAGATACGTTTGAATCCTGACAGTGAGTTAGTCTGTGTACTATATAGATTTTTTAATTATTAGTTAAATTAACCCTAGTTAGTTTCTTTTTAATCCTAGGTTTTTTGCACTTTCATTTGATATTGTATCAGGTACTGAAAATAAATGATGAAACAAGGAATAAACATTTTATTCATAAACAATTTGTTAATAATTATCATCATTTATCTATAATGATTAGATGGGATCAACGTAAACTCGAATCGTCATCAAATACCGTGAAGTCAAATTCTTTTTTTTTAAAGGTGTGCGTTGATAAGGCGTTGTAATTATAATTCAATTGTGCCAAAAATACAAAAAATATACCTGAATCAAATTTCTGAATTATGAGTGTAAATTTCTGTTCTCGGTCTGGGTGCAAATGTTCTTGTCTCTGTGTGTTGTCCATGGCAACCACGACACAGGGAATCCTAGTGTGGGGCTATGAGTGTGTAGCGTTTATTTATTATCTGTATTTATTCTTTACCAGGGTGGCGTGTGGCGGTAACGCAGGCAACCTGCCTCCAGCGGAACACGACGATGACCTTACAAGCCTGAGCTGGTTGCAGGATAGGAATTTATTAAGAGGTTAGTAGTGTTGTGTGTTTAATATTTACGAAGAAGTAAACTACACTAGCCGTCCTGACTTCCAAAGTGCGTAAAGTGCGTTTAAAAACTACTGGTATTTTTATTAACACTAATAAGACCTACTTACAGACTGCAGTCATCCAACAGTGCTATTCTAAATGGAATTGTGGCTCTGCAAGCTTATTTGCTATCCTCATTACATAAAAAAAATGATGGATGCCTTCGAGAGTTTAGAAACTTCCGACAATAAGCATGATGACAGATTTTGAAAAACTATTCTATATTGTAGGGAAATATAATTACAACGTATATCGTATTTCCCAAAAATAAGGTTTAGTATAAAATAAATACACTTCAATTTATAAGTTTAAAATTCGCACCAAAACACTTCAAAGTGTCATGGCGTCGCTTGTGACGTCACGCCTCAGTAAAATAATAGACAAGATGTAAAATAATTGTCAGTGTGTCATAATTATAAGATGTCATTGTCAGTATTGTCATATTCGTTTGTTTATATTCGCTTCAGTAAGCGTGACGTAATTTGCGCTGATTGAGACTGATTGGCGTTCAAATGGCGGCTTGCCGTATTTTGTAGTTTCATTTTATCATATTATTAATTTCGCTCATAATAATACAATAAATGCGTGTTTTGTGATCCATCAATAGGGTTTCATTAAATAAATACATAATTATTAATTTTAGTGATTTTTACCTTCTGTCATCATGCCTATTGTGTTAGCTAGCAATCCACACCACAGCATTGTGGGGTATGTTCTAGGCCTCCTTAGTTATGAGAAAACAACCTTAAATGGTTTGAAGCCAAACTATTAGCGTCATTGCTGGTCTTTACTGATAGATAAAAGTTTGTTTTGTTTTATTTGTGTGTCTTTATTGTTGGCAACGGTGAAAATCGTAGTTTGTGAACGTTTATTAACCCACTCCAAAAAAGGAGTAGGCTTTCAATTCCGTCATATTTTTTTGTACAAAACCTACACAAAACTCCTACATATTAATAATATGATTTGTAGCTCTTGAGAAAATTGTATGTGTACTTCACCTAGAAGCATGAAATGTGGGTAGTTTATATCTGCCTATCAGATTAAAATATTTTATCAGTTTTTAAAAACTGCTGCATTTATTCAGCTGTTGCTGAATCTTAACTATGTGAATCCTTTAAAAATCTTGATTAATTATTAAGTTAAATGTTATTTATACTCTCACAAAAACTCCTTTGTTAAAATCGGTTACTAATAATTTTGTTTAAGGACTGATAAATAATACTTTAGGTAGTCTGCCAAGTATATTATCCAAACGGTGTTAAGTTGTTAATTAGACGTTGCTCGTGAGATTACCTGGACTTATATGGAAAGTCTATACCTATCTACTTCTGAAAACTAAAATAAATATATTAATCTTCCTAAAAAAGTCTGCATGTTTATAATATTTCCAAAATGCAAGAAATAAGTGCCAAAAACGCTCATAGCCCGGCGGCTTGTGTCGATCCTGAGCGATCGACAAAGTTAAACAACAGCGGGCGCGGTCGCATCGGTAGTTGGATGGGTGACCGCTAGTGGCAAAATTTTCTTGAACGCTTCCGTGCTTCAGAGGACATGCCGTCGGTCCCGGTTGTTATCGTAAGATAACAAGCGTTAAGCCATGTCGGAGGCCCTTGGGCGGCATGAAAACTTCCGACACTCGGGTTGATCACTAACCCCTCCACCAATCCGCACTGGAGCAGCGTGGTGGAGTATGCTCTAGGCCTCCTCAAGAGGAGAGACCCGTGCCAAGTAGTGGGCCATTAATGGGTTGAAGCCAAGTGCCAAAAAGGCACAGAATTATTTAATTATTTTATAAATAGACAGAAAAATTGGTTGTAGTAACAGTTGGTGGCAATAATATTGTGTAGTTAAATAAATTTAAGCGCATTGTCCTTCTTTACAGGCATAAATTTAACAAAAGGCGATATGGAAGATACCAAAATGCTTAGCAGTCAAGTCATTGTCAATGTAAGTGTTCCCGTTATAACATCACAAAATAATCTAAATAGCCAAGCTCAGACTAAACTCAATGGACTCAAGGTTGCTTTTCTTTGGCTATTCTAGAACCTTTTGAGCAAATGCGTTTTATACAAGATTCTCACAACGCAAAACATATTTTTATAATTCTATTTATACAAGTGCAATCTTTAATGTCATGTTACTGTTGATTTATATACGTTGAACATGCCGTTTCTATTCTGTTAGTAGTGTAAATAAAAATTGTTGTACCAGTGACCTCGTCTGAGGAATTATCCTGTCACGATTATTACGCCTGAAAGCTTTTGTTGCCCCGTCTTTGGCGTATTTTGTATTGCGTGTAAATTGGATTACGTATCATTTCAAAACATGTTAAGGGTAAAGAAATGAAAAAAAAGAAATGAAATTTCGCTTAACATCAATCTTTTAGATGATTTTGCTACGGAAAAGAAATTTAGTCAAAAAATAGTGAATAGATCTTAGTCTTCGAGAATGGCAAATTAAAATAAATGTGGTCACTGTGTATTTTTACTGACACACGAATACAAATAAGACGGGTTTTGTAAGGTAACATTACAAAAGTAACATTTATGTAATTGTTTCCGGAAACTGACAATAAAGTTGCACTAACATGAAAGCCTGTTCCTCTCAAAACTCTTCATGTTTCAGACTGAGGCAAAAACGCCCCCGCCAGTAGTCCGTATCCCCTCCCCCCCCGCGCACGCCGTGCAAGGCTCCCCCCTCCCCCGTGAGCACGACGACTCACACGAAGCCCCCCTACTCCTTCTCCTGTCTCATTTTCATGGCGATAGAAGCGGCGCCGGCGCGAGCGTTGCCTGTTAAAGAGATATACGCGTGGATCGTGAAACACTTCCCCTACTTCAGACACGCGCCGCAGGGCTGGAAGAACAGCGTTCGGCACAACCTCTCGCTCAATAAGTGCTTTCATAAGGTTAGTGGTGTTTGGAAATGTTTATTTGATAAAGGATTGTGTGTGTTTTAGACGATCGACCGTTTTAATTAATTATGTTTTAATTAATAATAATTTTCATTATTGCAGGTAGCTGCAGCGCCCGGTCTAGGTAAAGGATCACTGTGGACCGTGGACCCTCAACATCGCTCAACATTGATACAGGTATGTTAATATATGCATATGCACCTTATGTAACTAGCGTACAAATGAGCTGACGATCCACCTAATGGTAAGTGACCATCACCGCCCAAGAATATAAGTGCCAAAGGTTCCAATGTGTTGTCGACAAAGTAAGATAAGAGGAAAGGAAGGAAAGAACTGTATCCCAAGCCCCCAGCTGGAACATGACGTTTGATGGCTGACTCATGCAGCATTATGGTAGTTAACCAGATCGGCTTGACGGAAAGATAGCAGTAATAATATTAATGACTTAATAATAATATTAATAATTATAATCTTATGTGAAGTCTTACCAACAAGTGGGCCGTCTTCTGTCGCCTTACGACACCCTTGTGTGCTTGTGTGGGATTGGAGTCAGTATTCAAATCAACGCAAAATGGATAAAACAAAGCTGGAACCACGCCTCCATCGACACTCCATAGCCTACGGATAAAATTCTTATAACACGTTACGTTATCTACGTCATCCCCAGGCATTCGGCCGTCAACCGATGCCGCAAGTGGAACCGGAGCCGGTGACGGTCAGCGTGGATGTGGCGGTCGGCACGGACGCAGACATGCGTGCGTACGTCACGGACACGGACGCACGCACGGACGTGCGCAACGGGTGCGTCACGGACGTGCGCAACGGGTGCGTCACGGACGTGCGCAACGGATGCGTTGCGGACACGGACGGATGCGGTGCGGAGAAGAACGCGCCCGATCCCGTACTATTTCCGTATCTAGCGCGGCGGCTGGCGGCGGACTCGAGACCCGAGCCCGGCGCGGACGAGTACTTAGCAGCGGCGACGGTACTCGCCATGAAGTATGGACCCGCTGTGCTCGATCAGGTATGGTTTTTGAAGTAGAGCTTTAATTTTGATGTTGTGAAGCTATAAAACAATAGAATGCCATCACGTTTATGGAGTACTTGCGGTATACTAGGACAATAGTATAATAAGATACAGTGCGTGAAGCGATCTATTATTTCACGTGCGCTAAGTGCGAGCGTGTTAAACGACGTGCAATAATAGACTACTTAATTTACGAGTAGCTTATGCTTTATAGTAGAGTATTTTTCGTGAACCAAGTAGTTTTTTACACTTTGTGAAGATGTATTATATTGAACAAAATAATGACCGTCGGTAATTGTATACACTACGCACACACTTTTCCTTTTCTGCCGCTAGATGGCGTTGAAACAATACTATAAAGCTAACCAACCCTATTCCCTCAGCTGCCGCCCGCCGCCCACTTGGTGATATCGCGGTGCGCGCGCGACGAGCACTCCTACAGCGGCGGGGAGGAGCGGCGCACGGCCGAGGCTCTTCTGCACCTCGCCGGCTTGCCTCCGCAGTGCAGCTAGCACCGCGCGCGCTGACGGCTGACAGCTGACACGTGACAGGTGACAAGTGACGGCTGACAGGTGCGTTAACACCCCGCGCCGGCGTTGGAAGACACGACAACGGTATTTATGTACGGTAGTGGCGGTGCTGCACCAAATGTTAGTGTTCAGTTTTTAATATATTTTATAATTGCAGCGTATCAGCATTTGATAAACTGTCGCTGTCGTGTCGTCCAATGAAGGTGCGGTTGTTAGCGGATGGTGAAACGGAGTAGTGTACACCCAATGTAGGCATTTTATTCAACGAAAAGAAATGTACCTTAATTGTATGACGTTAAGGTTGAAATGCATGCTCATCCCACTCTGTTCCTGTAGCTACGACGAGCTATATTCAAATTTCAACCTTATCGTACGATTAAGATATCATGTCAGCTCGATGCGGGTGCGAGTTGCCAGTTCCAGTGTGTTCCAGAACAAATAAAATAAAAATGTATTTCAAATCGGGACAGCTGCAAATATTTTTTTTTATTAGTCAGTCAGGTTATTATTACACTCTTAAAGCTATATTCGTTTTCCAGTTCAAATTGTCCATAAAAGAAAGAACTGCTCAAATTGGGACACTTTAAATATACCTCGTACTTCGGAATCAGCGTGGACTGTACACAATGGAGCGGTTATGCACAGGCGGACATTATAACAGTAAAGATGTATATCGTTTGAAGATAATCAGGGTATTCGTTTTTTGAAAGGGGTGATGCCTTGGGTGTTACTGATGTCAACGGTGACCAGTTACCGTTTGGTGGCTCGTCTGCTCTAAAGTCTGATAAAAACAATGATTTTTGGCACCAGCATCAGCCTTGACCCAAAGTTCGATTATGATTGGATACTGGGATTATATTCCAAAGGTAAATAAATATGCATTAGGTCAAACTATGAAATAGGAAAAACCAAATTGTCAAACAATCGCATCTTTGACAATTTGCTATTTGACCTTATTCGTATTTGATTGCGTATAATCCGCGTACGTAAGCGTTCCTTAAGCTCCGTTTCAATATCTCGTTAACATTACAAACGTATTTGTTTAACTTTGTAAGCGATGGCTGTTAATTTTTAAGTTTCGAATTTATTACGTACGTAGTTTTGCGTCAGTGCTAGTGAGAGACTATGTTTCTTTCTTATTTTATATGACAATATCTTAGTCAGATATGAAAGTCTCGAGGGCGGAGTAAAACAATATTGTATCACAACAGTAGTCAGATAGACCCGATTTATTAATAGTTTTTTTCTATAAGTAGCTTTCTGTTAGAGCGATTTTTTAATAAATTGTTAAAGCTGTATGTCATAATAAAAGATTATTTTAAAATCAGCAATGTTTGGTCATTTGCTGCGTTTTCGACATTATTTATTGATCGTTAGCACTTTCGTATAATTCGTACGTGAAAAGTTATCTATCCTCGAGTTACTTAACGTCACTGACCAGTTTCAGTACGTAAACATAATAAAATTATTATCATATTGTAAATCCTATACGATTTAAATTGTATAATTTAACAAATTATTATAATATTTATTGGGTATTATTGACTATTTAATATATTGAAAAGTTCGAAGTGATGTTTTTAATGAAATCTTATTTGATGCTTGGTTTTAAAATGTTTTCTACACTCTGTAGTGATAAATTAAATTGTAAAGTTTTAGTGACATCAAGTAGAAGGAAGTCTTCCTGTAAATGTCGTACTTTAATTTTAAGGTTAAATTGTAACTTATATTCGAAAACACCTTTAAACTTAAAAAAATCACAGCGTAATGAAGTTTCACAAACTTTATTGCAAAGCATTAGATCTATAAGCATAATTCTTTTAACGTACAAGTATATCTTTTTCTCTGCGTGTACTGCTCAAACTTATGTTTTATTATAATTTATAAGTTATATACTTATATTTAAGAACTTCTTACGTGTTTTCTCTAAGAAACTGTCTATCGGGGCATAGCTCCAAGGTCAGTAATCGACCATAAGTTCGTAGAACTATCTATGAATTGGGAATTTGTAGCTGGACTATATCTATTGTAAGATCGGCTAGCGATCCGTCTGTGCGTACACGGAAAAGTTTACCATGCTCTAGTCCAATAAAGACAATTATTGTTCATTAAATAATAATATTTTGGTGGCATACGCAAATATCTTAATTATGAACTAAAATATAAATAAATTATCTAATTAGTAACGAAATATCAATATTTAGGCTCGTTTAGTTAGCTAAGGCTTTGTCGCGCTTTCCTTTGATAACATGAGGTAACGTTGGCGCTTAAGATATTTGCAATATATTGAGAATTCGCATATCGGCCCAGATCATGGTTAGTTAAAAATAGCCTCGGTGGATATTGTGCAGTGCACACTATAAAGTTGCGATGAGTTATTTTATTATATATATATTTCAAAAAGGTGATTTTCTAGAGAGACTAGTTTGTTATACATTGGTGAAGCTAAAAAGAGCTAACACTGTTTATACAGTAATGCATACAAGTATTTAAATATGGGAAAATTTAACAAGCCTTTGAAAACGAGGTCCATAGCCTTTCATGTAGAGAAAGCGAACACCATCTAGATATTAACAATAAGTCAAATAACAGTAAAACATTATGACTTTAGTGTGGTCGGTGTGGATGGTTAGATAAAGTTTTTACGTTCAATAATCTTCCCCAACCGCTATTAGAGATTTGGGAACACATCTCATCCAGCGCTCCCCACTCTAATGACCTGTCTAGACGACTCACTTGTGCGATATTGTATTCTGATACAATATCACATAACAACAAGATAATTTTAAATCGAAATGCAAATTACGTTTACGTAAAATATAGCATAATAATGAAATATATGTGTGTATGTGGTGATTGTTACGACACAAGTGTTGGCAACACCTCGTAGGAAACCCCATCAGACCGCAACACGACGGTAGAAACCGAATAGTGATAGATGTGATAATATTTAGTATGAATTTAATTTAAAATAATCGAAAAATAGATGCATAGGTACTCTCCTGCATTTAGTTTTTCTCCCGGTTTACGAATAGTTGAAAATTGTAATTTATATTAGTAAGAAAAACTCTTATTGTTAAGAATAAAGTGTTGATATATTTCCGTCGCTCCCCTCATAGTTGCCGGTGATTGCCAGTATATCATATTACCTCTCTCAGTTGCCATAGCGCAGAATATATAGTTTATTTAATATAATATATTTCGACGGAAATATTTCGCACGTTAGATATAAGTTTAAATAATATAATAAATTATGTAGCTTCATACATTTCTTGCAGGATAATGTTGTAACTTAGGACTTAAATGAACGATAGGAGAATAAATCATATACAAAAGACGATACATACATTAATAGTATGTGACTAAGTACGCTGGCAAACAGGGCGATTAAATATCTACATATATTTTTTCTACCGCTTGCGTTCAAGTGATACAAATAAAATTGAAATATGAATTGTCTCTATATTCATAGCGTGTAAGCTTAATTTTTGTGTTCATATAGTGTGATCCCTATTGTATCGTTTATGTTCTGTTTTTATAAATTAATGTATTAGTTTAATCTTATTTTGAAATATATTACGATGTAATTCACTGGAATACTAATTTTGTAGGAATTGTTTATTTAATAGCGACATTGTTAGGTAAATTTTAATGTTTTGCATAGAAACTAATTGCGTCATATATATTTTAATGTGTACATTTGCTTCTGTTTAACGACAAGTAATTAAGATTTTGGATCTTGGGTGTTTTTAAGTTATTTATCAAGAATATATATAAACCTTAGGGTATGTATGTGTTCACTTTTAGGCGCAATACACACAGAATAACGGAATGGCGTATCGCAGGGGGGAGAAGCAAAGATAAGGACATTTTTAGTATCCATACCTTCCCGCTAGTAGGTAGGTATATCATACAATGTTTAGTGCAACAATTTTTATATTAAAACTTCACGAAATAAAATTAACTCAGCATTATTTTGGTACAAGCAATAGGGATGTTGACACTACCAGTAAATTAAAATAAATTTATGTTTAAAGTATCAAGGAAAACATTTAAACACCTAAAACATTATTCTTTTGTCGAAATCAATCACAATAAATTAAAAATAATTATTTTAAAATGTTAAAAATAGTACTCATTGTCACGTGACCTCAAACGCCATTTTGAGTTTATGACGTCATTGTCCGTATTTTATATGCAAGTGCAACTAACTTCAGTCGACAGATAGTATTGAATATCGGCTAGTGACGTCACGTGACGTTTTTGGTGGGAAATTTGAAAATGATTTTTATTTATCAATTTTTGTCTTTAAATTGAAGATTATTATTTTTATAATATTTTTTTCATGAATCTTGAGGTTCTGTCTATAAAATCAAATTGAATCCTAAAATTAGTCAACATCCCTATTATATTGCGTCTTTATTCCGCGTTCGTCATAAGTCCATATTCCGTGACTCGTTTGTATTACGCCTTAGATCAATATTTATTCGCAAGGTTCCCCGTTCGCGTCGTTGTATGTTATATAAGTAAAGGAGTGGGAATTTCTGTCTGTACGATGGCCCTACTTACCGAAAGACTACAATTTTTTTATGAATCGACTTTAGTTGAAGAGTAAGATGTATTATTATATACTTACTAGCTGACCGGGCAAACGTTGTTCTGCCAAAAAATGTTTAGGGGTAGGGGGATGAAAAATAGATGACCGATTCTCAACCCTAGCCGATATGCACGCAAAGATTCACAAAAATCGGAAGATTGTGGGTAGGATACACATACTTTATATTTCAATTATATACCAACACTAAATTATAATTACCTATGTAATGACCCGAATTTTGTATAACATTCGAAGGCAATTTTAGAACATATTTCTTTAGTTCAGACCTAATCCAATACATGCACATTTACTTAGCTCATAGTTTTGCGATATTTCCAAATCACATTAGTTACGCAAATTCCGGTTTAGTAACACATACAATTAATGTTTTCATGATATTTTGAATGTTTTGTAATAAAGTTAAACCTTATATTTATTACTATATAGTTTTTGGCAAGTTGGGTCATCTCGCCTTCTCCTTGTAGTAACGTTGACTAGACTGAAACATTGACTGACATGTGATGAAGCAATATTATTTATTAGTGAAATGAATCAAACCTTTGGCGGAACGCAAACACGTAGCGTTGATATTGTGCCGTGCACAACGCATCTACGTACAGTAAGTTGTTTGTCGAAGTTGAGTTCGATGTAGTTCGACTAACCCATATTTTAAATAGGTCATAGTAATTTGTGCAGCGATCTAGATATGAACGTCGGTTTTATACAGTACGGACGCTGTATCTTGGCGCATCTGTCCATAGGCTTTGCGAACTTTAGCGCATGTTAGACAAAGATAGCGACTAGAACATGCTAACATGTGACTGAGACATAATACGCCGCGTACCGAGCATTGCCGAATCATGTTACAGTGCGAAGTTCAGACGCGCCAAGATACGTTGGCCGTATTGCTCCTATCACGTGATTCAATAAAGGAAACATAGTTTCGGGTTACTTCGAAATTTATATAAAAACCGTATTTCATTAAGGTTTATAAATACTGCCAGTCTCAATTGGCCAGAGTGGTGGGCAACGAACTTAACTCTCAGATGGTGATGTCTGAGCCCAGACAACGATTGACTAATCCTCGTTGAACTTTTTTTATAAATAACTCGACTGTAAGTTATGTTGTGCACGGCTGAATTGTTTATTAAGTTCTGTGTGTTTATTTAAGAAGTTAAGAAGATTGTCAACGCTTGTGGCTGTTAGAGTTAATGTTTCTAAAAATTGCCTATTGAAACTGAATATTTTGGAAAATTTGTCTTACAGATGCAAGCATGTTACACCCAACAGTACGATAGCTGCATAGCATACGTGTTGTAATATTTTATTATTATAAAGTAGGTATACTCGGAAGTTTGCTGACGAAGCCATACAATACAAAGTTCCGAGCACTAATAATTTGTCATATTCTAAATTTTTTAATCTCTTATCACTATAGGCAAAGGATATATCGCTGTGTGCCAAATATTATATAATTATAACACTAATACAATTTAGATTGAATATAAAGCATACCAGTAACGAAACTTATTTATCTAACAAAAACATCATAACATTTAGGTAGGCTAGGGTGTAAGTGATATTATACTTAATTTTATTGCTAAAAATTAAATACATGTACATTTTTGCTGTATTTAGGAGCGTCTTCCATCTTACTCATATTGTTTCTCGTAGAATATTATTACGGCCGGGGAAAGATTTATTATTGATTGAATGTAAAATTGTATGGAATAAAAAATGTCTAATAAAACCCAAGTATTGTAATGCGTGAAGTTATAAATCATATTTCAAAAGTCGACTCATATTGTAACTGTATTTTAATACGTACAATCACGGACGTAAAAAAAAAGACGGACGTAATCCCAAGAACAAATTCAGTGAAGCACCCATAGGAATACCAACTCTGTATTCGTACAAGTACACACACCCACACATTGACACCGTCGCGAATCAAAAATTACAAAATTACGCACACATGGTAAGCGAGCTGTCAGCTGTCAGCTTCACTCTCGATTAGACAAGGTTACGTCCGTTCTTTTTTTACGTCCGTGCGTACAATGTAACATTTGAAAGTTACGGGTGTTGATAAATATATGGCAAGGTTTCCCCGGCCGTGCGACTCACTAGCCTTTCTTGGTGGTATAAGGATATTTAGATGAGAAAATTCAGCAATAATTAGTACCTAATTGTAGTACTTCGCTGGTAGATGCTACGTGTATATTGACGTGTGATATTGCGGTTTATTTGTAAGTGCTATGTTTTGTAAGCGCGAGCCACTCGCTTCGCGCCCCGTTTATATAATAAACTCATATTTTACGTCGAGAGTCAACTAAAAGTTGTTTGTGCATACAAAACGCCTTCAAAGAGTTATGTATATCGATATGATATTAAAATTGTTGCGGCTCATACTTTATCGTCAAAAGTAATTTATCGATTAATTTATTTTTAATTAGGTTAATACGTTGTTGATTTTGTGTCGTGCTCGGTTTGTAAAACGAAAAATTTTGAACAAAAACTAGTTTTTTGATAGTGTTTTTTGTTTGGAGTTATCGGTTTATTGATAAGTTTGTGGCGTTTCCTTTGGTAATATTAAATGAATTGCAACTAGTAAGGTTCAATCAAGCGAATGGTTGTTGAGCTGAAGGTGACGTCACATTAATGTAATTAGCTATATTTTGTTGTCCGAACTATATTTAAGCATAGAAATTATTGTTGTTAATATTTTTGCCGGCTTTTGAACGAAACCACTTTTTATTGCTATTGTTGAAAATTATTGCCAAATTTTTATTTGTCCTAAAAATCTTTGTCTTTGTACATATCCATTAAATAAATTATGTACTGAGAATGATTCTGACTTTTAATTAAGCACCTAACAGTTTAAATCATGGTGGATTGAACCCATTTTATATGTTATTCATAACCTATGATAAGATGATAATTTTCGTCGTTTTCAGTTTTCAACAGAAACGAAAGCCCTGTTTTTCTCAGTCCTATCTATTTGTCCCGCTAGTGTGACCACGGCTACCAGAGAAAGCAATACACTCACTCGACATTCGACACAAGTTCCGACGCTTGGATGGGTAGGACTCTAAAAATAATTCTCAAACAATTAGGTGCTAAATTTTGTGATTATTACCTGCATACTACACACGAATATCGAATTGGGAAGTATTTTGAATAAAATAATAAAACTCATTATAATTAACTTGATTTTATTACAAAAAAGAACGAAAGCGAGGTTCTACAACCAGTTCATAAACGTTATTATATTAAATTGCTACTATTTTTATCTTACAATAACAAATATGTTTACAATATTACTATTTAATAAAGTATTCGCTGCTGTTTAACTCATAGACGATTCCAGTCATTATTTAAACCAGTTTTTGTTTTTTATAATATTGTCCTCAAAAAGACGAACATAAAACCATACATATTGGACTTCACATTATCCATGAATATTATTTCGATGTGCTTATTGAAGCAGTGGTAATTGTACCACTCCCGTGACCCGTGTTTCAAATAGCAAGTCTATCAAGATATTCAGAATATTTTTAAACGGTTTTATTTAGCTTGACCTGTTTGTGTCAAATCTTGCAAGCCTACTAAGGACCTACTTCCACTTATCCTAAGGAGTTGAAATTTTACACATTGCTTTAGTTCTGATGACAATGTATTTTTGTGACAAGCTTGACCTGATACTACGCCCAGGTTTGGCTCCAGCCGAGGGAACTCCTTCATGGTTAACAGCACAATCCCAATTTTTTTCTTCGGTATCTACATTGACAATATAAAACGGTGTTTTTTTTTTAAACTATTATTTGTTACAGATCATGCAGAGGTCAAAATACCAGTAATTTCTGGTCACAGATAGTCATTCGTCGATCTAAAAATCTCTATTTATTTAACGATTTCAAAAACTGACTTAAGTACTTATGATTTGCACATCAAGAATTAACATGACAAAGTCCATGGCGCATCATGAACTTTATTATCACGCACGAGCCTGCACCAACGTACTATAATCCAGTTTTTAGTCGAGTCCTATTTGCTATACAATCTTAGTGTCCTTTTATCGTTATTAGTAATTTAAAATTATGACGGACACAATGAAAAGAATTTAAAGACAAGTAATCATTAACGGTCTTACTTATAAAAATCTCACTAATCTATACTTAGGCACCGCTTAGTTAAACCGCTCTTAAGAAGTTTATCCACGTTTAACTTTTCATTACTTATAAACGTTGATTATAGTTCGTTTCAGCGAATAGTACCTATGGCGTTATGTTGGCTCCCCTGTCTGTCAAAGTCATTGGCACGAAAAGACGCTCCCGTAGATTTCGTTTGTTTTCATTTGATTTTCGACTGAAATCATGCCCAAAACTTTGAAAAGTGGTGAAAGAATGATGGTGTTAAAGGTGAAAAAATTTTGTGAACGTGAAAAACGTAATAATGCCCCATTAATTCCTTTAAGATGTGTTCAGGCTCGTGTCGCTGCCATTACAGGTTAGTCAAATAGGGTTACCAGTAACTGTAGCAGATAATAATTTCCACACTTGAATTGCCGTTTTTTTAAAACGGTAGTTATTTGTAAGACCTAAGCAAGCATGTGTGACTGTGACTATTATTGGTTTATGTATGACTTTGACAATAGACAAATAAACCGAAATATTTGTTTTAGGTGTATCCGAAAAAACCGTGTCTAAAATCACCAAAGAAGGTGAGGTCGCAGCCAGCACGTCGACTAAGGTCACAACACCACGCAAAAGCGGTCCTCGGCCTAAAAGAATCGAACTGGATGACTTCGAACGGTGTGCTATAAGGCATAAAATACATGAATTTTATTCCGTAAAAAAGGAATTGCCTACTCTAACAAAGTTATTGCATGAAATGCGAAGCGAGATAGATTTCAAAGGAAGTCGTACCACTTTGTGGAGAATAATGAAAGATATGGGGTTTTATTTTAAAAAATGTAGATCCAAAAGGAAAGTCCTAATGGAGAGATACGATATTGTCGCCTGGCGTTATCGATACCTGGAAGAATTGCGAAATAATCGTCTCGGATACCAGCGCCCAGTTGTATATTTGGACGAGACATACATACACGCAACATATTGCGCCGGAAAATGTTGGCAAAGCGAACAAGAAGAAGGTGTATTATCATCAGACTCCAAAGGGCCACGTTGGATTATCGTCCACGCGGGTGGTGCAATGGGTTTCATACCCAATGCTCAAATGATCTTCAGATCTCAGTCACAAGCGGCCGATTATTTATTTATTTATTTATTTATTCTTCTGAAACACCTTAAAGTAGGGGTTACAAGGGCGAACTTAATGCCTATTGGCATTCTCTGCCAGTTGACCCTGGGTGATGGTGAAAATGTGAGGTAGGCAAAGAAAAGAAGAGAGAGAAAAAAAAAAGAAAAAATTATAAAACCAAACGGGAAGAAATAATACAATACACATAAATCATAGTATAAGATATATAAATATATACATATATATATATATACATATATACACTATATATACGTATAAATACAAAAATACACATAAATACATACTTATAGTTTTGAACAGGTTGTATATAAACTCATCCACTACATGACTTCTTGAGAAAGTAATCCTGGACTAGCTTTTTGAAAATACCTCTGCTTTCCGCCCTCCTAATGTTCAAGGGTAAGGTATTCCAGAGCAGTATAGCCTGAATAGCAAAGGAATAATGGAAAAACTTACTAGTATGTGACGGAATATGTAATTTAAGATTATTAGAAGAACGTAGGTGTTTGTCGTGCATGGTACAGACATACCGAAATTTTTCCTTAAGATACGAAGGAGAAGTAGGTTCGTTTAAAATAGCAAACAAAACCACGAGAATCCTAGAGTTACGCCTTTGCCGAATGGTGAGCCATTTAAGCTGACTCCGATAACTCGAAACGTGATCATACTTGCGAAGATTAAAAATGAAACGGATACAGTTATTTAGTAGGCGCTCTAGTTTATCTAGAAGCTCTTCGCTTAGGTCCGGGTAGCACACATCAGCATAATCAATAATGGGAAGCACGAGGCTATGCACTAACGTAACCTTGGTACTATAAGGCAAGAATTTTCTTAGCCGATATAAGGAATGCAAAGTGGCGTTAACTTTTCTGGATATCTCTGTTATTTGCACTCTCCAGTTTAAAGAGCTGTCAAGGTGAAGCCCGAGATTTTTTACAGAGTTAGAGAAAGGTATAATGCTATCATGGTACAGTATCTTCGGCATATTATCCCGGTCAAGCTTTGCTAGCAGCCCCGTACTACCCACTAAAATCGCCTGGCACTTAGAGGGATTAACGCTAATTCCATACTGTTTAGACCACCTATACACAGACTCGAGATTACGATTGAGCTGAGCGATCACACTGTCAAGTTCAGTAACACTACCTTGTGCATAGAGTTGGAGGTCATCAGCATAAAGATGGTACGAACAGTCAAGAAGAGAAGTGATGAAGTTGATGAACAACGAGAAAAGCAAAGGAGATAATATACCGCCTTGCGGAACGCCAGTGCTTAGTTCAGCCCAGTCTGAGCACTCGTTCTCTAGGCGGACTGACTGCTGACGACCGCGAAGATAAGATGTAAACCACTCAAGAGAAGACGGGGCAAAGTTAAGGTGGGACAAAATGGAAACAAGGATAACGTGGTCGACTGTGTTAAAAGCATTTGAAAAGTCAATGAGCACCACTACAGTTATCAGCCTATCATCCATACCCAATCTTATGTCATCGGTTACCTTAATAAGAGTAGTAGTGGTGCTATGACCCGGGCGGAATCCAGACTGAAACGTACTCAGTAGATTATGTTTACATACGAAAGAGGAAAGTTGCTTATGTACACAGGCTTCCAGAACTTTAGAGAGGAAAGGAAGAATAGAGATTGGGCGAAAGTGATTCGGGAGTGTAGGACTTGGAGTTTTTGGGAGAGGTCTTACTAGTGCCTTTTTCCAAAGAGCAGGATATTGGCCTGATAGCAGAGAATAATTAATTATATGAGTGATTGCCGGTAAAATGTAATCCACTATAGGAAATATCATAGCTCTGCCGATTTCATCGGCTCCAACTGCTCTTGATTTAATGATTGAGATAGTCTTTTTTACTTCTTCTTGGGTCACGGGACAGAATTGGAAGGCAGGGATAGATGCTGATTGCTTGAGAGCAATAGCATTTATAGTTTGACTTCTAATTGCAGGGTCAATTAAAGAAGAAGAGACTTATCTAGAGAAGATTATCACGATGATATGAATAAAACTAATTTTAATAAGTGGCTTAATGAAAAGCTTATACCGAATCTGCCTCCCCAATCAATTGTGGTGATGGATAACGCCTCATACCACACAGTACAGCTTAACAAAGCACCAACAATTTCAAGCAGAAAGGCAGAAATGCAAAACTGGATAACAAGTAATGGTCTTTCTTATTTGCCATCTATGGTAAAAGCCCAGCTATTTCAAATAATAAAGGAGCACAAACAGCCGCCCGTATATGAAGCCGATATAATGTTGGAAGCGCATGGGCATAAAGTGGTAAGGCTTCCACCTTACCACTGCGATTTAAACCCCATAGAGCTGATATGGAGTGTCTTAAAAAGACGAATTGCTGAAAAAAACGTAGGTCAAGAAGCAAATAAAATAGTCCAAATCACAGAAGAAGCCTTTGCAACGATCACCGAAGAAGAATGGAGAAAAGAATGTGAGCACGTGAAAAAAGTGGAAGAAAAATATTACGCCGATGGCCCAGTTATTGATAGCGAGATGGACAGGTTCATAATTGAAGTGGGAGACGATAGCGACACTTCTGATGACGAGGATGATATGGAAGATGAAGATGACGACGATCTCTCGGGTATAAGTCCGTTGGATGAGCATTTTTTGTCTGATCATAATTATAATAAAAAATGTTAAATAATTTATGCTTTTTATTACTGTCCTGACTTTTAAAATGATAATCGAATATTTTGTAATGAAACAACTTTTACGGATTTTATCGCGATGGTAAAGTGGGGGCGTAAAAGTTGTTTCATTATAATGAGTGAAATTTGCGTAAACACAAGTAAACAAATATTGATTAATTTGTAAATATATAAGAATCTAACTAAAAACCCCACCCTTACTTTGAGGTAGGTTATTATAGGTATGTGACAACACTGGAAAACATCGCTGCCAACATAACGCCATAGGTACTATTCGTTGAAACGAACTATAGATGTTACTTAGTTAAGAAACGAACAGATAACGATACATAAATGGTTGGCACAGATTATACCTAAAATAATCGATTTGATAGAGAAATTGAATGAATGAAATTGCTAAAAGTTCTATTTTTTCCATATTATGTCATCTGTGACAGTGACGTCACACGACACTGACGTCGTGAATTTGACAGATAACGGTCAGTTATTAAAAAAAACGGGAATTAAATTTAATATAAATATCTTTTTAACTTTCATTTTTATTAGTAGTATTTATAGTGTAATAGTTAGTTTTATTCAGTGATGGACACCCCCGAACAAGCCAATAAAATAATACGATCCACCAATTGGAGTGATATGGAGAAGGTATTTGTATTACTTAATTATATTTGTAAACGAATGCTGTACTGCCTGTAAATTGTAATAACAATAATATATCCTCCTAGCTCTGAAACTGCTTAAATCAGCTACGTCGTTTTGGAAATCACGAAGATCTTCCAATCCAACCATGTTTTATGCACAAATATAATTTTATTTACTAACAAACAAACGCAAGTAAGTTGATCAGGCGACGTCACAATAGAACAGCTGATTTATGTGAAATCCGCCATCTTGCCGCTTAGCGAGAGTTAAACTATGTCTCGGCAGTGTTTAATTTTGACAGCTATTTAAACCCTACTTAACGACTTCTTAACGCTAAGTAGTGTTTATAAGTGAGGTTTTTGCTAATCCGTTGCTAAGCAATAGATTAAATATTAAGTAACGTTTATAAGTAAGACCGTTAATGCCAAAACTAATTTCTGCTTATTATTATTATTTTTTAAACAAATATAAATTAATATCTGGATAAAAAGTATTGCTAAGATTGTTTACCAAATAACACTCGTTTAAAAAATACATGACGTCTCATGTAGTGCGTATTATCCCTGAATCGGTAAATTCAATAGTTCATTTGTTCTTTGGTTGCTGTGGGGCTCGGCTGCAGATATTGAGTCGATATTTAAATTACAGAAAAAATAACAGACTTCAAAATTAGGATAACTCAAAAACTTATATTGTCATATCTCGCTCAAATTTAAGTGGGACCACATGACAAGCACCGGCTTTCGTTTAAAAAAAGAATCATCAAAATCGGTTCACCCAGTCGAAAGTTCTGAGGTAACAAACATAAAAAAATACAGTCGAATACCTCCTCCTTTTCTGAAGTCTGTTAAAAAGAGCAGTCCGCGCCATTTACAACCTCAGGCCTAGGAACTCGCTCAGAAATCTCTTTAAGGGAATTAATATTTTAACTGTAGCGTCACAACACATATTGGATAATGTTATGTATGTTAAGAAATATAACGATAGTTTTCCTAAGAAGATTGACATCCACAATATTAATACAAGGAAGAAGGCTAAACTGATTGTACCAAATTTTAGACTCTGTAAAACTGGTGGCTCATTCATGGGTACATGTGTAAAAATTTATAACAATGTTCCATTAAAATTCATGGAAATGCAATACTTTAAATTTAAAACTCATATTAAAAGCATCTTATGATGAAAGGGTATTACAAATTAGATGATTATTTTAATGACAGGACTGCTTGGACATGAGTTTTATAAATATAGATTGTAAGTAGTTAATAAGTGCTATCTGTAACTCTGAGTAGGAAAAAAACCCCGGTATTTTCTTGCTGCTTTTTCTCCCGGGCCCTCTCACAGTAGGGCCTTGTTGAAGCATTGACGTAACTTGCTTGACTTTTAAAAAGTGTTTGTAAACCAAACCAATTCTGAATAAAATATTTGAAGATAGATATTTTTATTTACTCCAACTTGTTTATAGGCTTCGTAACAACAAAATGACGTCGAATCTCGCAGACCTAATAATTATCTAGAGAAATATTAATTTATGTCTTAAGACGAACTACCAATAAAAAAAATATCTGACGACATAAAACAGAGTTCCATGATCCTAAACAACGTCCTGATGAAACAGGATCGAAACGAATCTGAATAAGTAACGGTCAAAATGTAGTCTAAGATAAGAATTGCTAAGAGTCGAAAGTACGAAAACTAAACCTCTCTTCATATCAACGCGACTCCCGCTATTTCCATTTTCACAGCCCACAACGTCCATATTAATAAGTATTGAAAAATTACATCACACCCACCACGCTAAGGGGCCATTCATAAATTATGTCACACGTTAGGGGGGAGGGGGAGGTCGATGTAGTGTGACAAGGGGTGGGAGGGGGTCCTAAATTTCGTGACGTCACATTTAAAAATCGAATATTGGTACTTATTTCGGAACTGTTGTTTTAATTTTAAAATTTCTAGGTGTAAAGGGCAATGAACCTAGTTGGCATACCTACAAGTCCGCCATTTTGAAAAAACCTCGATTCGGCGGCCAGTGATGTAAAATATGTCAATCGATAGAATAAATGATTATGATCAAAAAGTATTCAGTGATGAAATGTCGTAAGTGGTATACTTTCTGAGATATTTGAGTTCAAACCCGTAGAAAAATGAAGTAAAAAACTTTGTTCCGGCGGATATTGATAAAACATGTGTCAATCGATAGACTAAGTGATTACGATCAAAAAGTATTCAGTGATAAAATGTCGTAAGTGATATACTTTCTGAGATATTTGAGCTCAAACCCATAGAAAAATAAAACATTGGTAATTAATTGTCTTTTTTATTTATTAGTGGATCAACACTATAACTATATACATATAAAATATCACAATATCATTAACAAAACTAAATAAATACATATTTATTCATATTTACATATATACATATTATATTATATATTAAGTACATAAATATTTATAAATACGTATATAACATGTGGTTGAAGACCACGGGCGAGGACATTCTAATTGCTTCAGGTAGTGCTGCCGGACGTGATTCTTGAAGGAACTTTTGGTAGTCTTTTGATGTCTACAAGCAAGGAGTTCCAGAACAGTATTGCAAAGGAATTCCCGAAATAAGCAGTGCTATGGGTTTCCTTTAAATAAACAGGAGAAGACACATTATTCAAAATAGCATAAAATGTTGAGAGAATTCTGAAGTTTCACCTGTGTCGAATTGGTAGCCATTTAAGTTAGGAATCAAACTGGGAAATGTGGTCATACTTACGTAAGCTGAAGATAGGTATATCGAAGTTTTTTTACTTTATTTTCCTACGGTTTTGAAATCAAATATCTCAGAAAGTATATAACTTACGACATTGTATCACTTAATACTTTTTGATCGTAATCACTTAGTCTATCGATTGACACATATTTTATCAATATCCGCCGAAACAAAGTTTTTTACTTTATTTTTCTACGGGTTTGAACTCAAATATCTCAGAAAGTATACCACTTACCACATTTCATCACTGAATACTTTTTGATCGTCATCATTTACTCTATCGATTGACACATGTTTCATCACTGGCCGCCGAATCGAGGTTTTTTCAAAATGGCGGACTTGTAGGTATGCCAGGTTCCATACAAAAATGTTGGAAGCCCTTTCATAATATGTGACGTCACACTGGGGGGAGGTCTCACAAATGTGACCAACTGTGACAAGGACGGGGGGAGGGGTCAAAATGTCATGAAATTAGTATGACGTAATTTATGGATGGCCCCCAATATCTTTGCGATTTTATCATCATTAATATTAGTATCAACCAAAGATAAGCTTGCATAAAATCCTAACATTAAAGTCACTCCCTACTTCGCTAGTTCATAGTCTATCGAATATCATAAATATATCGAATCTCATAAATCCTTACCAGTTTTTTTCTCCTTGATAATGTCAAACCTAATTTCTTCGAAGTAAACTGTCAAATGTCACAAACGCAAACCTGAACGATTCCTTCGTTAGCAGTCAATTATAACAAAAAAATCCGTTCTTAGTACCCAAGCGAAGCTGTCCAATCTAACCAATGAAAGGTATTCCCATTTCCCCAGTGAAACTGTCAAAATATTGGTAAATGAAGATCATTCTTATTTTGCCAACGAAACTCACAAATCCTACAGATCATGCCATGTTAAAACTGTCAAAACTGCTGTCAAAAAACTTTGGTTGAACATAAATCAATTCTGTTCTCACGATAAATGTTTTAACGGGCGCGTTGATAAGAAAAGAGTACATTACACGTAGGGTCAAACATATTCGACCAATTGAAATCCTATCGAGCCTCTACCGAGAGGACGGCTCCTATGACGAAACGTTCAACTAATGTTAACACTACCGTTAGTTGCGTACTACACCGCTTCAAGAGAAGTATATCTGTCGGGCTTCAGACGGCGATTGTTCCATTGGGCAGTACGGGCATTTCAACCTGCAACAAAACAGAACAATATATAAATCGTCGTTGCTACTTTAAGACCAAAATGTGTAAAAAATCAGCTTTTTGAGGAAATCGATAAAAATCGATAAAGTTTTGTTTAGCAAGCACATAGGTGATTTCGAATTTGGTGAATAAATTACGATGGAAACGTCGTTACACACATGAATTTTTGAATTCGATAGTGCTTCAAAATGTAGAATCGTTTGACGTAAAAAAGTGATTTTGCCAAAAGTGACACATAACACATAAGAGGTCTTAAAGTCGCAACGACGAAATATAGCTTGCTATTAGCTAACATAAGAGAATAATACATATCTACACTAATATTATAAAGAGGAAAGGTTTGTATTTTTGTATGTTTGTAATGAATAAACTCAAACACTACTGAACTGTTTCACGCCCAGTGAAGTGGGTATGAGTCAGGTAGTTGCTTATAATAAGCCAAGATAGTATTCATTTTGTTGTCTGGGGGCTTGGGAGTCAGTTCTTTCTTTTAGTTTCTGTATTTTCTCTACCGGCAACGCGTTGGTGATGCCTGAAGCGAATAGTTTCAGAAAGAATAAAGACGACCCGTGTGGCGCAATGGTTCATTCATAGCGATATCTAGATATATCACTGCGAGTCTGTCTAGTACAGTCCCCTGCAAAGAAAAGTGACCCATCTTTATAAACATAAATATACATACGAATAGCAACGTTTCTGTTGCCTTTGTCACGACCTTGTAGCTACGTGTCGACCTGTTTTTGCGGAAACCTGTTTCTGTCACTTCGATGCGGCTAAATTACAATTTATATTTCATTTCACGGTGGTAAGCTAACTAGAATCAACAAATCTATATATATGTATATAACGCAAAAAATATTTGTACGGATGTCCTTTATACACTCTGAAGTCGATTTTCCACTTTTCCCATGCAACAATTTGAAGATAATAAGTAAAGATCAACGTCAACACAAAACACTGATCTGTCTTAATCATCAGAATTTTTTTAACCTAGTGGAAAACGCCGGGTTCTGAAATAAATAATAAAATAATAAAAAATAACTAGTTATAAAATAAATGCGAAAACTACAATCATCTTGCCAGGATTTGAACCACCAACTTTATAAGTGGAGGCGAGACCTCCTAGCCACTGGACCAAAGAGCTCTTGGTAGTCGCCGCGAAATTAGTATAGGCTTAGCGATAAGCATCGATTAGCATGACGTCGTGTGACGTCACACCATTCATTCTCGCGGCATAGGTTGATCATGCGCTATTTAACAATATATGTGGGTAAGTCAAAGTTTTTTTAGAAATTCTATTTTTGCTTCTTGGAAATTACATTTCATAAGTTACGCTGTTAACATGGTTAATATATCCTCCTTATGACCACAACCTCTCCATATTATAATTTATATTTTGTTTACAAAATTATAATAATAGCGGAAGAACCAATTAAGTAACGAGTATTTAATTTAATTTTATAATTTATAATTAAATATAGTATGTTCAAAAAATAACGGGAATTTTTACATTTTGCGGATTTGTAGTGTCCGATTGTAAAACATTTTTTTATTATGTTGACACAATTGCCCCTTAAGTATGATAAAATTTTCAGCTGTATTCATTGTGAACTTTTCAAATATCAACCTTAGCGTCTAGACTTGTTTTTATGGTCTCGGCGATTTTTGATTCATGGCTTTTGCACCACGATAATGCTGCACCTGCTCACACTTGATTACTTGTTCGTGAACTTTTGGCCAAAAATAGAATCGGAACGATGCTCTAGCCTCCATAGCTAGCCAGACATGGCTCCTTGTGACTTTTTTCTATAGAGAACCTGAAAGGGCCGTGGTTTTTAAGCAATGACATTAAAACACATCCTATCCTAAAAATCGAGTTTTAAAAGTTTTTTGGGGATTATAAGAAGCGCTGGCACTTTATTTAAATGTCTAGTGGGGACTATTTTATAGGCGGACAACACTAATGCAGACGAATAGATAAAAATATTTTTTTCAAAAAACGAAACTTTCTCTTATTTTTTGAACACACAACGTATATATAATTATACCTATAAACAGGTCGACACGTAGCTACAAGGTCGTATCAAAGGCAATAGAAACGTTGATGTTCGTATGTATATTTTTATACAGATGGGTTACTTTTCTCTGCACGGAACTGCAGTCACCTGCAGAGAAAAGTAACCCATCTCACACACACAGTAAAAGATGTACTTGTACACGCATCTTTTACTGTGTGCGTGAGATGGGTTACTTTTCTTTGCAGGGGACTGTACAGTGCTACCAACTTATCTGTGAATTGACGGCGGGCGCTGTCGGACACATTGGACCAATCATTGGACGCAATTCGAGACGTAGTAAATGTCAATGAATGACCACAAAGAACTTATGAATGGGGCGGCATTAGTTCCAATTTTCGCCATTTCACAGATAACTTAATGGCACTGTATAGTGTAGTATATATATAGGCCAGGAGGGCGCTGAGGTGCTACTGTCAACATCGACTCTGAGTATTAGTTAGTTTTTAGAAGTGAAATAAAACGTTTTCCTACGAAAAAAGACTTTAAAAAGTGACAGTGAACTCTAACTCACCACGGAAAAGTGAAGTGCAAAACTATAAATAAAAATAACAGTGCTAAACTCGATAAAACCAAAAACAAACCAAAGCAGTGACTTTTCGTTATAACAGTGATATTGACATACCTAAATGTCTAAATATAAAGCCAGACAATAGCTACCACACTAAATCGAAGAAACCTATTCGTAAAACTACTTTAAAAACAAAGTGATAAACTTCATAACCTAAAATAATGCGGTACAAGAAACAAAATTGAAAATCGATCAAGTCAACGGAATTGCACAGTGCCATCTAGCGGAGTGGAAGTGGAGTGGCAACTACCACATGTGATACTGTTTTACCGACAATACCCAAGAGAGTCAGCTACTCGCCGCTGGAGGCGCTGCCATTCACGTGCAACCGTATCATCAGCGACATTATACAGCGCCATCTAGCAGAGTAGAAGCTTCAACTACCGCATGTAATACTGCTATGTGATACAGATCTATCGACAATACCAAGATATTCAGCTACTCGCCGCTGGAGACGCTGCCATCTACGTGCTACTGGAACTGCGAAAAGTTCTGCTACTAGCCCCAATCGCAGTGTCGCCACAATCTACGTGCAATTCCTAACACCCTAGCAGTAAGAAAAATTAGTTCCGCTACTAGACGCGTAGAACGCCACTGTATAACAAGACACTAAAGCTAAGTGAAAATCATGGAAGAAATACTAGCTACGCTACGTAAGATACAAAAAGAGCTCGATGAACAAAAAACAGCAATACTTAAAAACGGGGAAAAAGTAACTGCACAAATAACCCAAAATGTCAATAAGATTCTCGAGGAAAAATTCGTTAAATGGGAAGAAAAATACGACACACTTAGGAAAAAGGTGGACATCCAAGAAAAGAGAATATGTATCATAGAGAAACAGGCGCGACAAAGAAATCTCGTTTTCTTCGGAATGGAGGAAAGCAAATTTTCATATTCGGAGCAGGAGAGTAACATCATCGAATTTATCAAAGAACACTTAAAAGTCAAACTGGACTATAAGGACATACAGGCTATCAGAAGAATAGGGATAAAAAAGGACAAACCTCGTCCTATCGTGGTAACATTCACGACACTAGGCACAAAAATCAATATACTTAAAAATAAAAAATACCTAAATGGCACTCAGTACTATATCAAAGAAGATTATCCACCAAATGTTCTAGAAAAAAGGAGAGAGCTGCAGAATCAAATTAAAGTGGAAAAAGTGAAAGGAAATAAAGCCATAATTAAATACGACAAAATAGTAATAGTTGGGAAAGTATCTGACACAACGACTGGTAAAAAAAGGAACCTACAACTGTCCCCGGAGACCAATCAGCAGTATCAAGAAGACCACAGAACACAGATGACAAAGAAAAATAAAATTGATTCTGCGCCTTTGCCGATACAAAGATCACCAAGTATGTCGGAAGGAGTCATAAAGCCATCTATAATGAATTACTTGGTTAAGAATAATACAAATAAAAAAGGAAACCAAGACATAAAATAAATAGCAATTAGCACCCCCACCCTCCTCTCAACAAAAAATAATTTACAAAAATAAAGAGAATAAAAAACAGAAAGCACATCTTCCAACCCGGATGGTCCCCGAGGAAGATTACGACCAAAACCCTCCAAAGCAAAACTCTACAAATCAAGGAAAACAAGGGCAAAAGCTTCACCTTATTACCTACAATGTCAGAACGCTAGCATCACACGAACGTCTTATAGAATTATTTGAAACTCTAGAGACAATAAACTGCGACATAATGGGAATATCTGAAGTGAGGAGACTTGGAACTAAAATCGAAGAATATAGAGACTACATCTTATGCTACACGGGCCAGACACCTGGCAGGCACGGAGTGGGCTTTATTATAAACAAACTTTTTAAACAAAATATAGAAAGCTTCACCGGCTTCACAGAACGTGTAGCTCTGTTAAACCTCACCTTCGATAAATACAAATTATCATTGATACAGGTATATGCACCAACAGAGGCAGCAGAAGAAGAAGAAATTACGCTCTTTTATGAAAATATTACACAAGCTATACAGGCAGCACACAAGGTCTTTATCGTAATGGGCGATTTTAACGCTAAAATAGGTCAACCGCAACAGAGTGAATACCTAGTAATGAGATCTCATGGTTATGGGCAGAGAAATCGCAGAGGCCAAAAACTAATCGATTTCGCTATTGAAAATAAACTCTCCATAATGAACACCTTCTTTAAGAAAAAATCAAACCGCAGATGGACCTGGCGTTCACCAAACAACGAACACAAAAACGAGATAGATTATATTTTATCAAACCGTCCCGATCTATTTCAAAATATGGAAGTTCTAAATATAATCTATCCTTCGGATCATAGACCAGTCAGAGCGAGTATACTTCTAAGCAATATAAGAAAAAGTAGAGCCCATTATAAAAACAAAACAATGGCGACATTAAAAAACGAACATGAAACTCTGAAGTTTAGAGAGAGACTTGCCGTCAACATGGCAAAACTACCGAGCTGGCAAGATTCTAAATGTATACAAACATACTATACCAAATTACTTTATACAATTACCCAAAGTCTACGAGAAGCACATTCAATCAGCACCGATATCGGAACTCAGAAAATATTATCACCGCGCACTGTGCTACTTATAGAGAGAAGAAGAATGTTGCATAAAACCAAAAATAAATCCCGAAGCGAAAAAAACGAGATGGCAGCACTATATAAACTAATTAGTAAGTACATTAAAAATGACTACGCAGAACACAGAAAAAATATAATGTTAAAACATCTAAAGCAGTCTGGAAGCACCAAAAAAGCTTATAAAGAATTAACACCAAATAAATCATGGATAGAGGGACTTAAATCATCAGGAAAAACCACAAACAATCGCAGACAGATCATAGAAGTGGCTACTAGCTTTTATAGAGACCTATACAGTGAAAATCCCTTTACGAATAACTCTACATCGAAAAACCCAGGCGAAACAAGAGAAGTAAGTGAAATAACCGAATTAGAAGTACTAGAGGCAATAACTAGATTGAAGAGAGACAGGAGCCCAGGGTCAGATTATATACACAACGAAGCCCTAAAGATAGGTCAAACAATATTAGCTCTACCTTTAGCAAATCTGTTCAATCACATACTAAAAACAGCCGAAATACCATCACAATGGGCAGAATCAAACATCATTTTGATCTATAAGAAAGGGGATCCCAAAGATATCTCAAATTACAGGCCAATTAGCTTACTATCATCTGTCTACAAACTCTTCTCGTCAATCATCAACAAAAGGATAAGCACAACATTGGAACTACACCAACCAGTAGAGCAAGCAGGCTTTAGAAAAGGGTTCTCAACAATAGACCACATTCATACATTGGAACTAATTATAGAAAAATATCAGGAGAAAAGGAGACCACTCTATATTGCCTACATTGATTACCAGAAAGCATTTGATACGGTGTCACATGAAAGTATATGGGAAGCCCTAAGTAACCAAGGTGTAGAGCAACAGTACATAGAATGCATCAAGAGTATCTATAAGAATAGCACAGGTAGAGTCAGTTTGGAAACCAAAGGTCCGAGCTTCCCTATAAAAAGAGGCGTGAGACAGGGGGATCCCTTATCTCCAAAACTATTTGTAGCAGTACTAGAATACATATTTAGACAACTGGACTGGAAGAAATACGGTATAAATATAAATGGTAAATACCTAAACCATCTCCGCTTCGCAGATGACCTCGTTATATTAGCAGAAACGTGCTTGCAACTTCAACATATGATTGGATCTCTACATAGAGAAAGTTTAAAAGTGGGCCTGGAAATGAACTTAGCTAAAACAATGGTAATGACAAACAGCACAGAAAAACCAATAAAAGTGGGAGGGGAACCCCTAAAATATACAAATAAATACATATACCTAGGCAAACAAATAAGTTTTGATAAGAAAAATAACGAGAAAGAAATCGAAAGACGAACGCAGAGTGCCTGGAACAAATATTGGAAACTGCGAGAAATATTCAAAAGCACCCTGCCAGTATCGTTGAAATCTAAAATTATGAATTCATGCATACTACCATGCCTAACATATGGTTGCCAAACATGGAAGTTTACGAACAACGTCCAGAACAAAATAAGAACTTGCCAACGAGGAATGGAGCGGAGCATGCTTAGTCTTAGAAAAATACACAAAATAAGACATACAAAAATAAGAAAAGTAACAAAGACTACAGACGCTCTACAGTATGCGAAAAAATTGAAATGGAAGTGGGCTGGCCATGTTGCCCGACTCCCAGACCAACGTTGGACTAGAAGAGTGACGTCGTGGAAGGGCCCGCTCGGAAAAAGAGGCAAAGGAAGACCCATAACAAGATGGGATGATGAAATAAAGAGTATCGCCGGCCCAAACTGGACACAAGTAGCCCAAGACCGGGACAGTTGGCTATCTTTGGAGGAGGCCTTCACCTGTGAAGACGGGGTTCTTGCTAAAGACACATGAATTAATTTGTTAAGAAATATTTTAAATAAGAATAATAAGTATAAATACAGTAATGAAATATACAATATAACAGAATAATAATACAAAATAATAATAATAATAATAATAATAATAATAATAATAATAATAATAATAATAAAATGTAAAATTAATAATAATATAGTAAAAAATTAAAATTAAGTATCATAAATTTTACATGTAAAGAATAATAATATTGTTATTGTATGTATGCATGCAAGAAATAAAAGGCTTTTTTATTTTTATTTTTTATTTATTTTATAGTGTAGTATAGCGATGTATGTAGTATGTACAGGTACTAACTTGACGCCCATGGCGAGCTTGTTGAGCGCGTCCCGCGAGATGACGTGCCCGCAGAGCAGCCGCATGGGCGGGTTGTGCTCGGACGCCTGCTGCCGCAGGATGGGGCACGCGAACACCGAGTGGTAGCCGCCGCCGTCCTCGCCCAGGTCCACCTGCACCACACACAGACACACACATACAGTCATACACAATTAATCGTCGTTGTGACTTTAAGACCTCTTATGTGTTATGTGCCACTTTCGGCAAAATCAGTTTTTTACGTCAAATGATTCTACATTTTGAAGCACTATCGAATTCAAAAACTCTCATGTATGTACAACGTTTACATCGTAATTTATTCACCAAATTCAAAATCACCTATGTTGTTGCTAAACAAAACTTTATCGATTTTTATTGATTCCCTCAAAAAGCTGATTTTTTACACATAAGAAAGAGGTCTTAAAGTCGCAACGACGTAATGTTATTTTAGACGACCCGTGTGGCACAATGGTTACTGTGGTGTAAAGGGTCAATAAAATACACATTTTACTTTATAATAGATGAGGTCTAATGAAGAAGTAGCCAATGGACTTTGAAGTATTATTACTAGCGTATAGAACCGACACCGCGAACACGATGTTTGTCCCAATGAATTGGCGCCAATGGGCTTGAATTGCCAATGAATTCTTTCGATTTCGAAAGGATAACGGGGACTAAATTTCGAAAACAGAACCTCCCGGCGCGACACATTTTGTTCGAGATGTCTTTTCTATGACATTATACTTCAATACCGATAGGACTAAAGTTCTAAACCTACACACCTCTAACGGCAGCTCGTCGTCCGACCACGCAGCGATAACGTGCGGGTGCGACATCTTGGCGCGGATGTCGTGCAGCGCGGGCAGCACGCGCGCGCCCGCCACCACCGCGCCCGCGAGGGGCGACAGCGGCGCCAGGCGGAGCAGCGCGCAGGCTTCGCGGACGAACACTTCTGCTGCTTCCGCGCCTGTGTAGTTTTGTTTAGTTTATTTTATTAACATTATTACAGATTTAGTCTAATGCGTTTAGGGCCTTCTATAAATTACGTCACACGTTAGAGGGGAAAAGGGGAGGGGGTCGATGGAATGTGACATTGTGTGACAAGGGGTGGGAGGGGGGTCCTAAATTTCGTGACGTCACATTTCAAAATCGAATAATTGGTATGTTTAGGTAAATATTAAAAAAACTATTAATGGAAATAAAACTTATTTCGTAACTGCTGTTTTAATTTAATAATTTCTAAGTGTAAAAATTCATAATATGTGACGTCTCACTAGAGGGGAGGTCTCACAAATGTGACCAGCTGTGACAAGGGAGGGGTCAAAAAGTCATAAAATTAGTGTGACGTAATTTATGGATGGCCCCTTATACAGATGCAATTGATTGGATATCTATTTTTATTCTAATAGAGTAAACGAAAAGACAATTATGTTATAATTACAACCAAGTCATGGGTAAACTTAAAACTTAATGTAGTCTTAATTATAGCTCGACCACAACATATCTACTGGCTGCTCTGCGAAATACAACAGGCGTTTGTTAGTAGTTCTTTTGTTAGAACCGGGTACGATCTAGATACAGTAGGTTATTTGTAACTTGTTAACATACATTTTTAATCATCACAAAATACCTAATCCACGCGGACAAACAGGTAGGCCTTATTAGAAACTGCTTACTTGCTACTGCTTACCTGGCCACTATCATCATCTTAGTGATTAATAAATCAGTGTTAAAATGGCAGTCGTTGGACTTAATTATCTCAGCATATACAATAATTAGGCAAATAGCTAGCTCTCCTATTTATTATGCAGTCGTTGTCCATACAATGTTTTTGGTCCTTCGAGCCGGATCCAAACAATAGTCGCAACCAGTATCCAGTACCAACCTAACGCCTTGGGGTCGAGCAGATGGCGGTAGTGCGGCGGCGCGGGCGGCGCGCGCGGCGTGCACCAGGCCAGCGCGCACACCGCCGCTTGCAGCTGCCGCTCGTGGCGCGCCGCGTGCGCCGGGAACACCGCGCGCGCGTACTCGATCGCCGCGCGCACACCGCGCTCGCGACCCAACTGGAATTCATAAACTAGTATTAATGTATTGCATTATTCAGTTAGTATTAGTTTACTTTGCAACAATCCGCGGTTAAAATGTATAATGATATATCACTTTCATCATTTTTTCATCACTTTAAAACATGTGGCACCTTGCTCCCTCCCACAACCGTTGTATCACAACAATAACTTAATAGCAATTGATTTCCACAAAGTAGTGCCTGATACTATGTATTCCAGTATTCGGTTTTTATACTTTTGTAGGGTTCCGAACGAATAATCGTAAAACGGACCCCTTATAGGATCACTTGTGCATCTGGGTGACTTCACAGCCAATTTTCACCGAAACTACTGGACCAAATGAGTTGAAATTTGGTACTCATGTGCTATTTTGTGACCCAAAGACGAAGGTATAAAGAAAACAAATGAATTAAAAAAAAAAACATTTTTAACAAAATCATAATAAAAAAAGAACTGTTTTACAAACTGTATTGTGTGGCATGTCAAATGAAAGGGCTTATTGTAAGGATTTCCAATATATTTTTGTTCTACAATGGATACTTTTAAAATTATTCAAGAAAGAATGTCAACTGAAGACGAAAATTGACCATTCACTACCAGTAACCTCACCTTAAGCGCCTGCATCCGATGCAGTGTAAACGGCAGCGGTGAATGCGCTAGCTCCTGCGCCCGGCTCTCAGCCCACTGCAGCGCGGCGGAGGGGTCGCCTTCGGCCAGCGCCGCCGCACACCGCTGCAGCTGCGCGAACGTACACGTGCGCTCTACGGCTGGGATGCGCGCTTCGGCCACCAGTGCATCACCTACCTCTTCTAGACCCTGGAGAATAGTGTTTATTAGGAAGGTGGAAATACCATTGACTTATAAGAGCGGGGCTAAGGACATAGCTACTGCCGTATCAATTACATGGGGCCCCCAGCCTAGAGGAGAACCGTAGTAGCAGCTTAATGTCACCCCTATACTAACCAACTAAGTGACATACTTAGCTACATTTCAAAATGTGGTGCCCTCCAAAAATGGGTCTCTTGAAGCCCTAGGGCTATTCAATTATTATAATTATGATGTAATTTATTGTCACTTGTTTTTGAATTTTGACATTATTTAATGATGTCGGTGAATTGTAATAGAGTTCCATAACATATGATTTTAAACTTAACTCATCGTTGACTGAACACATTTTTACTATGATATGGGTACTCACGATATATATTCTATACGCCGATATTTCGACCCAGTTGCATGGACCATGGTCACAGCTAGAGTCTAGCCGTGACGGCTAGAGTCTAGCCGTGACCATGATCCATGCAACTGGGAAAAATCCATAACATAGGTTTGTAGTTTTTGTAATTATAGACCTTATATTCACAATATGATACTGATTATTACATGCCCATAGTGATATTACACCAAGCTATACATTAAAAAATGGAAGCTCAGTAATAAACAATTTAAAAGTAAAATAAGTGCATTCAAGCTCACCTGTCTATACAAATGTTGTGCAATAGCTTGTTCCATAATGGGTCTGTTGGTGTCAGAGCAAAAGGACTCTGCCTTGGGTGCCACGGACGCATAGTCCACTACAAAGTGCCTGTCAATTGACTTTCCCACTCGTGACACTGTTGCGTGGAGCTCACGGTGTTCTAAAAAAATAATATAAACCTTCATAACTACTCAAAATGTTATATAAAAAAACAAACTGTTTCAACTGGTTCAAAACAAAATACATTACAGTAACAATCAATATCTTTGTCTCTCAAAAGAAGCGAAACCTTGTATTGTTACTTCAATAGGACCTTTTCATTAACTACTTTCTTATTACACCAAATTTTAAAACAAAATAAGGCTCATGGCTGAATATTATACAATTCTTCAACAAACAATAATCTGAATTCAACAGATAACACACCTGTAGACATCTGGAACACTGTTTGCTTGACCATTGCAGCCAAATCCATTGCTGCAACCCCTTGGAGATGCAAAAGTGCTGCATCTTTAGGTTCTGTAATATATTAAATATAACCTCAGACTCCGACAAGGATACTACACAACAGTGCAACCTGGTCTAAGATTATAGATCACAAAGGAAAAATTAATATTTCAACCTGATTTGTAAGTACGTAACAATAACAAAAGGCATTTTATTTACAATACTACGCATACGAGAATGCTTACTCATTGTTTGAGAAAGTGCAATAAAATGAATGGTTCACTGTATTTAAACATGCCTGATACGTACGTTTTGCTATTTCTGTCTGTAAATCTTCAACTTGAGCGATAATATCCTCTAGAACCTTGTTTGTATTCTCATTTAGGGCTGAAAATTTAGATACAGCTTTGTCCAAATCTTGTTCTACACCTAGACATGAATCCATTACTGGTTGCTGGATGAATAACTAATAACTCGTCAAATAACTTCAGTCGAACAAGAATTTCTAAAGATTTTTACCAAATACGAACCTAACAAGAAAATTAAATATTATTTTTTATTCAGAATAGAGTTTGAGAGTTTCTATTTTTCTAAAAATTAAAAAGTATCAAATCAACCACAGCGAGCACAGAGTACTTAATCACTACCATAGAGTAACTTTGTATATACGGATCACTACGAAGTACGACAAACAGCGAGAAGCAAGTCAAACTCTATACTCCATGGTCAAAACTAAGAAATCACATAGATAAATTAAAAAACAAGAGCTTCTATTTACAGAATAATAAATGATGCCATCCAAAGATATTACAGAGCAAAGTACTAAGTTTAAGCTGATTTTTTTTAATTTGGATCTCGTTAATATCCTGAATAACCTTTAATTCGTTTTTGACTTGTGGATATAACCGTGCGAGCGGCTAAATCGAAACTGGGCACAGATAGACCAGTACCGAAACTTTTAAAAACGGTAAAAAGTGAAAAAAAGATATAGTAGAATGAAACCTATTGCAAAAGGAAGAGAATATACAAAAGCATTTATTTAATGAAAACCTTTTAATGGATTACAAAACACGCATTTATTGTATTATAATGAGCGAGATGAAATAATAATATTTTGATAAAATAAAACTACAAAATACGGCAAGCCGCCATGATATCTTGAACGCCAATAAGTCTCAATCAGTGCGAATTACGTCACGCCTCAGCAAACAAACGAATAAGACTATCCTACTGACAATGTGACAATAACATCATGTCTATTATTTACTGAGGCGTGACATCACAAGCGACACCATGACACTCTGAAGTGTCTTGGTGCGTATTTTAAAGTTATAAATTGAAGTGTATGTATTAAAATGTATTTTATACTAAACCTTATTTTTTGCGGAAACGCAATATATTATGTTGTAATTTTAATATACATATTTCTCAATAATATTGAACAGTATTTTAAAATCTGTCATCATGTCTATTTCTATATAGATAAGCATTTCTAGACCTCTCCCTCGCGTAATAGCTTTCTTGTTTCACATGCATTTCTAACTCGTTTTTTTCCGACTTAATGACTGGACATTCTAGACAATTTATTAAATCCATGCTTGAAACGCACTCTATTTTAGTTTATTAACTAATCTATGTATTATAAAATTGGAGTTAACCATAGAGTATAGAATCATATATTCAGTTCAGTTCATTCTATATTTATCTATGGTACATTCGAGTGAGCCATAGATAGATAGCCATAGCATTGCACAATTTTATTTTTGCTTGAAATAGGTTAGTTTTTGGGGAATTTTCCGCAATCAGTCTACTAATATATTGTGTGTCGATTGTGGTCATATAATGGCGCAAAGTAAGTTTAACGACATGGCAGGAAAATTTGCCAAAGGTGGTCCACCAGGACTTGGTATTGGTCTAAAAGTAGCCGCGGTGGTCGGTGCGGCGGTCTATGGAGTATCAAAATCGATGTTTACCGTCGAGGGAGGTCACCGTGCTATTATGTTCAATAGAATAGGCGGAGTACAGCAACATGTCATGAGCGAAGGCCTCCACTTCCGGATCCCCTGGTTCCAGTATCCCATCATTTACGACATTCGGTCACGTCCCCGTAAAATTTCATCACCCACAGGTTCAAAGGACTTGCAAATGGTTAACATTTCTCTCAGAGTTCTATCTCGGCCAGACTCGGTCCATTTAGCTAACATGTACAGACAACTGGGAACCGATTATGATGAGAAAGTGTTGCCATCTATTTGCAATGAGGTGCTCAAGTCAGTGGTGGCCAAATTCAATGCATCACAACTGATTACCCAGCGTCAGCAAGTATCTCTTCTGATCAGAAGAGAGTTGGTAGAACGTGCGGCTGATTTCAACATAATCCTCGATGATGTTTCACTGACAGAGCTCAGTTTTGGTAAAGAGTATACTGCTGCAGTCGAAGCTAAACAGGTAGCCCAGCAAGAAGCTCAACGGGCTGCCTTCGTCGTGGAGAGAGCCAAGCAGGAGCGACAGCAGAAGATAGTCCAGGCAGAGGGTGAGGCAGAAGCCGCGGAGATGTTGGGTAAAGCGATGGGAATGAACCCTGGTTATCTCAAGCTGAGGAAAATTCGTGCTGCTCAGAGCATTTCTAGAATGCTTGCCCAGTCTCAAAACAGAGTGTTCCTCCCTGGTAATAGCTTGATGGTTAACCTCCAGGATCCTACCTTTGATGACTTATCGGAGAAACTTACAAAGAAGAAGTAACATGAGGCCAGGGAAGAGTGGATGCAAGCTACGGAACCAGGAGCCACTCTTTCCTCTGATGAAGAAGTTGTTATACTTAGTGGCGCTGCTTCTGTAGCAATTTAACACTGAAAATATGTTATTTAAGCATTTTCGAAAAGTATAGAAATAAAGTCATGCAATTGCTATTTCTATGTTGCATTTTATGTTAATTAGTTGTAGGTGTATAGATTGTATGGAATCAAATGGTTCAAATTAAATTGTCAAAGTATATTACTTTTCTTATTGAAACACCATCTCTCCAAAACATGGATTTATGAGTGAATTATTTTGACAGTACATATTAAATAAATCCTTATCAAGAAAATATCAGTTACATTTACTATATAATCTCATCTTCATAATGATGAATATCACATTAACAACATAATCTTATCTTCGTAATTATGATGAATATGTCAATTGTGATATATTGCAATTTTTCTACAGAAATGATTGCTTCAAAGTCCTTTACATAAATAATACTATATATGTCCTTTACACCTTTTAACCATTGGACACTGTTGTGTTATTCTGCCATAAATCAGTTTTTTATTTTAAGTAAGCAAACTTAAAAGATAGATCTTAGCTGTATTGGGGCGGCTTAGAATACTAACCCCAATCCCACGCCGGAGGGTGTCGTAAGAGGCGACTAAATCCGGCCTGTTGGTGGTAGGGCCCCTCGAGGGATTATATTGGTAATATTGATTTTAATTGTTAATTAATACCAATAATACTATTATTATTTCTTCATGGGGTTCGTATGACAATATCATGAATATTCTGCTACATACAATATTTTCAATATCAGAAACTTGATCAATTCATGGTTTTGCCATACATTTATATACTATTATGTCTTCTGAGATTTTGCCTAAAATGCTACTGATATAAATGTGAATGGTTGCAAGGATGTATAGATGTTAATTACTCTTTCACACAAAAGAAACTTAAACAGATTTTCATGAAATTTGGCACACAAGTAGACAAAGATCTGAAATTTTCTTAGCCTGGTTTGTAACAGACCTGTCCATCTAATCTACTGCCACAGTCAATATAGTATTATGGCAAAGTAAATTATTATCCTTTGTTAATTCCCCTAAATAAAAGATTATTTTTGAAGGATTAGAAGCTGTTGGGTTCTATTAACTACAAAGAGTACATTACAAAGATTAACCATTTGCTCAATCAATTTTATCTTTATTGCAGTATACCAATGGCATAGATAAATCTATTTATTCACTTGGAGAAATAAAACATTCAGAAACGATATAAATAAAGTTTAATAACAATGTCTATAGGAAAGTAAAACTATATTCAATTATTTCATCACTACTTCTTCAGCGCAGAAGGTTGAGGGCAACGGTACTTTGCCATTTCTATTTCAGCCTCGAAGTAACTCATGTTGTCGTAGCAAAAGTACTCCGGGACCTTGTAGGCGCCACTTTTTTGTGGGTCCACTCCAGGACCCACGGGTTCGGAGACGGTATGTATAACAGCACTGCTCAGTCCAGGAACATTAGTATTAACAGATGATGGAGGCGGTGAAGAAGCTCCAGAACCCTGGCTCTGGGTAGGCCCTTCACTGAAATACCTGGATAAAATCCTTGATTGACCCAATCTTAAAACCCTTGACAGCATTGTTATTTTTTGTTACACAATCGCTCGGTACTTACATGAGCAAATATTTTCACAAAAATATTTTTTTATTCTGTGGCAGTTGTGGCACATGTCATATTGACTGACGTCAGTCAGTGCAAAATTCATGGAAGATAGAGAGAAGGAATGCCATCTCTGTACTCTGTATATGAAAAGTGACCGTAAAACGCGTAAAATTATGGGTGGCACTGCGGTGCGGTATCTATTTAATTCTATTTGGCGGACATAAGCGGCACTAGCGCCATTCATTACGGGTGACGCTGCGGATGCACTACGTACAGCTCAGCAAACTTCACTCCATCTACAACAGATATGTTCATATCGTAGTCATTCTGACGCCACAACGTTATCGTCGTAGGTAGCGATGGGCCGAGTAATACTTTTTACAACTCGAGTTACTCGAGCAAAAGTAACCATTTACTCGAGTAAACTCGAGTAAGCTTGGTGTCAAAAATCACGAGCAGCGAGTAGAGTCGTGAGCTCGCGAGTAAATATACTCACGAGTATAACTCGCGAGTAAGATCGTTGCGACGCGACGCGCGTCGGCGGCAACTCGACGAAGTCGACAAACTCGACGATTAACACCGATCGAGTCGAACTGCGTCGCCGCGTCGACTCACGGTCGTCGTGAGTTGAGTCGGCCGAGTTTACTCAAGTACGTTAAATCATTACTCGAGTTACTCGAGTAAATTTCGTCGAGTTGCCCATCGCTAGTCGTAGGATGGTGGTAGGTACTTATAAATGAACAACCAACCAATTTCCGCTTGGTTTTAGCGCAATTTTCAAACAAAATATATGGTCGGAGCACACTCGTATGATATATTAAAACGTTGAAACTTCTAATTTTGCATGAAATTATAAAGGGAACAGAAATTTAAAATTAAGAAACATTAATCATAAATGATCTGAACAAATATTACTTGTGTACTACCTATGTTAACTAGATGGCGTTGTTCATGAAGCTGAATCACGCTGTTGAGACTCTGTGAAATTTGTATAAGTAATAACATTAAATTTTAAAAAATAGTTGTCTGTAAAGTCGGTTTACGGACGGTAGTTTAACGTGACAACGTCATGACAAAGCTCCGCTCCACCCCGCTCCGCTCGGCTCCGCCCCGCCCCGCTCCGCTCCACTCAACTAGGATCGCATACGGCATCGGCTACGATACGCCAATCGTAGCCAATCGTGCCTCTCTCTCGCTTTTGCCGTTCTCTCGCGCGCGGAACGCAAAATTTTTTCGTGCATGCGCCCGGCGTTCATCGTTTTAATAGACGTTAACACGTCAAAAACTATTATTAAATATTAGTTGATCAATCAATTTTCAGAATATTATACGGCATTTCAAACGGCAATATTTAAAAATAAATATATATTTTTGAGGTAGGCCTTTAATGCAAATTTTTTTTTTAGCAGAAATTGGAATAATACACGGAGAATTTGAAAGCGTTTTGGAACCGAAGATTTTGAATCATTTATCAATAACAGAAGCTATATATAACGTTAATTTAATAATATGTATATTTTTTTTTCATCAAAGTCGATATTCATATCGTTTACAGAGAAAAAGTGAGAACCAGTAGTAGCGCTATTCAATCACACGTAGATACATACTACAAATAGAAATACTACGCGTTTTACTATCAAGTCACATAAAATCGTATTCGCCAATAAAAACAAAGCTACTGAGTTGCGCCGGAGTCGTCCAACCAATGACGGCATTGCAATGAGTCGTATGCCCGTAGACGCATGCGCGGGACTCGCCTGTAATCGTCAGGCGTCCTTGGACCTTGGCTTTCAGTAGGTCAGTGACACCATAACATCGTGACGGCACAGCTGTTGTTAGCGTCAGCGGCGCGCGGAATGAATGACCAGTGCGTTACTACTTTCCAAGTCGATCGATTATAAATGAATATTAAAACTGAAACTTTTTTTTAGTCAACATTACAATTGATTTATCCGTTTTTATTGGTACTATAGATAATTCCAAATCAAAATGTTTCGTTTCCAAAACGCTTTCAAGTTCACCGTGTATGTGATCTTAAAGTGTCTGCTTAAAAAAATATAGTAAATACTATAGCTCTATGCATGGAGGATTGAGTAGAAGGAGGGCCATCTCTTATGAAGGGAAAGTTGAAAAATGTCCAGCTGTTTACTGAAAATAGAGGTTCCAATAATGGCCATTCCAGAATGGCGCTAGTGTCTTACAAATAGCGATATGAACCATGAACATAGCTGTTGGAGACGGAGTGAAGTTTGCTGAGTTCAAATATTTAAAAAATGTCATGGTACCCTCCATAATGCCAGTATACAAAACCTCACCTATTTACGTAGTCAAATGTTATGTTAGATTTACAATGTTTTAATAAATATAACCAAAATACTGCTGTGAGAAAACGTGCTTTTAATATTGTGAATTTTTTAAATTAATTATTAGTTATTTCCAGTACCTATTACCATTCTACGACAATAGCGTTGGCGTCGGAATGAATACGATATGAACATAGCTGTTGTAGACGGAGTGAAGTTTGCTGAGTTATGCCTAGTGCATCCGCAGCGTCACCCGTAATGGACATTGAATGGCGCTAGTGTCTGAAACATAGATATTCGAACACAGCTGTTGTAGACTGCACCGCAGCTGGCTGTAGCGCTACCCGTAATTGGACGTGTTTTTACTGATACTTTTCATAAACAGAGATGGCGCTCCTTCAACTCAATTCTCCTCTCTATGATTACAGCCCTCAAAATATTTTATTTCTTTCATAATAATATTAAATGATAATTATATTGTACATTTTGAATAATATTTTAATTTAAATGAAAACTTATTTTAGGACAAAATAATTAATATATGGACATTTATTTTTCTTTATTATTTTTTTTAACTTTGGATAGTAAGAAAATATATTTGTAAGAAGTTGCAAAAAATATAATAATTTCTGGCGTATTAAGTACATTAAATAGTAATAAAATTTGATCTGTATTTATTATTCATTAAGAAAAGCGGATCGTTACTGTGAAACATTTTTCACAAGGTGCTTTGCAGAGTTTGCAGTCTATTCTACTAGTCTATGGTCCTTTTTCACGACTGTTTTGGATAGTTTACCTACCTTGCTTATTTCGCCGATTTTTCGGTTTAATTGTGGAATATGTATATGATTTAACTCCTATTCTGTACTGTAACGTACAATAATGTGTAACAATCACAGTTAAGGCTATTTTCTGCAACAGAATTCAACAAAACGCCAGTTCAGCCATTTACATGAAAGGTAAGTACAAAAAATTGGTACCTCGATATTTTTTGTTTTGCTATAAAGTGATAGTTTCCTTATAATGACAACGACGTAGTAATGATGGAACAATAAAGCAGTTAACAGTGTTTCATGACTTTGTGTTACAAGAAATTAATGAGAAATTCAAGCATTATATTGTCGTATAATACAGTTTGTATGTATACTATTGCCGCTATTTTGTGATATACTTGTGTACGTATAGGTCTTGTATAACCCGACCAAATTGGAATACCTCTACAATTAGAATACGTTCCGTTGCACCGTATAACCGAAGCAAAAAGTCTTAAAATTCAATTATTGTATTTTTTAAATATTGTTTTACTTACCAAATATAATATAATTGTACATAAATTGCTAAATAGTTTAATGAATTAAACAATTTTCTACTTAACAACAATTACTTATCAGAAAAACCAATTGAATAGTACTTTTCATAAGATAACGGAACGTTTAGGCGGCATTACGTCAATATACGGCTGCCATTTTTAAAATCAAATGTACAAATCGGGTTTTTTACTCTGTGATTTTTATTTTAATTTCATACGAATTCACGCAATTCCTACATTTACAACTTTATTACAAGTTTTAACTGTTCGGTGTTTAATTTTAATGATACCAATATAGAATATTATCATGCTTGGGGCGTTCTTCATACGAGGAAGACAATGGTATTGATTTGTGGATCCAAAATACAAATATCAACTTCGAAGAGAAATGGCGGACTCTATACCTATTTGCGATGTGCTGACCGAAGCGATGTCATATTTAACAAAACTCGGGACTAACATACGAATTCGTTCTGAAAATCTGAGAGATAAGCGTATTCGTAAAGACAAATTAAGAAATACACACGCCATTCACAAAGCTGTGGATAAGGTGCTTCTTATTTGTGAATTATCGAAAAAGTCCATTGAAAATGTTGAAAACGGCGTTAAAAATTTATTGTCGCAAATGGAAAAAGCTGGCGCCACGTTTGGACCTGGCCCTAAAACGCGAGAAACATTTGAAGGTGTGGTAAAGTTCGAATATTTCACTTATGAGTCAAAAAAATTAAAAATACGTGATAAGATTTCAGTGGATCACTACACATCTGTTAAAGTTGTGTCTAAGTCAATGACATTATCCATGATAGAAAAGTATCCAGTTTATCATGATTGCAAATTGTATCGCTTGAGGAGGAGAAAAAATGAAGAGTTACATACTATTTCCTCAGAGTTTGTCAGTTCTGATGTTCAAAATTTAGATGAAACTGGAATCAGTTGTATTGAGGATGTAACTGATTCCAAAGAAGCAACGTCTCGTGAAAATGATCACAAGGAAATTGCACAGATACATGAATTAAAATCTACCGATGATAAGAGTAAGGAAACTTATGTAGAAAATGTATCGATACAATTGGACGGTAGAACAGCAACAAATGATGGAAATGAATCCCATGACCAAGTGTCTGTAATGATATCTGCAACAAATGATGGAAATGAATCCCATGACCATGTAAGTGTAAATGAAATGAAACAATCTAAATCACTTGATTTAGCTAAAGATGAAAGTAATTCTGAACCAAAGCCAAAGAAGAGAAAGTATAATGAAAAGACGAAAAGGTTTAGACACATTAAAGTAATGGATAGTGATTCCAGTAGTGATAATGAGATGGTTAGTGGAAAAACCAGTCCATGCAGTGTAAAGTCAAAAAATGATTGTAATTCTCAAGAGTCATCAACCAAAACTGAAGAGAAAAAAATAGAGAATGAAACTTCACAGGTCAGTGACACCAATAAGCCTCTGATCAAATGTGTAAGCCTTACTAAGTTACTTAAACCAGAAATAATTAAAGATATTGATATTGAAAATAAAGAAGAATCCAAAAAGTTTAATAAAGATTGTAAACTTAAAAGACCACAAAATACCAAATCAGAGTTTAACATAGAACATGAGTTGAAAAATAAAAAGAAATCTAATGTAATTGAGGATAAGGATGCATATTGGTCACATAAAAGAGAAGAAGTGAAGAATTTCAAACCTAAAGAATTTAATGTTCATATACCACGATTAAGTAAAATTACGCCTACATTATTAGAAAAATATTCTTTAAAAAAAGTTACTCATATGGGCTCAGTTATTTGTGAGTTATTAAATGATTCAACGGAAGAAAATAGTAATAACAAAAAAAAGGAGACTGAATCTAATTTGAAAAGAATGAATGCTACTGATACTGGTGACGAAAGCCATATTGTGGAAAATGTGGATGTAAATAAAGTAAAAAATTCATTGCTCTATGATTCTGATTCAGATAGTGCTGATACATCCCAAAATAATAAAAAAAAGTCTGGTAAAGTAACATTTCAAAAATTTATTGCAAAAGATTCACATTCGGCATCCTTAGAGAATAATGGAGGTCAAGAGACAGAGTTGTATAGTGATAAGCAGAATGAAAAGTCTATTGGATCAGATTGTGAAACCTCCAGCAATAAATCAACGAAAATGGCAGTAAGTGCAAATGAATTTGAGAGTATAGAAAAAGAAACAGAAGATTTGGAAATGGAAATAGCAGAAACAACAAAAGACGCACTTGATAAGCTTGAGCAATTTTCAAAAACAGTTAATTACAATAGTGATAATTCTCAGACTCAAACAGAAATTAATCAAGAAAAATTGCAATCCAGTGAATCTGATAATGAAACTAGAAAATCAAACAATGGAATCAAAAAAGTGAAAAAAAAAAATTCAAATAGAGGTTATAAATCTCGAAAGTTACTTAAAAAATGTAAAAAAATACAAAATACAATAAGTGATAGTGATGAATCAAATGATCCCCAAAACTCTTTTTTTGAAGATTCTGCGTCAAAACTAAAAGACAATGTTAAACTCAAAAATGCTCTGCTAAAAGAATCTGATTCTGAACAACATACTGAAGAAAAACAAGAGAATTCATGTAGATTTAAAAAATCTCTTTTGGCAGATTCTGATAGTGAATCCCAAAATGCTCAAAGACAAGTAAAAATGTCTTTGCTTTACGAATCTGACTCTGAGCCACGTAATGAGACAGAGCCACATGTCTCGAGTAACGTAAAAAATGCTCTGCTTGCAGATTCAGACTGTGAAACTCAAAATTTAAACAAACCTGCACAAGATGAAGTCGACAAATATCCTGATGAATCAAATGAGGTATGTCAAAAAAGTAAGACCCCATTACATGAATCTGACTGTGACAATCATAACCAAAAAAACAGATGCAGTCTCAATGAAGACATAGATATACAAGAAAATTTATCCACTTGCCAATCAAAAATCGAGGATCAAAATGCTTCTCCTGACCCTGAAATTTTAAAATATTTATCTGATGATATTTCTAATACTTCCAAGAAACAAAGTAGTCACAGTAGAGATTCACCTCCTCAATCAAAACGAAAACATATGAGGGAGAGTATGTATGCAAAGAAAATGTTATTAACATATTCTTCTAGTTCAGACACTGAAGATGAGCAGTTGAGAAATACTTTAAAAGAAATCAGAGACTGTCTTTTAAAGGGTGGGTCACCTGATGAAGATATTAAGGATAAAAAGAATTCGGAAAGCGACAATGAAAATGAAAGGGCATCTGTAACAAAAACCAATTCCTCGGAATCTGAGTCTGAGAAGGAAGTTGAAAAAGCAGAATCCAACAAAAGATGCCAATCTGATAGTGACTCTAAGGAAACCAGTAGCAAGGATCCTGTATGTGGAAGTGATACAGATATTTCCAGTAAACCTAAGGTTAGGATCCAGTAATTTTAAGGATTATTATTCATATACGCATTAATATGTACATCGCATAATACGTACATTGCATTTACTTGCTTGAGTTGTTTTTCTTTAATATAAAAATGTCATAGTTTAATAATTATTTTATGTGGTGATTCTAAGTCTGATTCTAGAAAATTATTCATGGACAATGTTTGTGAAATTAAAATATTCTAAAATAATAATGTAATTTTATTTAAAGGCCATGTACATAGCTTTGAAAAGAAAGAGTGCAATGATTAATTAGGCTTAGGAATAATTTTAATGGTTAGCTATTCATGAAAGTTTGAGTAAAACCAGGACTGAAATGGTTTCCAGGTGGACCGTACTAGTGCTACACCTGATGATAGCTGCAGCCAAAATTCAGATATCCAGGATGATAAAGAAATAGATGGGTAAATATTAGATTCTAAAATCTAGGAATATGCGTGGTTTCTTTGGGATTTTTTGAATTTTTTAAGCTTTATCTTAAATAATAAACTCATTGGAATTATCACAAAAATATAATTAGGTTTCGTCGCAAAAGTGTGTTTAAAGGATTTATTTTGCCTTGCATGGTATTCAATTTTTTTGGGACAATGTGAATGATTTTGGTGATGGTTTTATATCCAAATTATAAAGTGAAACATGTATTGCGAATATGATGATTCTATAATAGTATACATACAAACTGTATTATGGTTCGGTCGTAACCTATTTAGGTTCCAAGTAAAATGTAATTTGTAGAGGGCAACTTACACAGGTAAGTTAACATATTATACTTACAATATATACTCCACGCGATTTGCAGCCGAAACAAATGTAAACAAACCATTAAAATGGTTTTCTAGTGTTTTCACTAACTGACTTTAATTTGTACACCAAATGCTTTATAATTAGACAAACTACTCATTAAGACAAAACAGTACGTTATGTTAAAAGTTTCAAATCGCTTCTTGGAAATAAGATTCTCATTGCAAAGTGTTTAAATGATGACAATGTTATTTGATTTTGTTTGTTTCCACATTTACTCGGATTTTATAATTGTTATCAATCAATATGTATTTAAGAATTCACAAATACCTTATTGAGTAGTTTGTCTAAATAAAACGCATTTGGTGTACAAATTCATGTCAGTAGGTAAAAAATCCTATAAAACGATTTTAATGGTTTGTTTACATTTGTTTCGGCTGCAAATCGCGTGGAGTATAGCTATATACACTTCCCATGTAGCTGGCAGCAGACCATGTAAAAGGCGACAGAGACACTCCTGCATGGTGGTTCAGGCATGGTGGGTTAATATTATTAGGTACTTGTAATCATATTATCCCACCAAAAACATTCTGTAAAAAACTAGCCAAGTCTCGATGGAGCTGCTTGTTTATGTCTAAAAAGTAATGAAATCTAGACAAAGTCGTGCCAAGTCTAAGGTTCCTTACTGCGATTTCTTTATTATTATAGTTAATGTTGTGTGACTTGGCCGTGGTTCTGGCGACAGATTGGTTCAATGGTGTCATGGAGCACCTGGTTTTGTACCCTTGTGTTGTGTACCCTTCAACGGCCAAGCCACACAATATTAACTATAATAATAAAGAAATCGCAGTAAGGAACCTTAGACTTGGCACGACTTTGTCTAGATTTCATTACTTTTTAGAGATAAACAAGCAGCTCGAGACTTGGCTAGTTTTTTACAGAATGTTTTTGGTGGGATTTCACTTCTTTTTGTAGAAACGTGGGCATATTGATTTATTTTATTAGATTTTCTTATTAGTTTGGTTGGGCTCTTGTGTTTTCTAATCAGGGTCACCAGGTACTCCAAATCTTCGATTATCCTAGTTTTTATAGTTTTCGCTTTATGTGGCCATTAAACCCTAACTCTGTACCAAATTTCAGCTCTATGAGTTTATGGGAAGTACTAGTTCTATTCTGATGATCATGAGTGAGTGAGTGAGTGTCATAAATGCGAAACTTTGCTTTCGCTTAACTTCGGAAATAAATGACTTACAGACTTGAAATTTTGGATTTTAAGTATGTGATTATAGCTTACTAGATGAAGAAAATTTCTGCGTTCTGGTCGTATCCAGAAGTTCTCAAATAGGGGCCTGAAAATGCGGCGAAATGGTTCCTGTAAAGGATGGTACGGCAGTGTTTGCTTCGCGCTCGACTTGGCGGGGGCACTGCCGTGCCCCCCGATAATATTATAAAAATGTGAAAGTTTGCGAGCATGTATGGATATTTTTTACTCTTTCACACAAAAACTACTAAACGAATTTTCATGACATTTAGCAAACAGGTAGACCATGATCTGGAACAATATAAAAGGTATTTATCATCCCGGAAAACTATTATTAAGTATATTATTATTATTATTTTATATTTTCGCGAAGTCTGCTTGCCTAGCTGTCACTTTTGGTTGAGTCAGCCACCAAACCAAAAACCACTCGTCTAGTTCCGGATGGGAGCTTGAGAGCTAGTACTTTCTTCTCTTCTCTCTTCCTGAGCCGGCGACGCATCTGTAATGCCTTTGGTGTTACTGAGGTCCATTGTCAATGGTGGCTAGTTACCATCGGGTGTTCTCCTACTTGTTTCACGGCTTTATATTATTTTTATAGAACCTGGGCGACCGAGGTCGCCCAGCTACCGAGTACTACTTGGGTGAAAAGTGAGAAAATTTATTTTCCCAGAAATGAAACCAATTAATTTTGTTTAAGGCGCGGTATGACTACGATTTAAAAACGTTGATTTCACTCACACAACCGCATATCTGCGTTAATCTAATGTTACATTTACGTGACGCTGAATAGAGTTCAAAATTGCAGAGCATATTTTTGCTAACAATGTAACTAGATTGCGAATAAACATTTAATTTGAGGGTTTTCCTTAGGTTATTCAGAATATACACATTAAATTCAATATTTGTCCAGTTTAAGTTTTAATAAAACCATATACGTATTATATTCTCAAAAAAAATATGTTGTTACCGCTGAAAATACAGAGAACTTCGACGATTAAGTTTATTTTTGTATAGCAAATTACGATTTTTTATTGGAAATATCAAACAACTATTTAATATTCTATTCGGTTAACATTTTTCTTTAGACCTTTTTCTGTGCTCTGTATTTTTTGCGTGCGATATTTTCATTGGGTTTCCTCGTACTCAAGCACCAAAGAAACCCAGTTTTATGAATATTGAGATCACACCGCGCCTTAAGTGATAAAAGTTTGCGCGAAAGGTGTTTGTTTACCTTTTATGTATGTATTTGAAGTTTGATAAAATTGTTATAGCATAATGCATTATTAGTATTATGAGCCTGAAAACCACTGTCGTAAGAGGCGATAGAAGTAGGCCCCCAAGTTTTTTGCAGCAAATTCTTTTGAGGCAGTCCAGAATACTTAACCCCATCCCATACCAATAGACCAAGGTGTCGTAAGATGCCACAAAAGCGAGTTCCTCTGCATGGTGACAGGGCTTTAATTACCTGTCCTGTACTATTATGTATTCTGTACTTTAAGTAAAAGATATAATATTAGTACTACTTAATATTATTACTGGTATACCTATTATTATCTTTCTATGAAGCTAACTACCACAAAGTTGCTTGAATCACTTGCCAAACTTTGCTTTCTTCTGTGTTTCTTGGCCGGCAATGCATCGCACCTTTTGCGGTGTCCGTGGTCGACGGTGACCACTTGCCACTTACCATCAGATAGGTGGCACGTCTACTAGTTAATTGACTGTTTATATAAACAGGTCAATTTATAACTAACTTTATAGCACACTGTGACTTACACATCCAGGTCACGCTTTTCCCTGCGTAAAGTAGCCCATTTATACACGGTGCTTGCGGCGTGCAATAATTTTATTAACATAATAATAATATGTCACAAGTATTTCAGAGGATTAAAAACCGGGCAAGTGCGTGTCAGGCCACGCGCATTGTAGGGTTCCGAAGTAGTAGAAGTTTTTCGACTATTACTCATTAACTAATTATGCTAACATAGTCGTGATAGTTTTCCTTGTAAATTCATCATATCATCTATTTTTGTCAATTTTTTCACTTGTCCAACTCCAACCATTTAGCCAGCAGGGGGGGATACTTGACTCTAACCAAAATTAGCATTTAAAGCTAAATATTTTGCAAACGGACCCCTAATTCCAAAAATATTCTAAGAAGAACCATAATATTTTTGGAACACCTTTTCAACAATACCCCTATCTATAGCCTCTATAGGGTACGCGACGAATAAAAATTCTTCCTCATATTAATTACCTGTAGGGGTGCCTCCCCTATTACCCTGCAGCTACTAGTTGGGCTACGGGCAATACAATTTTTCCCGTAGACCAACTAGTTGGTCCACGGCCAATAATGGGGTCCACTATGATGTGTATGTATCATGTATCGTATATCATCAATTGAATGTTGAATACTGTCAATTACCTAACAATGCTACAAAATAACTTTTTATACTTGCCTGCGCTCAATAAGAACTGTTCAGTGTTCATAAATTGGACATAGTAACGGTTATTCTTAACCGGTATTATGAAGGTATTTACGATTGAATGTGTTCATACCTGCGACAACGACACTACAATTAGAATTAGTGCTTTGCAAATGTCGCACGTGTGAATTATACTAATATGTAATTCATAATTTCTTTATTGCATAACACATGTCATTACAATATATACAAGACACATGCACCTTGTTAGGCATAGCAACTCGATATACGGGAGAGGCTGCATTAATCTTGCTTGTATAATATATCGTCGCTTTGGTGGTGAAGAGAGCCAAGCCACAACTTTGTTCAAAATGAATTATGTATGTACAATTGTACATTAGTAGAATCAAAACAATGTGTTTTTAAGGTGGTGAATAGAGCTAACTGTTAAATAGTTTAGTTACAAAAATAATCAAAAAGGTGAAAAGATGGTAACATAGGTAACTACTATACATTACTTCACAATATAAAAAGTAGAGTATAAAAGTAGGTAGTTATGTAGACAAATTTTTCATGAATTAATAAATTATATTTTTTATAAAAGTTAGATTTTAATAAGAAATTGCGCCCGTAACGTTGCATTGCAGAAATTTCAGGGCGACAGTTTGTGGCGGTCGCTGTCGCACAGACATTTTACCTCAGATTAAAGATGAGAATCCAAATAATCTCATTAGGATATTATTAAACGATAGAACAACGGTGATTCCACATTGGCATCTTTTGTTTCATTGTTATGCAATATGTTGGCCACGGTCTTAGCTACCGCCGTTAAAAGTCTTATCAGCGATACAGGGTCCCCAGGCTACAGGGGCCCCGACAAATAAAAGTAATTCGTAAAATGTCGAAACACTGTTGTTGGCATTCCCTATGTTAGTTATATAATATGTTAAGGTTAAAATCCGTGCAAAGTAGTTTTTATTATGAAAAAATATATGAATTTATTAAAAATATTTGGAAGAATATCACTTTTTCCTCTTAAGAATATCCTTTTTAGGTATTAGCACTGGCTCATGAAGCGGGAAATCGGATTTCAAATCAAAAATATCTGACTTATCATTTTCAGTAACTCAGTCGATGAATGTCCAATTAAACTTTTAACTTCACAAGCACAGTTTGTATTTAGTCCACTATTAGTATATTGCATTAATCCACTATTACTATTGAAATATATATAAAAATATACTAACCATTATCTCCAGGCTGACTAACCTCGAGTCACTGAAAAAGTCAAAGCGTCGTCGGAAGGCGAAGTCCGAGCGGAGCACTAGGCAGAGGCGCAGGATGGCGAAGGCCTCGGGGCTGATCAGCAACGAGGGGTTCCTGGAAGCTGAGAGCAGCTCGGATGCCGCGTCTCTCTCGGGGAGCGATCATGCGGATAATGTTGATCCAGAAGGTGACGATCTTTTTTAACAGACTTCAAAAAAGGAGGAGGTATTCAGTTCGACTGTATTTTCTTTTTTTATGTTTGTTACCTCAGAACTTTTGAGTGGGTGAACCGATTTTGATGATTCTTTTTTTAATCGAAAGCTGGTGCTTATCATGTGGTCCCACTTAAATTTAAGCGAGATAATTATGACTAGTAGTTTTTGAGTTATTCCTAATTTTGAAGTCTGTTATTTTTTGTCAAGACTTATAATTAATGTATATGAAGAAGTATATTATACATATGTACACAAATCTGTACACTTGTGTCGGAATGTTTGACATCGATGAAAAGTGCTTGGGGGCCATCCATAAATTACGTCACACTAATTTCATGACTTTTTGACCCCTCCCCCCTCCTTGTCACAGCTGGTCACATTTGTGAGACCTCCCCCCTAGTGTGACGTCACATATTATGAAATTTTACACCTAAAAATTATTAAATTAAAACAGCAGTTCCGAAATAAGTTTTATTTCCATTAATTGTTTTTTAATATTTATCTATACATACCAATTATTCGAGTTTGAAATGTGACGTCACGAAATTTAGGACCCCCTCCCAAGTCCCACCCCTTGTCACACAATGTCACACTTCATCGACCCCCTCCCTCCCCTCTAACGTGTGACGTAATTTATGGATGGTATTCGTTGCAGTGCTAGTGGCTATTAAATAATGTTCAGTACATACTTGTAAGTTAATAATAAAGGAACCTTATTCCTGAACCTGTGAGGATTCATACATAGTATCGGCAGAAAAAATCATTTTGTTCTTTCAATAAGCTTATTTCTGTGATTAAAATCAAAATCATAAATATCGAATAAAAAGCACTACTTTTTGCTATGGTGATATTAATTTTATTAAAGAGAATTTGCTATAGGTATGTGTGAAAGGACTTTTTACTCACTTTTTATTTCGGATTCGGCCGACTAGTTACAGACATAAACAAACTTGAGTGTGTATGACACAACATGTATTCAAACATTTACGAATCGTTCACTGTTAAAATATTATTTAATTAATTATGGTTAATGTAAGTCCTGAATATGTCTACAGATATACCACGAGTGAAGTTAACAGACATCAATGGTGATGGAATCGGGCACCTCGCTAAAGACGACCTTCTGGGGGAGAGTGATACCTCTGTATCGCATGACGAGAAAAAGGTAACAGATTAACAAAAATACCAATTCTATGTCATTACTAATCGACCCAGTGCTTTGCTTAACTAAACGGCCCATTGAAGTAAATAAGCGGAGGCAACTACTTATCATCAGTAAGAAATATCCGGCTAAATCCGGCTACGCGGGGTGTTGGGGCCTCAATTACAACCCCTTACTTACCCCCAACTTACTTACAACTTACTACAACTTACATCAACTTACACCTTACTTATCCCCCCCAATACGAAGAACGCCTCCACTATTTTATTTATATAACGTAGGTTAAGGCTTTCTCAAGTCAGTGTAAGAGTGTGCCAAAGTACGGATGGCTAGATCGACTATTATAGCCCTGTACGGCCTTCACGATAACTACTATTTTTTTTCTAGTTTCCTTTACAAAGTAATGTCGTTATTATTACATACAGCCTTTAATCCACGGACCTAAAAAAAAGACGGACGTAATCCCAACAACAAATTCCGTGAAGCACCCGTAGTAATATCAACTCTATTCGTACAAGTACATACACCCACACATTGATACCATACTGCTTCAATCGCGAATCAAAAATTACGCACACATGGTAAGCGGGCGGCCATTGCTATGCTTCACTCTCGATTAGACGAGGTGAGTTTATGAAAAAAGTAATCAAATTAACATTTTGAGTAATGTAATATTTTTTCTATTGCAGAATGACAAGAAAGAAGACGACACGGATGAAGATAAGTAAGTGATGCTTTAATCCCAAATGTAACTTGTAAAACTTTACAATTTGAATTAATATTTAAAAAATACCCTCATTTTGGAATATTGTCAATGTTAATAAGAATGTAAAATATTCCATAATTAATACTATTTTAACTGAGGAACAATATGAAACGCTAAATTTTACGATTAATTGCTAGAAATGTATTATTATGTTATTTCCAAGACTGTAATCTACATACTGATCTTGTACAGCGTGAAGTCCAAGCGTCGTAAGGCAATAGCGATATCGTCGGACTCCGAGGCGGGCTCGTCGCGCAGGAAGGAGAACAACTTCCGGCTGAGTGACTTCGAGGACTCCGAGGAGGAGAGCTCGGAGCCAGTCAAGAACAAGAGGAAGAAGAGAGTCGTTGAGAGCGATGCTTCTGCTGGCTCCTCGGATGATGGGTAAGACATAGACATAGTCACAGACGTCACAATCGTGATGGTAGAACGTTACAAAAAAACGTTGCAAGTTGGAAAGGAATCATTGTTTATACGTTGATATAGAACCGGCAAGATGCTCGGTAATTAGTAGTATTGTATGTACATCACACCCATTACATTTTTGCTCTGTGCATCTTCCTACTTTTAAATAGTCTGGATGAATTTTTTTGCTTAGCAACAGATAATAGAAATCTAACATTAGTTAGGCATAATCTTTTCCACGAAATAGGTATCGTATTATAACGTTATGTTTAACCAAATGTATTATAACAATGATTGTAGCAAGAAGAAGCGCCGGCGGATAAAGACGTTGGACGAGAGCGAGTGCTCTGGCTCGGACACCGAGAATGAAGGCAGAAATAAGCATGGCAGGAAGAACATCCGGAAGGTATGAATCTTTAAATATACTTCCTACTATACTATACTATAGTCGACCCTGTGGCCTAGTTGGTAGCGACCCTGCCTGCGAAGCGAGGGGTCCCGGGTTCGATTCCCGGCCGGGACAGATATTTATATGACAGATAAATATTTGTGCTCGGGTCATGGGTGTGATTTGATGTGTTATATATGTCGTCCATGCCACCCGCGACACAGGTAATAACCTACTGCGGGGGTGTGAGTGTGTTAGCGTTTATATTACTATCCTGCTAATATATTATTGTTATTGTGAAAGTTTTTGAGGATTTTTTTACTATTTCACGCTAAAAAAGCTTCAGAGGCAGGATGGTTTTGGGTCCATATTTTTTGTACTATGGAGGTGATAGATGTGGTGATAAGAAGGTGATTGTTTCAGGTGATGGGCAAGAACCAGCTGGAGGAAGCCACTAAGAAAGCGGCCCGGGAAGAAAAGGAAAGGATCGCCCGTATTGCTGAGAGACAGAAAGTGGTATGATCATGTTTTTAAGTATTTTTTTCTTTTTGGAATAAATGACTCATTTGTGAAAATTTGTATGATGCATGAATATAAATATTATTGAATAAAAGAATAACAATAAAATAATAATATAGTGTGTTTGAAATATACATATAGCAATGGCAGGCCTTTCACAGAAAATAGATCCAATTTGACTAAATTTATGTAACTTAAGAATTTTCTAAACAGTGCATATTGAATATTGATATTAATTAAAGAATTAATTCTTCTTTATGTTACCAATGATTGATCTAAAAGAAATTTGAAAAAGTCAGCGCTTTGTATAGTACATATATAAGAAGTGAAACTTCTTTACAAAATATTGTTTTGTTTATTTAATAATAAACAAACGACGATCCTGTAGCATAGTTAAGCTGCAAACATATTATAAGCCGCGTCCGATGGGACGCGGCTGACAGCCGCGACTGATAATGTGCAGTCTTTTCGGACGTGGCTTGCGGACGCGTTCAACGCCTATTCCACAGAATACTTAAATCACGCTTATTCCCTCCGCCAGGAGTATATGTGTTCTGTGCTTATTCCACAAAGAACTGTTGACGAAAAAACATGTCGAGTAGTGAAAGTGAGGACGATTTTCTTGAATTAGCGGCGGCTGCTTTATGTTGTCCACCCAAAAAGAAAATAAAAAGAAGCGTTTGGGTCCATGAGATAAATAAAGAAAGGACAGAGTCTGGTGAATTCCACACTTTGTATCCACATCTGTTAAGAGATGAACGTCGGTTTAAGCTTTATTTAAGAATGAATGAGGACCGATTTAATTTTTTGCTAAGTTTAATCGAAAATGACATTGAAAAAGAATTAACACAGTTTAATTTAATTTTAATTCATAATTATATAGTAATTCCCTGTTGCGAACATACTCAATAATTCGTTCGTCCATTTTTAATAGATACGTACGCCGGATTTAAATTTGTCTGACGTGTCGTGTTGTGATGGACTCTGACGAAATGCGTAGCGTTCACATCTATATGTCGCGGAACTGATGCCTTCTGACACAGGACTTTCGTAGCTCTCGGAGAGATTACACATTTGAAATGTTTTTCGACAAATCCACGGATTCTGATCCAGATTTTGAAGATATTCAGTTTTTAGTGCTAGCAAATCGTCTAAAAAAAAAGAAAGAAAGAATTCGTTATATTTACATTTTACATTCTGTATTCTTTTCATTTTGTATCATAAATCACTCATCCTACTATTTCGATCAGGTCGTCTATACTTTCAAAAAATTTCAATAACAACAACACGTCACAACAGCGAGGCGCGTGCACACTGCTCTGACGCCACCACGTTTCCACCTCCCTCGCCTCCCCCACCCTCGGCACTCTGTCACGATCGGAATCGCTTCTGATGCGACACAACAAAGCCATCACAACATATCGCGTCACGCTAATATAAATCTCACCATATTAAATGTATGAAACCCATAACATTTTGACGCATCACAACACAACACGTCAGACAAATATAAATCCGGCTTTACGTTCTTCCTTCAGACACAGAGTACTAATGCCTTCTGACGCATGGACGCGTCCCGCACCTCGTGCATACTATAAAATACCGTCCGCGGACGTTTTCGGCTGACGAAAATATCCAGCGCGCCAGATAGCTCTCGGATGTCCGAACGCCTTAAGGTGCCTCAAGGTCACGTCCGCGACTTACCTCCGATAGTTTGCACAGCTCAGTGTATATTCATTATCTAGATACCTATTACGTCACATCCTTCAGCCGCGTCCGCTCGGACGCGGCTTATAGTATGTTTGCTTTAGTAGCGACCCTACCTGCGAAGCGAGGGGTCCCGGGTTCGATTCCCGGCCGGGGCAGATATTTATGTGACAGATAAATATTTGTACTCGGGTCATGGGTGTTATTGTGATGTGTTATATGTGTCGTCCGAGTCACCCGCGACACAGGTAATAACCTACTGCGGGGGTGTGAGTGTGTAAGCGTTAAAAAAAATTAAAGATGGCTTTTTTTAACTTAAAAATTTTTTGCTACCCCTACAACTTAAACAAAAAATATTGTATTGCATTTCATACATGGAACTTCTATTCCATAGTACAACAACTTGGAGTTCGATGAGTCCGGCAAGCCTGATGAGGTAGTGTTGGAGAAGGTGGTCCTGGACTTCGACCCCGAGACCAAGGAGCCCCTCATCCAGGTCGACCGGGGGCTGGTGAAGAAACTCAAGCCGCATCAGGTATTTGAAGATTTTTATTTGGTGTCATTCTTCTTTTTATCTTCTTATAATATAATCTGCGAAATCTGCGTAAGGGAAATAATAATGTATGTTTATTGTTTCTCTTACTCGGATTATTTTGCTATAATTTAGATTAGATTAGTTCTGTATTATATGTGGATATTGTAATGTTATTCAGCTACAAGGTGAATAGTAGCCAAGCCGTCACCGTAAAATAAACATTATTATTGTATTGCATTACTAATTAATAGGAACAATGTGGGTAAAGCAAAAATGAATGTTTTATGACTGTGAAAGTTTTTTTTTTCGGCTTTAAAGAAGGAGAAGGTTCTCAATTCGACTGTATTTTTTATGTTTGTTATCTCAGAATTTTCAACTGGGTGAACCGATTTTGATGATTCTTTTTTTAATCCAAAGCTGGTGCTTGTCATGTGGTCCCACTTAAAGAGCGAGATCTGACGAGTAGTTGAGTTATCCCTAATTTTGAAGTCGGTTATTTTTTGTCAAAAATTATTACTTGTTATGATCTAGTATTTGATTACAATGCTATCTAAATATCATGTTCATGCTTCTCTGTTTATTCTCCATGAAGAAAAGGGTTTTCAATGTAGAATCATGTGTAACAATTTTACCATATTTCAGGCTAACGGCATAAAGTTCATGTGGGACGCGTGCTTCGAGAGCGTGAAGCGAATCAAGAAGGACAAGGGATCCGGGTGCATTCTGGCGCACTGCATGGGGCTCGGCAAGACGTTACAGGTAACACTGACGTTTTAAATGTTGTTTGTGAGTAAAGGGATTAGTCGATCGCTTAAATATGAACACGCTTTGTACCGAATCTGTATTTGCATACATATGTAATACTTGCACGTACAAATTGCGTCTGTGTAGCGTCTGTCAACAAGTCAAAAATGGTGACGTCGCATTGCTTAATTAATTTTATACACCATGAGAAACCGATTTGTCTCTTTACATATACAACACCAACAATAATCATAACATTCCTAAATTTTGCTTTGCTTGAGAGCCAGTTTTCTTTCTTTTTAACCAACTTCAAAAAAGGAGGAGGTATTCCATTCAACTGTATTTTTTTTATGTTTGTTACTTCAGAACTTTCGACTGGGTGAACCGATTTTGATGATTCTTTTTTTAATCGAAAGCTGGTGCTTGTCATGTGGTTGTCATCTTAAATTTGAGCTAGATCTGACGAGTAGTTTTGGAGTTATTTTGAAGTCTGTTATTTTTTTCTTGGTAAAATTCAGATTATTATTCTTCTTTCATTCTTGGCCGGCCACGCATCAGTGATGCCTTTGGTGTTGCTGATGTCCATGAGCGACGATAGCCACTTACCATCAGGTGGATAGTCAGCCCGTTTGCCGGTTTTCCATAAATAAACAATGCACCGTTCCCAGGTGGTATCGTTAACCCACACGCTGCTGACGTACGGCTCGCTGACGGGCGTGCGGCGCGTGCTGGTGGTGTGTCCGCTGTCCACGGTGCTCAACTGGGTCAACGAGTTCCAGATGTGGCTCAAACACGCTGAGGCTGACTTCGAGGTGGACGTGTATGAGCTGTCCAAGTGAGTTGTGTTGTCGTGTTGTTTATAATTTATATCAATTTCTAGAGGATACCTGGCGTGTACTTACTACGCTAATATCGACTTCATGAATGGACCGAATGTGCTCAGTGCATTATTTTAGTGATCGAAAACCCATTCTTGCCCTTCAAATGAAACCGGTTTGGGGCACATTGGTTGGATGGTTTCAAAGTCTAAACATATTGGTAGACACATGTTTTGTGTTTTACTCGTATATGGGGTAAATTTTTCAAATGGAATGTGGATGGCCAAATCCGAAACCATGAGGTATAGCGAAAAGTGTTCAAAGGAGTCTTGTGGCTGTTTTTGGTGAAAATTAAAACTTTATTTATCTATACTAATATTATAAAGATGAAAGATTTGATTGTTTGTTTGCATTGAATAGGCTCCGAAACTACTGAACCGATTTGAAAAATTCTTTCACTATTGGGAAGCTACACTATCCCCAGGTGACATAGGCTATATTATATTAAAAAAAAATTGGGATCCTTAATAAAACTCCAATAATGTAACCCAAGGTGTAAAAAAAAATAACAAAACCGAAGCAAAGCGAGGGCGGTTATTCGTGTATTTTAAAGTTTTTTCAGTAACCTTAGCATTAAATAGTAAAAATGTGTTTTTCAACGCCTGTGAAGTTGTCTATAATGAGCTAGACATTATTGATTCGTAACGTCGTAATGTTTCGATGTATAGGTTCAAACAGAACTCGGAGCGCGCGTTCCAGCTGTCGCAGTGGTTCGAGCACGGCGGCGTGTGCGTGCTGGGGTACGAGATGTTCCGCAACCTGTCCACGGACAAGGGCAAGAAGTTCAAGAAGAAGATCCTCAAGAACTTCCAGGAGAGCCTCGTGGATCCAGGTCAGTGGAAACATACAGTTCTTATCCGTATTAGAAAAAGGAGGAGGTTCTCAATTCAATTGTACTTTTTTGATAAGATAAAATAATAATAATTTAAGTCAGTCAATGTTTTATTATCAAGAATTAGCTTATTTAGCTATGGCACCATAACTGCAATGTTCTCCTTGGTTTATATGAAATAAATTTATTATTTATGGTTTTTAATTTAGAATTCTGGCGACCAGATTTAACGACAGTGAATATTTAGAAGCTTTTGGGACCCACCGGCCAGTATAAGTGTGAATATTTTGAGTTTCATCTAAATTATGTCTTATTATGCCCACTGTACTCTATTACAGACAAGTGTTGACCCATTTGATTTTTAAAACTTTATTAATAATCTGAATTTTACCAAAAAAAATATAACTGACTTCAAAATAACTCAAAAACTACCAGTCAGATCTAGCTCAAATTTAAGTGGGACTACATGACAAGCACCAGCTTTCGATTAAAAAAAGAATCATCAAAATCGGTTCACCCAGTCGAAAGTTCTGAGGTAACAAACATAAAAAAAATACAGTCGAATTGAATATCTCCTCCTTTTTTGAAGTCAGTTAAAAATGACGTCTTCACATTTATCCGACGCACTGTACAATAAGATCCGGTCTACTGTAGCCAACTCTAACAATCCATGTCGTATGGCATTCCGCTCCGGTTAGGTCCGGACCTGGTGGTGTGCGACGAGGGCCACCTGCTGAAGAACGAGAAGACCTCGCTCTCGCAGTCCATGAACCGGGTGAAGACGCGCCGGCGCATCGTGCTCACCGGCACGCCGCTGCAGAACAACCTTAAAGAGTGTAAGTTCATGGAAACTTTTCAAGTATTGACGTATATTTCAGTAGAGCGGAGTATAGTTTGTTTCATGACTGGTGAATCTAATTTTTCCCGAAAAGTCATATAATAATTTAATTTGATTAAGATTAAAAAATTATAGCATAGCGGGCACATTTTAATAGGCAACCAAATCATATTCCCGTACCCAAAAAGTTAGATTTTGATTAAATACTCAATGAACATTGCAATTTTGCTAATAGGCATTCGAAGCATTGAAGTGCTAATAGCCCGTTGACTGGTGTCGATTCCAAATGATCTACCGGGTTAAGCATCAGCAGGGGCAGTCGATAATTGGTTGGGTGACCGACCGTTACTGGCAAAAAAATTCTGGAGCGCTTCCGTGCTTCCGAGGGCACGTGAATCCGTCGGTCCTGGTTGTTATCGTAAGACAACAGTCGTAAAACCACGACGGAGGCCTGTAGGAGGTAGGACCACTTCCGACACTGGCCACTAACCCCTCCACCAATCCGCACTGGAGCAGCGTATGTTCTAGGCCTCTTGAGGAGAGACCTGTGCTCAGTGAGCCACACTACTACTTAATACTACTTACTATCTCCGTTCCCCCAACAGACTACTGCATGGTCCAGTTCGTGAAGCCAAACCTCCTGGGCAAGTACAACGAGTATCTGAACCGGTTCGTGAATCCCATCACCAACGGACAGTACACTGACTCTACGGAGCACGACATCAGAGTCATGAAGCGACGTTCCCATGTCTTGCATAAGATGTTGGATGGGGCTGTGCAGGTAGGTTTGATCAACTATAGATGAATCTAGACTGTAGATCGCTTCTCATAATTTTTCGGCCAAGGTTTCTTTTGAAGAAGCAATTTGATGAAGCTATAAAATAATGAAAAGTTTTAATATCACACAGTTTCATTATTCATTTTGTTGCTACTCTTTTAGTTAGGTTTTTTAATAATTTATGTTGGAAACCGTAAAGGGTACTTTACGGATACTATTGTTTAGTGTTTGGTCTAAATTCAAAGTTACTTCACATACCGGTCACCAATGATATTTAAAAAATATAGTTACGTTATGCCCTTACAAATCAACCAATAAATCTGTTCCGAAAAGAGTTACAACATACACACGTTTATCTTTTGTTTCTCTACACCAATCACTGAATTGGTAAATGATGTAAAAAGGATGGCATTATTAAAACTATAATAGTAAAAAAGATAGCTAGTGTTTGTTACTAGCGCTTCAGAACTGAACTGAACGGCGATGTTTCTTTACAACTAAAGAAACATCGCCGTTCGGCTAGCGTTGTCATGGCAACATATTAATTTGGTCAGAGAAACATAGCAGAGAAATAATGAAAATAAATAAAATTCATTAATTTTATTGCTGTATGTCAAATTGTAAGCACATTTTGACAACAACAAACACGTGCGATTGTATCGAGTATGGAGAGAGCGACTACGAGCAGTAGCTCGAGCACGAATATTTGCGAGAAAGTATTCGTATGGTTAACGTAAGCAATTTGTCAAATTTGTATGGCATTTTAGTACCATTTACGTACGATAGGGGCGCTTTTGAAAAAATGCCATACAAATTGCTTATGTTAACCATACGAATACTTTCTCGCAAATATTCGTGCTCGAGCTACAGAACGGTGAATTGCCTCTTCTTACGCTCTTCATCATCGGCGCGCTAGTGACATATCTACCTCTTTTTTACATGCCGGTAATATCAATGCCATTAATGTCAATGCCGGTCACTAGAATTCTAGGATAAGGCTTCCCGTCCACGTCAGTCTTTTTGTAGGACCGATAATCGGACCGATTTTTTCTTCCATATTATTTCTGACCGACTTTTTGAAGGACGTGTGCGTTGCACTATTGCTATCAGTACGTTCTATTTTTCTCCTACAAAAAAACGGTCACCGATTATCGGACGTGGGCGGGAACCTTAACGCTTCCCGCCCACGTCAGTCTTTTTGTAGGACCGATAATTCGGCCGATTTTTTCTTCCATATTATTTCTGACCGACTTTTTGACCGACTATTGCTATCAGTACGTTCTATTTTTCTCCTACAAAAAAGCGGTCACCGATTATCGGACGTGGGCGGGAAGCTTTAGGATTTACAAAGTCCCCAAAGTGACCGCATACTTCACAGAGTATAAATCTATTTATAATAATTATTATTTGTTATTTATTTATTTTCAGAGGAGAGACTATGGGGTGCTGGCGCCCTTCCTGCCTCCGAAGCACGAATACGTTTTATTTATTACACTCACTGACGTCCAGATCAAATTGTACCACCATTATTTAGACAATTATTCTAGGCGGTACGTATTTAAATAAATAAATAAACGCTTACACACTCATAACCCCACAGCTATGACATGACCCGAGTACAAATATTTATCTGACACATAAATATTTGCCCCGGCCGGGAATCGAAATCCGGACCCCTTCGCAGGCAAGGTCACTACCATCTAGGCTATAGGATTGTCTAAATAATAAAATTTCATTGAAGAATAAATAAATTTGGTAATAATAGTCTTTGTGTTGATAATTTGATTCATAAACTTTTATTCACCCTTATATGTAACTTTCTTTCTTTTTCTTCTCTCTTTCTTGGCCGGTAACGCATCAGTGTTGCCTTTGGAGTCGCTGATGTCCATGAGCGTCGATAGCCTCTTACCATCAGGTGGATCGTCAGCTCGTTTGCCGGCTATTTCCATTTAAAAAAAACTAACTCAACTGCAGTCAAAGTGGTATTTGATTAATGGCAATTTTGTTTGCAGGCCACAGGCGGGCAAGTCGTCAGGGTTCCTGTTCCCCGACTTCCAGTCGCTGCAGAGGATATGGACTCACCCCCTCGTCCTCAAGTACAACTCGGAGAGATACGAGATCATGCAGCAGAAGAAAGTAAGTTGTCTCTCATACTTCTGTTATTAAAATAGCTGTATTGTATTCCTTTAATTTGTGTCATAACTGTGATTGAATTATTTTCAATTTCAACACAACATAATCATTTAAATGATTGCTTAAAATGTTCTTAATCTTAAAATATTTATTAGATTTTCCAAAAATGCACGTATGTATTTTGAATAAAAAATCTTTCATTTCTTCCAGCATAAAGATCATAACGATTAATGTATCTTTTTCTTTATAGAGGGAGAGAGAAGAAGAAGACTCTGAAGGCTCTCTAGTAGATTTTATTGATGACGATTCTACTCCAGACGTAAGTTTTAGTTTAAAATAACTAGGATACTTTATAGATCACTCTCGAACATCTTTGTATTACATTTAGTAACTTTGAATTTTTTTCTAAATTGATTTTAATTTAACTTCACCAAATTTTTCTGAATTGAATATGCACACATTTTTCTTGAGATCAGAAGAAAGAGAGAATTAAAATTGTTGCAAGTCAGATGCAGATCGTGAAATTATGAAAATGTTATCGAACGTTGTCCATAGGAGAGCTCCACAGAAGAATCGTCAGATGACTTGTCCGACGGGAGCGATGACAGTCGCAAGAAGAGCAAGAAGAAATCCGCCAAGAAGGGCAAAGGAAAGGATGGTAAAGTGTCCGCGCGACGCGGCACTAGAGCTAATCCGAGTACGTATCAGCTAATATTGTCTTGAAGTCTTTAATTGTTTTGCTGGACTTAAATATCTGCATTAATAATATTTTAGTTCGAATCCTGGCACGCGCCTCTCATTTTCAAAAATGATGTGCGTATTAAATTTTATCACTTGCTTCGGAGAAGGAAAACATCGTGAGGAAATCTGTACAAGTGTGTGTTCTCCATAATGTTCTCAAAGGTGTGTGAAGTCTACCAATCGGCACTTGGTCAGCGTGGTAGATGGCCTGTACCCCTCACATTGTGAGAGGAGATTCGAGCCCAGCAGTGGAACAATTATGGGTTGTAACTTTGACACTAAAATTATAAATTGTCTGACTTCACATACCTTTGAAAACAGTAAAGAGATTGTCAGATGCAGAAGGTCTTTTTTATACAGAATAAGTTAATGCTTGACCACAAAACCACCTGATGGTAAGCGGAAAATAAATCGTCCGTACCGGGGGATGTTGACGACGAAGGAATGAATACCCGCCATGCGTCGGGATGATCGATGGTGAAAAGGGAAGGGGGGAATTAAGTCATGTAATTCCTATATATATAACGACGCTAGAAAGCAAACACGTAGTAACCCGCAAAGATCAAACTGCTGATCAGAGCCGAAAAACTTTTTGATTTCTCGAAAAAAAAAATCAAAACTCTACTAAAGCAGAGAAAAATTCGTAACTTCTCTACTTAATAGAGAATTTATGATTTTTTTTCGAGAGATCAAAAAGTTTTTTGGCTCTGATTAACGATTTGATATCTGCGGGTTACTACGTGTTTGCGTTCTAGCGTCGAAATATTGTTTCCAGTCGAAATAGACGACGACGAGCCCATCGAGACATTGGAAGTGAAGAACGAGAACCCCACCGAGTGGTGGATGAAGCTGGTGAGCGAGGAGGAGCTGGAGGATATGCGCAACTCGCACAAGCTGATCCTGCTGTTCGACATCCTGCGCCAGTGCGAGGCCATCGGGGACAAGCTGTGAGTACACCGGTAGACTAGTAGACCGGCAGACTAGTAGAACAGTAGACCGGTATACTAGTAGATCAGCAGCCTGAATCACATAACTTAACAAGTTCAATTGCAGTGCAGTTGCAGTGACATTCCCATCAAAATAACACTTTCCGTATTCTCTTAGCTTTCGTGAGCGCTGTCAAGCACGCTCACGTCACGCGAGCACTTGTCAAACACGCTCACGTCACAAAAAGGTATTCTGTTGATGCGCGTCAAATTTAAATTACGAGAATACGGTTTAGACGCTAAACTTCAACTTGATTGCAGCGTCACTGCAACTTAATCGATGCGTCTTAAAGTTACGTGAATTAGGCCTCAACACTTCAGTAGACTGGTAGACTAGCAAACAAGTACTTTTAGCTAGTGCAACGTCACTAGGACTAGTTGTGAAGACTTAGGGGTCAATGGTACACCGGTAGACTAATAGACCGCTAAACAAATAGGTAAACTCCGCCTGTGCAAGGTGATTAGGGACATGTTTTGAAGACCGGTAAACCGATAGACCGGTAGAACAATAGCCCAGTAGACATGTAGACTCTGCCTTTGCAAGACCATCAGGGACAAGTTGATGACAATGAGGTTGATGAAAATGAATGACGTGCACTAAAAATTACTCACTTAAAATTTAGTTATCTACTTAACTACTTAATACGTCTAAACCGGACTTACTGCTGCTTATGTTTCTACGCGAAGTACAGACGCGCCAAAATACGACGGAACACCAACAACCTCCGGCTACTAAAATATATAACAACATGATGGTGTTGTGTTGCAGCTTGGTGTTCTCCCAGTCGCTGTACTCGCTGGACCTCATCGAGCACTTCCTGGGCAAGGTGGACGAGGCCACGCAGGCGGGCCGCGTCGACGAGAAACTGGGCGGACATGTCGGTCAGTTGGCGTGGGGTGCATGGCGTCAATGAGTAGAAGAGATAATATCTTAAAAAGCACCCCACGTTTTTTTTACAATTACACGATTCTTAATTCAAATTTATTTTCTATTTTTAGTTTGATTTTCTATAAAAGCGTGTTTTTTAGTTTTTTTTTGTAAACTATTATTTATATATTGTTTATTTATTAGCAGATACCCGGCGTGTGCTAGTAAGCTAAAATTTTTGTATGGGGAAAGTCGAATATCGACTTCATGAATGGACCGAATGTGCAACTTTATTTATTTCTCTGTAGTTCATAAACATCCCAGGTTTCAAATTTGTGGTCATCCATAAATTACGTCACGCGTTAGGGAGAGGGGGGGGGGGTCCTAAATTTCGTGACGTCACATTTAAAAATCTAATATTGGTACTTATTTCGGAACTGCTGTTTTCATTTAATAATTTCTAGGAAATTTTCATAATACTTATGTGACGTTACACTGGGGGGGAGTTCTCACAAATGTGACCAGCTGTGACAAGGACGGGGGGAGGGACCAAAAGTCATGAAATTAGTGTGACAATATTTACGGATGGCCCCTTTAGGTATAAAGTTTAAAATCAAAACGAACCCCAAGAGTTATCAAAAAAATATGTGTTACCTAATTCAAAAACGAAACCATTGTTAAAGTAATAGATAAACAAACCTATCTGTATAATAATCACGGTAATTGATTATCATACAGATATCTTTTAAACATCCATTTAATGATAAATCCCTCGCAGGTTCATGGACGCCGGGCGTGGATTACTTCCGATTGGACGGGTCATCTTCGTGCGAGAACCGGTCTATCTGGTGCAAGAACTTCAACAAAATAGACAATCAAAGGGCAAGGTCAGTAATAAATAAATACAATAATAACAAGTATAGTAAACACAATAATAAAAGTTAGCTTCATGACAATTTAGTATTATCATTTAGTCCAAGGCCTTATATAAACCTTTTGCTTAGGTGTAAGGATAGAGTTGTGATGCAAAATCCCTTATGAAAGGTTGCAAGGCTGTGTATCAAATTAGATGATTTTTTTGGCACTGCATACAAAATCCTTGAGCTGTCAACAATACATAAGTTGTCCCGTCTTTAAACCAACACGCAAAAATACATTAACTAAAATGTAACTACTAAAGTCATGAATACCTTTATTACTATTATTATGTCTCCATGGGGTCCGCCTGGATATTTACCACGGTCTTGCTTGAGCTAGCTGCCAATTGACTCGTAGTGCTCCGGCTGGGGGCTTGAGAGTCAGTACTTCTTCTTTTTCTTCTCTTTCTTGGACGGAAATACATCAGTGATGCCTTTGGTGTTGCTGATATCCATGGGCAATGATAGCCACTAACTATCAGGTGGATCGTCAGCTCGTTTGCCGGTTATTTCCATAAAAAATACTAACAGTAGCCACGTCCTCACAGGTTGTTCCTAATATCGACGCGCGCGGGCGGGCTCGGCATCAACCTGGTGGCAGCGAACCGCGTGGTCATCTTCGACGTGTCGTGGAACCCCTCGCACGACGTGCAGAGCATCTTCCGCGTCTACCGCTTCGGACAGAAGAAGCCGTGCTATGTCTACAGGTTTCTTGCTATGGTCAGTGGAATACTACTCTAGGTTTTTGGTTGTTTACCTGCTTGGCTTGAACCCATTAGTGGCCCACTATTTATGACGGGTCTCTTTTGAGTGCCCCATGCTGCTCCAGTGCGCATTGGTGAAGGGGTTAGTGGCCAACCCAAGTGTCGGAAGTTTTTATGCCGCCCAAAGGCCTCTGACATGTCTTAACGACTTATTATCTTATAATAATAACCGGGACCGACACCGACAGCTTAACATGGCCACTAACAGGTTCACTAATTTGCACAGGAGCAGTGTTGTAGACACGTCTCCTGGAGAGGAAATACCTCCATCGAACGCCTTGTTGTCCAGGGAAAAGTCGAAGGCACCAGACTGCGTTTCCGGTCACCCTTGCGATGGCCCGACCAAATCAAGTCTGCAGTAGGCGGTCTCTTGCATGAGTGTACAAGATTAACCACAAATAGAGAGAAGTGGCGAATGCTCGTTAGGCAAATAACATCTGCTCCAATACAACCTTGTGAAGACCACTACCGCTCTGGCAAGAGCGATACGACAAAGATGAAGTGTTATAGAGATAGAACATACTATTTACAGTCTGTGGGCTATTGGTGAAATGAAATGAAATAAGTTTTATTGGAAGTAAATTTGTTACAAACACTTTTCGAACGTCACTCAACGCCATCGTTTCAACAAATCCCTACCGTGAGTGGTCCCGGGAGAAGAAGCGGCAAGAAACTCCCGGGATTTTTTTTTCCTACTCACAGTTGCAGACAACACTTAATACTACTTATTGCAATATTTAATATAAAAAAAACTCATGGTGGGCGAACGGATTTCACTTGTTCACTTCTTTTTGGCATGAGCTTTTCGTATGGCAGGTACGTTACAAATAGAACTGACACTGCAATAAAACTTAGCATTCTCCCCACCCAGGGCACAATGGAGGAGAAGATCTACGAGCGGCAGGTCACGAAGCAGGCGATATCGAAGCGCGTGATCGACGAGCAGCAGATCGACCGGCACTACGCGGAGAACGACCTCGCCGAGCTGTACAAGTTCGAGCCGCAGCCGCCGCAGCCGCGCCCGCTGCCGCCGCTGCCCAAGGACCGCCTGTTCGCAGAGATGTTGAAGGAACATGAGGCGCAGGTGTGTGTGTGCGCTTGAGTGCGTGCGTGCGAGCGAATGTGCGTGTGATCGTTGAGATGTTGAAAGAGAATCTTACATGAGGCGCGGGTGATTGGTGTGACGTGATAGTTGGCGGGCTTGTTAAGGAGTTCGTGCGTCTTTTCGGGCGTGCGAAGATGCATCTTTGCGTGAATGCGTATTTGACTATTATCTATTCTACTTAGGTTTATTTATTTACTTAATCTTTTTGCAGCTTACATTATGTATAGGAACAAAAGGCGGACTTAATGCTAAAAGCATTCTCTCCCAGTCAGGTTTAGATGATATCAATGAGAAGAGCTCAACGAACGTGTGGATACTTTGCAGATCTACAAGTACCACGAGCACGACTCGCTGCTGGAGAACAAGGAGGAGGAGACGCTGAGCGAGGAGGAGCGGCGCGCGGCCTGGGAGGACTTCGAGAACGAGAAGACGCGCCCGCCGCCGCAGCCCTTCCTCTCGCCGTACGCCATGCACAACGGAATGGGTTAGTATTGGTGTCAGTGGCGTAGCGTGGGCTCCCGCCGCCTGGGGCCGACCGAAAATTCCCCCCCCCCCCCCCCCCCCCGAGTGAACTTTGCCGCCCCCATATTATTAAAAATATTTTTTTATTAATTAAAAATACACTTTTCTTGTTTTTTCATAACACAATTTACATTAAAAAATATAAAATAATTAATTTTAATACATTTTTTTTATTTAAAAATCGAGTGGCTTGCCGCCCTCACTTCATGTGCCGCCCGGAGCCATGGAACGCTACGCTACTAATTGGTATTGGTTTGAGCGAACTGACAACGGTTTTTGCAACGCTTTTCATTGTAAACACTAAGAAAAATCTAGCGATGTTTACTCGTCGATTACCGGGAACGTGGATGCACGTTCGAACTCAAAGGTACCGCCGCCGCCGGGATTCTCACGAGTTAATGCAATAAATCCCAATACAAAAACAATGAACGTTTGTCTGTGCGTTTGTTGTAGATGTATTGTAGTGAACTGAGGTTAACGTTTAGTTTTTAATTTATTTCCATCGGTACACAAAAAAAAAGTTATGTGAGTTTAAAGAATACAGTCCATACATTTTTCGAGTATGTGTGCGTTAGATTAGTTCACCGAAGCGAAGGCAGTTACTACTCTTTGAACAATATATAAAGTTACAAGTTCATTCAGCATTCATTTGTTAACTATCCGAGGGATGAATGAATGAATTTATTTGTTCAAGTATGCGTACATATTAGGTCGTAAACAGTTTCATATTACATTCCAGCAACTTTGCCGGTGGAACCAGCATACAAATGTCAAAATAAGTTACAAAAAATATTGTTTTGTTTTTGTACAATTGATTGATATTATTGTATAAACTGATAATAATATTACAAATCTCTAATCGTCTAAATAATAAATGATATAACTAAGTAGCATCTCCTAAACGATTTTGAGCGTGTACGAGTACATTAAATACGTAAATGTTTCCAGTGCAAGGTCTGCTAGCGCAGCAGCAGCAGATGGCGATGGCCACGATCTCGGCCATGCTGCGCAAGGACATGCCCAACATGACCGACCAGCAGTTGCGGGAGACGGTGCCGCTCATCCTCGCCTCCAACCCCGGGGTGAGGTCACATCCCACTTAAACGCTAATAAACGCCTCCAGGGTATCTGATAAACATCTATGTTCAAATTTCTTCATTGGTATTCTAGAGAAGTCTTTAGGATACCAACACACTCATACCCCCGCAGTAGGTTTTTACCTGTGTCGCGGGTGGCATGGACGACATATAACACATCACAATAACACCCATGACCAGAGTACAAATATTAATCTGTCACATAAATATCTGCCACGGCCGGGAATCGAACCCGGGACCCCTCGCTTCGCAGGCAGGGTCGCTACTAGGCTACAGGGCTACACTTCCTTTACTTGTTAGCTTAGTTGTCAGCAGTTTGTCTGTGTATCTGTATGTCTATCTGTGGCATTGTAGCTCCCAAACAGATGAACCAGTTTTGATTTAGTTTTTTTGTTTGAAAGGTGACTTAATCTGTGTGTTCTTAGCTATGTTTATTGTAAACCAAACTGTCGGGGGTTTTTTAAATTTTAATTTAAGATTATTTAAAGTAAAATAAAAAAATATTAAAAAAACCCAACTGTAAAATAAACTAAAAAAAACAAGCCCAGTAGTTTACAATGTTGTTAAAATTAATACTGAACAACTATACCATTGAAGGAATAACCATCTGGTAAAATTGTAATCAAAACATTTACTTATATCTTGACAATAACTGAGACAAAATGTAATCACAACATTTGTTTGTTCAGATGTTCGGTGGATATGATTATGGCGTAAGTCTTTGCATAGATCTTTGTGTTGTTCATGTTATTTTAACCTTTTTTTTAACGCCATGTCCACACTATGTTATCCTATATTCAAGCATGTCGCATTTTTCAACAGTATATTATTATGTTATTATTTTATTGTATTGTTTAATTTCTATTTGTTATGTTGTATAATGTGTTAGAATAGATGTATTTTAGTTGTATGAGTATAAAAGGTTCTTTATAATACTATGTTGGTTTACAGTTGATGCAGAAAATGAGCGAAATATACAAGTATGCACAACCTGGTATGATGAATCCTGGAATGATGAATCCTATGAATGCCGGTGAGTGCTAAGTTTAACAATTAGAACCTTAAGTGGCGTAGCTTACAGCCACCATCTTAATTTTATTTTGAAGTTTGAGCACGAAGACTTTAATTGAAGATTAATCTTAAAATTAATTAACAAAAAATATATTTTCATTCATATATCCATTATCTTAAAATCAAACCAAACCAAAAAAAACATTTGTATTTGATATGAGCATCTACGAAATTCCTTTACAGAATTTAAATCATTACAAATGTTTATTTTAAAATTAAAGGTACGATAAAAAGACACGGTAAGATTGTTTCCCAAATAGGACTAGTTCAAAAGAAGCTGCTAGACTATCCAATATATAAAATTCTCGTGTCACGGTGTTAGAAGTTGAACTCCTCCGAAACGGCTCAACCGATTTTCGTGAATCTTAGCGTGCATATCGACTAGAGTGGAGAATCGGACATTTATTTTTCATCCCCCTAAATGTTAATTTTTTTACCCCTAAATTATTTTTTATTTTTTTGACAAACTTTTTTGTTTTTATTTTTTTATGATACAGCATACAAAAATAATAATATAAAAAAAAAACTTTTGACAGAACGAAGTCCGTCGGGGCAGCTAGTAATACTATAATGATATGGTGTGCAGGTAGCGGCATGAGCGGCGCGAGCGGGTTGGGCGCGAGCGCGCTGCACTACGAGCCGCCGTGGCAGCGGCAGCAGCAGCAACAGCAGCAGCTGCGCATGCAGCAACTGATGCAGCACCAGAACGTTAGTACTGTACTGTAGCACACACACCAGGGGCGTAGCTACCGCCGTATCAACCGTATCAATTATACGGGGCCCCCATTAACGCTCCCAAAAAAGCTCGCCAGCGGCCTACAACTGCTACAGTTGGCACTCCTTTTATATTTAACATAATTATGACGTTGAGGGAGCCCCACAACAAATATTGATATGAGGCCTCCTTAGGGCTAGCTACGTCACTGACACACACGCACACATACACAGAGATGCAGACACTATAATTGTGGAAATGCTTTATTTTTATAAGAAAAAGACCTCCCGTCAGGTGGCCTGGAAAGTGGGAATTGTTTTTTTTGTTTAGAACCTGTTTAATGTAGAAAACTTAATGTGTAGCACAATGTGGAAACAAAGGAAAGAAAAATAGAAAAGAGTGAATAGGTTTACTAAGATAGTTGTGCGTACAATCCTGAAAATCATCGCCACTTACCATCAGGAGGGATTGTAGTCAAGCATTAACTTATCACACATAAAAAATCCCAATAATTTCATTTCATATTTAATGACTTCCTTACGAAAATTTAATTCTGTACACAGTTAGTATAACTGCACAAAGTTACCATGTATTGGGTATTGACATGTAGAAGAAAGACATTGTGAGGAAACCTGCACACTTGAGACTCTACTAATCTGCACTTGGGCAGTGTGAGAGGACTTTTACTATGTATTACATGACTTACATTATGTGACAAAGAGTTCATTCACCACTTCACTTACAACATAACCCAAATAACCCACCAGTCGATGGGCGCGAAGTTCTACGCGGGCGGGCTGGGCAGCCGCGACCCCATGGCGATGGCGCTGCAGCAGCAGCGCGCACGAGAGCTGATGACCCCGCGCCCGCGAGCGCGCGGCCGCCCCCCGCTCGCCGGCGCCGCCCCCTCAGCGACCGTGCCGCCTCTCGCCGGCGCGCAAGCCGCCGGGGACGTCGTCAACCTTGACTCTGATTAGACTGGTGAGTTTACACTAGTAGCTAGGTACCCTGTAGCCTAGTTGATAGCGACTTTGCCTGCGAAAGTCCCGGGTTCGATTCCCAGCCGGGGCAGATATTTATGTGACAGATTAATATTTGTACTCGGGTCATGGGTGTTATGTGTATTTTAGTGTGTGTTTTATGTGTGGGAGACCCCGAGCCCAGCAGTGGGACAATTATGGGTTGTTGCTTTGCTTTGCTTTGCTTTGCATGGGTGTTATTGTGATGTGTTAAAAGTGTGCGGGTGGCATGGACAAAACAATTTTTGTCCATGCCACCCGCGACACAGGTAAGAATCTAATGTGTGTAAGCATTTAAAAAAATTATATGTAGATAGTGGAGGCAGGTGTAAAAGTTGATTCCGGTGACTAGAATGTAACATTTTACTCGTGCAGGGTTGCTTATAATACCCCGATCCCTTGCCAGATAGGTGTCGTAAGAAGCGACTACATCCAGCCCGTTGGTAGTTGGTAGTAGTTGGTAGTTGGTAGTAGTAGACCCCTATGAGTGATTATATTGGTAATACTGATTTTAATAGTTCATTATTACCATTATTACTATTTTTATCTCTCCATGGGGTCTGCCAGAATAGCTACCACTCTTTGCTTGAGTCAACCGCCAAACTACTAGTTGTGTCTGGCTGGGGGCTTGAGACTAGCTTTTCCATTCTGTTTCTTAGCCGGCAACGCATCAGTTTTTCTTTTGGTGTTGCTGATGCCATTTACTATCACATGGATTCATCAGCTCGTTTGCCAGCTAATTCCATAAAAAAAATATAAATTATTAAGTTTGTTTTATATTTCTTATCATTCCAGATAGTGTATGTACAGTGAACAGAAGTGTATAGTGAAAGATATATTAAGGTGCTACATTACGGAGCGGAGCGGGCTTGAGCCGCTGGCCAAATATGGAGTGATATCAGAGTTCAGTACCTCGCCTGGGGATAGCGGATCACTCCACATATCACGTGAATCTCAACTGTTCCATCTCCAATACAAACTCAACAATCTTATCCACTCATTTCTCCAGTGAACGAACAATCATGCTTACATATCAATAATGAATGAACAGTGACAGTGGAGTCCAAGGCATGCATGAGACTTGTCAATTTTCATTTCCAATGGTTTAGTTTACTGAAACTAAATAGATGTAGACCTAGACACAACACTGGAAACCCATACTTATGAACTATTGTGCTGTAAGCATGTTTAAATGAAAATAGTATTTGAATATTTTTACAACTTAAATATCTATTGTACATAATAGTATTTTTTAAATATGTGGCACTATATAAAATAGTTTCAAGTATTTCAGTCTGTAGGAGATTTTAAAGTGAATCCTAATCGTTTAAAACATGCTTACATTATTACGGTTTATAATATTTTAAATAATGTGACCTAACTTAACTATAGGATTTTAAGATACAAAAACAATGTCATTTGGCTAATAATTGTCTAAGGTGCGATAAAGGTTGGTTTTGAGACAATATCAAAGTTGTAACAAAACCGAAAGTATCATACAATAACGCCAAGTATAATAATTCATTGTATTATTAGTATGGGGATGGATAAATAATGGTCTGCTTCTCAACAGTATATCAAGATCTTGTTTCAACTAACTAGATCTGTGCATTCAGATAACAAACAACTGACCAATGCAAAATTATCCTCACACCTCATCCTAGAGTGCAACTTGAATAAAATTAAGAGTCGAGCCTTTCCTATGACATTAATAGAAAAGTACATAGTTTCCTGTGAATTTCAACTACATAATGGTAGTATGTATTATTATTAAATTACATAATATATGACCCAATTAGGAGAATTAACATAAAAATGAACACAATTTCATTATTGATGTTCATGCATTAAGCGTCAGGTATGACAACTTTATCTATATCTCTCAGTACAGGAAATTAGTTTTAAGCTGTGTTATATGTCAGTAGGTAGCTAACATCTGTGTCAACATAATGCAACTCTATTTATGATAACATATTTGCACAACATTTCTCTCCTTGTGTTAAGTCCTCACGTGACCGTTTATTTTTTGCTTTATTATAAGAAAAAACATCAATTGATGTATAAAACATATTAATTTCTGTTGCTGATGTGATGTAAGTATATGTTTCATATCTGTTCATTTTATTTTGTATTAATACGCTCTACAACCTATTATTATAGAAAAAAACAATATTGGTAAAAATAACAAATTGATTTTCTAATAGTATTTTATTTTTATTTTTATTTAGTTTATAAAAATATGGAAAGAATCGGCTTAAATACACATATTTAATCATACTTGTAGAAAATATAATTTTACTTTTAAAGAGATCCAATACAAAATAATGTCAGAGCCTAAAAGGTGTAATAAAGCAAAAATATTATTTATGATTATACTTTTTAATAAAATAAATATACTTATTCATTTTATCCTGAATCTGCACTTAGGCTGTACCTTCCTTTTGTTATCACAAAAATGTAAACTTAAGTGATTCAACAAACTTTTTAATAACACATTGATTGATTAATGTTAATTTTCAAAATGTTACTACTATTATTATTATTATTACTGTAACAAATACAGCATTGCGGTGATCCACTTTTTGATTATGGTTATTTTATTATTATGTTACTTTACAATATATTTCATGTATGAACTTTATTTATGCGCATTATTTGTACTTATTTAAGTGTTTGGATAACTCCTGAAATTTTGAAGCATCACTTAAACCATTCCAACATTTGTATGCAATCCTAATGCAACAGATCTAAGGCCCTACACTGAAGTAAGCTAAGCTAAGTGTTTCAATAAGAGAAGATTTAATCAGTTCTCTTAGGGGCTGCTTACAACATGTGACTGCGAAAGCAGAATCTGTGAATGATTTAGAGTGCTTGATTATTCTTTTTAGACAAAATTCTTAACTGTAAGTGTTCAAGTCATCAACTACTTTCAAAATGTATGGGAATGACATTGTGCGGAAAAATAAGCACATGACTTTTTCGCACTTAATGTCTCCCATACATTTTGAAGGTAGGGCTGGTTTGAAAGCTTGGAGAAAATACTTGTCTATGGGCGCTGGTTGCCAGTTTTGTTACTGGACAGGTTTGCGTGGCTCCTAAAGTATTTGTTTCATGAATATATTTTGTTATCTTACTACATTATTTATTTGGCCTGATCCAGATCGGGTGGTTTAGTTGTGATATTGCCTAATCTTAAATTTTTGTATACGTTTATTTTTAAACAGCGGGTCTATTATGAACTCTTAATTCCAGGCATGTTCCAGTGTAAACGTCAAATTCGTATTACCAAAGCGGTCACGTGACACTTTTTAGCCAATCATACGTCGTTCCAAGCCCGATAAATGAATTGCCTGGAACAAAAATGGTTTTATAAAAGTTCATAATAGGCCCACAGGTCACTCTTGTGACTTTAATGATAGATTCATCACTTTATAGTTTTAGGATGTACCTACCAACGCGACAAATGGAAATGTAGCAATTTAGTTATTACTTAAGATTCTTTTATTATAAGGCATTCTGAATGTTGATTTATATAGGTTTGACTTTTTTATGGTTTCGTAGATTTTATGCTTATTATATATGTCAATATTTATAGAATTACGACACAACATAATAAACGAGCAGTATTTCAATTAGCTAATAAGATAATTTTATATTCATTTTGGTATGTTATTCAAGATTTATTTTCGTTTTTATTAGCAATATTATTGCTACATTTGAATATTGTGAGATGGTTACAAACTTGAGGACTGCTGTAATTGTTTCATTATTTATGTAATATATAAATAATTGTAACTGTAGAAAACTTCCTATTATTTTGTAGTACAATTATTGAAGTATAATAAATGATCCATAAAATGTGTTTTGTTTTGTTATTTAATTATCCAGATATTACTATCTTGGCCACAAAGGCCGATTTGGTCCCAACAGATTACTTTATTATTTACATTTCTGCTACTGAAGTAAGCAAGTCACTGCAAACTGGAATTTACATGGAATATAACTTACCAGGCAGAATTTTATTGTTTGTGAATATTACAGTTGGTAAATACATTATAAGCTAGTATTCTAAGGGCTTGTTTCACAATCTTCAAGTAAGTCCGAAGTAAGCTATTTGTTGGTTAAGTTGACATTTCGTGTATGTAAAATGACACTTTAACGTCACTTTAATCGGTGAATAGCTTATTCAGGACTCTACTTGAAGATGGTGAAACAAGCCCTAATACAATTAATTTACAAGTCAAGATTACATTACATCATTAAAAAAGCACCAAGGTGTGACAGTGCCTAGCCAAAATCCTATTTGTAAATACAAAACTTGTCCGTAATTAAGTTTTCCAGTCGTACTAGTACAAAAATCATAATTATAAAATCTTATTACACAACTGTTAGGACCAGCACAATATTATGCTATGTCTTATAACAACATTAAAGGAAAAATCCAAAAAGAAAATTTGTAGGAACAGCAATAACTTATGTATTTGCAGTTGGTAAATTGATTGTAATCTATGTCGATTTATGGGAACAGCAAAGTAAAGTTTGTTACTCAATACAGTTTATGTAAGAGCAATGTTAAGATCTACAAGTTTGTATAGAACCATTGGTGTGCAAGTCAAACTTGTATTTGACAGGTATTTCCATGACATTACCAGTAGAATCAAACTACTATTTGGTCCGGACCACGGGCAATCAATGAAAAGTACCCATTTGCATTTTAGAAGATTTGTTCTACTAAATAACAGGAGTTGGAAGTTACTGCACTAAATGAAGTGCATGCATATACAGTTGCTCTAGGGATAAAAAGGAAATTTCAGAAGGATTTACACAAAAACCTATTAAGATGCGTCTAGAAAGAAGAAAATGTCATAAAAGAAACTCCTCGGCACATTTTAAAAGATGATTAAAAATTTCAGAATAACAAGTAAATGTTTATTTAGGTAGATATTGTATTGCATGCCTGTACAACATTAGCTTCATTATTATATAACAAAAACATACAAGTGAATATAATATATTTTTAACATCTGATTTGTGCTCCAAAATACAATATGTACTACAGATTAGTACTCTAAATTTTCTTATGTACCTATCTATATAATTATATATATATAAAACAAAAAACTGTACTTTCCTTTATATACCTAAGAGTTTTTATAGACTGAAACCAGTGGCAGCTACGCCCCTGACAAACCATCTGATGTTCATGGGCTGTAGCAATTCCTTGACACAAAATAATGTTTATCCATTAACTATTTCTCAACCAATAAATTATACTGATTCCTTAACAATAATGCATTACAAATTTAAGTTAGGAATACCTGTGTGTATACCTATAGATACTTCAATGTATCTTAACAATTTTCTTGCCAAAAATGTAGCATCTTCTTCACTAAACACATTTGCAGTCAACATATCCAACTTGTTTTCTGCTTGAAAAGCTATCACTTCACTACCACTCACAGCCATGGCGTTCACAGGCAAGCCGCTAGCGTTCACTAGCACTACTCTGCGATACCTCAGGTCTGGATGCACTTGTTCCAGACCCTTTTTCGCCCACTCGATACAAAATAATCTGCTTGAATCCATACCAAGTATAACGAAGTCGATAGACATTTTTCCCGTTACATTAGACTTTCTTACTATTTCGTCCAGACTGTAAGATCGCAGCACTATCAATTTCCAACGGTAGTTGCCTTTTGTATGGACTTCTATTAGCTTTTCTGATATCCTTTCAATTATGTCCACATTTGGAGATAGGACCGCTATGGATAAATTCTTTTTATAGCATGTTGGCCCAACCCAAGGGGCTATAATAAAATCATCCTCGATTAAAGACATTATGAAATTTAAGTATCTACAAATTAATGTACACTCGATTTATTTATTTCCTAGCTCTCCCTCTTGGACAGTCGACACAGCACAAACATAGATTAACACAAACATCAGCTATTTTGTAAAAATTACATTATTTTACATCAGTTCTTCAACTTTTCTTTTCTTTCAATTTCAAATAAAACCGTCAAGTCAAATTGTCAAATACTTTCAACCAGTGTGACCATCTCATAAATAGCGAATCTGTCACAGACTGGGTAAAAAATCTTCCACACTTGGCAAAAACATGCCAAAAATATGACTTCATGGAAACAGAAAAAAATACAAATTGAATTCAATGAAATTTCTATAAAGCCCGGTCAAATTAGCCCAAAATAGGGGTAGCGTTAGATAAATTTTGAGATTGCTGAAAATATGTATGAATGTTCGGAACATCAATAGAAATGAAATGTGAAAGTCCGCATCAATCTGCCATTTGCAAAAAAATTCAAGGTCAAAGTTCGCAACTACGGGTTTTTTGTGATTTTCAGCCAAACGATAAGTTTTATCATGAAAATAGATGAGAATTAAATTAAAGATCATGTTAATTATCTATAAAAAATACATGTGGCACTTTTTTCATAAGAGACATTCAACGCATAAGTTTTATTATTGTTGAATTTATGTAACCTTGCATGTCTAACTTCACCGGACTATTAATCAACAAAAATATTAAACAATTTCCTTATGCAAATATTTTTTATCTAACAAAAATCCTGATACAATTACTATAAAAAGATGAATTCATTGAAAATTCAAATTGGGTAACGTAAATTTTCTTGGAATCCTTTAAATCTGCCAAAATCTGCCACTTTGTTAATCGTCCGCATGATCTGCCACACATAAAATTTAGGGGTGAAATCTGCCAAAATGGCAGAAATCTGCCACAAATGGTCACACTGCTATCAACACACAGCACAGACTAATTATTTATAGATGTAACTTTGCCCCATTCTTAAGTTCTTTGTGTTAATGTCAATGAATGACATTGACATTTACTACGTCTCAAATTGTGTCCCAGTCAGTGTTGCCAATGCTACGGCAATTACCGTGTTCTACGGCTTTCAGGCCAAAAAATCACAAAATCTACGGTCTACGGCCCGAACCCTAGGGCCGTAGCAAATTCTACGGCTTTTCGCAAAATCTACGATCTTTCTGTTATTTATTATTTTTACAGACATTTAACGAATATTAAACCCTTAAAACAGTGTCACTAGGCTAATGAAGAGTGTTCCTTGTTTTGTGGAATGAAATTCACTGCTGATGACCTTTTTTTTTTTTTTTTTTTAGTCCGAGCGCTGAACCGATGGTATATATTGGCATAATTGGATAGCATAACATATTAGCAGCTGTGGACACGGCCCACAGTTGATCTTTTTCCATACAAACACGGCTTTTTTATCTCATGTACACGGCCTTCCAAAAAATTTCATTGGCAACACTGGTCCCAGTGATTGGTCCAATGCGTTCGACAGCGCCCTCCCTCAGTTCACAGATAAGTTGGTCGCACTGTAATAAAATTAAGAGATTGCGTTGCGTTATTATATTCTGCAAAAAAACTTATCAAAATGTCGGTAGCAAGAATATTATAGTCTAAGCCTAAGAACTCACGGAGCGATTTTCTCCCGCGCCCGCCGCGGTAGCGGGCCCGCAGCTCCTGTAGAATGCAGATATGTATGTAAAAACGAGCGGCATATTTCACGACGCGGTTTACGCCCGCGGCGGGCAACTTCTAGAATCGCGCGGGTCGCGGTCAGCCGCAGCCTCGGCGGGTTGCTCCCGCACGCTCTGCGGTTGGTTGGCGGGCGACCGCAGTGGGCACTGAGGAGGAGGGGGGGTAGAGATCGTAAATACCGCCCGTCTTGCGATATTCGCCCGCCAGGTTTGCGGGCGATAATCGCAACCGCGGCGGCTGCCCTGCGCTACCACACAAAACTTCGGTCTCGTGAGTTTTGAAACTTTTTAAAATTTCCGCCACCGCAGCGGGCGCGGGTGAAAATCGCTTCGTGAGTTCTTAGCCTAAACTGGATAGCAATCTTCGTAGCATTTGGTCCGTGATGTCTTCGAAGATTGTTATCCAGTTAAACTATATTATCCTTGGTCGGCACTGACAAATGACAAAGATAAATTTTATTGGATCATTGACAAGTGCGGCATGATACTGTGGCGGGAACTTATTTTTGTTTGTTGTTGACTGTTGTTGTTCAAATCACAGAACACTTTGGTTCAAATAAACATAACATTGTACTAAAATTTTATATAATTGACACCAGCTGGGCAGCTGTTAATCAATTGGTATCTATAAAATGCGGAGAAGAGATGAAAATTTTCCCGACAATGGGTTTGAAGCCTGGGGTGGGTATATGCAAGCCAAAATTGCTAAATTGGAAGAGCAGTTCGCACGAAAAGAGGACCAAAAGGTAAGTAATATATTTGATGGTATTAGTATATATGTGAATGGTTTTACAATACCGTCTGCTGATGAACTAAAGGAATTAATATCTAGGCATGGTGGGGTGTATCATACTTATCAAAGAAGTCAAGATTTTATAATAGCTTCTAATTTACCAGATACTAAAGTCAAGAATATGTCTTTAGCTAAAGTAGTTAGACCGGAATGGATAACACAAAGTATTAAATCCAATTGTTTACTCGATTATAGAGATTTTTTGTTATATAGGAACTCTAGAACTCAGCCAAGATTAAATTTCAATGTAACTTCTAAAAATAGTATAAATACTACAATTAAAGAAAAAAAGACGCAAGAAAATGATTTATGCCTTATTAGTGAAGTATGTAATTTTGATAAACAATCCTCAGATGACAGCAAGTATACATCAAATAACAAGTTTGAAATAGATTTAAAGGAGAATAACTGCAAAGAATTTCCAAGTAAAAATGAAATATCGAATATTAGTGATGCCAAACAAGTTGCGCACCAAACTAAGACTGCAGCTGATCCAAACTTTATTTCTGAATTTTACAACAACTCAAGATTACATCATATTTCACAACTTGGTGCTTGCTTTAAACAATATGTAAATGAATTAAGGGAATCAAGTAACTTTAATTTTTCTGCACGTGCAGATTTAAAGGAAAAGGCAATGGGTTTAAATACAAGTCACAGAAGTAAATTGACATTTGAAAAAGGCAAAACTATAATGCATATTGATATGGATTGTTTCTTTGTATCAGTTGGTCTACGAAAGAGACCAGATCTTAAAGGGAAACCTGTAGCTGTCACACATTCAAAAGGAGGCCACCCTCGCACCAAGAGACCTGGTGTAGATAGGTCAACCGAATTCAACCTTTACAGGCAAAAGCAAGCTAAAAAAATAAACAAAGCTACTGGAATACCCGAGGAAGAAGTAAATTTTCCATCTAGGGTTGATAATATTACTGATGAAGATGACAAATATGGCTCTATGAGTGAAATTGCTTCATGTTCATATGAAGCCCGAGAAAAAGGTATAGGAAATGGGATGTTTATGGGTGCAGCTTTAAAATTATGCCCTGACTTGCAAACTATACCTTATGACTTTGAAGGATATAAAGAAGTAGCATACACACTGTACAATACCATCGCTCAGTACACCTTAGATATTGAAGCAGTTTCATGTGATGAGATGTATGTCGATTGCACTGAACTACTGAATGATTTAGGTATTAGTGCCGAGGATCTGGCTACTTTACTTAGAAATGAAATCAAATATAAAACAGGTTGTCCTTGCTCAACAGGCTTTGGTGGTAATCGCTTACAAGCAAGACTTGCAACAAAAAAGGCTAAGCCTGATGGGCAATTTTTTCTTACTGAAGATCTTGTTGAAGACTTTATGTTTGACATTAAACTGAGAGATTTGCCTGGTGTTGGTAGACAGATATCACAAAAACTAGAATCATTGGGTCACCAAACTTGTGGTTCCTTACAAAGTTTGACTTTGGCATCTTTGAAGCAACATTTCGGCAACAAAACAGGTGCACACCTTTTTGATCAATGTCGTGGGAGAGATTTAAATCCATTGATATTTCAAACCATTAGAAAATCAGTATCAGCTGAAGTTAACTACGGTATTCGATTTGAGAATAATGATCAGTGTATAGAATTTTTAAAACAATTATCTGTAGAAGTAGAGTCTAGAATGCATCAATTTAAAGTTATGGGAAAATGTATAACTTTAAAACTTATGATTAGAGCTGAGGAAGCACCCATAGAAACAGCAAAATTTATGGGACATGGATTTTGTAATGTTATAAACAAATCAACAAATTTGACTTATGCAACTAATGATAGTAATGTTATATCTAAGGAAGTTATATCTCTTTGTAAAAAACAAAATATTGATCCCAAGGAAATGAGAGGAATAGGAATTCAGGTAACTAAGTTGGAGCAATTAAATACAAAACCTACGAAAGGTGCACTAACAAAATTTTTATCCAATGAGAAAACTTTAAAAACTGAGATAAAATCAGGGAATGTACAAAAGCCTCTTACTGAACCCATATTAGTCAATGATAAGACTGCTCTTACAACAAAAATAAAAAGTGCTACTCCAAAGAAGTCTTGTAGACCACCAAAAAAGAAATCTCCAATTTTAAAACCAATAAACTCACCATTTGGAAAAAAGCGTGGAAGACCACCCAAAAATAGTAAAATACAAAACACAGCATCCAGGAATTTGATTAACAAATTTTTGTTTGGACAAGATTCTGTTTCAGCCAGGGAAAAAAAAGGAATTATTTTCGATGCAAATCCTCAACGGGATTTCAAGATAATTGAGGATGCAACACCACTGCAGATTAAACAAGATACTTTAGCCCAAGTTAAGTCTGAAAATGAGCAACCAAAAGGTCTTTTGAATTTACCCTGGGAGAAAGTGCGGGAACTTTTAATGGCATGGTTAGATAGTGGTCAAGTACCAAAGCAGTGTGATGTAGATCTAGTTACAAACTACATGCAAGAAATGGTGGTAAATAAAAATATAGACAAACTTTATATTTTATTAAACTTTTTAAGGCGGAGAACTAAAGAAATAAACAATGTGATGTGGATTGAAGTATACAATTGTGTAATAGATAGAGTTCAAAATGCTATGGTGGCAGTTTATGGGAAACGATTATATACTTCAGATTAGTTGTTAGAATTATTACTTTAATTTTATATAAGACCAGGCACCAATTTTCCAATTTGTTAAACTGGTAATGTTTATGTGCTACATACAGCCTAGAATAAGTGATACAATCGATAAACAACTATCGTCAAGTTCGGACGTATTCAACATTTTTTAAATACAAAATATTTCAATGAATTAACAATAGCATAATATCAAATCATACAGAAAAAGCAATATAGTCCATATTAAATTGTTTCAAGTTCTAACAGTGTAGTGCTGTGTAAGCAAGTATCAGTCATTGTCGCTTGGAGTCGTCGACACACATTTGCAGTAACTTTTAAAAACTGTGTAAAGAAGTCTGTAAGCAGTAGTCAGCGTTGAACTTTTTATTATAATTTTGTATATTCAATTTTAAATTAGTTACTTATTATAACCTTTAGAAATAGTTTTATGTTATGCTAATTTGCCCACAATGCATGCCGTGGTAACCTATAATTAAGGCAACATTTAATTCTTAAAATATTTGTCAGACATATTCATTTAAACTTAATGTGTGTCTTGTTGAATATCCATAAATAAATACTTATTGTTAAATAAAACAAGCATAAAATTTCATATTATTTATTTTCAATTGAATCTATTCAAACTACAAACAAAAACAGGTCATGTTGGAGTACAACAGTTTCGGCTCCTTGCTATTTTAATATGAAACTGCCATCTTTAACATATTCAGTCATGTATATCTTTCTCACTTTAGTAGAAAATATCATTTTTAGTTGCAAAAATCTCAATACAATTATGTCGAGTGAGAAAGGTAACACAATCTTCTATTTATATGTATATATGGCAACACTATTCAACTGAATCTATCATTACAACATCAAAACAATAGCTAGGGCAAGTAAAATAAATCTAACATTCATAAAATGGTGATTTTGCACTGTGGAGAATATAAAAAGTTAGCACTTTGCCAAAATGTTTCTATTATATAAGATGTGTTACACGGATTAAAGTTTATCCAATTTAGAAATAATTTTAACTGATAACACTAATGGTATATGGTATACCCATATTTAGTAAAATGGCAGTTATTATCACTTTACTTGTTAAATAAGCACATACAATATCTAATGGTTCATTCAATTGTTTTATATGTATGTAGGTATTATAGGTACTTAACACACCCAGACTTGTGTAAAAATAATACATTGCAATAATCACATTACAGTCATGATAAGTAGTTTATTCTTGGATTTAGTTTAATTCATTTTAAATATATTTAGTTATCACAGTTGCTTATTGCAAATAAAACATCCAATTCTGTTAACCAGTTGAAATTGTAAATTTAACAGCTATTACATTAGTATTCTAAATTCAGTTCTTGCATAGCGACAATGTGTTGTGCATCTGTGAAAAGAACATAACATATTTTATAAACAAGCTTTCAGCTTGCGGAAAAACTTAAAACTAAATGCTTTGTGACAACCATTCAAGTTTATACTATTTTTTTTTAATTTAATAAAACAGTTCTAATTCTAAAATACTTTGTGATAAAGGAATGTGTGAAAAAACATTCCATTAAGAATAAAAAATAATAATTCTTAGATCAACTAAAGGTTCTTCACATCATTGTTATGCGTTTGAATGAGCTGCTATGAATGCTATTTGGCTTGTGACAATTGAATTTTTCACTTTCAAATGTGTAATTTCGTTTCAAATAAACTAGTAGACTACTTTACAATGCTACAAATAAGTCAATTGTCATCTAAAATATGGTTTTATTGTTGAACTTGATATTTATATTTATGCAAGTCAAGATTGAAGTAAATGTTGAAATTGTTAGCGAAAATAAGGATTGAGGTTCGTCAGTCCACAGGACATGTTAGTAGGTACAATGCAGGTACGGTTAATAAAACTTACATAAATTCAATACGTAGCACTAGCTACCCTAAATCGTAAAAATATTTGTTACAACATATTAAATGGCATTTCAATTTGGTCATATAATGAATGTCAGACGAATAACAAATGATTTGCCAATAAATTCCTTAGCAATTAATATGTAGCGCATCGGTTAAATGTGAATACAATATGTCAGATTTTAATAAACCAGAGTAATAAACATTACAAAATCAGATAGGGCAAGGCTCTTTGTCTGAAGTAGGGTAAGTCGAGGCAAATAATATGACAGTTATAACAAATACCTAAAAATTGTATTGCAAATGTTAAACAACATAATTACAGTGCCACCAAGTTATCTGTGAAATGGCGAAAATTGGAACTAATGCCGCGCCATTCATAAGTTTGTGTTCATTCATTGACATTTACTACGTCTCGAATTGCGTCCAATGATTGGTCCAATGCGTCCGACAGCGCCCTCCGTCAATTCACAGATAAGTTGGTGGCACTGTATGTCTTATTATGCCCCACCTTAAGGTCGATGCATACGTAACGTGGACAGGACGGGGACGGGATGGGACGTAAAGTTTTGGAAACACCGTTTCATAGAAAATGTAAACGATAGCGCATACGCCACTGAGGTACGGACGGGACGGGAACGGGGCACGTCCACGTTACGTATGCAGCGACCTTTACTCTATTACTTTACTTATAACAGTGTTGCCCTAACAATTGATTTTTTAAGAGTTTATTAAAATTTTACATCTCTTCACATTTATCCGACAAAATAATATGTATATAGGTAACCATAAACAAGGATGGCCTCACGCGGTAGAATTCGCGGAAATGGAGTGCTTTAACTTAGAGTCTATGATGATTTCGTCCCCGGATCTGATATTGTAGGAGTAGAGTTGTTTCGTAGGATACTTCATCTCCTCCGGTCCCTGGAACAACTCCAGAATTATATTTAAATGTTAACTAAAGCCTTAATGGTCTGTGCACGAACGAAGAATAGTGGCGAGGATACTAGCTCCTGCTCTTTTGAGTTCATTAAAATACTAAAATCTTAATATATTATATAAATTACATGTCACGTTGTTTGTCCGCAATGGATTCCTAAACTACTTAACCGATCTTAATCTTTGCACACCGTGTGCATGAATTAAAAATATTATTATTAGATTAAAAAGTTTGACCCAACTTGAAAGATAGGATAACTTACATTTTAATTTATAGTCGCAATATAATTTTATTGCAAATTATTTGAACGCACTATAGAACTGGCCTGTGTGGAACTGGAGCGGTTTATTATAGTCTGTGTATATAGGCCCCCCTCTGGGGACTTTAGTATTTTCGAAGATACACTGGAGGATGTACTTAAACGGTTAGTCTCTAAAAAAGAAGTAGTGATATGTGGTGACTTCAACGTAGACATTTTATTAGATAGTACTATAGCTACTAGGTTACTAAGTTTGTTTAAATGTTTTAATTTAAATCCAGTATTCAATGAGCCAACCAGAATAACTGAAACTACAGCTACATGCTTAGATAATATCTTTTGCAATTGTGAGACTTTAAACAAAGAGATATTCAGTAAGTTGAGGTCAGACCACTGCGGACAAAAAATTTCACTGTATAATTCTGTCAATAAGAAAAAACAATTAATAAAATGTAGACCAATAACTAAAAAAAAGATTTCAACTTTTAAAGAGAAAATTCAATCAAAACTACAAACGGCCTTAACGTTACAACAAAGAGATCCAATTAAACTGTACAACACATTGTCAAATAACATAAATAATGAATTTAATCAAATTTTCAAGTTTAGGTACATAGATATAGCTAAAAATAGTAAATTTAGTGATTGGGCTACTGTAGGTATTTATAAAAGCAGGAACAAGATGTACGACCTCTATGCCGAGAAACAATACAATTTTTCTCCAACTTTCCAGGACCATGTAAGAAATTATTCTAAAATCTTTAAAATCGTTTGCATTCAGGCGAAATCAATGTACATAAAGGACAAAATTATTAACTCGGATAACAAAATAAAAACGGTTTGGAATATAATTAGTAGTGAGAACGGTAACGCAAAGTCCTGTGATTTCAATTACGAATTGTTGATTAATAAAAATATAATCACTGATGATAAAGACGTGGCAAGCGAGTTTGAAAATCACTTCCGTAATATTCCTATAACGTTAACCAGTTCATTAGCTTCTTCACCGACGGAAGCACTTTCTATATTAAAAAATCATGTCAATGAATGTAATATTTTATTTGAATTTAAACATATAACCACTAGAGACTTAATCAAAACATTTCAGTCCCTGAAGGTAAAGAACACGGGTGACTTGTGGGGCATTTCGGTAAAAATAATACAGCATATTATAGATATTATAGCTCAATACTTGGTCATAGTTTTTAATAAATGTATAGATCTAGGTATATTTCCAGATCTTATGAAATACAGCAAAATTATACCACTTTTTAAAACGGGCGAGAAAACCGATCTTAATAACTATAGACCCGTTTCTGTTTTACCAACTCTTAGTAAGATTTTTGAAAAGATAATATTGAATCAAATGCTAACCCACTTCAACAATAATAATTTATTACATTCTGAGCAATACGGTTTCACTAAAGGCCGTAGTACAACCGATGCAGGGGCTAGGCTTTTAAAGCATATATTTGAAGCATGGGAGTCATCACAAAATGCCATAGGTGTATTTTGTGACTTATCAAAGGCATTTGATTGTGTTGAGCACGAAACATTGCTGTTTAAACTTGGCCACTATGGTATAAAAAACAAGGCCCTTAGCTTGATCGCGTCTTATTTGAGTGATAGGATACAAAAAGTTAGCATAAATGATATTAAGTCATCGGGGTCACCGGCTGTGTTGGGTGTACCGCAGGGCTCGATCTTGGGTCCGTTTCTTTTTCTGATATACATTAACGATTTACCACATTATGTAAAGAACCAAGCGGATATTGTACTATTTGCTGATGATACATCATTAATATTTAAGTGTGACAGGAATAAAGTAAATTTCGACAACGTAAATAGTGCTCTTTCGCATGTGTCGCGTTGGTTCACTATCAATAATTTACTTCTAAATGCAAAAAAAACGAAATGTATAGAGTTTGTACTACCTAATGTTAAAAAAGTCAACAAAACTCTCAAACTGAATAATGAAACATTGCATATGGAGGAATCCACGGTCTTTTTAGGGGTGACCTTAGATAGTAAACTTCAATGGGGCCCACATATAGCAAATCTCGCGAATAAACTCGGTAGGGCTGCTTATGCTGTTAGGAAAATAAGGCAGTATACTGACGTCGAAACTGCTAGGATAGTTTATTTTGCTTATTTCCACAGTGTTATGTCCTATGCCATATTGCTGTGGGGCAAAGCAGCCAGTATAGAACAAATTTTCATACTCCAAAAGAGGGCTATTAGGGCTATTTATAAACTTAAGTCTCGGGAATCTTTGCGTGAAAAGTTCAAGGAAATAGGCATACTTACAGTAGCTTCCCAGTATATCTTTAGCAATGTAGTTTTTATACGGAAGAATATAAGCGCGTATAAACAAAATTATGATATTCATAATCGCCAAACAAGAAGAATGCATCAATTAGTTACGCCTTCGTTCCGCCTAAGTAAAGTGCAGCGATCTTTCATGGGGCTTGGTGTACATTTCTATAATAAAATTCCAAAATCAATAACGTGACTTGCCAATAGAATCTTTCAAAAAACGTGTAAAAACACAATTGTTAGGCAAGGGATATTATAGAATAGACGAGTATTTAAATGACAAAGATGCATGGAAATGACCAGTTCTGCAACCAGTTCCGCTCAGATTAGTAAATATTTTTGTAATATTTTCTTTTTTTGTAATATTTTTTTTTAAAAGATGTGCGAGCAGTTTCTTTCGGCTTTTCTTCTCCTCCATGACAAAGCACCCTTCCGAAAAGCTGGTAGATAAAAAATAATGACGTGCATAAGTGTATCAGTGATACCTATATGAATAAAATATTTTGACTTTGACTTTGACTTTGACTTTTGTCTATTAATTGACAGTCACAATTATCTGTTAGCTCCAAACGATTCTAACAGATGGCGATATCTGTTGACTGGATTAAGTATTCAATAGATGGCGCTATGTTAAACTATATAAGTAAAAATGAATTTTGCTAAGCGCAAAACTCGAGAATGGCTCGACCAATTCGGCTTATTTTTTTTTGTATGTTCCTTAAAGCACATAGGTTTTAATAAAAAAAACCTTGACAAAACGAAGTCTGTCCGGACAGCTAGTGTATTATAAATAGAGGTAGGATCACCTGTTAATTCTGTCGTGAAAAAATATTCTTCAAGAGGCCTTCGAAAGGTGTTTCGAATTATCAGTGAAGTTAAATCCAAAGTGCCTATCTTTCGGACAAGTTCCGTACGAGTTGGTAATGTAAGATTACCGAGATAGGGATGTTCGATCCAGGTCCCTTGTATCGATATTCCGGATCGCAATGGATCGTATTGCAGTGTATCGATCCAAGTGATTTGATATGTTTTTTTGGATCGATCCAGTATCAAATCAAATATTTTAAATTAAAAAAGATTTTGTATTTTTTACCTAGTCCGAACTCCATATTTCGATTTCGTTTCGATCCACCTTAATTAAAGTATCGATTCGCCAATACTTTGACTCATAATATTTTGTTTACCTTTAATTTTAAAACTATTTCTTATCTCCATATTTCGATTCGATCCATCTTACAGTATTGATCCACTAATATCATCGCTACGTATTTTGTTTAACTCAAAGCTGTAAGTTAAGCTTTAAAAAACAATAACTTGACTCCATATTTCGATTCGATCCACCTTACATGTGTGTCGTCCGTCAATAATAATAAAATAATAGTATTTCGTCTAATTCTAAGGTTAAATCCGATCCTCCTTACAATTATTGAAACCCTGTCCACAAATAGAGACTACAATGACAACCACTAATGTCAAAGTTCGAAATAATGATACCAGCTAAATTTGTGCGATTTACTTTTCCGGTTTTTTGAACCGTAAACTATGTCGTAAGAATAGTGACATATTATTCTTACGACATAGTTTTACACATAGTGACATATTAACAGTGACACTCATATCTACCTAGATATTTAGTATTCTGCTAAATAGTATAAAATTAGCTGTATATCGAATGTAACCGTAATCAAATACTCGTTCTTGTAAGCAAAATAAGTATTATATTCAGTTAGTAAGGGTAAATATATTATGGATATATGACTGATAATGGTTGCTTAAACTTGTTTTTATACTAGTTTTAGGGACTCTTCAATATTCACACAAATAGTCGACCCACCATAAAAGCTGCGAATATTTTTCCGATTTACTTTCCGGTTTATGGTCATCACTATTTAATTTGCACCTGAAACTGGTCACCCATGAAACGTCAATTTAGTCTCTTAGATTTGTGGACTATACGAGATTCCTATACGAGAGCGAAGTAAACTGCAGAAGTCTTGTACCTACGCCACATGTCAGTGATGTGCTCTGACCATACATCTGTGTTAAACGTTGGATTTTTGTAGTTCTTAGCTTCACGTGCTTGAAAAATGCAACATTATAAAACTAGGTCTGATGTGCCTCATACATGGTCACCAATAACCATTTAAAACGAGTGCACATAATAATAACATGATAGTATCTTATAAGTTGCAAAGTAATATTCACCTGCGTGTCTCTGAGCTCCTGATCGACGTAAAACAGCCTCATCTTAGCCGCTGGGAAGCCGGCTAGCCGCTCCAGGCGACTTTTCAAGTCTGACACGGTTCTGAAATATAACATCAATATGCTAATTAAAATTGTGTTCATATAGTGAGAACTGTGGTCCTCAAGTCACATTAAATTATTACCGCTTACCATGCGCGTCTTATAAATGTGAAGACATGTCAAATATTAATAAACAATTAAAAATCATATAGGGCAATACTCTTATCAGTAATATAGTAAGGGGCACAATATTATGTAGGGTAAGTCAGGTCGCAATTAGGCGGTTAAGACAAATACAAATACTACTACAAATCTAGCTATATATGTATATATAAAAGGCAAAAGTGATTGACTGATGTATCAATGCACAGGTCAAACCTTAAGGACTAGAAACTTAAAATTTCGCACACATATTCCTCTTATGACGTAGGCATCCACTAAGGATTCTTCAAAATTCAACCCCCACGGGGGTGAAATAGGGGATAAATATTATAAGCATAATTTCCGCGTGAGAAGCTGCACGCAACAACTAATATAACAATTAACATTTCATATTGGACACCACCTTGCTCCATTATAGATAAAATGTTGTTCCATCTGATTTTTAAGAGACATCATTAAAATTTAACATATCTTCACATTTATCGACAAACTACATACGCCAACATCGCTAACCACACAACACAGTACAACAGACACCTACCGATAAACGTCAACGGTGCGCACCTCGCTGGTGTCGCCGCACGTGAAGGTGATCTGCACGCGCTTCTCCGGCCGCAGGTCCACCGACACCAGCGGGTCCAGCTTGCCGTGCACGCCCACCAGCTCCCAGTACCTGGAACCATAGGCGATTCGTGGTACTACACTTCGATCTTAGCCACTTCGACGATCCTGTAGCCTAGTTGGTAGCGACCCTGCCTGCGAAGCGAGGGGTCCCGGGTTCGATTCCCGGCCGGGGCAGATATTTGTGTGGCAGATAAATATTTGTACTCGGGTCATGGGTGTTATTGTGATGTGTTATGTGTAGTCCATGCCACCCGCGACACAGGTAATAACCTACTGCGGGGGTATGAGTGTGTTAGCGTTTATTATTTATTATTATTAGCAAAAAGGCCGAAGAGCCGGCACGGTGCGTTCACTTGAGATCCCGGACCGGCCTCAACATATGCAATGGATGGTTTCCGAGGGAGGTTTAGGGGGTAGAAATCCCACATAACCCCAACCTGTGAGTTCGAGTATCTTTGGAAGATTTTCCCTCGAAAAAAGGATATTCATGATATGCACGTTTTTGGTGCAGCTGGGTTATGAACAGGATATAAGTCTTGTCTAGCCGTATTGGGGCAACTTAGAGAGAGAAAGAGAAGTCAGAAATGGCTAGAAATATCTTTTGGGAGTTAGAGCCAAGACAAATGGTAAAAAGTGGATGGGAAGCGCTTATGAAAACTTTTAGCAATATGTCTACCTACTACCCAACCCGATCAAAACAGATTTTCTCAGCTAGACAAATATGTCTATCAATATGATGTAAAACGTATGCCTCGATCTCGTATCGTAAGCCAAAGTCCCCAAAAGTTTAAACCTGCGAATAGTGGAATACCAAGTCTGTTTCGAGGTATATCGCTGTAAATGTACCTAATGCATTCTTATCGCATTGCTTGCCAATGATAGATGAGATTTTGCCACAAATTACCACAGTATATTTTATCAAGTCCCACATTATCGCAGTTTGTATGCGATGCGTGAATCAAATTACATAACACATGAGAAATGAGATCGCTTATTCGCGTCCGAGTGAACGACCACCCACAAACGTTGGATGCAACATTGATTGTCTGATTACTATTCGGTTTAATCTAGAAATTTGGGTCAAATCTGTTTTAGCGAGAATTCTCCGCCTACTTTATATTCCTTATTAGCAAGACCTCCTAATAATGGCTATATTTGCTAGTTTATTTGATGTGCAGTTTCTATCAAGGCGATTTTAAGAGACTCTTAATACACATGAATGAAACAGTGATTTTTTGAAATCATCTTGGACAAAGTAGATACATTTTGTCAAACGGATTTATGATAGTGGGACGCGGTTCATCGGACAAATGCGACCACTTAGCAAAAGCATAGGAATTTTTTTTTGCAAAATTTGGACCCGAAACAGGTTGACGTTAACAAGTACATCCTAAAGTTATAGAATTATGCACCGTTGCCAAATAATCATGTCATTATTCATATCCCATATTACCTGTCTTATACGTTAGTTATACATTATACATTAGTCTTACAAATGTGTTTGATTAAATCATTAAACTCTGTCATAACAATCTGCAAGGGCGCCACAGCACCTGTAGACAAAACTATTTTCTCTTCACGTTCACCCCAAACCCAAGTTCTCTAGTTCAAAATGTAGAGAAATGATATCCACTGCGAAAAAGTCTCATCCACATTTTATGTCATTCCCATACTTGAAGGCAGCGTTTGGCATACACGCTTGTAGAAAGAGATATGTCTAGAGGTCCGTCAACCATACCTATCAGGGCGGTCAGACTCCGGTTTCTCCATGTAGTATCTGATGAAGGCGCGCTCGGCCGCATCGCGCTCCTCCACGGGGACTGTGCCCCCGCCGTTCAGCGTCCGCACGTGCGGGAGTCTCGCCACTAGCAGGAGCCGCCTCTCGTGCTCTGTAGACTCCACTCGCTCCCATAGTGGCCAACCCTGGAAAAAAACAATGTGAGGATTTTTAATGCAGCTTTAACCACATTGCCAGCTGTACATTTACCTATGAAGATTAATTATTAGTGATTATGGATTGATGTTCAACTTATTCATGAATACGAGTATAGTACGTAATCAATATTTTTTAAAATACCTAAGTTATAGATGTACAAAAATTTAAAATATCAGTCAAAATTTTTATACAGTAAACCGCTCGCAGAATAGATATTTGTCTGTATATATTTATCGCCTCGGTTAATACTAACGGTCTATAAGCTAAGCCACGAACGTACGGGCGGACGAACTACCCATTAATAGGGCTAATCAGAACCATACTACGGAACCCTAAAAACGAATCTTTTAGGCTGACTTTGCAACAATACTTGAATACCTGCCAAGAACCTTGTTCAGTTCATTGAAGTATAATGTCATAGAACAGACATCTCGAACAAAATGTGTCCCGCCGGGAGGTTCTATTTTCAAAATTGAGCTCCCGTTCTCCTTTCAAAATCGAACGAATCCATTGAAAATTGAAGCCGATCGGCGCCAATTCATTGGGACATACATTGTGTTCGCGGTGTCGGTTCTATATGCTAGTAATAATACTTCAATGGTTCAGTTTCCTCATTATTTGTTACTGAATTAATCAGTCACGACGACATCTTATAAATAACTAGAGGGGACCAAAAATGCATTCAGCAAAAAGTAGACATGATTCAATGGCTCTCGCTCTCAAGGTCTCTGGAGGGCCAGTTTCCATTTACGGCGTCCGTGAGTCGTCCACGAGAGTACATAGTTCCTGGTGCAAGTATTTTTCTACTTTTTGTAACCGTTTATTATTATTGTTGTATATTTTAGTCAATATTGTCAATAACCTTCAAAGATATACCTATTTATAATCCTTACATCATTATTCAATCTTATTATTTCGTACCTACTAGTGTACATATCTATTATATCGTACATGATACCTAGTACATGTGAATAAGTGCAAATGAGAGTTATAATAATAGGATTGCAAATGTACTTATATTTTCAATCCATACGGATAGATTGATATTAATATTAATCCGTGATACTTTTGCAGTTTGGATTAAGTGCACCCCCCGCCCCTACTTGAATGTTGAATTAAATCATTCTCTTCAACCATTCAAGTAGTTAGTCTCATGGAAGGTATCACTAAAGAATGTCAACTTTCAACTTTGAAATAATAATATTTCATGAGTCATTTCTTCAAGCGTAAACAAAAACTAATTCGCAAGTATCAAAAAATATAACCCGGTCAAAATTTATATATATAATTATAAAGTTCTTTGTTTACCCAGCCTGCAATAAAAACTTTTATATTTTCAATAAGATGGTTTTACACCAGAGTGATAAAGACACGTCATCCATAATAAAATTTTCTGATTTCTTTGTTATTTGTTTCCAATTACAAGTATCAAGTACCTACTTAGAGCCAGTCTTGCGCACTGGTTTTATCCGAAATAGGAACGCGGAAGCCTTGGCATACAAGACCGAGTATTCGCACGTCCTGCTGCCGCTACTCGAACATCTGACCTATGGAATTTAAGATTACCGCATTTTTGTTGCCGCTACTTTGCATCCTGACATTCCAATTGAGATTATCTAGAATTTTTTGATCATTAAAAGCAAGTAATAGGAAGATATTCAATTGAATTTATAATCAACAACACATTCACAACGTATCATTGTTGGAATTGATTTGGTTTGATTGTTAGTAGGTATGGTTATAAGGGTGGCCGGTAGTTTAGCAGCGGGTGAGTAACGCATGACGAGATAAGTTGTTTATTTAAAATAACTTTTATTATTAAAAAGCCTAATCCGAGTATACCGTTCCACTCGGTAACGGGACCGTTCTGAATCATTAAGTACGATATCGACTCCCCTAAATCCTAAATGGCTAAACGCGAGGTGTAAAATGGTTAAAAGTGGAACTGCAAATTACAAGCTACTATACCGCTTTCATTTCATTTCCTTTCATTTAAGCTACACTCATTCTTTATAAGTTCCTAAATTTTTTTTTTTTTTTTTTTTTTCTAAATTGTTATTCTTACTAAAACTTTTGTTAGTTACTCTATTGTCAGTTTTTTTTTTTTATAGTTCTATAAATAGTAACTTAATTATTATTAATTTATTTCTCTATCGTTCTTAGCGCAATAACATGTTGTCCAGAATATGAGAATGTTGTGCAAGCCTGTTATTGGCATATATACCTGGAAATGTAATTAGATTACAATTATTACCCCTAAGTTGAATGTATGTATATTATGCTGTTGGCGTGCCTAATAAAGAAAATAATAATAATTTAATGAATAGCCAAAAAAAAGGGTTAACCGTCACTCAAAGGACCAAGGGAATCATCGATGTGGCTTATAAAGAAGAGACGAGAAAGAAATATAGACAATTGAGACCATTAGTTTTAGTTTCATCTTCATGTATGTCTTAAGAATACGAGTGTTGTTTGCCGTTAGGAATTTTCCGCAGTATACGTATTAATTAAACAGAATACAAGCGTCGTTGTCCTTATCAGCTAAATATTGCTTTGTTTCAAAGCAAACAATTGGTAATTGACAATACTGCAGCCTGTTCGTGAAGAACTTCAACTTGAACTAATACGCAATACAACCGTTGCCGCGTTGCTATTTTGCGTGTTATTTCAAACGATGTGTCATGTTTATATTTGTCCATATTACAAAATGTAGCCCACGACTATTACCGCTTACGATCAGTTACCATAAATAAAACCCGATAGTTTTAGACATACACAACTTTGGCAAATAAGGTAGACATTTAAGCAATTGAAAAAACACTGTCTCGTGCTTTTCTAGCAATTTTCTGCTGATGGAGTACGATATCTATTCTAAACATTTATCTCTTTCAAATTGTAACTATTTGAATGAGAAAAATTAGAACATCCGCGCTGATTTTTCATTCAATTAAAGACCCTGAAAACAGTGAACGAATATACTATGGAATAAGCCTCTCAGTACATTCTAACGTTAAATATTAGCACCAAAACTCACACAAATACGAAGTATACATACACAAACCACTCACTACGGTATACAAACTCATCAATTGGTTTATTGCAAGTAGTTGTCAAACCATGCGAAATCGCCAAACGGGATTGGTTCTCGGCATGAACCGATCACGCCAATTGGTTCGCGCGTCAGTGTCACTCAGTGCACTGTCTAATGCGTTGTCGCATTGTCAGTCAGGTCGTCTGTTCCGTGGATGTGAATTGTATGAGAGAACCAGTCATAATAAAACAATAATAAAAATGGTCTTTATATAATACTAGCTGTTGCCCGCAGCTTCGCATGCGGAATTTATGCTTATCATATTTGTACCCCTTGCAGAAGAAAATTTAAAAACAGATTAATTTATATTGAAGTATTTATATTTAGAAATTTATATACTGAAACCTACGATACAATCACAAATCATTCCTCCGGGAACGGATTTTGAAAAATAAACAGTTTTTTCTTTTTCATGAAAAATTTTGAAAAACTCGAAAACATATATTCCATCAATTAAATAAAGAACGTTTGTTTCAAATTTAAAGCAAGACGTTGGTGTTTTAAAAATATTCTATACTAAGGAACAACTTGACTAATTTCCGTCGAAATCAGTTCAAGGGTTTTCATGTGATGCCCGGACAGACAAACAGACAATAATACCCCTGTCCTTTTCTCTCCCTCTCCCGCTCCTCGTCCCTCTCCCTCTCCCTATCCCGCTCCCGGGCCCTATCCCGCTTCCTGTCCCTCTCCCTCTCCCTCTCTCTCCCTCTCCCTCTCCATCTCCCTCTCCATCTTCCGCTCCCTGTCCCTCTCCCTCTCCCATTTCCGGTCCCTCTATCGCTTCCTGTCTCCCGCTCCCGTCCGTAAAGTCCTACACACAATTTTTTTGTTTCTCACTATAAGCTTACATATTAATTTTCATATTTCTGAGTTTGAAATTGACCAAGTCCTGGAAAAACTTGCAACCTCTTTATTTACCTCTTACTCCTCTTAGGGAATGAAATTCCAAAAAACCTGTTACAATTAACGTAGTTTCTTAAATATTTAAAATCCCTTAGTATTACCCCTTATGGGGATGAACTTCGAGAAAACAGTGGGTACAGTTATTTTTTGTGTCTAACTATAAGTTTACATATAAATTTTCAAGTTTTTTACTTCAAGACTGACGAAGTTGCCATACTAACTTGCACTCCCTAATTAATTAACCCTTCAGGGGAGGATTTTCCAAAAAAACACATTACTGATTATTTCTAATCTTGAGCTAATATAATAATTTTTTATGTTTCTAACTTCAAAAATGACGAAGTTGCGTAGTAAGTTCCATCCCCTAAATTTGTCCTTTAAGGGATGATTTTCAGCTAAATTTTAACTTTTGTTAATAACAATAAACTAACATAAAAATTTTCATATTTATAACTCTAAAACTGACGAAGTTGATTTGTATGTAAATGACTTCCAACCCCTATTTGTAGGGGATGAATTTCGAGAAAACAGAGATACAGTTATTTTTTGTGTCTAACTATAAGCTTATGTACAAATTTTCACCCTACTTACTTCAAAACTGACGAAGTTGCCCTACTAAATTGGCCGGCAACGCGTTGGTGACGCCCCCAGTGTTGCTAATGTCCATGGGCGGCGGTGATCACTTACCATCAGGTGACCCGTCTGCTCGTTTGCCTGCTAAAAGCATAAAAAAAAAACTCTAAAATTGACGAAGTTGGTTTGTATGAAAATGACCTCCAACCCCTATTTGTAGGGGATGAATTTCGAAAAAACAGAGATACAGTTATTTTTTGTGTATAACTATAAGCTTATATACTTCACCCTTCTTACTACAAAACTGACGAAGTTGCCCTACTAAATTGCGCCGTCCTAATTAACCCTTTAGGGGATGATTTTCCAAAAAAACATAATACTTACAAATTTTGTTTCTAAACTGGAGCTAATATGTAAATTTTCATGTTTTTAACTTCAAAAATGACTAAGTTGCCTACTAAGTACCATCCATTAAATTAACCCTTTAAGGGATGATTTTCCAAAAAAATGTGTTAAACTTAATTTTTGTTTATTACTATAAACTTACATAAAAAAATTCATATTTACAACTCTAAAATTGACGAAGTTGGTTTGTATGAAAATGACCTCCAACCCCTATTTGTAGGGGATGAATTTCGAGAAAACAGTGATACAGTTATTTTTTGTGTCTAACTATAATCTTATATACAAATTTTCACCCTTCTTATTTCAAAACTGACGAAGTTGCCATACTAATTTGCGCCGTCTTAATCAACCCTTTAGGGGATGATTTTCCAAAAAAACATAATACTTACAAATTTTCTTTCTAATCTGGAGCTAATATGTAAATTTTCATGTTTTTAACTTCAAAAATGACGAAGTTGCCTACTAAGTACCATCCAATAAATTAACCCTTTAAGGGATGATTTTCCGAAAAAATGTGTTAAAGTTAACTTTTGCTTATTACTATAAACTAACATAAAAAATTTCATATTTATAACTCTAAAACTGACGAAGTTGGTTTGTATGAAAGTGACTTCTGACCCCTATTTTTACCCCTTAGGGGATGAATTTCCAAAAATCCGTTCTTAGTGGACGTCTCCTTAGCAGAAACTATCTACCTGCCAAATTTCACCTTAATCGGTTCGGTAGTTTCTGAGATTTCTTGTTTAATCAGCGGTGTGTCGCTTTTCAATTTTATATATATAGATAAAATAATAATAATGCCAATTTTTTCTCTCATTACAAAATGAATTATTTGTAAACGTTATTTGTTTTACAATAGTAAAAAATAGGCAGTTATAAGGACTGCCGATTGAAGTGAAAACTCAATATATGGATAAACTTCGTTTTATTTAGCCCATACCCCCGATTGATCTGAATTTTGGTATACCTATGTATTTCGACGCGCTGATAACGAATATCATAGGCAAACTACTCATAATTATGCGGAAATAATTTCGCATTTTTCTCCCAAATCACTGGCTCCACAAGAAAAATGTATCGAACATAGAATATTAATCTTTTAATGGGCTACAACTTTTGTAGAAAACATTTTTCCGTAAAATTAATATTTTGTCAAATAAACGTAATAAATTAAAAATAATATTTTTTCAAGGTTGACTTGACATTGAAATATGCGGGTATTTTGCCTATAATATTCGTTATCAGCTCGTCGAATTACATAGTTATACCAAAATTCAGATCAATCGGAGATATGAGCTAAAAGGAAGTTCACCCAATATATTGACAACTTAAAACAATATATTTACAATAGTAAAAACATAGGCAATTATAAGGACTGCCGACAGAAGTGAAAACTCAAAACAATATATTGAGTACTCACTATTGTACTGCAGTGATTCTACAAATTAATCAATTAAAATTATGATTGTCGAAAACACTGTTAAAAAAATACACAGTACACACTAGAACTTGTAATAGCGGTTATCAATATCGGATATCGAAAATCAATATTGGAAGGTTTTCCATTCCAATATTGATTTTCGATATTTGATCCTATTATCGGAATTCAGATATCAATATCAGAATTATACATAGTTTTTTTTAATCATTTAAATTTCATTTTACATTGTAAAGTATCAATAGGATAATGAAATAATAAAGCCTTTAGTCCTATTTTATTCTCGTTCGTTGCAAATATCACCTAAATCTGTTCAATTCGGTTTGTTTTTCGCATTAAAAATTCACTAGCTTAATTTTTTTACGATTTTTGAATTGCAAAATAGTTTTTACTGATAGATGATATTTAACTGCACCAAATGCACCATCTGAAAATGTAATAAATATATATATTATACTGAGTTATTATCTACTACAGTAACTAAATCGAAAAAAACTAAATGGATACTCACAGTACAAATTGGTACAGCGCTTTTAGAAATCATCTGGAATCCTTTCTTCGACAAACATTTTCCTTCTTTAAAATGAATCGAAAATATTGTTGAATGTTTGCTAGGTATCCAGTCAATATCCTCTCTCTCTAATTGAACAGCTTTTTACGTCTCTACAGATTTTTACGTCTCGGGTCTTGTGGGAATCTAAATCAAAAATAAAGCGAATTTCATTTCTTTAATAAATAGTTAATATAATATACTTACTACATTATGCATAATCACATCATTAAGAAAGTTAATAGATTTTTGTAGTTTTAGATTTCGGTATACTTACACGTGAAATGTGATTCCACGATCCTCGGAACCCTTGGAAAGGTGATCTGTATGATTTCTGCACCATTTCACAACACATGAAGGCATTTTGAAACCAAATTTTTATATAAATCTTGTTTATGACACTTTTAAAGTCAACGACCGTCCGAACGAGTGACACCGAACTGACTGATTCGCGTTTTGGTTGAGTTTATAAGCCCCGCCCACCGCGGGTGAATTTTCGTTGCGCTATTTTGAGGCATCAAAGATGCTTCCATGCGTATATTAGTTCATTGCCTGAAAATAGCATCCTATTATAAAGAGGAAAGATTTGATTGTTTGTTTGCATTGAATAGGCTCCGAACTATTGAACCGATTTGAAAAATTCTCTCACTGTTGGGAAGCTACACTACCCCCGGGTGACATCTAGGCTATATTTTATTTAAAAAAAAATTAGGGATCCCTAATAAAACTCCAATATTGTAACCCAAGGTGTAAAAAAAATAAGAAAATCGAAGCAAAGCGAAGGCGGTTGCTCGTCAATAATAAGCCCAGCAAACGGTAAATAAGAATTTCCATGTTTAAACTTCATCATCATTTTTTTTCTTTCTTCTCTTTATACTGTCTTTTTAAATGCAGTGAATATGACTGTTAAGATAGAAAGATAGGGATTCGGATTTAATCAACGGCTGGGCACACATTTTCTGGCAGATAAACAGATTATCCTGCGTCTTGATATCAGGAATTGTCATTGCTAAGAAGTGAATGTTTAAGCTTCGATTTTTGTTAGTATACGTCTTTAATCTCCTAATGCCGACGCGGGTCCTTTATAAATCGATTTTTATTTTGTTTATCGTAAATTGATGGAATAGAATCATCGATTTTTTGCGATTGTGAAATCCAAATTTATTTAAAAGTAGTGGAAAACTGGCGTGTGCTACTATGCAAAAAAGAAATGTATGGAAAAAGTCGAAAATCGAAAATGTGCCTAATGCATTGTTTTAATGGTCTCAAATCATCTTCGCATTTGGGGCACATCGGTTGGATGGTTTCAGAAACTATAAAGGACATCCGTACAATTTTTTTTTTCTGTTTAATCACAGAAGAAATAATAGTACTTGGTTTTATATATACTATAGATACGAGTAATAATAACATGTTTAATGCACGTGAAATTAATTGATATAACCACCTCCTAAGCGGTAGAACAATTCACTCAACCTGCCATTACAATAAACGCTGCACCTACCAATTAGTTGGCAAAATAGATGAAATTGGCATTGATACAATTGACATAATTAAATATTGAATCATCTGGTCTAGACCTATTCAGCCAATTATGCAAGTGATAATCATGAATGCTGATGTTTTTCTGTCGCATACTAATGCGTGATGGGTTACATAGTACGTATTTAAGGCTTTTTAACTGTGAAGGGTTTTCCTTCTCTCCTTGACTCCAAGGCAATATGGCTTCCTCATGGTGCGATGAGCAGAATGTTGACCATTAATTGGAGGTCGTTAGTGTATGTACTTACAACCCAACCGTGTGTAGCCTGTACTATGTGTACACCAGCTATACTCAACGTGCGGCCCGCCAGGCTTTCGTAGTTGGCCCTGGGGTTACTTTATAATAATCGCGAAAACCTAAGAAATCAATACCAATTTTTTTTTCTTTGTTTTGTGGCCCGCGACAGCATGACTAACACGTATTTGTGGCCCGAATGAAAAAAGGTTGATTACCACTGTTCTACACCAAAGCCGGTATTCGTACTTTGTATAGAGTTCAGTGGAACGCTAACACCGCTTTAAACCGAAATATCGTTTACTGGAAACAAAGTAGTAATTATTAATGACTTGAAGACATGCCTCAGGTGAATTGTGTCATAAAACACGTATTAGGTACATTGAACCTTCAAATACATTAATAGAGAAAGTAAACCATAATTATAGACAACGACTATTAATGTTCATTACTTGAATAGTCCAAGTGGTGCAATTATTGATTATGTTAATGAATATAGCCATTACTTAGGAATGGTTATTTTATTATCATTACAACATAACTATTTTATCATTAATGTCATTGGGGTTGGGGACTATAACAATTGTCAATCTAATTGAAGCCGATAAGATTGATAAGTGATGATAGATAAAATAGAACGTATGTTGATAGGTAAGATTATATTTCTCATAATTAAGTTATTGTTAAGTATTTTTAAATCATAAGTACATACACATATTAAAAATCGGTGTTAATTTTGAAAGCAGAGATATTCTCTTTTCAATGTTACTTGTATATTAGACTTTAGAGCATCAGTTAATACATTAGGAGTTACTTAATACCGACGATTAACTGTAAGATTTTCAGAAAAGCAACAATTAGAAAGAATGATTTTACAGAAATAATGTCAAAAAATTATAGAGCTGAAAGTATTTAGGTGTTTAGTAATCTCATATTATTCTGGTGATACCCAGTAATCAACTTATAAAGAACGAGTAACCACCCTCGCTTTGCTTCGGTTTTCTTATTTTTTTACATCTTATTGGAGTTTTATTAAGGATCCCTAATTTTTTTGAAAATATAATATAGCCTATGTTACTCGGGGATAGTGTAGCTTCCCAACAGTGAAAGAATTTTTGAAATCGGTTCAGTAGTTTCGGAGCCTATTCAATGCAAACAAAAAATCAAATCTTTCCTCTTTATATATTAGTATAGAGTATAGATTTAACAAATTAAAGAGCTCGTCGCCATACATTGGCGACTAGGCCCTCTGGTTTAGCGTATGTTCATTCGACTATGATTTTACATACTTGATCCGTCTGCATTTTCTCGCAACCGCAAAATATTGAAAAATAAAACATGTAGATACTGTAGGTAACTAATACTAATAGCATACGGTACTCAAAGCAAAGCTTCCTCAGTGTCAGTGGGTTGCAATGAAAGTTTAAACACGTGTGTCGCCGCTTGACGTTCGATATGCACCGTGAGCCTCGTGAGGACAGTTTCTGGGGCAAGCGAGGGCAACGCCGCTCTAATACTAATCGTGTTACTTGAGCTGATTAGCTTTGCTCAACTTTCTTCACAGTTTACTAAAATGCACTTTTGCGTGTGAAAAATCGCTCACTATTTACCTCATTATTATTAACCTTAAATCATTGTTGTGACACTCTGTCATCCCCAAGAGAAATAAAGGCAATGAAGATACCGTATATAAACTAAAGCCTCCGTAACTTTCAATAAGAAAAACTTTCATTAACGCTAACAGCAAATGAAAATTTTAATTTCGCTTGTATACTATTTTCACGTTACCTTGACAGAAGGTTTATAAATAAACTAGCTGTGTCCCGCGGTTTCATCCGCGTTAATTTGTGGAAAAAACTAACTACGAGTACATATGATGTTATATAGACTATATATAACCTTCCTCGATAAATGGACTATCAAACACAAAAATAATTTTTCAATTCGAACCAGTAGTTCCTAAGATTAGTGCGTTCAACCAAACAAAAAAACTCTTGAACTTTATAATATTATCCATCCATCAATCAGCCTTTTGAGGTCCACTGCTGGACATAGGCCTCCCCTAATCTACGCCACTCAGACCGGTCCTGAGCCTTCTGAATCCAGCGGATACCCGCTTATAATATTATAGTATAGATTAAAGTGAATAATAACTCTTTTGTAGGTGTTCGTCCGTGTGCACCGGGAGTATCTAGGTCGAGCTCGTAGCGTCAATACTCAATACCAATGTCGTATCCCTTTAACACGATTAATTTTATTCAAGGATTGCCCCAAATTCATTCACGGTACCCCGTACCCCTTATCTTCGAGAGAATGAAGACGTCTCGTTTTACGTCGAAAGTTTTACGCTCACGTCTGGAAATTCTTAGATTTAATTACGTTATTCTTTCATTAAGTTTTATCGCATTGGTATAACGGGATTTAAAGACGAGTCGAGTTTATGGTGAATATTTAACACACTTAAGAATTAAGATAGAGTTCATTGGATTCGTTTAGTTCATTCTCGATTTCGACTTACAATAAAATCTTATATACTTTTAGGGTCGACGCTCTAATCCTCAAATTCTGAAAGACTGAGATAGGTATGAGCAGGTCGCCAAGAAATAATACAGGAAAGAAGATTTTCTTAGTGGATAACGCAGCAAACAGGACACTAAGCATGACCCAAGCTATGAAAGTTGACATCGTCAAGCGAAATGGAGAAAACTCGAATAAAGTGCTCTGAATCGAAGACTGAGGAAGCCAAAATAGACAAAAGCTAACAATTAAATTTTTAAAAACTTTCCTGCCTTAGCCATGATCAATGACAATCAAAATATCGGCATATTTTTTTTTTATTTTACAGCGTGTAACCTACCGATACTGGAAATAGTAAAAATATCTCATAATAAAGCATGCCAATAACGACGTTATGTAGCTTGAGATTTCTAATTACTCAGTTTTGTAATTTGATTTGCTTTATCGCAATCCGTTTATTAAATTATACTATCTGTTTTGAACAGGTGCAAGTCCTCTTTGTTTTTCTCTGCGTTGTTTTGCTCAATATGACCCAGGTACGAGGGGAGCTTAGAATAATAATAAACGAGGGGAGTTAGTAGGTCAAGACAGTTACATTACACTAAGTGATATATGATATCCGGATTGTCCATCATGTTATTAGGGAACACTGTCTCTCTCTACGCATAGGTACAATCGTTAATGAATCTATTAGCGAACGTGTCTTCTGAGTGGCTTATCCGATTGAGCTCTATATTCGAGACAATTGGTTGGAGATTGGACCTAAAAATCCCATCGGTGGTGTTTTTGTCGATGTATCAACCTTTGACGGACCATCAAATCTGTAATCTAACAACGCTTTACATTTGGAACTCTTTTGGCATAACATAACAGCCTTTAAAATATGTACCACGATATTTATTGTCTTTTACATCGTTGTGCCGTTATCTAAATACGATTTACACACATATAATGGACTGTTCTAGTTCTTGATAATTCATATTTCGCTGACCTTACTATCAACGTAGCTGGATGCGTTTTTCTTTGACGTAAAGATTCTAAAGAATCTCCATTTCAAAGCTGCATCTTGGGCGAGATGCTTATATCTGTGCAATGAACACTAATGTATGTATCTTCCGCATAGGTTACGTAGCTATGCTATCTACTGCGTATGCCAGAGGATTCATTATAGACGAAGGGAAAGTTTGCAAACCATAAGGTTAAGAGTGAAATTAGTTTGATTAGTTTCCGCTGCAGTTTTAGAGAGCAATTAACAAAGTTTACCACTCGTGCCTTGGCTCACAACGTGTGAATTTTCCCACTGTTTCATATGAAATGCATTTGATAATCACCCTTGTGATTTCCGTAACACCAAATGAACCGACGTATTGCTGACCATAAACGAAGGAAATCGCTGTTCTAACCGATACAACGGAAACATTTTGTTAAAAACTTTTCGCGGCTGGTTTTAGGAGGGCAGTAGCAAGCCAGGTTGGCAAAGAATTTACCAACAAGCGTAAGCTAACAGTAGACATTTGTTTTGTGTTACTAAAACTAAGTATCATGTCACACGTGACGTGACACGGGAAATTTTAGTAGAAGAGTATGAGTGTGCGAATGTTTATTCATGGAGTCTCTTACACGGCTTACACCCTTCAAACAACAATACTAGCTTTACCTACTTAATTAATAGCAGACAAAAACGTCTACATAGCATATTGAATTTTTAAGCAGTGGAAAAACAGAAAACAAATTATCTTCAATTAGTCGTTGTAACTTGAGACGCAAAACGCGTGGGTCCTGGCCAACACGGTCGACCGTAACCGTTGGTCTTCCAATATGAATCATATTTTGTTACCGATATTCAAACTTTGATTTTAGTTGCTTTACTTTTTATTCTTACTAGCAACAAGTTTTGTTTGTTTTCGTACCAACAGATACCCTTTATACTTTTTAGTTAGAAGTTTTGTGACAATTTTACGCATAAAAGGAAAATGATACCTTTATTACCGACGTCAATGACAGTGACTATCAGGCTCGATTGTCGTCTTTTCACATTTACATTAAAAAGATGCATTAGCCAGACTCTCGCATTTTTTTTTAATTTAACCAAAATTGCATTACTGCGCTGCAGTAATAGAATTAGGTTGAGCACCGCTGACTCACGGTAAACCAGTTCGTTTGGTTGCCCGCGACGTCGAGCCCAGACGTCAGGTAATTTTCCAATTTACTAATGCACAGTTATTGTTTTATTACTAACCAGTAAATTGATATATGGATGCATTAGTTAGTGGATTGTGCAGGATTTCACCTGTCACGGATCTCCTGAAATATTGCTAGTATTGCTACCAACCGGTTTATTAGGTAATGACATAATGACTTTGTAGTCATAGGCCTACTTAGGGATTAAATAATTAATTTATTGTTTCAGCCTTCTATATTTTTGGCACTAAACGAAGTCTCATTGAATTACTTACGTTTTTATCTCTGTCGTTTTATATACATAGCTTAATTACCGGTTACGTCAGAAAAAAATCAATCTCAACAAAAGAACATGTTACATCAATATTTGATTAGCGACATAAACAAACAAAGCACTAGTAAGTGTTTGGATATATCTATTGAGTATTACTATTAACTACGTACCTAGTTGAAAATGGAAATTCCGAGTATGACAGATAAACATACGGAGAGACTCCGAGTACTTTATAATTTTTAAGATTTTACTAACATTTACACGTTTATGCACTCACACACCCACATAGGATTCTCTTTGTCACGGATAGAGTGGACAAATAAATGAAAAACAACCAGAGAAACAAAGACATTCATCTGTAATATTGTTTTCTGCCTCGACCGGCAATCGAGTCAGAGACTTCACTTTGGGACGAGTCACTAGGGTACCATCACTACCGACAATACGGGTTGTTCGGTTTATTGGATAACTTACGTTGACACTTTGACAGACACGACAACAAGCAGATAGACAAAGTACAAACGAGTAACGGCATGTTTTAGGTTTTATATATTGACCAGTGAACAGTAGTCAGTAGTCACTAACAGCATGAGTCAAACGCAAGTCATGTTTATTTACAAGTACGCATCACAAATGCGAGGTTGTCATAGAAACTGTTCGGTTCGGCATACGCCGTAAATTAACACGGTAGCTGGCAACTTGTATAACGCTTACAAATCATGATATCGCTTATATAATATAAATACACATGTATACTTCGGCCGCTGTATCTTGGCGCGTCTGAACTTCGCTCAGAAGGCTGCGCAGTAACATAAAATTTGCCAATACTCGATACGCGGTGTATTGTGTCTCAGTCATACGTTAGCATGTTCGTGTTGCCATCTCTGTCTTACATGCGCTAAAGTTCGCAAAGCCTATGTTCAGACGCGCCAAGATACAGCAAGATACTGTACCACACTTACACTACAATGTAAAACACTTTATTGTACCTTTCTAAGAAAGAATTAAATAAAGATATGTAATTAAGGTAAGCCTTCTATTGAAATAAAAAATAACAACGCAAATAAGGGGTCTCTTGATAATAGTGATCACCGGCGGAAATTATAAGTTTTCACAAAGCTTTCAAAATACATAGGTAATTTATGTGCGCTGATTCTTCTTCACCAAATGACTAATCGTTTCAAATCTAAAGCAGTAAAAGTTAAATTTACGTACCGTATTTTTGGATTTCAATGTAATTAAGTTTATGTTAATCTAATTTACGGACGGTTACTCAATTAGAATCAGTAATTGGATTCAGTAACCTAAGATGCACATGCAATCAGAGCGCAAACGCCCAATATTGAGCAATTTTTCATACTGTGCAAATTTGTAACAAAAGTCTGTAACAGTCTTCGTTATGCAATTCGTGAAATACCAACCAAAAAATGTGTAGTTTTGGAATGTGTAGAGGAAAATAACTAAGCAGTAAGCTACAGCTCCAGAAGGGGATGTTAAAGGGAGGGATTTTACAAAACTCGTGAAAGGGAAAAATAAAACTTAACCAGAAACGTATACAGACGATAAAATGTGTATTCCCATTAATTTCTGGCCCCTCAATGGGGGTTTCAAGTGGAATGTCGGTGGGGCTGTCATGTGGGATTTATACACCTGCATTAAAATGGCAGTTCGTTAACCACACCCCCTGCTCGTGGATTCTTTAATGATTAAAAAGTATTATTTCTGTACAACTTGAAACATTCAGCTTACAATAACTACGTATATATATACCTCTTATCACAATGTATCTATTATGAAAAAGTCTGTAATATCGGCTGATATCATGTTTGCCTAAAACTCTTCTTTATAAATTGATAGTATCGCATATCGATACAATATTAAGAGTATCCATCTCACCTACATAATTATAAATAGTTAATCCTAGCCGTATTGGGGCGGCTTAGAATACTAACCCCAATCTCATGCCGAATGGGTGTCGAAAGAGGCGATTAAATCCGGCCCGCTGGTGGTATAGGGCCCCTCGGAGGGATTATATGTATTGGTAATATTGATTTTAATTGTTAATGAATACCATTATTACTATTATTATTTCTCCGTGGGGTTCACCTGGATAGCTACCATCCTTGAGCATGAGTCAGCCGCCAAACGACTCGTCGTGTTCCGGCTGGGGACTTGAGAGCCAGTTCTATCTTTCTTTTTCTTCTCTCTTTCTTGATCGGCAACACCAAAAGCATCAGCTTTAGATGTTGCTGTCCATGTCCAAGGGCGACGATAGCCACTAACCATCAGGTGGGACGTTTGCCGGCTATTTCCATAAAAAATTGTTTTTATCGGTAAATTGGTTTGTTTTACCGAAATAGGATGTAAACATTTTTATGGTTATTTTCTGTTAAAGGGTTAATTTCTGGGCTTGGAGACGAAAAAGGGAGATTTCAGATTGATCCCAAATAATAAGGTTATTGAGGATAATAAAAATATACTTTTGTAATTAAAAGTGTCAGCAAATTCAAAATATGTATAAACAGTGGTTTTTAATCACCTTCTGAGTTAGTGAACAGCAATCATTCTTAACTGACTGTTATTACAAAACTTATTATTGTTAATAATTGTATGATTGTACATAAAATTTAATAATTTACCTAAGCGAAACGAGGGCACGTTACTAATATTAAACATTTGCAGATTTAATGAACGCACTCAACTAGAACATGAAAAAGTACTACGTACAACGTCCTTCGTGGAGCTGTAGAAAGCCAAAACTTCCGTTTCGTTCCGTGCAATATCGCATTTTGAGTTGTTCGCGTAACTACTCTTTATGCTTTGTAACGAAATAAAAACTAAATTTTAAATGAAGTATTTAAGTTGTTTTTTGTGTTGCTTTTTTGTGTGTGGAAGCGTCATAATTTTTCTACTAGGAATTGCGCTAATATTTGTGAAAAAAACTTGTACATCTCGTTGTATCTTCTATTCAAAGCTTATCTGGAAAGGCAGTGAATACGTGGACATTAAGTGTATTGTCCTAAGTATCATTTGCTATACTAAATCATCATCATCCTCATACCCATTTCTCGATTATATTGTCAATGAAATATTATCTACTCTTCCATTCTTCCCTTTTAGCTGTCTTTTCTGCATTGACCCTATTATCTTTCATATCGTCTATCATACAATCCATCCATTTTTATCTGCCCTAGGACTAAGCCCTTCGTCAATGCGTAATCTTCCTTACCCATCACTCTTGTCTCACTTGCCTATACACCGCTATTTTTCAATTCACCTTCAAGTACAACAGATTCAATATCCGGCTCGTATCAATCAAACGACAGATGAGGCCGATCACACATTTAACGATCAACAACAATCGACAAATGATTCAATCGCGATCGATCGATGAACCGACACAGCTCATCGCGTGCTCCCACATTTCATGAATCACAGTCCAAAGCCGAACCCTACCCTGCATTGTGCACTTTTGTTTTTATGATCCAACTGCACGAGAACTTGCACCATTGTTTGTTTTTATTGAAAGTATAAATCTTGATCCTTTAATGTTTGTTTCAAGGCAAGAACCTTGAGCTTTGCAATGTCGTATGAACTACTGCCGCTTTTTGTTAAACACTTGACTGATTTGGTCATTATTTCAGAGAATCAGGTGTTGCGCAAATCATGAGTAGGTACCGCAATCAATGGTACAGTACAATTACTAGGTTCCTGCTTCAGATTTAAGGTATATACATATATCAAGTCCATATACTTCCAATGTTATACTACTTATGAATGATTTCAGGGAAGAGGAACGTCATGCGTAGAAACCTTTGTAGATTCTCAAGAGTTCTCTGTAACCGATGTTCGCCTAATGGAAGATGATAGGATCGCCCATTCAGTGGGGTGCACCCCTCTTCCACACGTAGTTAGATACCGAGTTCATGCCCGGTTGAAAAGGTGACCCTTGAGGCCCGTCGATTTCTCGACATAGTCCCCGCAGAAAGCGGTTCGGCAAAAGAATGATAGTGTTTTATGGACTAGTGCTTAATGACGAGTGAAGACATTAAATCCTTCCGCAATATTCAAGTCTAAATGACTTGAATTATAATTAAGTTAATACTTAATTTATTTTTTAATAAAAAGGAAATATAGATTCATAACTAAGTGACATTGATGATTAATCCTTTAATCCCGAAACTATAACGGTCATCGGTACGATACAATCAGATTTAATTACGTTATCAATGACAAATCATTCAACGAAACATCTTTCGCATAAAAAGCAAAAATTCTGGAGTTCAATATAGGCACTTCACTTTATTCTATAGACACAACCAGTAATAATGAGAAATTTCGTAATAACCTTGAACTGGCTGAAACTGGATAAGCCTTGATGAGGTTTAAATCTAATTTCAGACACGCCGCCAACGTCTGAAACCTTGAGTTTAACTCTATTTAAAACCGGAACTGAATGAGCAAAGATACCTACTTCGTTTTTACATGAGTTACATGTTTATAATAACAATAAACGAGATGGGACTAGGTTAATTAATATTTATGAATGAATATGTTTACATACAATTATTAAAATCAAAGGAAAAGTTGTCGAAACTTTCGAACTGCTTTTAAGAGTATAAACAGAAATTAATAAATAACAATATAATAGTTTAAAAAACTAAATACACGGTTTTATATTGTCAATGTAGATACTGAAGAAAAAAATTGGGATTGTTCTGTTAACCATTAAGGAGTTGCCTCGGCTGGAGCCAAACCTGGGTATAGTATCAGGTCAAGCTTCTCACAAAAATACATTGTCATCAGAACTAAAGCAATGTGTAAAATTTCAACTCCTAAGGATAAGTGGAAGTAGATCTTATTAGCTTTTTCGCAAAAAAAATTCGGATTCCATTGATTGCATATGAGATTGCAAAAAATATGCGAAAATAGTTGTCGTTTCATTGCATTTTCTGAGAACATTTACCATGGTAGTGTATAGTTTTTTAATACCATTAGAAAGTAGAGATTCCAACGAACAAAAAGACTACCAAATTCAAAAAAAATCTGATTTTTTGACGTGAGATTTTTCGACTGAAAATAAGGGTGCTTTTTCGATAGGTCAAAATAAGGTGAAAAAAAATATATTTTTGAATCAAAAAAATTACAGTATGTCAAGGACATACAAAGGTAAGTTTTCACCAAATTTTGTGAAACAATTTTTTTTTGTAAAAGATAAAAATAAAAAACCAAAAACGTGGTTTTTTGAATTTTTCACATAAATTTTGAGGTTAATATGTAAAAAAGTGTAAATACAAAAGTTGTAGATCTTTTTATTACCTACAACTTTGCCACTCAACTTTTTTCAATAGGACTTGTAGTTTTTCCGGAAATCGAGATAAACCATTTTTTTCCATTAAACCCCCCCTCTCCCCCCCTTCCCGACCTCAGATCGCCCGTAATTTATTTTTCCTATAATCTTCATTATATTCTCTTCCTTTTGCAATAGGTTTCATTCTACTATAATTTTTTTTCGTTTCAAAAATTATCGGCACTGGACTATTACGTATCAGACGCAATGTGAAGTGAATCGTACTCGTAATCTTAATGCGACTTATAAAAAACACCCGAAACACGTAAGTACTAAAAATATTACTTGAACGTGTCTCGAGTATGAAATTCCGTGGAGAACTATATTTCGTGTTAAAAGTACTCGAGGAATGGTCGCGTGGAAATCGTAATCCGAACCGCGCGTTGCGTAAATGCGTAAGTAATAATTTTAGCGAATTTGTGGAAATATTTTTGAAGTTGGAAGTGGAAATACTTCTTTTAGGCGCGTTATAAAAAATGATGAGAGTAAAATTTTAAGATTTGTAACACAAAAGTAACAGGATGAAGTTGCCCGCAAAAACTACCATCAAAATAGAAATAGAACCTCTATTATTCATGTATTATTTATTGATATAAATTAAAATATTATTATTTAATAAATATTATTAAATTATTAATGTTAAATTTTTATTTAATGATAGCAAAGAAGCATCTAGAACTTCTCACGCACGTACACGTTTGTTTTTTAGTATGTTAGTACTCATCGGAAAAAGTAGATTAATACCTATGTACTAACTCTATCATTTTTGAGATTATGTAGATTGCATGTTGTTAGTGCTCATTCCATCGTTGATTGTTGCGACGTAATTTTTTGCCTCTACCAACTTATTTTGTTATTTATTTGTTTTAGTTTTGCTTCATTGAGAAGGAACGGCGAAAAAACTTCACAGCACACCTTTTGAACATGTTAATGTCTTCAAATGGCAAATATTACCTGTAGTTGATTTGGCTTACCCGACTGTGCGACGCAAAGCAGGGTAATGTGTTTATTAATTTATTTTCCTTATGTGTTTCCGTTCTTTATTTTTCATTTTAAGTAACATAGGATATATAACGATTTAAAGTTGTTTAAAAAACCATTCTCGCTAATTTATTAACTCCGTTAATAAAATGACAACATTGCGAATTTTACCGTCTTATACCTACCTAATCCTAATAAAGAAGTCAATGAATCCTAATTAAAAGTGTAAAATAAAATAAAATAAATAATTAAAAACACAAAACATCCGATTGCGTAAAAAAAAAAACAAAAAAAAAAAACAAGCCCAGTAGTTTAGCATGTTGTTAAAAGTAACTGAACGACTACCCCATAGAAGGATGAGAAAAAAGTCGGAACTCTAGTCAGGACTCTGCACCGATTAAAATTTTGGCTTTATTTTAATCAGGGCTGCTTGAGAAAAACCAAACAAGATTTGATTGGTTGAAGAATTGGTTCCGACACTTCCGACTGTTTTGTTTTTTTAATTAATGGCGGCTCCAATACTGATCCTAATGCCATGCCAGCATACTAAAGCCGGTGGTAAGGCTAAGTCATTATTCTTATATTTCCATAAAGATAGGTTGGTTACAAGTTACAACACTCTTACTTGAGTCAGTTGTCAAAGAACTCATGTTCCGGCTGGGACCCAGTTCTTTCTTTCTTGCTCTCTCTCTCTCTCTCTCTCTCTCTCTCTCTCTCTCTCTTTCTCTATCTTCTTTTTTGGTCGGTCGGCAACGTATCCTTTGCCATGCCTTTGGTGTCATACTGTAGCCACTTACCATCAATTGGATCGTCAGCTTGGATGTCAACAAGTAACATAAAAATATTATCTAAAGATTAAGCATCACAATACTGCGCTCAATTACGTCACGTTTGTGACATCACAGAATCACAGCATCGTAGAACTCATAAACGCAAACTGTTTCGAGGCACACGTTATCTAGCCGACAACGCTCCACCACTTTCACATTCTTCCTAGCATGACGGTCACTATCCTAGCACTGGAAACAGCACTCTATTTTATACGGATTAAGGACTACAACTAATTAATTGAGTTACGATTGACATTGTGATAGTGCGTGATGTAGGATTAGTCGTGATGTAGACACAGTCGTGTCATTTCGTGACCTGTGAACGAAATAGATTAAGTAGCCTTGATCTCTACCGGTCTGTACTGGAGCAGCGCGAGGCTACCTCAAGAGGAGAGGCCCCTGCTCACTAGTGGGCCATTAAAAGGTTGAATTTGGCCACCCTTGATGTTATGATTTGATTGTCTACTACCCTTTCAGTTTTTAAGATTCCGAAGTAAAATCGGAACCCTTATAGTTTCGTCATGTCCGTCCGTCTCTCCGTCAGTCCGTCTGTCCGTCCGTCTCTCTGTCCGAAGCGAAGCCGTATTGGGGCGGCTTAGAATACAAACCCCAATCCCACACCGGATGGGTGTCGTAAGAGGCGACTAAATCCGGCCAGCTGGTGGTAGGGCTCCTCGAGGGATTATATTGGTAATATTGATTTTAATTGTTAATTAATACCATTACTACTATTTTTATTTTGGGAATGAGGGGTTCGTTTGCGAAATATTTGGCTTTAAAGTGCTAATTTTGGTTAGAGTCAAGTGTCCCCCCCCTTGCCGGCTATACGGTTGGAGTTGGACAAGTGAAAAAAATCTCAAAAATAGGTTATATTATTATGATGATTTTACAAGGAAAATTGTCACGGCTATGTTAACATAAGTACTTAAATGAGTACATAAGAGTTGATACAAATAGACTACTTCCACAATGGAACCATGATATGATTAGTCGCTAATCCGAAAGTTTAATTAATGCTTTATTGCATCTTAAGGATTTCTGGATTTCTGTACAGGTACTCTAGTAAAAGTTGTAAACTATGTTAACATATTTTTTCATAATTAACTTGCGATATTTGCCGCTTGACATATTTTAAATTTAAAACCCCTGTGTAAAAGTCCATAGTTTTATAAATCTTTTCTTATTTTTTCCCAAAGAGCGTATTCGTATGTAACTTTGTACATGAAGAGGGTGAGTGAATCGCGAGAAAGCTATTTAGTAGTTTTAAACTGGAAAAACCTATTCAAAGTCTCAAACAATGGAGCTCGACGAATAGTCAGACAGACTACACTTGAGACTGCATTTCATATGTGAAACTGTTTTAGCGCGATGCGGTGCCCTAGGCGATGCCTTCAAGCACTATAGTCGTGACACTCATGACTATGAATGAATCCATATTCTCAACAATTTTGTACTATTAGCTACCCGACTACGATAAAGGCAAAAGGAAGAGTTTTGATATTAGCACTTTTACGCCCCAACTCAGAGTCACTAACAGTTACCTAAATCGCTCCTTAGTAAAGAATCACCATACAAATTATGTACTAAGGAGTGATTTAAGTAACCGTTAGTGACTCTGAGTTGGGGCGTTAGTAGTAATGTAACTTGTATGTTTCTAACTACGTTTGTTTGAAGAGCCTAAACTACTGAGCCGATTTTGATGAACGGAATATCAAAAAACCATTTTTATGAACATCTTTTTCGTCTACCACTGTTTCAGAAACGGCGCTTCAATTCAATTTAATGATTTTTTAATGTCTTCCCGATCAACATGCGTGGCGTTACGTCAAATTAAGTGCCGTCTACACACGGTCGATTGCGCAAACACCGGCGCGAAGTGGGGCACCACTAAAACGGGAAGACCTTCACCCGTATTGCACTACACTACGCGCCACCCGAGATCCCGAGGGACGATACACGAATAAAACTTAGGCGGAATGTGATCGGTAGGATTTTATCACGCCGCGCCAGAGCGGTCAATTTAATTTTCTTTAAATATTTTTGCTAATACAGGTATTATGTAGGACTATAAATGATAATATTAGATAGTATTTACTGATATTTAGAAACGGTATTTGATAGTAAAAAAAATGGTGTAATAGGAACGTTCTCAAATACGATTCTTAAATCATTATTGTGTATAGTGAGAGTCAATGTTGGCTTTTTGTTTTGACGACCCTGTAGCCTAGTTGGTAGCGACCCTGCCTGCGAAGCGAGAGGTCCCGGGTTCTATTCCCGGTCGGGACAAATATTTATGTGACAGATAAATACTTGTACTCGGGGCATGGGTGTTCGTGTTATTGTGATGTGTTATATTATATGTATGTGTCGTCCATGCCACCCGCGACACTGGTGAAAACCTACTGCGGGGGTATGTGTGTGAAAGCGTTGTTTATTTATTTATTTGTTTCAGTTATTATAAACATCTTCATGCCCACATTCCCTCACAAGGATTCGCAGTAGGTACCTAGGTCTTGTCATATAAACATTTGCTTCAGTTGGAAATCAAACTCGGAACACACCCTTGGCAAACGGTGTCTCTACCATCTGGGCTTTTATATTTCCATTAATTTATTCATACTAAATGGACAGTTTCGTATTCTGGAAGACCTGAGTCATGCCCTTCACTCGCACTGGCACATCACTAGCGCAGCTCGCGGTCGGAAGGGTAAGCGCGATGCGCGAAGCGTGATGTAATTCGATTGATTGGTGCGCGGTATTGAGAATGCGTCGGATTAATTTATTTATAGTCATCTACCTGTTGCTAAGTGCGTAACAAATGAATTAGTGCGTTGAAGGCACATACGCATAACTCGAGCTCACACCTCACACATATAATATACGAGTATACCTAACCTGTTTTGTATTCATTTTTATCATAACAGATTCTCCTGAAACTCGGTACTTAACCATATTTTGCTTTATTTTTAACTGTTGGAGGTTCCTTTCCCTAAAATGTATTAGGTACCATTTAAAAGTTTCCATTTGACGTACCTATTTTTAAGTTTGTGGTCTCCTAAGACCATTTTTGAATTTAGGGGTTCATTTGTGAAATATTTGGCTTTAAAGTGCTAATTTTGGTTAGAGTCAAGTGTCCCCCCCTGCCGGCTAAACGGTTGAAGTTGGACAAGTGAAAAAAATTCTCAAAAATAGGTTAAGTATATGATGAATTTACAAGGAAAACTATCACGGCTATGCCTTTGCACACGGTGTATTTTTGATGCGCATCCGATGCGACGTTTTCCGTGCTGCGAATGAAGAGGCGAACGAGGCGTTTCCTCGTTCGATCGCGTTTCCGCGGATTCCGCGCGTTTTCGGCGCTATAAAAATACGCCGTGTGCAGAGACTCTAATAGTCGACGAATTTACTACTTCGGAACCCTGTATTGCGCGTGACACACACTTGCCCGGTTTTTTATTCTACTGCGACGTAGTAACTACCTATCTAATTTAATCTATGGTATACTTCGGCCGCTGTATCTTGGCGCGTCTGAACTTCGCGCAGAAGGTTGCGCAGTAACATAATTCGCCAATACTCGATACGCGGTGTATTGTGTCTCAGTCATACGTTAGCATGTTCGTGTTGCCATCTCTGTCTTACATGCGCTAAAGTTCGCAAAGCCTATGTTCAGACGCGCCAAGATACAGCGGCCGTACTGTACTTAACTACAAATGTTTGCTGCGTAAAATCTCATGTCTGTTGCCGTCGCCGCGCGCGTCGTAAAAACCTTTCGTTTTCGTATTTACTTTTTAAATACAATTCAATGTCAATTTTAATTAACATTAGGTAGGTACCTGTCTACTGTGCGCGACATTTTGACCTCGGACTATTATGTTTGACATTGACAGTATGTACGGAAACAATGAATATTAAACTTCATTTTATTAATGTATTTGTAACACATATCAGCGCTGGTCCTAGCCTTTAATCAGGGTAGAGCGAGGTTGTCTTTCAGTGTCCTTTGAACGACACTTTCACCGGTTCCTATTTCGGTTCTACCAGAGTAAAAACAAACCTTAATTATGAAAAAATATAAGTTCAAACTAACAAACCCAGTAATAAAAGTTCACGACAAATATATTTCATATGCCAGCATCTATGGACTGTCCTCTAGTATTTTATTATTTAGCAGTCGACACATTCTACGCCCACAATGTGGAGACCAAGTTTTATCATGATGATCTCACAACTTATCCGCTACGTCGCGTTCTCAAATGAACAAAAAATGAACTGTTGGAAATGTTAGAATACAATAATTCACACTAGATAGTTTATAGATCTTCCTATATTTAATAAACTAACGGTATTCATAATAATCTACGGTGACAGAAAAATCGCTCCTAACATTATATTACTACTGACCCACTGCCCACAAATTTCCTTTACCACATAATCGCTAACTTACAAAACAAAGAGAAGCCGACGTTTTCCGCAACCCGAGGAGAATGGTAAACCTTTTATTATGAGATGCAAGAATCACTAAATTGCAACGGAATAACCGAGAGCGTAGTAATCACATACATTTGATCTTTAGCTACGCTTATAAATCTAATAGGCATAATGTTATGGCTGGTGCAATTGTTTGCGGAAACAAATCTTAAGAAATGTTTTAAATATATTGTATCGATACCGTAGCGTGTGAAGACAAACGATAGGCGCAGTCAGTAGTACAACGGTCAACGGGTGACTGCAAATCAAACAAATTACTTAAGCCTTCTGTCTATTTGATCTACTCTGAATCTGTATGTCGCCGCGCCGATGTTGTTTATAAAGCGAGGTTTACCAGCATTAGAAAACCAATCGCAACAGTATTGGTAATATACATGTCAAGAAGAACATATGTATAATAGAGATGTATCGCACACGGCATTGTTTTATTTCGGGCGCTGGTATTAGAAAACCCGTGCAAGGTTGATGTTCTGCAAACGTCCTCAGCCGCTAAGGTATTGCGTATGGCTTCGTAATATTTTCATTCAAACAACTGCTTCATAGTAATTCAAACGGAGAAGCTACGAAGGTTCGAAATTTTCTGATGTTAGACATTCAGCGTAAAAGGCACTTTACCATTACCGAAATACGGTTCCAATTTTCAACATTCACTTCCTGGAAAGTTTTAATGAGTAAACCTTACCTGTACCCGAAGACTTCTCAAGGAAGGGAACTTGGCAAGCCGATCCACTTCATCCCATGTAGCAAGGCCCGTGTTATTCAGGTTAAGAAACCGAAGGTGCCTGTAATGGAATCGCAAAGATATACTCGCAGCTCTAAAGTCTAGAACATTGTCTATTGCACACTGCAATTCTCTGATTCACGAGCTTAGTAGGTCATCGATAATTGTATTACGTTACGACTTAATGTCTATCTTGCAGCTGGTAACTGCCAACACTGACTTTTAGTATTATGCTTCTGTTATCTGTTTTATTAATTTGCAGAATTACACTTATAATCATATCGTATAATAAGAGTTATGTTAAAATTAAACTTACGTCTTTGCGTTGCTTAATGGTTTGAGGATAAGTTTAAATATTGCTATTAAGTACGTATTAATTAACAGTTAAGATAATGAACGGCAAACGAGTAAACCCGCCACGTGATGTTAAGTGGTCATTATCATCCATTCGGTTGCACTTCACCAGCAGCGTCAGCGTCAGCAACGCATCAGTTGCCGGCCAAAAAGAGGGGATTTTTTGTTAAACATGAACTTAATATAAGTTCAATTCATTATCTGAGTTTCAAATACTGATACGGAAATCTTAACTAGTGAGGCAGGTAAAGAACATTATCCATAATTGGGTTGACGGGAAAACAAAGATGAATGAAGCCCCATAAATTACAGCTATACAGTAATGTTTAGGTATTCTACAAATACTTACGGGAAGGCGTCGTGACATTTCTTATTTCCATTAAAATCGTCACATTTCTCGCACGGGTCTGGCTCCAGTGTAGTTAAGGGACAATCGTTCACCAACAAGGTTTCTAGGTTTGGAAATGCGTATCCCAGTTTGGAGATCTCTCGCCAATTGCTAACGGGATTCCCGGAGAAGTGAAGTTTCTTCAACTTTTCATGCACAGGTTCGGTAACGTCAATGTTTAGACGAGAACAGGCCTCACAAGTCATTTTTTCTGTCACATCCTGCCCACTAAGGTCCACGTGCGTGTACTCATTGAGGCTCAAATGCAACTCTTCGAGAGCTGGTAGAGCCTTGAGTAGCGACAGGACACTCGGCCAACCAACATAAGTGGAGTTCAAGATGAGATGGCTAAGACTGTCCCATCGTGGACGAAGTGCTTGAGCTGCTTGAATTTGGGCAGATAGCCGGTTGAAACTTAGATTAAGAAACCTCACTCGTGGCGTCTGCTCCAGTATAGCGAACACCTAAGAACAATAATGTAATCTGAGCACTATTGTCGGAATCTTCAATGAAGTTGCGGAACTCTAGATTAGCTTGACGAGCTTGGGAATATACTTTCTACACATTTTTCTTTTCACCGCTAGTAGATTAATAATCTGCCGTTTATAATGACAAATACAATAAGTTTTTGTAAAGTTTTGGAAAAAAATTCATGAAAAATTCTGATTTATTGATATGCATGCATGGAATAACCTATATTCTCAACGAGAAATAGATTGATAAAAAAATAAAACCTTCAATAATACGTTTGAAAAACGAAATAGAGTGATAATGATCAAATTGTTACAAACGCCGTGTTGTAATCTTGTAATATCAAATTGAAGTGAAATGACGAAATTTGGAGCCATACCTCTTCCCATTCCGTGAGCTTATTATTGGCGAGATCCAGTTCTACAACATCCGCGCACTTGTCGGCGAGAGCGCAGGCATCCCCCGCACAATCAATATCGCAGTCATTTAGGACTAGCAGTGTGGGAACGCTGAGCCGGGGAGACCGCTTGGGAACAAATATGGCCACCGGCATATCGTCTATAGGAGGATTCACCTCGCCCTTTGCACCATATTTGCGCTCCAGCGCTTCGAGTAGCGACGGCATTTTGGTTTTATCTGCAACAAAATAGTTTTATGTTACAAACCGTCACAATGAAGAAAGAATAACAGATACAGTAGCATATCTTGTAACTAAAACTGGTCGGGTCGCAAATGTAGTAATAATAATGTTAAAAGAAGAGTGAAAGAAAGTCAAAGTATAAATATCCAAATCCTATCAGTCCTAAACAGAAACAATACAGGAATACACGAATTAAACACACAATACTCCGTTACATAATAACAATTACAATGATGTAATCAAGAAGAGTATACAGTTTCCAAAGCTTGTCAAGGATGCGCTCTAATTCGTATATTCTATAGCACACAGTTCTTTAGAAAATTCTGTTTTGTTAGAACATAAGTAATTAAATAATGTACTTAATATCGCAAGAAAGATTTTACCGAAAACTTTTTTCGTCTTTTTCGATTTTTTCGTCATTCTAATATAAAATACAAGATTTTAAGAACGAAATATCATGGAGTACGTTCAATGATAAAAAGGTGAATGGTTCAATGATGAAAAGATTATGGAAATTTGAAAATCTGCATTCAAAGTCTTAAGCTATTTTTATGGAAATGTGACGGTTTTGTGAATGGATGCGTTATGAAAGATTGGACACCGTCACATAAAGACGTCTTTAGAAGACCATTAGAGCAATCTAGTGAAATAAATTAACTAAATGCCTGTTAAGTGTTCACTGATGATTGTGACGTTATTTTTAAATAAATTAAATAGAAATCTGTTGATTCGAACTACAGCACAACAACACACTAAAAGTTTTTCATAAAGTTTTCATTTGATGTAATGTATGTCACAGATTTAAAGAATGTATGTGTATTGGACTTAACGTTTCAGTACCTGACACGAAGGTATGATTATTGAACTATTCATGCGTATGCGTGTCGAAATGATAGGAACTCAAGCGCAACGTATCAATATAAGTGTTGAAGCGGACAATCACGGCCTTTTTTTGACAAATATCACACAAGGGCGGAATTTTATCTTGCTACTACTAATTTTGACTGAATGTTATGTCTATAGTGGAATCACTAATCCAATGGACCAATTTAACAGAAACTAATGTCACTTTGTGTAATAATATTGCCATAGTATAGTGACTTCTTAGTCCCTAACAATAGCAATGATTCACAGCAGCATCGGTTTGTCACTAGACAATTAATTTTACATCAAAAACTGATTTCATTGTAAATGTCAAATTGGTCCAGTTGTTGCGCTTACTTGTATGTCATTAATCCAACTCTGTCAGCATCGTGTGCTGCTTTTGTTATAACAATTTAGTACAATAACTCTATATTGCACCCCAATTAAATACAATACATAATATTATATGAGATGTCAAATATATTATGTTTCTGTTTATATTCTGTTTTTGTTTATTAAACAAATCTGCGGTTTCTTTTAAACCAATCACGTTTCTAATGACAGATGCGGTTTCCGTGGTTGTCTATAACGATATCCACGATTGCGACATATTTCTATCGATAAACGTAATCAATGTTAACTGACTTCAAATAGTTTTTAATTGTCTTCAAATTCAAGAGTTTAAAGTCGAATTATTTACTCCGAAGTGACCCGAACTTCCGAAGGCTTATTTCATGCTGTGCTACTTCCTTAGGCACATTGCCAACAAGGTTAGAACTAATGTCTACAATAATATTGTGGGTCAAGAGAACGAACTTGTATTTATCAGCCTTTTTAATTTTTTTATGTCCGACATGGCTGCAGATAAACAACTCTTTAATAGAGTATACTTGACAACGTTTTATTTCAAACTGTACGATGACCCTCAACAAGACTTAACGAACGCTTTCTTTTTAAATAAGTGGCAAACAAAAGATATGCCAAGTGATAAATAGGAACATCTGTCCATCAACATCTACAACATTAGTAGTTGTAATGATCATTAAGTAGTTATAATAATAATAATAATCTCTAAGTAAAGATATAGCTACAGTAACATGGTGTTGTTTATTATTCAGCTCTATTAAGGTATCTGTTGAATTTACCTAAAATATTTGAATATTTCATAATATTTAAAATCGGTTTATCATGGAGTCTAAAAATTAGATTTCATAAGAAATTTATTGACGTCACGAGGAGCACTTTGAAAATTTAGGTTAGGGAACATAGCGAAATATCTTGCGTGATGAAACTAAAGTAATGCGATATCAAAAGTGCATCACTTAAACTTATTGGTACTAAAATAGGATAAGGATCTTTATCCTCAAGTAAGGAGACTTGGAGTGTACTAGACCACGTTGCTGAAGTACGCAATGTTGGAAGTATTAGCGGTATCGAAATATTTCCACAACTGCTTTTTTAATGATATCAATCAGGATCCAGCGTACCCTGAAAAACCTCTAGTTAATAAGAAACTGTATGTCTCTCTAATCGTGATTATGACCATGATGGTCATTATTAAATAATTATGAACAGGCGTTGTTAAAATTAACTATAAAAGCAAAGTGGAAGACTTATTAGAAGGGGTGTTGCCTAACTAAATGTAGTCTGATTATGTACTGCCGTAAAGTGCCGTATCGTGACTGAATTACAAGGTTATCCCACTCAAATGCATACACATTATAGTAAAGGATTTTTTTATGATAACTGATAAATATGGACACTTTGTACAACATACCTATGTATACTGAATGAAATTCGACTCTGAATAAGTAAGACGAAAGTGTTCCAAAATTTCGGACTAAAAGACTAGATAAGCCCAGGACATAAGTAGGAAAACTACACAATGTAACCATATTATGATAAGCCTTTCCTTCTCCCAACGTTCCTAACTTTTTTTCGTTCTTAGCTTACGTAACATCAGTTGCCATGTATTACAGCCAGCATAATAGCATTACAGCCAGTCTGAAGGACTGTCCATTAAATAAACGTTAAATTCGCACTTCCAACTCCATAAAGAATTAAATTACACAGCAACTCGCCCTGAACAATGTGCAATCGTTGGTTTATTAGAATAATCATCCGACGTTATTAGCGAACCGCAACCTTCGTTTCTACACGCTTGTTGGAAACTTTAGTTGTCCACTATACTTAAAATAATTAAATGTAGTATGTATGTAATTAGCTTTATATTTATACCTAGTATTAGTTCAGTTTCACTCTCTTTGCTTAGTCGCTTTCTTTTTGCTTAACATTAAATTCACGAATAGTAACCACACTGGAAATAGTTAGGTACTCGTTTCTATCACGTATTTTATATTTTTTTTATGTATTTGTCTCATACACCTAAATCTTCCTTTCCAATGTCAGCACAAGAAATCACAATATAAAAGTGTCACTTGTTACTTATGTACTTTACCATGTAATTTATCCAGTGGTTAAGGAAAGATTATTGAAAACCACCATATTTGGCCTAAATAATAATCCGCTACTAAAATATTGTGACACTAAGAATCATTATCTACTTCCTGCAACACCAACTTCATGCCTTAAGGGTTTTAATGCATTGGCAATCTTCAGCTTCACTATTATTTACAAAGGCTTCTACACCCTCTAACTAGAACAAAGACCGGCACCGATGCGGAAATATGTTCCACGTGCCTCTGCCTACACAAAGGAGTCATAACACTAGAAATAGGAACAGAAGGGAGACATAAATCCTTATGTTTTTTGCCATTCACGACAATAACGTGTAGGTATACAAGTATTGGTTAAACAAATGCGTACGAGTAAAAAAGTGTCCCAAAGTACTCGTATTTCTTCAAAGATACATTCATTTTTAAATATTTAATATCTGGTAGATAGATATTTTCAGAAATGCATTATTAAAATAATCTTAATTAAGTAATCAAAATGTATCAAGTATATTCGAGGAAGCTTATTTTAAAATGAGCTCGAAGGACCAAAAAATTTTATAGGAAAAATAAATAAACCATAGAAAGTAGTACTAGGAGAACCGATATAAAATCTATTTCGTAATAAAAATACTGAATATACGCCATAACTAGATACTCATGGCAGTCATGGCGCCGTGTCCACACTACGGCGAGACGTTAAGCAATATAAATCTTCAGTGACGTCCATAAATACTAATTTTCATTGCAAATATTCCATTCTATTGTTGTCACTTTATTCAGCAATAAAAACTTGATTCTACGACTATGCAAGTATATACCTACCGGTTTTCATAATGCCTGCATCAAAATTGGCAGATTTTCAAACAACTTTTTAACCCTAATTTTGCCACTTTTATTTGACGAGTTTTCAACAAAACTTGAATATATACATGCATATTTCAATTACACATAATTTTAAGTTTCGCACATCATCATACGACGACAGTTCAACGACCTGCAGGAGAAATACATAATTCAAAACTGAATCAGACACTAGAAGCACGGAGATGAATGTTCTATGTAGGTGGTAAAGCAGACACCTGTATGAAGTGATTGATTAAAGAATAAATTAACATACATATACCTATTATTGTATCTCTCTCATTCTGTTCCGTAATTAATATCAATTTAGACTTGTATACCTAGTATTAATCAGCTTTAGCACGCTTAGCTGTTCGCAAATGATGCCAGTTTTATGCAAAAGTTATATCACCAACATAATTATATAAATTTACAGTTCCTCTGTATTTAGACCACCAGTCCGGTGTAAGTCTCTTGAAGCCATCATTCCATGGATACGAGTAACGATATCGTCGTACCTATGAGTCGTGACACATGTTCCAATAATCGAACTCTTCTGTAGAGTCCTATTTTCCATACCAAGATACTAATAAGTTGCGTAACTCAATGATCATGAAATGATATTAATATTAAAGTATAATTCTCCACTCCTCGACTCCCGACTAGAGGAACGTTGAAGCAAACACTTTGTGAGAAAAAATTCTCATACCCCATTTACACGCGCGCGCGAGCCACGAGACAATCCGCGAGACGCGCGCATACGCGCGCGTGTGAACAGGGCGCTCGCGGACCAGACCGCGGCGCGTCCCGTGGCTCGCGGGCTCGCGTCGGGAGCGGTTTTGTAGGCGCGCGCCAAAGGGGCTCGCGCGGTGTTCACACGCGCGTAGGGGGCGTGGCTTACGGACGCGCCACGAGACGGTCCGCGACACGCGCGTGTAAATGAGCGGTCAGCATCTCTCCTTGAAACCTCTAGAATGCTCCTTCTTTAATATCGGAGTGTCTAGAGCCTAGAGTTCACCTCATCAGTGCGACCTTCAGCAAGAGAGTTATTACTGCGATATATCTTATGCATTTTACGTGTTTTGTCGTAGGAGAAAACACTTGAGAGAATGACATTTGACTTTAATAACGCTAGAGGGTCGTCTGGGATGTGTTTGTTTGTGATGCAAAGATATAGGAAGTATACATGTTATATTATAATTCTATACTAGACATTTTATGTTACATATACAAAGGGAACTATGAAGTTGAAAATTTTGCTATTAACTCCTAACAAAAACAGTTGATTTGATCGTCAAGTCAAACATCCTCAAAGCAATTTTCTCTTTTCGGGGCATAAAATTATTCTGATGAATAACGATCGGGACAAAGTTCGTCGGGTCACTTTAATGCCGTCGGTGTTCATCCATTGTGCTAAGGTTTTTTCAGCCTTGTTGCCATCAATATAGAATCAATTGTCAAAATAATCAAAATCGAAATAATGTGATAAAAACCGAACAAGTGCGTGGCCTGACATGTAGGGTTCCGACTTCCGAACTTCCGAAGTAGTAAGTTTATCGGCTATTACTCATTAATAACTTATGCTAACATAGCCGTCATAGTTTTCTTTGTAAATTCATCATATAACCTATTTTTGAGATTTTTTTCACTTGTCCAACTCCAACCGTTTAGCCAGGGCACTTGACTCTAACCAAAATTATCACTTTAATGTCAGATATTTCGCAAACCAACCCATAAATCAAAAAATGGTCTTTGAAGACCCATAATATTTTTGAAAGACCTTTTCAACGATACCTCACACTATAGGGTATGCGACGAATAAAAAAATCATCCACACGTTGTCCTGTAGGGGAGGTATCCTGAAAAAAATGTTTTTCAGTATTTTGTTCTACGATTCTAGAGTTTTGATAAACATATGTATATCGGTAAGACGGACAGACGGACAGACGGATGGACGGAAGCGGACATACAGACGGACGGACGGACGGACGGACGGACGGATTGACGGACGGACGGACGGACGGACGGACGGACGGACGGACGGACGGACAGACGGACAGACGGAGGACGGATATGACGAAACTATAATGGTGGGTACAGACTGGTCAAACGTAACATGAAATGTATCTGTCTACCTTTCATTGCATGATACATTTCATGTTACGTTTCACCAGTCTGTACCCACTTTAAGGGTTCCGATTTTTCTTCGGAACCCTACAAACAGATTTGATCTTAGAGTACATTTTACTTGTTTGTGTAGGTATAGGCACTCTAACTAACGCGTGTAAGTGCGTAACTTTGGTGTTATTTGTTTTCGTAAAATCAAAATTTAGTTGTCAAAAGCAACATTTGTGAGTACTTGTGATATTATTATGTCATTTATGTCCATGGCGTCTGCAACATAATATGTGCTAGTTTTTGTGTGCGATTACTTTTATACAACGGACTTTTCCGGTAACTTTCCCATAACGAATGAAGGATGCGGATCGATAATTACCGCACCAGATGGTTGAGAACATTAAGAGCTCTTAGAATTAATATGGTCCTGTATTAATGAATAGGGGAATGAGATGTTGATGACGTCCGTTCTGATATACGAACCCCATACAAATTTGAAATTAGTAAGTAAGACATACCATCCCTTAATAAGACACCAAAATTGCGATGTCTTCAAATTAATGACTATGTGTTATCGTACTTAAATGGAATGGAACTTTAATCATAAACGTAACTTAGTCATTATAAAAATATAAAAATCATGCTACACGCAGTAACAAAGAATCATGTTAATTTTTTTTGTAGTTTTAGTGAATAACACATTGTTGACTGACACGAAAAAATTATTATATCGAAAATTTATTCAACATTACACACTGCCCCAATTTCAGTTTTTAATAATATTTTATTTATTACGTACATATTGTAAGGTATGCCGGTTAGCCCGGTTAAACAAGTAACACAACTTATGAATTCTATTAAATATGGATTTATTCATTCATTTTTTTTGGTAGATGACACACAAAATCATTGAATTGGCGTATTATAATGATATTGCAAGATCCATATTATGACGATTAGGCAATATTCCATCAGTGGTAATTCTTTGCTAATGCTTTATGTCATGATAATGACGCGTACTCCCGAGAGATTGCGATATTTCTGTCTACTAATAGATATTATACGGAGGAAGGCCTTTTTCGCATGACTGGTTCACAGCCAGCCGAAACTACAGATGCTAGAATGTTAAGGGATTTGCATCTTATGGCCTAGGCCTAATCGGAAAGGATTTTAGTAAATCCAACCTCTAAGGGTGTAAACATAGTGGTTGTACGTAAGTGTCATGGGGGAAAACCTTGTCATTTTTAGTGTACTTAAACTCTATTAAAAATTCTTGAATATTAAGATGTTGTGGGTCAGCATAATCAGTATTTATAAAAATTTGTTACTTAAATCCGGAAATTTTAAACCTACTCGAGCATAGTTGCGAGCAGTGCTAGTCTAAAATGAGGGATAATTTATATACTTCCGTATTAGATTGTATGACGTCTTAAAGGTTAATTTATCAGTGGGGTTAATTTATTATTGCTATTCAAACTCAAAGGTCAATGATTTACGATATTGTTGTTACGTCACTTCATGTCATGTCATATTATCTAGAATTGTAGAGTCCATGTTTTAAATTTTTAGGGTCCCATAATTATATCAAAAGCATTATTTGTGGACCGACCCACCTTCTCAGTTGAGAAAACTTTGAGTAATGTAACCTTTGCTCTATTTGAAAATTAATAACCAAACGTTTAACTCGATCAAACAATACGGCTTTTATGTTTGTATGTATTTGTCGATATTTAATTTTATGCTTTACTTATTTAAAGCTTATGTATGCTTTATACCTAGATCTCACACTTACTGAGCTACGCTACGAAATCGTAGCTCTATAACGTACTAATAAGTGTACGTATGTATATAATGAGTGTACGTATTTTTAAATAACACTCAGGAGTCAGGTTTAACTTTTTCTTTCAGTCATCTTTACCGCCGATAGTTATAATTATCAAACTACGCTTAGCCTTGACATTTCCGTTCAGCTGCTAGTTACTACAGTTCAACTGATAAGTTTAAGGCTATTCGAAAGCGCTCTCCCCAGTCTACCCTAGCATAGCTGAAAGTACAGCGCCAAGGTTGTTAGACTAAGTGATTTTTGTTTTTATATTTCCATTGTTAATCTTGTTGAATGACTTGTTTACATCACTTCTTCTATATTACAATTAACTTTTAGAGTTTTATAAACGCGTTTACTGACGATTTATTTTAGTCTAGTTTTAATTAACGAAATCACTGTAAAATTACTTCTTTCATAACAAAGGTAGGTTAAAAGCTCCCAAGTTCCATTTCAGCCTGAGTAAGTTGCTGAATTAAGTGCCTAATTAAAATCGTTACCTAAAAAACAAATATCAAAATTTCTTAATCCTCCCGACCCTATTCCGTCTCCCGACTAAAGCCAGCCAGACGACCGCAAGCCAATCCTCGGCAATTGAACAAAAGCATTATAATTGCTCAGACATGTCTGAAGTCTGAGATCCTGTAAAGGTGACAGCACACCAGGGTTCCCGCACTACCCGTCGCGACGGACGGAGGGCGGCGAACCCCAGCGCGTCGTCTGGTTCGTTCTACGATATTCTTAATCTTCTACGTTTTAATACGTTCATTCATCTTTCTTTAATATCGATTAGGGACGTGCCCGTAATAAATTTTGAAATAACTTACACAGATTATCGATGTAATTTTATTTATGGGTTCATCATTAGACTTGAAACAGAAGCTATTGGCTACACTTAATAGCTGTTAAACTTTGGTTACACAGAGCAATTAAGGATGTCTGGAAGAAAGGCCTGCGGGAGTAAGAAAGTTATCATTCGGTTTGACAAGACTCAAATACAACTATGTATCTAATAAGGACAAAATCTTTATGGTTTAACATACAAAAAAAAATCGTTTAACAAACACAGGAGTAAAACTACGGAACTGACTTGATTTTGGCTATTTACATATAAACAGCACAAATGGCGGTCACACAAAAAACGTCTTCGTCTTTAGTCGCAATAAACGATAGACACAAAAAATAAATAATAATTAAAAAAAAAATACTAAAAAACACGCTTTTATACAAAATCCAACTAAAAAATAGAAAATAAATTTGAATTAAGAATCGTGAATTAAAAAAGCATGGGGTGCTTTTTAAGATATTATTCCTTCTACTCATTGACACCATGCACCCCACGCTGGTCAGATTTCTTTCAAACTTCGTAGACTTATCGAGGATCTATGACAATTCAATATTAAAGGAAAAAAGAAAAAAAAACCTAAATTTCATTTTAAAAAATCAAACTAAAAATGACAAAATAAATAATAGTAAAAAAAAACTAAAAAACACGCTTTTATAGAAAATCCAACTAAAAAAAACTAGAAAACTTTGAATTTCGTGTAATTGTAATAAAAGCGTGGGGTGCATGGTGTCAATGAGTAGAAGGGATAATGTCTTTAAAAGCACCCCACGCTTTTTTTACAACTACACGATTCTTAATTCAAATTTATTTTCTAGTTTTTTTTTTAGTTGGATTTTCTATAAAAGCGTGTTTTTCAGTTTTTTTTTTAAACTATTACTTTTAGCTGGAATTTGTATAAAAGCGTGTTTTTTAGTTTTTTAAACTATTATTTATATTTTCATTTGTAGTTTGATTTTTTGAAATGAAATTTAGGTTTTCTTTCTTTGTTTCTTTTTTTCTTTAAATATTGAATTGTCATCGGTCCTCGACAAGTCTACGAAGTTTGAAAGAAATCTTACTGGTTGAAATGGGTCAAAATCAAGTCAAAAGAAGTCCAAAGGAGTCGGTTACAAGTTACAAACAAACATGCAGGTCAAGCTAATATAAAGCGTGTAAAAAAAACGAACAAAGGCGTATTAGGTGGCTATTAGGCTTATACACTAACAAAAACGTACCTAACGAATAGATATCGGACGTGTAATCACGATGACAGAGCAAGACCGAATTGTTCGATGTCCTTCACGTCACGCTAGCAAAAAAATTTTTGCAAACAACGACACCAGCAAGTAGATATCATCTAACTGCGCAGTCTTCGATGCGTAGTACATAATTCCAGTATTTACCTTATTTTCGACGTTTCATTTTCCAACAGCAATATCAATCATCGTTTGTTTATTGTCTTTATAGGGGCAAGTGCTTAAGTGTGAATATAAAGCGATAACATTTCAACGATTTAATAATCCGTACATAATTGGGAACTTGGTAAAAACAATATAAGAAAATGCTTAGTTTCTTTTGAAAACCTGCGTATAAATTGGATTATTAACCGTAACTGGATAACAAAACAAGAAAAGATGGTTATGATTTAAGCCCGTACCCATGTTTATAATATACTAGCTGTTACCCGCAGCTTCGCATGCGGAAATTATGCTTATCATATTTGTACCCCTTTCAGAAGAAAATTTAAAAACAGGTTAATTTATATTGAAGTACTTATATTTAGGAATTTATATACTGAAACCTACGATACAATCACAAATCATTCCTCCGGGAACGGATTATGAAAAATAAACAACATTAATTAATGTTAATTAGTTTTTTCTCTTTCATGAAAATTTTTGGAAAACTCGAAAACATGTATTCCATCAAATAAATGAGAAACCTTTGTTGCAAATTTAAAGCAAATCATTGATATTTTTAAAATATTCCATACTAAGTTTCATCTTGTTTCCGGGGAAAACTATTAATTTTATCGGGACAAAAAGTTTTTTAAAACGTGATCCAAAGTATAAGGAACAACTTAACTAATTTCCGTCGAAATCAGTTCAAAAGTTTTCATGTGATGCCCGGACAGACAACCAGACAAACAGATAGACAGACAGACAATAATTTTAAAAACATATTTTATGGTGCTCTAAGTGCCCCTAACCGAAATTTTGAAAAAATATTTAATGTACAGAAAAACTGGCTCTTGAATTTTATTAAAAAATCAAAAAGTTTCCGTTACTTCCATCCATCCAGGAGTTACACATCTTGTCTCCAAGTAACACCACCAGATCCTAAATGAATCAATGATGAACTGGTTTTACAATGTCAACATGAACAGTAAATATCTTTCCATCCGGATATTTACACTCCCTCTCCCGCTCCCACTCCCTCTCCCACTTAAACTCCCTCCCTTCCCCTCTCTCACTCTCTCTCTCTCCTTCTCTCTCTCATTCTCTCCCTCCTTCTCTCTCTCTCTCATTCTGCCTCTCCCGCTCTCTGTCCCTCTCCTTTGCCCGTTCACGGTCCCTCTCCTTTGCCCGCTCACGGTCCCTCTCCTGCTTCCTGTCACTCTCCCTCTCCCTCTCTCGCTCCCAGTTCCTCTCTTACACTTGGTCCCTCTCCCGCTTTCTGTCCCGCTCCCTCTCCCACTTCCTGCCCCTGTACCTCTCTCTTATACAAATTTTCAACCTTTTTACTTCAAAACTGACGAAGTGGCCATACTAACTTGCACTCCCTTAATTAATTAACCCTTCAGGCTCCCCTGAAGGTGATTTTCCAAAAAACACATTACTGATTGTTTGTAATCTTGAGCTAATATATAATTTTTTATGTTTTTCACTTCAAAGATTACGAAGTTGCGTTGTAAGTTCCATCCCCTAAATTAACCCTATAAGGCATGATTTTCAGCTAAATTTTAACTTTTGTTCATGACAATAAACTTACATAAAAATTTTCATATTTATAACTCTAAAACTGACGAAGTTGATTTGTATGTAAATGACTTCCAACCCCTATTTTTAGGGGATGAATTTCAACAAAACTGTGATACAGTTATTTTTTTATGTCTAACTATAAGCTTATATACAGATTATCACCCTTCTTACTTCAAAACTGACGAAGTTGTCATACTAATTGCACAATCTTATTCAACCCTTTAGGGGTTGATTTTCCAAAAAAACACATAACCTTTAAATTTTGTTTCTAATCTTGAAATAATATATAAATTTTTATGCTTTTAACTTCAAAAATGACAAAGTTGCGTACTAAGGTCCATTCAAGAGATTAACCCTTTAAGGGATGATTTTCCAAAAAAAATTGTTAAAGTTAAGCTTTGTTTATTACTATAAACTTACATAAAAAATTTCATATTTATAACTCTATAACTGACGAAGCTGATTTATATGTAAAAGACTTCCAACCCCTATTTTTAGGGGATGAATTTCGAGAAAACAGTGATACAGTTATTTTTTGTGTCTATCTATAAGCTTATATACAAATTTTCACCCTTCTTACTTCAAAACTGACGAAGTTCCCATACAAACTTGAACAACCTTATTCAACCCTTTAGGGGTTGATTTTCCGAAAAAACACATAACTTTTAAATTTTGTTTCTAATCTTGAACTAATATATAAATTTTCATGTTTTTAACTTCAAAAATGACGAAGTTGCGTATTAAGTTAAATTGAAGAAATTAACCCTTTAAGGGATGATTTTCCAAAAAAATGTGTCAAAGTTAACTTTTGTTTATTACTATAAACTAACATAAAAAATGTCATATTTATAACTCTAAAACTGACGAAGTTGGTTTTTATGAAAGTGACTTCTAACCCTTATTTATACCCCTTAGGGGATGAATTTCCAAAAATCCGTTCTTAGTGGACGTCTCCTTAGCAGGAACTATCTACCTACCAAATTTCATCTTAATCGGTTCGGCAGTTTCTGAGATTTTTTGTTTAATCAGCGGTGTGTCGCTTTTCAATTTTATATATATAGATAATATGTTCATCTCTAAGGTTTATCTGTTCCCCTTCCCGCAGAACTTCTAAACTATTTTCTTATAAATGATTCCAGTGATTACGTGTTTCATTTGTCAGATCATCAGATAACACGAGAGACTAAACAATTTCGAAGTTTTCACGCCATTCTTAACAAGATGTTACTGCACAATCTCATCCTATGTAACTACATTGTTTTTTATAATTGGCCCTTGCAGTTTTATTAGATTCGCCTATATGTGTCTTTCTATCCTCTGCCTACCTATGTCTGATTCAAGAGGCGAGATGTGTAATTTTACCGTTTCGACTTCAAAAAAATTGTTAACATTACAAAATTAAGTAGCAATGGAAGCCGAGAATCAATTATCCTTTGTATTCAGTGAACTTAGGAAATCCAGTATTAGAGAAGTCGAAGGTCGACCGCGAGATAAACTGCTCATTATATCTAAGCGGAACCGATGCAAAACGTGTTGCTTTACTCGTCACGTTCAGAATATATTAAAATGTACTATTGTAGCATTTGTAGCACATGACTGACGACACTGTGATTCTGTGCTCTGTATTCTGAGGCTTAAATAAACAATAAATGCGATAGGATTAACAAGGATTAAATTCAAAAGTAACCTGGGAACTTACTGCCGCACTCAGAGTACTTAACGGTTACTTAAATCGCTCACAGAATAACACAAGTATACAAAATAACACAGAATAATACAGAAGCTCACAAAATACAGAATTTATTTTGTTATTCTGTACTAAGGAGCGATAAAGTTACCGTTAAGATGTTTTATTTAGCAGCAATATCGTGGTAAAACTCAGAGTCACTAACGGTTTTTTAAATCGCTCCTTAGTCCTTATACAGAATTTGTATGGTGATTATTTACTAAGGAACGATTTAAGTAACCGTTAGTGACTCTGAGTTGGGACGTAAGAGTACTTTTTACGTCACGTTAGGTCTGTTTTCACTTTTTTTTTCTTAGGATAGATCCTGATAACAATGGCAGAGACAAGTCCCCAAGGAGCTGATTTAATTATATTATTGACGAGTAACCGCCCTCGCTTTGCTTCGGTTTTCTTATTTTTTTTACACCTTGGGTTACATTATTGGAGTTTTATTAAGGATCCCTAATTTTTTGAAAATGTAATATAGCCTATGTCACCCGGGGATAGTGTAGCTTCCCAACAGTTCCCAAGAATTTTTCAAATCGGTTAAGTAGTTTCGGAGCCTATTCAATGCAAACAAACAATTAAATCTTTCCTCTTTATAATATTAGTATAGTATAGATGAAATGCATAATATATTTTTATTCTGAAGTCAAGGGAACTGAAACCGGGAAGGCTCAACGTGCACACAAAATAAAGCTAAAGCATTAAAATAAACAAGGGTTCCGATTTTACTTCACACCCTAAAAAGGTCTGAAAAAAAGACAAGAGTGGAAAATAGTAATTAATTCATGTGCCTTTTTGTAATTTTCAATAATAAATTATTATGGTCGAATTTCAACCACTGCGCTATTTATTCCACTACATAGTTATGAGACTTCATCTTTCTTCAGAATCGGTAGGTAAGGTTGTTCAAACTTGACTCAAGGACAAAACTTTCACATTTGAAATATTATTAACATTTATAAAGTTAATTACAAATAGCTATTGTTTGCAATTAACTTATAACATTGTAGATACAGATCATTTTATAACGCAGAGAATTATATGTACGCCTTTATTCCATCACAGCTTGTAATTGTAGGATTTGTAACAAGGACGGAGTTTATTTCGGAACACGAGTTTCACAATGCGGGAATTTTAGTTTTTTTTTTTTTTTAACTACCAAATTTGTAATGTTTTATAAAAGATTAAATAAATAAATATTCGGGAAATTGCGTCATATCTTGTCGCCCAAAACACTACCTCAGTGCCTGAAGTCGAAGGTGTTCGAGCAGTGTGTGTTGCCAGCGATGACATACGGATCCGAGACGTGGTGCTTTATACTATTGGCCTGATCCACAAGCTCAGAGTAGCGCAGCGGGCTATGGAGAGGGCTATGCTTGGTATTTCTCGGTACGTGATCGCATCAGAAATGAGGAGATCCGTAGGCGAACAAGGGTAACCGAATAGCACAAAGAATTAGCCGGCTGAAGTGGCAATGGGCTGGCCACATAGTGCGAAGGACCGAAAACCGTTGGGGAAGAAAGGACGTCGAATGGCGCCTACGTCTCGGAAAAAGAAGCATAAGACGCCCCCCGACCAAGTGGACTGACGACCGAAAGGAGACAGCGGGCATCCGCTGGATTCAGAAGGCTCAGGACCGGTCAGAGTGGCACAAGTTAGGGGAGGCCTATGTCCAGCAGTGGACTTCCAAGGGCTGATGGACAGATGGATGGATGGATGGATGAAAATAAATAATTAAAATAGTTTTTGTTTTATTTATTGGATTCTGTATAATAGGATCGATGAAAATCTCTGGAATCATTCCTATGTCTTTCTGTCTATCTGTCCCAAAAATCAAATGAGAGGATCACTTACTTACGGCCGGTCTCAATAATGCACTAACAGATGGAAGACTGTGGATAGGGCTACCATTAGTATGTTATCTGTCATATTTGTCAATTTTTGCGTCTGAAAAATTGACAAGTATGACAGATAACATACTAATGGTAGCCCTATCCACAGTCTTCCATCTGTTAGTACATTATTGAGACCGGCCGTAAGTAAGTTAGATATGGAACAGTCAGGGAACAGAGGCACAAACAATTCCGTTGCAGCGATTGAAATGAAATTATTTTTAGTTCCTTGTATTTTGGTTAGACTTTTAGTCTGTTTATCCGAACATCACGCAAAACTACTGTATGCATTTTGATTTTGATTCATTTGTTCGGACGAAGTCGCTAACCAAATCTTCCAATTTATAACTATGCACTAAATATCTAAGTTATCATCGATTGTTTAATGAATAGGTATATTAAATTATCTATTGCGTTTCAAACTCAAGTGATAAGTGGTTAGGATATGGACAACTTGGTCAAGGTTAGATTTGGTATCGCATTCGCTTGTTCCGCGTCTGATGTACGTAAACGTAGCGTGAATAAAACGAAATTGTCCAACTACGGACCTAAAAAGACTGACGTAATCCCAACAACAAATTCAGTGAAGCACCCATAGTAATACCAACTCTCTATTCGTACAAGTACACACCCACACATTGACACCATACTGCTTCAATCGCGAATCAAAAATTACGCACACATGGTAAGCGGACGGCCATTGCTATGCTTCACTCTCGATTAGACGAGGTTACGTCCGTCTTTTTTTCAGGTCCGTGTGTCCAACATACATCATCAGGACAAACTTACCATGTATTATTATTGTTTTTTTTTTAAATAAGCCCTCTAGACTAGAACCGTAGTGTGGAATTAGGCTTGTAGTGTAGAAGAGTATCGTATTTTGGCAGTGCTTTCAGTTGCAACTGTAATCCATTGTTATTTTATAGAAACTGATACAAAGCCAAGTTACCAAAGTAATTGTGAAAAATTATAATAAATACCTCTACCTATTCTAGGTATAATCTTGCGTGTTATTACACCTATTATTTGATAAAATAATTAAAATGTTCCAACTTAAATAAAAGTTGCAATAATAAAACGTAGGTAATCGAATTAACTGCGTTCTTTACGAGTTACCGAAACGTAACCCTCCTGGGACTAGTGTTCGATTTCTAGAAATTCCTACATTTTTAAGTGCCTTTTTGTGCCTATTTGAAATTAATAATCATTTGTTAAGAGTGAAGCTTAAAAGAGAGGGAGACAACAGGATATAATTTTCATAAAGGTGTAAAAATTGTCATTCGTATTTGGCCTTTTCGCCTAACATTAAAGGAAAATATCTGGATGACCGAGCTTTGCTCGGTATTTTAGTGTTGCTTATAGTACTATTCTAAGGTGTTGCTTAACAAAGCCATCTACTGAAGTAGCTCTGTGTTGGTATTTTAAAACAGTTGCTCCTAATAATAATAATAGTACTATTTCTCGTCAATAGCAGTTTTTCATCGCCTGAAAACACCTTTAAAATACATTTTCTAAAAATGAATCCTAGCTAGATCGATTTATCGCCCGCGAAGCCCTCTGCATTTTAAATATGAAAATCGTTGGCACCATTTCCGAGACTCAGAAATATATATAAAAGAAAGATATATAATATATTATATACAAGAGTTGTTCGTTTAAAGGTATTAGATAGATAGATAAGATAGATTATAGCCAACAAACAGTATAAGAGCTATGGGATGTGTTGTGATTGGAATAAAAAATATATCATAGTAGGTACCTATTTATTATTAATTTTTAATATTAGAATAAGATTGAGATAGAGACTAGAGAATAGAGAAATTAAGACCCGGCCAATAGACAAATCAGTTTGAAACTGATGTTCGATTTAATGTGATTTATGCGTGAAAAAATACAGTGACCTTACCTTCTACGAAAATTACGAACTCTATCTCGACCTGGGATTTCGAAAATTGGGTCAAGTATGTAACGCAAGGTGCGATAGCTTTTAATTTTTTTGTGACTGGCTTTTGGGAAAAACCATTTACTGTGACGAATAAAATGAATAAATGCAGGTGTGGCCTCAGATCAATGAATAAAGAGATAAGGCATCCCGAACAAAAAAGTGAGGAAAGTTTTCACGTAAGCATGTGTGCGTAAGTGATCATGTGTGCGTAAATAAAATGTTGCCAAATTTGCCAAGTCAATTAAATCTCCCTAGATGAATTCGCGTTTTTGTTTTACTCGTAGTTTGTTGGTTTTTTAAAAAGTATATGGAAATGCGTGCAAAACCTTGAATTTTTTTCCTAAACGGATGTCCTGTTTCGCTTACTTCGTTTGTGTTTCAATCTTGGGGTTAAAAACTTCTTTAGAATATGGAGAATATGGATATATTAAAATATTTACTGCAATAAAAGATGTACTCGGTTTTGGGTTGCAGAAATAATCGATCATTTCATTAGGTGAAGCTCGTAAGTATGTCCTGTAATAATTCATTATTAATTAAAAAAAGCTGAACATGTGATATAAAACCAAGTATAGGTAATTATTACTATATTGAGCTTACTAGAGCTTCTATGGAAGAAATAGTCGGTATTGCAACGGGTTTGCTGTCTATAGCCTCATTTGGCTGAACTGGTACATCCTACAATACAATATCATTTTGTGGTAAAAATACTAATAAAATGTAAATGTAATCCAGCACTCTCTAGTACTTACACGGACTACGGCAGATATACTGGGCAGTTCGGCGCTGCTTAATGACAATGATAAGTTCTACAACAATTTATGCTATACTAGTTATGAATAAATTACATAGTTCAGTCATTTGTTAGTTTCACCTGGAAAGGTTTTCCGGGAGTGTTGAAAGTTAGTATCTTTACAGATTTTAATATTATGCTCTTTCCAAGATAACAATTTTAAATTTTTTACATTACCGACGTTTGCCTTATGTGATTTAAACGGTTTAGTGGTATGTGATATATCAAAGATAGAATTTCAAAATTCAATAAAAACGAAACTACGCGTCTCCGGCACGAAAAAATTTGTGAGGAGGGTTCCCTGCATCCCCCCGCACCCCTCCATCACACCCCCCACTCCAAATTCAGGTAGCTAACTATTAAAGTTTATCCGAGAAGTGACTTTTACAGAGTGCTACCTGAATTTTACTTGATGTTGTGTTGGGCTTACCCAGGGGTCTGTTTATGGTATCCTGATGTAATTTTTGAGCGCGGAGACACGCCGAAATAATATATTACATCCCTTTTTTAAAATCACATAGAAACATTATGCAATCTAAATTTTACTAACAAAAAATAACCGACTTTAAAGTTACTCAAAAACTACTTCACAAAATTACAATTAGTATTTTTATTTTATTTTTACAATGCGACTAATTGTACTGATTGTATTTATAGAACTTTAAATCTGGAATATTGCAATTAATTTAAGACATTAACTACCTAGAGGCAAGGTGTGATATTTAATATTAATTTATCAATTTATTGTGTTACCGCAGGCTCCCCATAAAGGGAGGATTACAAAACACGCATTTCTATTATTATGGGCGAGATTAACAATATTTTTGATAAAATAAAACTACAAAATACGGCAAGCCGCCATGTTATCTTGAACGCCAATCAGTCCCAATCAGCGCAAATTACGCCACGCTTCTTTAAACAAACGAATATGACCATACTGATAATGACGTCTTGTCTATTATTTTCCTGAGACGTGATTGCACAAGCGACGCCATGACACTTTGAAGCGTTTTGGTGCGAATTATCAACTTATAAATTGAAATGTATTTATTTTATACTAAACCTTATTTCTTAATAAAATAGAACAGTATTTCAAAATCTGTCATCATGCCCATTGTTTTTCAAATTTTTTGAAATTACGTACGTCGCGGAGGATTGAGTGTGATTCAGGGTCGAATTCCTAACAAATTCCTTTCTTTTCTTACATTACCGACGTTTACCTTTCGTGATTTAGACGGTTGAGTGGTATCAAAGATAGAATTTCAAAATGCAATAAAAACGAACCTACGCGTCTCCGGCACGAAAAAATTTGTGGGGGGGTTTCCTGCATCCCCCCGTACCCCTCCATCACACCCCCCACTCCAAATTAAGGTAGCTAACTGTTAAAAATTACCTAATCAGATTTGTACACTTATTCACGGCGGGTCAGGTTATGTTCGCTTCGATCAACCGTTGCGATTTTTGGTGTTTTTACTTTTTTCGTTAATTCTTACTTGTTTCTACTCACACAAAAACGGATTTTAATAGAAGAGTTTGTTAAGGTTTGTAGTCAGTGACTGCTTGTCGTGGTTCGGCAAGTGCCAAAGTTACTCTATCGCAAGTATGCCTTATAGGTTAGAAAAAATAACGGAGGGGGGGGGGGGGGGTCCTAAATATCGTGACGTCACATTTCAAAATCGAATAATTGGTATGTATAGGTAAATATAAAAAAAAACAATTATTGGAAATAAAACTTATTTCGGAACTGATGTTTTGATTTTATAATTTCTAGGTGTAAAATTTCATAATACATAATATGTGGCGTCACTCTTCTCATAACAAGTCATTTTTCGGAAACCTACATATAATAACGACAAAAAACAAATATTATATTAATATTATTTATTCAAAAAATAATTTATTGTAACATAAACATGTTTTAAAATTTCTCATTTAAAATTTTTCATTTAAAATTTCATATAAAACAAAACAAATTTTACTTAATAATACTTGACATATTTGCCCCACTTATACTTGCAATTATTTCCCTACATTTCAGGCAGTTCGAAATAGGAATATACTGACAACACTGATCTGTTACGTCAACTGACAGTTTTGTCAATTATAACCTTATAATGTGTTCGATAAGTGTTTAAAAATATAGTTAAAAGTGCATTTACAAGTGAAATGTTATTCCTCCGGACTTTTTATTTGATGTTGAATTATTTTTGCATGACTTCACTACACAGGATGGCATTTTTTCGTGTAAGTTATAGCACGACGTTCCAGAACTTACTGGCAGAAATCGGCATGGTTTTTGACGTATGGATGGGCGTGGTTCCTTGTAAATACAAGGATGACGTAAATCGGCATGGTACTTTTCTTCCTCACTCGAATATAAGGCGGTGACTTATCTTTTTATTCATTGATCTGAGGGTGTGGCAAAATTACCAATGCGAATTAGGGTAAAGGTGCAACGGAATAAATCGTGTGGAACGCCCTAAAAGCAGCTAGTATGCAGCTGCTAATGATTTTTAATATTTATTGCGGATATAAATTTTATTTTAGTTATTTAAATAAAAATTATACTTTAATCATACTACAGAAGAAATCATCATCAAGAAACATCATCATCATCAAGAAACCAAACAGAAGTAACAGGTAATTCCTGTTTTAAGTTTTCCATTAATAAAAATTGTGATTCATGTCGAAAAAGCATAACATTTAGCTACCTAGTTCTATTAAATATAAATTACACTTCACTACTAGACTGTTACGAGTGAGGAAGTTGTTTGTTTATTTACCTATGATAAATTGTAGATTGGAGACAGCGTCGCTCGCAATAAATAAGATAAGCAGGTTTATAACCAACCAGGATATGAATATGGTTACATAATTGAAGGCTAATTATTTTAAAACTTATTAGTTATTTTCTAAATTAATCGTATGTGTACTTACGTCTTCCAGCTTTTCTAGTCTTCGCTCTTTAACAATGAGTTATCTTCAATTCAATAAAAAATGTAAATTCAAATGAAGAATTCACTGGACAACTATTGCTTTTCCACTTTTTAATATATCGAACCGAAATACCTTATTATGTTATGATTTATAATGAAACAAAAGCACTAAATGTAACAAAGAATTTTCTCACACATCAATTTGGCGCGGATTACATAAAGTAAAGCTAAATTAAAACCAGCACTATCACTACGGTACTGCTTTGTACAAATCAGCTGTTCACATGTTTTTTCAGTCAGTCGCGCCTTACAAGATTTCCATACGGTCTTCTAAACGCACTGAAATAAAATGACAAGAGAATGTTTACATCAATACATTGCACAGACGCAATACCCGCTTCACTATCACGCACACATGAAACCGACGGAACCGACCATTTGTGTACAAAGCAAAATATTGACTGGGTGTAGTGGGTGGGGATAAAGAAGGAGGTCAATGACGTTGTACCACAGGCTGTCTATGGGCAGAGGAATGGTGCAGAAAAGAGATAGACGTTATTCTTATCTCATGTGCGGTTCAGCGGGTAATGGATATACTATACACGGAGAAAGTACAGAAAATACCACAAACTTTTAATAGTCACCAATTAATACATAATATCCATATGTTTTGTCTTTAATGTATATTCCGTTGTGTGTACATAAATAAATAAGTAAATACATTCAGAAAATACTTGTGTTATTATGTATTTAAATCAATGTACTCTTTGTTTACATTATATATCATTGGCGTACGAATATTTTGGCCCCTGCAGATCAACCAAGATTTTCACACAAGATGTTTTTCATAAATTATCCGACTGTTAAGACTCTGAGTTAAGACTGAGCTGGTAAGCATACAAATTTCAGGGCGAGGGCAGCTAGCTACACTTTCCCTCCTTTTCCCCCGCATTGGTTCGCTCGGCCCGTCCGTGGGCTATGTTAAAAAATTGAATATGAATAACTAAAAAATTATTATTGTCCACATTTTTATACTCACTAGTAAGTAATAAGAGTAAAGTTATCCTTCTTCATTTAACTATGAATTTTAATATTTTGCATTATAATTTAGTAAATATTTTCTGACATTGTCAATTTCATTTCATAATTTTGGCAATTATATTTTTTTATAAAATATAACAATTAACAAATTTCCAGCCTGTGTTCCATTCATGCATATTACAGATACAGACCCAATCATAGCATGCTTGCATTGTCAACTAGCAACAGCTATGTATGTTTATACTGGACCCCATGCTTCGAAGAGGTACCTGACGTTGAACGATAATATTTTTCTATTGTGTTCATGTAATCTACTATAGATAGACCCAGGATATATAATTAATCTAAAATACCTTTAAAAGAGCAATTCTTATAATTATACATATTTTCTGAGTCTCGGAAACGGCGCCAACAATTTTCATGAAATCGATCTAGGTAGGATTCATCGTCATAAAAAGTATGCTATTATGCATGCCTTTTACTAGCATGAGTTTACGTGGTAATCATATTGAGATATCGAGTTATTATAGTACTTTGCTTTCTGCATAGAGCATAGATGTAGTATCTATAGATTCAGCCACGGCGTGGCCGTACTTATGACAGAGAATTCTGTTTTTTTGAGGTTATTTTAAAAGAATTGTATCAAAATTTAACAAACAGCCCAGAATACTACTACCCACCATCGCACTTAAACTTATATAAGTTAAAGCTACTACGATTTTCTGCTTTAAAAACAAACTGAAACTTTAAATCTCCAAATAACCGACTCACTCATCATTGTCTATAACTCACTTACGGCCGGTCTCAATATTATACTGTCAGTGGAACTCTGGTACGTATCAGAGATAAAAAGTAAACATTGATCTCCCGCTAACTGCCGTCTCACAAATCAAAAGTAAGCAAAAAAAAGTAAGATCATCAGTAGATAATATTTCAGTGACATTTCTGCCTCTGGTTTTTAAGTCCCTCTGAAAATTTCGTTTTCGCATAACAATATTTTTTTATACTTTTATACTTTTTTTATACTTTTTATCATAAAAAGGACCTCAGTGTTTTTGATTATAAACTTATTTCATTTTAATATTAAAATGATAATTTGTTCCAAATGTACTGTGAATTTCGCGGATGAAGTTAATAAAATAATGTTATGTGTAACCTGGAACAATGCTTTACTAGTAACAAAACGCAGCATTTGACGTTTATCACTCATGGGTATCCCGGACGACGATGACATGTTATTGTCATTTGACATTCGTTTATGTCGCTTGGTTGCTCAAAATATAAACAACGTGTATTTTCTCATAATTTTAGTACTTAATATTAATTAGTTTTATGAATAACCTAGGATTATATAATGAAACACATACCGTGAGTATAGACTTTATTTGTTAATAAAATAAAATTTATTATTATGTTTAGTAAACAAAAAATTGTAGTAATTGTAAATTGTTGTAATTGAGTTGTTTCCTAAAATTTTTTTTTGTTATAAATGGAAAGTTCATATATAAGTTTTATAACAAAGTTATTTTAGTTTTTTTTTTATTCGCTATAATTTAAAAGTTACATCAAATCAAAAATACGTTTTTGAATCCAGTACCGAAAACACGCCGACAATTCCCGAATAGACCCGAGCGCGCGTGTGACGTCACTTTGTTAATTGCTATTCATTGCAGCATACAGCTGATACTGTGATTTGACTTTTAACTGATAAAATCTTGATATTATCGTCAGTATGTTGATAAATATATCAAAAATGCTAAACCTTAAAAGTTATCGTGCTTGTTTTGTACCATTACGTGTGAAAACTACAAAAAAAAACACCCCAAAGATAATGTTAAATGTGTACCTGTGACCTTTTCCCGAGGAATAAGAGGTAAAATTTTAGTTTTCGTTCATAGATTCGTTTTTAGGGTTCCGAAGTAAAATCGGAATCCTTAAAGTTTTGTCATGTCCATCTGTCCGTCCGTCTGTCCGACTGTCTGTCTGTCCGTCTGTCCGTCTGTCCGTCCATCCGTCCGTCCGTCTGTCCGAAGCAAAGCGGCCAGACCCTTAGTGCTAGAAAGCTGTAATTTGGCATGGATATACATATTTATTAAAACTCCAGAATCGTAGAATTAAATATTGAAAAACATTTTATTTCAGGGTACCTCCCGTACAGGCAACGTGAGGATGATTTTTTTATTCGTCGCCTACCCTATAGTGGGTAGGTCTTGTAAGACCATTTTTGGAATTAGGGGTCCGTTTGCAAAATGTTTGGCTTTAAAGTGCTAATTTTGGTTACAGTCAAGTGTCCCCCCCAACTGTTGACTAAACGGTTGGAGTTAGACAAGTGAAAAAAATCTCAAAAATAGGGTACTTATATGATGAATTTACAAGGAAAACTATCACTGCTATGTTAACATAAGTATGAGTCATAGTCGATAAACTTACTACTTCAGAACCTTACATTGCCCGTGGCCTGACACGCCTGACATGCCTGTTTTTTTATAAAACAACTCATGGTTTTATTGTATTAGGTTAGGAATTTTGTAACGTTGATCCTGCTCAAATTCAATGAGGATCTGATGATGGGTCCTGGGGCTACAAAGTGGAACACGTGGTAGAACAATGGTAGGTAGAGTAAAACGGAACCGTGTTTGAAGATATTAGATAATATTATCGTTAACATTGTAAAACCAGTAGGTACATAAATAAATAAATAAATAAATAAACGCTTCACACTCATAGCCCCATACTAGGATACCCAGTGTCGTGGGTGCCATAGACAACACAAGGACACACACTCAGACCAAGAACAGAGTCAGAAATACAAACTAATCATTCAAACCATCTCGCAGCATCCACCTCGCATCGAATCGAAACCAGGACTTAGCGATCTGGAGTGGTAACGATTCGCCACACGAGTCGTGATCATTGACCAACTTGGCGTATTTCGGAGACAAAAAAAATTATATATTGTACCAGTTTTATGTATAAAGCGCGTACAGACCCATACCACCGCAGTAGGTTTTCCTGTGTCGCGGGTGGCATGGTCAACACAAATAACACGTCACTATAACACCCAAGACCCGAGTACAAATAATTATTTGTCACATTTTATTAGATATGGCCGGGAATTGAACCTGGGACCCTCACTTCGCAGGTTGGATCGAATTGCTATCGACTAGGCTATAGGGTCATCATATGTATGTACCTACTACTAGCAAAGAATTTCTGTAGTATTGCATTGTGCATTTTTTTATTAATCACATTCTTCACTTCTCTCAGGATCCATATCTGAAAAGGTAGACGAAGTCGCGGGTAGAAGCTAGTTGTATGATAAATGAAATATAATTTTATCATACAACCCTGATTTATACCCCTAACACCCTGCCCTGATTTCTCCCAGACACGATTTACCAGTTAACAGTGTAACCTTATCTAAATTTATTTAGTGTGTACAATCAATAGAGAGTTTTATTATAATATTTAATGAAGAATAAATCATTTAACATTTAAATTTACAATAAAATTACGTGGTATGAATATCTTTTTGCACTAAATTCCGGATATTTTTACTCAATTCACGTAGAAGCTTCTAACACTGTGTAATTGCTTTAACAAAATGACGTCACTAACATGGCGACCAAATCTGGCGCGTTTGTAGTCACGTGATTCTTTTTGAACTTTTATCAATTTTGAATTCATTATTATTAATATTAAAAATAGTTTTTAAGCGTTTTTAACAATGCCAATTAATATAATTTGTGTTAAAGATTTAAAATACATTTAAAAAAAATATATTTTTTTTTAAATGAACAACTCAATTGTAGCAGTGATAGCCTAGCGGTTAGAACGTTGGTCTCCCGAACGAAGTGTTTATTCCCACATGTCCGGGGCCCGAGTTCAAATCCTGGCACGCTCATTTTCAAATATTATGTGCGTATTAGAAGTTAAGTATCACTAGCTTCGGTGAAGGAAAACAATGAACATCGCGAGGAAACCTGCACACCGGAGAGTTCTCCATAAAGTTCTTAAAGGTGTTTGAAGTCTACCAATCTGCACTTGGCCAGCGTGGTAGACTATGGCCTAATACCCCTCACATTGCGAGAGGTTTTTGCTTTTAAACAAAAAAATGTTGCCAAATGTACTAAAGGAAGTTTCTTTTCAGATGAAGTCCAGACCCTTCACAAAAGATGAAGTACCTTTCTTCATAAGGCCAAAATAGTAGCCAATAGCTATTGAGGTAGCAAGGATACACCATTATTTCTGAAAAGGCGAAATGTTTTTGTTATAATTTCAAAATAAATCTAACTTAAAAAGCTTAGTGTTCTTGTTTTATTAAAATACCTACTTACCTAAAACTTTAAAGATAGGAATTGTTATCAATTCTCATTCACTGCCGTTTTTAACCGACTTCAAAAAAAGGAGGAGATTCTCAATTCGACTGTATTTTTTTATGTTTGTTACCTCAGAACTTTGGACTGGGCGAACCGATTTTGATGATTCTTTTTTTAGTCGAAAGCTGGTGCTTGTCATGTGGTCCCACATAAAGAACGAGATCTGACAAGTAGTTTTTGAGTAATTTTGAAGCCGGTTATTTTTTGTTAGTAAAATTTAGATTATGGATTGTTTAATCTGAATCTAGGTAGTTATAAACAAAATTGGATTCACACAATTCAGTCATAATAATATGTAGTCATATATTTTATACGAGGACAATTTCGGCGATCTTGGTACCGTATAAAAAAGGCGGAATCAAGTAAGCAGGCTTCAAAGGTTCATTATCATTCATCACTGATTAATATCTGTTTTGAAATAATATGTTTTGATAAATTTTCTTTACTATATGAGAAATCTACCAATTATCCGTCGAAATCGAGCGATGTGAAAATTTCCGATAGTTGGTAACTTTTATTACCGACAGTTAGCTGTCAAAGCGTTATTGAGACGCAAGTATTTATTTTTGTATGGACCAACATACCTACGGTATGACTTGGCCCTCCGAACGGTAGATCAATGTCATCGATAGATATTTTCGATCCACTGAAGGTTATTGAGACGCAAAAATTGACAAATATGACAGATGACGTATTAATGGTAGCCTTATCTACATTTTTATAACTGTTAGTACATTATTGAGACCGGCCGTTAATGTTTGCACTTGTGGCAAACAAAATCCCGTGTTTTACTTGTCTTTGGCTGAACGTATTTACTCCAGTGCCATGTATGGAAGAAAAAAAAATTATAGTCTATGAAGTAAATGTGACATCTATGACATTGACGTTGATTGTGTGACCTATACACAGGGTTGGATTTTGTACTATAACTATAATTTCACCCCACAGACAGTGTTGCCAATGCTACGGCAATTACCGTGTTCTACGGCTTTCAGGCCAAAAAATCACAAAATCTACGGTCTACGGCCCGAACCCTAGGGCCGTAGCAAATTCTACGGCTTTTCGCAAATTGTACGATCTTTCTGTTATTTATTTATTTTTGCAGACATTTAACGAATATTAAACCCTTAAAACAGTGTCACTAGGCTAATGAAGAGTGTTCCTTGTTTTGTGGACATGAAATTCACTGCTGATACTGCTGATGACCTTTTTTTTTTTTTTTTTTTAGTCCGAGCGCTGAACCGATGGTATATATTGGCATAATTGGATAGCATAATATATTAGCAGCTGTGGACACGGCCCACAGTTGATCTTTTTCCATACAAACACGGCTTTTTTATCTCATGTACACGGCCTTCCAAAAAATTTCATTGGCAACACTGCCCACAGAGTACTTTGTTATATACTGAATTTCACCCTTTGTACTATGTACTATCCACATCTGAGTATAGTACACTAAAATACTATAATTTTAAGATTGCTCCTGAATGCTTAGTTTTACATCATATGAATATTTCGACAGTGCGTGTGGTCGGAGATTCCCCGATTTCCTCCGCAGTAAACTTCTTTCTTTCCTTTCCACTCTCAGTAAGTAATGTCGTTCCTTCCATTCCATTCAAAATTCAATCAAAGCGATAACACAATCAACAACAATCAACAAGCGATAACAATCGCTTGCGAATTTTTGTGTAAAATAATACGTTTCTTTACGAAGTTCTTCCTACACTTCGAAGAAACTTCCTGGTAAAAGTATTTTTTCCATTTCAACAAATGCGCGGGGGGGGGGGGGTGTGCAAAAGCAGTAGATCTACCGATTTTTTGCTGTCTAACTACTAGCGATGGGCCGAGTAATGCTTTTTACAACTCGAGTTACTCGAGCAAAAATAACCGTTTACTCGAGTAAAAACTCGAGTAAACTCGAGTAACCGAACCGAACCGAACCGACGCGACAGCGAGCTCAGCGAGTAGCCGACGCGAGCGAGTAATGAGTTGACTGAGTAAAATCGTCGCAACGCGAAGCGCGTCGGCGGCAACTCGACGAAGTCGACGAACTCGACGATTAACACCGACTGAGTTGAACCGCGTCGCCGCGTCGACTCGCGTTCGTCGAATCGGCCGAGTTTACTCGAGTACGTAAAATCGTTGCTCGAGTTACTCGACCAAAGAGTTTACTCGAGTTTCTCGAGTAAATTTCGTCGAGTTGCCCATCGCTACTAACTACTACTTTTCCAAAACTAGAGTTGGCAGCACTGACTGTACTATATTTTTTTTATAAATACTATATCTATACTTTTCATTCTTTTATACTATATTTTTCAACGTACCTAAATCCAACCCTGCCTATACAAAACATGGTACATTTTTTTTGTACCTTGGAGGAATTATTGAGGAATCAAAATCAACCGAATCAATGATAAACTGAAGAATGATTAAGAATGACAGCCATTACACACTCAAAGTCAAAACTTAAGCAGGTACTTCATGCTGCTCATCACAGAGTACTTAATCACTACGTTTTACTGCTCATTTGCAAAGATAATGGTCAACTAAAAATGTCACTGTATGATCAGAATAATAATAATGATGTTATTATATCAAAATCAAACAGTATTACCTCGTACCTATAAGTTGTTGCTATGACGGTGTTGTAATAAACGAGTATCTTATCAAGCTTATCGAAACAAAAAAATGGGTTTCTGATACTGCGCTGGCTGATCTTTGAATCGATAGTTTAGTTAATCTTTAAAAATATTAACATCAATACACCAGTGATATTGAAGAATTCGTCGACAGGTTAGTTTACATTGAGTTTTACCCACTTACCTATTATATGTATATTATATATATATTATATGTATATTATATATATATTATATGTATATTATATGCCCTTTTATTCTTTCATCTGAGATTTTAAGTATCATTATCATCCTCCCCATTTCTCAATTTTATTTGGGGTCGGTGCAATATGTTTTAAAGTATTTTGTATTAAAAATATAAAGTATTATCGCTTATTTGTGCTAGATCATTTAAATCATTTGTTTACAAAGACTGAATTATTTTACTGCGTAAGAAGATAAAAAGCCTTATATTAGACTATCAAAATTATTAAAATACAAAGTCTGTGTTAAAAGTTAAAAAGTATTATTTGGGTGATACTGTGAAAAATTACTAATTTTTATGTAAGACTGAGTCCTTCAACTTTTTTGGTTTATTTCAAAGTCAAAAAGTAATTTTAAAATTCCAGTTTTTATCACCAAGCAATTGACCTGTGCAATCCATAATATTTAATTATGGACAAATCACAGAACCAGTATATTCAACTTGTTCTTAAACAAGTATAAAAACAAGTATAAAAAGTATAAAAGCCGACAAGTAACTTGAAATACCTAAGGTATTTCAAGTTACTTGTTGGCTTTTATTGAGGGTCTGCATCACTAAGTTTGGCTAAGTCTGTTGAAAAGAGAATTATATTTATGTTACTTTTTCTATACTTGGTAATATAAACTTATAGTAACATCTTTAGAGAAATTTTTAATTGTATTATAAGATAAAATGTATTTCAAAATTATGTAAAAGTTCAGTTTTATTTTTATTTTTAGTGAACCCTACCTGGATTCAGGTAGCTCATGATGGATTAGAATAGTGCGAGTTAGGAGAAGCCACGGATTGAAGTCATTAAGATGTCCAAAAGAGTTCTTGTAAAGACTGATGGATGGATTACCTGTCTTTACCTGCCTTTACCTTTTTATAATATAGATCAATAATATAGAGAATCAAACCTAGGTCCTATCACTCAGCAGCCAGGTTTAATAACTGAATGAATCAATTAATAGTTGTAAAAAATAATAATGTCATAATAATACAACTAATATAACTAATATACTACACTCATTATGTAACTTTTAAGAACTGTACCCAAACACAACACCCCCTTGTCTTTAGCTTATTATTATTAGCACTTACAATTTTCCGGGGCTACAATTGGCAGCCCTTCTTTATAGGCTACAATGGCCTACCTTTTCTGGCTACAACTAGTTATGATTCTAGTGCATTATAATGCAGATGTACTCAAGTAATTCAGCAATTTAGTTAGTAATTCAGCAAGTAACAGATTAGTATTCAATATAAGGAAAGTGTAATAACTTCATAAAATGTACAGTCACCTGCAGAGAAAAGTAAGCCATCTGTTTATAACAGTTTTAAATATAATATAAATAGGTGTCTAATACAGGTTCTGGGTTGTGTTTATAGTAGGGCTCTAAATCGTTAATAAATTATACAGTTTAGCTAGTTATTATTATTACAATATATTGATAAAAATCGTATCTATATACGAGTACAACAACTTAGATAAACCATACATATAAGTTCAATCCCACATGTAGGTAATATCCTTTCTTGGTGTCATTTTATAGTTGTATCAGTGAATGAAAGTGCTCCCAACTTCCTACGGAACTAGATAATACTCAATTGTTTAAAAGATGATGTAAGTGTTATATCTATTGCCTATGAGATATCATAATACTACTTCATTGTGTTTTAATTTCAGGATGTTGACTAAGATACCAGTACATATAGCGCGGCAGGCGGATCGGTTGGCTAGATTGTCGAGAATCACTGTACTCGTAAGGATGTCTTCTACCGCACCGAGTACAAAGTTCTTTTTTAGGCAGGTATGTTTTTATCAACTGTACATAATTCCTTCGTGATTACCGCCAATTTAATTTTTTTTTTGAAGCAGCTGCGTTTATTCACGTTTTATAAGCGAAGGTCACAAAGGAATAATTTTAAATTGCTTTGTTGAATATAATCATAGTTTAATTTTGTTGGACTCCTAAGCTAAAGATTATTATTCTTAATATTTATAAGGATATTCTGATTAGGGTTACACACAAGAACGCACACTAATGCACATTTTAAAACAAACACATTCACATTATAAAATAAATCAAAACACTTAAAATAGCTTCAAAATTCCCTGTAAATAAAATAAAGAATGAGAATATTGTGTTCTTGTCTTTGTGTGTTTTTCATGGCTCCTAGGACACAGGGAATCCTGCGAGGCTATGAGTGTAGCATTACTTCCTAAAATAAAACCTAATTTTACTCTCATGTATAATTTCAGCTGTTCGACACAGTCAGCAGTACTTACACGTATCTCCTAGGGGACACGGCGGCTAGGGAGGCGGTGCTCATTGATCCAGTGGTTGAGCACGCTGAGAGAGATGCCACCCTCATCAAGGATCTCGGGTTCAAACTTGTCTATGCTAGTAAGTTTTCCTATCTAAATAGAGTGGGCAAGCGCTGGATTCAGGATTAGGACCGGTCGGAATTGAGCTTATTAGGGGAGGCCTATATCCAGCAGTGGAATTTGAAAGCTGAAGATAGATGGAGTCCACAATTGAACAGATGATTGACCTGATGATAAGTGGATACCATTGCCCCCAGGGCCCCCAGGGCCATCAGGGCCCCAGAGGTACCCATGTCTAGACATAAGTGACAATAAAGGCACTACCAATGCGTTGTTGGCCAAGAAAGAAGAGAGAAGAGACTAAATTAATGAAAATTTTGTTCATAAATCATTTAACAGCACATAGTCTTTACAAACACAATATTGTTAGTGGATTAGACGATTAGACTTTGACAACCTGTGGGTTGAAGAGGCAAGGATCCTACAATAGGGTATTTTACTCTATATGAGAAAAAAAGTGTGTGTCAGCTCCGACGCACGATACAGTCGTTTAACGGCGTGATGATGATGATGATGATGATGATGATGATTTATATTCGTTTTTAAGGCCCTGATTGAATAAAAATTTTGTGATTTGGTGAAATTGCACAACTATGATAAATTATGAGTAATTCAACCGATAAAATACGATAATGAATACTGTTGATGTAGGTTCTACTTTCAAAATTAACGAAAATATAGCTAAAGTCCATCGTTACACGACCTTGAATGGTTTACAAATTCATTAATAAGGTTTTATTTTTATTCGAGTATTTTTTTTATTACTGAAACTGAAAATAATTAAATAAAATTCTATAAGTATCTTTAATTAGTAGGTAAGTAAGGTAATTTAAAATTATGTCGTAATTAAATTAAAGGAATGAAACCCAGTGATTAAAATTACGAGTACATCGTAATTTTAAAATTATTTACTATTGAATTTGGATTTGGTTGTAGTAGCACTATTTACTATTTAACTTCGCCTTCGTTCTCAAACTTATGAAAGTCCTTTATAGTTTCTCGTCATTCCAGTGAATACCCACATGCACGCAGACCACATCACTGGTACGGGAAAGCTCAAGACCTTATTACCGGGCACTAAGAGCGTTATTGGCAAGGCATCCGGCGCCCAAGCGGACTTGTACCTGAGTGATGGAGAAGTCGTTAGGTTCGGGGGCTACGAACTGCTCGCTAAGTCCACTCCGGGGCACACTAATGGATGCTTCACTTATGTTTGTCATGATCAGGTAATTTGTTATTATGCATTTTTAGCCTAAAAAGCGCCATTTTTGCGATATAGTGATTTCAAATGTTAATAAACTGGTGTTTTCCATGTACCCAGGTACCTATTATGTTGCTGGAACGATGATATTAATAAAAAATGGTTTCTATAACTTATTTGTGCAAATTGTACCCTATTTTTAGAGCTAATTTCACTTGACTTATTATAGGCATTAGGCACATTGCATACTAACAACTTCTTCAGAAATTATACATGTATCGATATAAATTTCCATAAAAAAAAGGAAAATGGGCGTTGAACATCTATAATCTATAGTATAATTTTTTATTAATGAAACTTAAGCCCGAAATATATAAGGTTTATCTTCAATATCATCAAAGCGATCTATAATAGCCAATGCTATTATCATGCATTATTAACGCAGTTTTTAATAGTGATAAAGTGCAAGTTAATTATCTGAGTGTAATCGGTTTTAAATTATTGTATTGTTATGCCACAGAGTAATCACTTGTCTTGCCCATTCCAAGGTCATTTGCTGTTTTTAGGATTCTCTGTTTTCATACTTTTCATCTTTGATATGCATCTTATTTCTCATCATCTTATGTATATTGTCTTAGGGTTATTTGCATTTTCAGGTTGAAAAATCGATAGATATATTTTGGAGATGTGACAGTAGCAGTATTAGCTGATCCAGGATTTTCTTTGAGGGAGCGCTGTGGTTTCTAAAAGAAGGATCTAACTTCATTAAATTATTTTGTCTCTTGTTCGGCAGTTCACCACAAGAAAGCGAATGGAAATCCTTTGTTTATTATGTTAAACTACAACTTACAAGTATCTTTCACCTTGCTTCAGAAATTCTATCCCTTGGTATCCACATTAAAAAATATTAAGACAAGACAATGATTACTTCAAGCTTACAACAATAAAAGTAACTACCTCTAGCTCGTTTAATCCTAGATTAATCGGAACATCGTCAGTATTTTTTTAATTTAAAACTATTTCAGAGCATGGCATTCACGGGAGACGCGCTACTGATCCGAGGCTGCGGTCGCACTGACTTCCAGGAGGGCTCGGCCGCGACCCTGTACCAGTCAGTCCACAGCAAGATCTTCACTCTACCGGAACATTACACCCTGTACCCCGCACACGATTATAAAGGACAGACGGCTACTACGGTACTATTTGTTTTATAATATTTATTTATGGTATAAAGGCTTAAATAAACAAATGTTTATATTATACGCTTTTACAGCCCTATTTGTGGGTTAAAGTTTAATGAGATCTACTTCCTTTATCCTCAAGAGTTGAAATTTTACATTTTGCTTTAGTTCTGATGATAATGCATGTTTGCGATAATTATGACCTGATTATTTTCTCAGTTCTTCTGATGAGGGAACTGCTTATCGGTCTATAGCACAATTGCCATTTCTTTGCTTTTTTCATTGACAACAATCAATTTAACGCGAGGACATGATTGGTTAAGTTTTCAATTCCATTCATCCGTCAGCTTTTGAAGACCACTGCTGGATATAGACCAACCCTAACATGAGTCACTGACCGGCTTATAGCCTTTTGAATTTAGTGGATACGTTGTATCCTTGTATCCGTTGTATCCGTCTGATAATCATAATAATCTATACTAATATTATAAAGAGGAAAGATTTGATTGTTAGTTTGCATTGAATAGGCCCCGAACAAAACTACTTAACCGATTTAAAAAATTCTTTCATTGTTGGGAAGCTATACTATCCCCGGGTGACATAGGCTATATTATATTTTCAAAAAATAGGGATCCTTAATAAAACTCCAATAATGTAACTCAAGGTGTAAAAAAATAAGAAAACTGAAACAAAGCGAGGGCGGTTACTCATGCTCATAGGCAATAAATTCAAATGCAAACAATAACAATACATGACATTCTATTTACTAATGCTTTTTTTGTTAAGGTGTGGGAAGAGAAGAAATATAACCCGAGGCTAACGAAATCATTGAAAGAGTTTATCCATATAATGGACACTTTGAATTTGCCGTACCCAAAGATGATTGGTAAGTTAATGAATTTTACCAAGAAAAAATAACAGACTTCAAAATAACTCGAAAAGTACTCGTCAGATCTAGCTCAAATTTAAGTAGGACCACATAACAAGCACCAGCGTTCGATTAAAAAAAGAAACATCAGAATCGGTTCACCCAGCTGAAGGTTCTGAGGTAACAAACATAAAAAAAACAGTCGAATAACTCCTCTTTTTTTGAAGTCTGTTAAAAATGACCCAAAAACAGTGTTTTCAACTCACAATCAATTCACAATACAAGCGACTGGGAAACTGCGTACGCTTTTATGTGAATAGCCGAAACGAGCTGACGATCCAGCTGATGATAAGTGGTGAACGTCGCCCAGAGACATCAGGTACACTGAAAGATGACCGATGCGTTGCCAACTAGAAAGGAAGCGGTTATACACATCATTTTTCAAGTTTTATCGCGGCAAAGTTGAAGTCAGGGTTATAGAAAAGGAATCCATTCATAAGTTACATTGTATCAATCATATAAGTGATTGTTTTGAAATATTTCTCCTATACAATTCACTTTAGGTCTAATAACCCTCGTTTTCTAAACTTAATTTAGCTAAGGACATTGGAAATAAATGTCCACATTTAACATAATGTTCATATATTGTGTATATTTTGTATAACAAATGTGAATTAATATATTAAACTATTTCAGACAAGGCGATACCAGCAAACAAAGTATGCGGACTTTATGAAGTTAAATAATATACCAAATCACATTATAAAGTTAAATTTACATCAATATACATATAGTTAAGATATGTAATTAGTATGTAAATGTATTTAATCAAATATTACTATTGTATAATATGAATAAATAACTGGTATATAGTAATTAATAATTTTTGTACATATGTCCTGAATATTTGTAGGAATGGAAATTATGAAAGACGTGGTAAAGGGCGACTGATTTCGCATATTAATAAATAAATAAGCATGTAAATTTTGATATTTATGGTAAACAATATCTTGTAAGAAAAATAAGTAAACATTTATGAATGTTTCTATAATGTATAAACATAATATAATATTATGTATTCTCTTTTTACGTGTTTTCTCATTCGTATTCATGTAAATATGAAATGACAGGACATTATATAATACACTGTCGATTTTATACTACTTTTAGAAATATCTATATCATTCGTAGTCTGTGACTGTATTTGTGTATAATTTAGTTGTATGTTTTGTATAATATTATTATCCCTATTATCCCAGTTATTATCCCTGAATGTTGGATAACTATACATATATTATCTGTGACATCGTTCCCACATTAAAAGTTAGAATTAAATAAAATGAATTAACATTAATGTCTTCAAAATTTGCTATAAAGCCTGAACAATTTAAAATATACATTTAGAAAGGTTATAGAATATTCTAACGCTTTTGTGTTTTTGAGTGTACAGTACCTATTAATATGTAAAATATTTGTTATTGTGTTAGTTACCGTTGAGAAAATAGGCAACATCTTGTGTATATAATGTATTTTGTATTACAAATTATTATCATTTTTATACGCATTATAATAAGTGTCAATAAATAACGTAATTTTATTAACATTGAACCATATTTTTATTGTAATCGTTGATTTTTTCTTAATTATTTAGCAATAAAAATGGAATGGCAGTATAAGCCTTTACTAGAGGCTTCTACACTCGAAATTCGACCGTAACCCATAATTTTTAGGTTTCTGGCGTGTCTGCACTTCTTCTCCATGGAAATTATAACTACTCGTATACCAAATCTCAGACATCACATTACATACATTATTATTATTAATTAAAGATAACTCATTTAAAATTTATTTGCAAGATTCCACCCGGAAAAATATACATACATTGTAAGTTAAATAAAAGCTTGTAAGAACGGTACAAAAATGTTTTCTTCACATATGATTATATGCATTCAACATCTCGTATTATATTATTGTTTCTCCTTTTTAGGGTTCCGAAGTAAAATCGGAACCCTTACCGCTTATTTACACGCGCGTGTGTCGGATCGTCTCGTGGCGCGTCCGTAAGCCACGCCCCCTACGCGCGTGTCACGTGTGAACACCGCGCGAGCGCTCGCGCGAGCCCCTTTGGCGCGCGCCTAAAAAACCGCTCCCGAAGCGAGCCTGCGAGCCACGAGACGCGCCGCGGTCTGGTCCGCGAGCGTCCTGTTCACACGCGCGCGCATGCGCGCGTCTCGCGGATTGTCTCGTGGCTCGCGCGCGCGTGTAAATGGGGTATTATAGTTTTGTCATGTCCGTTTGTCTGTCCGTCTGTCAAGCAAAGCATCGAGATCCTTAGTGCTAGAAAGCTGTAATTTGGCATGGATATAGGTAGGTACATACGTATTTACTAAAACTCCAGACTCGTAGAATAAAATATTTAAAAATATTTTTTTCAGGGTACCTCCCCTACATAGATAAAAAAATTATTGAATTTTTGAGTCGAAAAATCCTTTATGAGTATGTACTACTTAAGAAGAGTAGTCCGTATTTAAAACGAACGAGTCTTATTTGGTTTTATTGAAATGTTAATTTAATATGGTTAAAAAAATTACAGCAAAAAGATATTAGTTTTGGAATTTAAATGTTTATTTACCTCAAAATAATTAAAAAAAATTGTCTGCCATATTTTTAAATTACTTATCAAGATAAAACGACACTGTTACATTATTTACCAAATATGACTCATCAAATAAAGAGCCTCATTGTCAGCTTTACCTACTTATTTACAGATGGACAAATTAATCAGCCATTCAGCCAGCCGGACTTATTGTTTTTATTGTCTGTGGAGCAGGCGTCAAACTTTTTAGCGGCAAAACATTGCAAGTATCGTCCGCTCCATCATGCGTTTTTGACAGCCTCCGGCCTGTTTTGCTCGGCCGGAAAAACTGTCCGGAACTCCAATCTACGTCCGATGAAATTAATGGAATGAAAAAGCTTTTCAGTTAAAATCAACGTTTGTAAAATGATCTCTCATGGCTTAAAATTTACACCCATGCTGACGTAGATGATGTGATCAGTGCTGTTAATATTATAAATACTAATCTGTCTAACGTTAGTAATTGGTCACAGAAATTTGGCATTAAAATTAACTCCTCCAAATGCCAAGCTGTCATCATAGGTAGTCCACGACAATTGGCTAAATTAGATTTTACTTTGATACCCCCTGTCATGTTTGAATGCGCAACAATACCTTACTCTTCATGCGTGAAAGATCTTGGGCTCTTTATCGATAGTGATCTTGGTTGGAGTACCCAAGTATCTGAAATCTGCCGATCTGTCATTGCCAAGCTCACATTTCTCAACCGCTTGAAAAACTTTCTTCCGGTTGCAACTAAGGTCCATTTGGTGCAAGCGTTAATATTCCCGATCATTGATTACGGTGACGTGTGCTGTTTGGATCTTACGGAAGCCCAACTTGACAAGCTGGACCGACTAATAAATAGTGCCGTTCGTTTTGTTTTTTGTCTACGAAAGTTTGATCATGTCTCTAGCTACCGTTCTAAGCTTAAATGGCTTACGATCCGCGAACGACGGCACCTACGAGCCCTCTGCTCACTCGCCTCTGTCCTTTTCGATCCTCTTGTACCAGACTACTTAAAGTCAAAATTTAAGTTCCTATGTTCTTCCCATGACCGTCAGCTTCGTTCCTCAGAATCCCATATTTTATCCTTTCCCATTCATCGTTCTGGCTTTATTTCTAATTCCTTTGCTGTACAGGTTATTCGCTTTTGGAATGCACTCCCCAAAGAAATAAGAGAGCCCGCTAGTAAATTCACTTTTAAGAAAAAGATACAGGCTCACCTGCTAGAACGCCGCTCATGACAAAATATCATCAGATTTATTCGCGAATTGTCAAGTTTATTTTCGTATATGTTTATATTTATAATATATATCTATATTATATATATATAATTATGTATGTGTATGCATATTTGTATATGTATATATGAATATATTTGTTGTATTATTGTATTCGATTAGCTATATATCTTTTCTTTTTACCGCTCATCGTGTTTTTTTCTGTTTGGCCTAATGGTTAGCTGGTAGAGAATGCACTAGCATTAAGCTCGCCATTTGTCCGTTAATATTTTTATATTGTGGTCAATAAAGTTTGCATAAATAAATAATAAATAAATTTGATGTTAATCTGATTGATATACAACAGTGGTAATGAACCTTGTTTTTCATACGGGCCACAAACACGTAAAAAAGTGAAGCGAAGAGGCGTACGTATGCTGTAATTTTGCACGGATATACATATTTGTTAAAACTCCAGAATCGTAGAATAAAATATTGAAAAACTTTTTTTCATGGTACGTCCTCTACAGGTAACGTGAGGATGATTTTTTTATTCATCGCGTACCCTATTCAAAAATATTATGGGTCTTCTAAAATCATTTTTTGGAATTAGGGGTCCGTTTGCGAAATATTTGGCTTTAAAGTGCTCATTTTGGTCCAGTCAAGTATCCCCCGCTGCCGGCTAAACGGTTGGAGTTGGACAAGTGAAAAAAATCTCAAAAATAGGCTATGTTAGCATAAATAGTTAATGAGTACGGTAATAGCTGACACGCACTTGCCCGGTTTTTTATTCACCGTCAAATCCTCAATAATCCCATTAGGGTAAGATTAGGATAGGGTTTCTTCTCACAGAGACACGTAGGTGCGGTTAAGTGCAGAATGATATGCTTGTGATCATGGATAACTAAGTATTAGGTACATACCTAATTAGTTTAAGAGGTGCTGAGAAGTTTTTTTCACCTTTTTTGTCTTCCATGTTCGATGATAGCACCTTTCGGAAATGGCGGTAGAAGCAAAAGTTGTTGTTCATAAGTGCATGTATGGGCAATATGGGAATGGGGTGGTTATGTCGGAATTGATCTCCCACAGAATAAAACCCCACGGTGTTTCTCACCTCGGCTGAGTCCCCCACACAACCTATCCAGCGATGCCTGTCAAGCCAGCAAGCGCATACTCTGGGACCTGAGAGGTTCCTCACACTCGAGGACCTTACACAACGAGTTGAGTGACGCGAAAAGTTTGGAATTGTAGCATAGATAACTTACACGTGAAGGGTTTGATTGGAAATAATGTCTCAAGATTGGTTATAAATGATTATTCCTTATTAACTTTAGTACATAACTAGCTGACACGGCGAAAATCATGTCGCCTAACAAATTGTTTTTTTTCTTAAATAAAATTAGCCTAAGTTACTCCTTTTTACATTAGCTACCTTTCAGTGAAAGTCCCGTCAAAATCGGTCTAGCCATTTCAGAGATTAGCCGGAACAAACAGACAGACAGACAAAAATTGTAAAAAATGTTGGTATATGTACCGTGTACTTATACATCCAAATGCACTTAGTAAAAAGCGGTTATTTTAATATTACAAACAGATACTCCAATTTTATTTATTTGTATAGATATAGATAAGTACCTACTGATAGTAAGTGCAAGTAAAACTAACAGCCCTCTTTTCTGTTTATACGTAGACCAACGTAGACACCTAGTACATACTGCGACGTATGAAAGCATTTAATAAAAGAACAGCACGCGACGCGGCTGGCGCTAGCACGCGATATGAGGCGGCTGACTCAGCATGTTGTGGTTATAATGACTCATACGAGGCTCTACAGCTCTGTCCTTACACACCATAAACAGACTGAAAAACAGCCTTAATAGGTAATAGTACCTACTGTTTCACCTGTTGTCGCCTCTCTTCGGAAAACCTTTAACTTTATCTTACTGTATATAATTACGTGTCACGTTGTTTGTCCGCGATGGACTCCTAAACTACTTAACCGATTTTAATCTTTGCACACCGTGTGCAGTTTGATCCAACTTGAAAGATAGGATAGCTTACATCTCAAGGTTTTAATAAAAAAAGACTTGACAGAACGAAGTCTGTCCGGGCAGCTAGTACTAGTGTAAAAATTTATATGTGGACGGGTTTTTTTGAATTTGATTTTTCCGAATAAAATAGACGAAATGCTACCTCAAGTTAACAGAAAACAATGGTGGTTTAATTTTGGATAGTTTTTTTGAACACGTTGCGAATTAAATTCAAATTAATTAATTCATAATAGGTCACTGATACACTATGATAGTGATAGCCTAGCGGTTAGAACGTTAGTCTCCCGAACGAAGGGGCCCGAGTTCAAATCCAAATAATTTTCAAATATTATGTGCGTATTAGAAGTTAATTATCACTTGCTTCAGTGAAGGAAACATCGTGAGGAAACCTGCACACCGGAGAGTTCTCCATAAAGTTCTCAAAGGTGTGTGAAGTCTACCAATCCGCACGTGGCCAGCGTGGTAGACTATGGCCTAATTGGCCTATTGTGTGAGAGGAGACCCCGAGCCCAGCAGTGGGACAATTATGGGTTGTTGCTTTGCTTTTTTTGCACTGATATACTTGTACACGTCATGTTTTTTAATCTACCATCAATATGTATGTGCAAATTGTGCAAGTATACCTATGTAGGTATCTGCATACATAATATTCCAGCAAGATTTATCGAAGCGATAAGACTCCACTGACTTAACACATTGCGGGGGCAAGTTGGCAGCGCTTGGCTCGCTCTCGGGCCGCCGCTACTGTTCTTACGATCCAATTCCTGTTCCATTTTCATATATTTTAAAATACTAGGTGAAGTTTATGCAACATTAACTATTTATTTTGATAATAAAATTGTTATCTGCACTTTATATTTTTTATTTAAATGTATCTAAATAGAACCTGTACGATCGATACGACCCCGAGCCTAGTTGGTAAACGATACGATACGTCCGAGGTTCGATTTCCGAGCAGGCAGACATTTATACAACAAGGAGAAGAAAGGATTTCTGTTGTCTATCTGTAATAGATCTCAACATATATTATTTGTTAATTTTCGTTTGATCTGTAACTGATAGTGGAAACCGGGAATGATTATCTAAGCATTTAAGTTTTAATTAAACCAATGTTTCGAGGTGAAAAAAGATACTAAAAAATCTAAATATATAACTGAGCTATTTTTAGAACACGAAAACAGAGTCAGTGCATAGATTGCTTTTCCAATTTCAGTTTTAAATCCGCTGATAAATTGATATAAAAATAACTTAATCTGTGACTTGCTTTTCTAGTTTCGCTGTCTTAAAACCATTTATTACTTAGCCAGTTTGAACAAGTGTGTGCTGTATATCCATGTAGGTATTCAGTAAAGGAAAGAAACCTAGTTTCACAGAAACCGCCACATGAATGGACTGACTCAGCAGTCTCAGCACTGCGCTACGTGACAATGACTCCGACGTCACACACAACGTCTACGTCCTACTTCACATCGGAGAAACTTCTGTGCGAGAAATTGTTGCAATGTAAAATTACTTTTAGGCTTCCCGCCCACGTCAGTCTTTTTGTAGGACCGATAATCGGGCCGATTTTTCCTGCCATATTATTTCTGACCGACTTTTTGAAGGACGTGTGCGTTGCACTATTGCTATCAGTACGTTCTATTTTTCTCCTACAAAGAATCGGTCACCGATTATCGGACGTGGGCGGGAAGCCTTATTATAGAACCTACAATTATCTAAAGCAGCTATACTCAACGTGCGGGCCCGCCAGGCTTTTGAAGTTGGCCCAACTGGGGTTACTTTATTTTATAATAATCGCGAAAACCTAAGAAATCAATACCAATTTTTTTTTATTTCTTTGTTTGTGCCCCCTATGAAAAAAGTATGATTTCCACTGGTCTAAAGTAGTTTTTTTTTTAGGTGATTTCCATTTAAGTACCTACCTAGTTATCAAAGAATTGTTAGGTGTTTTATATTATGTATTTTCTTTGTCTTGTGACGATCTTGAATTTATACTCATCTGGAATTTGATAATCATCTTAAAAACAATATCTGTGCTATCGATAGCAGCCTAATGACACTTTATTTGTTAAAAAGCTGTCAAAAATCAAACCGTCTGAGCAAGCCGTTTAGGCTACAGCCCCTGCGGGCTGCCGAAGAAATAATTATAGTATAGGTGTATGCGGAACATTATAACTCCCCTTTCTGACTGGTAATGTGCTGATGGTCATTCCCAAGGGGCACTGCGACGAATAGAGATCTATGTATATTATACGTATTAAATAAGACATTACAAATCTCTCAACTTACAATAACTATGTATTTTGTAACTAACCAGTCTTTTATTCCGATCAATTAATACGTTCCCCCGCCGCCCCGGTAGCAGTATTTCATTAATACTTAGTTTGTTGTTTGACATTCCGCCGATGAGGTTTCAAATTCCCCGCGAGAGGGTGTCTGTCGCAGGTAGAGCTACCATACAGCAGGCAGACGTTTCAGGACACAATATAAAAGTAGAGATCCTACTTTGAAACTGAACGTGCCCAAACTGGATGTTATTGTTACAAACTGTAAGTGAAAATAATTATTTATATAATAAAATATTGATTTCGATTGATTTAGTTCTATTTATTGGACGTAAAATGTTTCCTAAATATTGCCACTTACTCGTTGTAACAATAATATAACGCGCCCCCACGTTCATTTTGAAAGTAGACGATCTCCACCTTTGTGGCTCAAATAATCAATTTTGGCTTCAACCTATTAATGGTCACTACAGACCATGGGTCTCCTGTATTGAGGAGGTCTACAGCATTTTCTATCAGGCTGCCTCTGTGTGGATTGGTGGTTTTAATATGGTACTAACTTCAATGCACGAATTTTTAGTACAACTATCTTATTTTTGGACCATCCTTGTTATATGAGGGCAATACTGATATTAAAATACTGTGTTCTCATAATCATCGCTTGTTTTCTATTACTTTACTAAATAACGTGTTAAGTACACGTTATAAGATAAAGTAAATTAATTTAACCTTACCGTATTTAAACCACGATACATAAATTACTTATTAACAATTAATAAATAAATTACAGTATATAAATGTGTTCTCCCACTGCCTGATGCCCTAAGGTTGATTGGCAGAGAATGCTTTTAGCATTAAGTCCGCCTTTTGTTTACTTTATTTATGTTTAACGCTTCCCGCCCACGTCCGATAATCGGTGACCGCTTTTTTGTAGGAGAAAAATAGAACGTACTGATAGCAATAGTCGGTCAAAAAGTCGGTCAGAAATAATATGGAAGAAAAAATCGGCCCGATTATCGGTCCTACAAAAAGACTGACGTGGGCGGGAAGCGTTAAGGTGCAATAAAGAATAAATGAATAAATAAAGCTACGAACAACACCCATCGGTCCGGCTAGCGGATTTATATAATTGTCCGGTTTTATACTGTCATGATGGCGTCCCTAGCAGCAGGGTGTTTCATGGTCATGACGCTAACGAAGTGTCTCGGGTACAAAGGAAGGTTATTAATGGCGGCTGTGATATAGCTGTCGCTACTACTTGGCTTTACACTGTTAAATCGCTTGTGCTTTACAATTGTATATCTTATAATTTTAATGTTTATCTTTCTCTCTCTTAAAGTGGGAATGGGCAGGCTTCATCATTCGGAGATAAGAGACAAGTCCTCGAACGTAAGTCCATCCAGGTGGAATGGTGACTTAAAGAAGACTTGAGAATCAGTTCTATGTTTCTTTTTCGTCTCTCTTTATTGGCCGGCAACGCATCAGTGATGCCTTTCGTGTTGTTTATGTCCATGGGCGACAATAGGTGGATCGTCAGTTCGTTTGCCGGCATTTTGACCTAAAAAAAGACTGCAGGGGCCCACTGGAATAAGAGGGCACAGGACTCGTCGGAGTGGCTACATTGAAGGCCGGCCTATCTCAAGTAGTGGACTTTAAAATCCAACTGACCATCCTTGTAAAATAAGGGTTCAGGATTTGATTCCTGGTCTAGTTCGGCTTGACTTAGGTAGTTGGATAGAAGATCGCTTATGCCAAATTTCTTAAACTACTCTGTTTCTATTCGATAGATTGAAATCGTTAAGCCCTCAAGTGTCGTATATCAAATTTCCACCAATCCATGGTGGAGTTCGCCCCAGATCTTCACAAAAGTTAGAGACAATTCCCGAATCCTGGATTCATGTATAAACACAAAATCTACTTCATTTTACATGTACCTTAGTGAACGTACATTGTATACAAGTACTAGCAGTGGCGTAGTGTGGGGAGGGGGGCCAGGGGGCTATGGCCCCGGGCGGCACATGAAGAGGGGGCGGCAAGCCACTCAATTTAAAAAAAGAAAAAGAAAAATATATATAATACTAGCTTCTACCCGCGACTTCGTCCGCGAGAGTTTAGAATTGGATCCTGATCCTACTAAAATTTAGATGTTTTAGATGTTAGGTATAGATGTTTGGATGTTTGTGAATTAAACTTACAGTATCCTGCTTTTCATCCCAAAGAATCCATTCTTTGGGATATCATTGATGTCGACAACATGCTTATTATTTCACGTTCTAGCAAGTTGCTAAGGATTGAAAAAAAATCATAGGGCATGTCGTGAGGAATAAGTTTAGCGGCAGACTACCTTAAGAGATGCCGAAACAGGCACATCATCGACACCAGCAACATGCTCATTATTTGGCGTCCCAGCCAGCTTCTGAGGGGTCATAAAAATGAAAGGGAACGCCGTGAGGAATAATTACAGCCAGCTTGAGAGCTGCTACACAGGAGCAGGCAGGTAAACGATGTTAGCAACATGCTCATGAGTCTCGTGAAACAGAATGACGGAGACGGGCTGTTGCTAGAGTATGATGCGACTCGCTAGTCTCAATAGCCACAAGCTTCTAAAAAGGGACAAAATTAACAAAGCGTGTAAATTTTGCGATGCGCAGAAAATAAAAGAACAACTATTATTCTGGAGGAAAACTATAAAGTTATTCCGCAATTAGAACAACCAGCAGAACCATTAAGAGAATTACGTTTACACAAACGTAACAAAAACGAACCATAGTATTCTTTAAATAACATAGGTATATATTTTTTTTTACATAGAATAAGTTAGCGCTTGACAACAATCCCACCTGATGGTAAGTGGCGATGGAGCCCAAGATGGTGAACGCACTAACTTAATAAATGCCTATTCACTCTTCTTTTTAAGACACCTACATTGTGGGTGGACGGGAACACCCACGCAGGCAAGCTATTCCAGTCCTTCGCGGCACGCACTATGAAAGATGAGGCGAATCGCGTCGTTCACAGCGGTAGGATATTCACGACATATGGATGGATTCTTGCCGTATGACGGGTTCTTCGATGGAGGAACGGGGATGGGGGAATTAGTTCGTGCAATTCCTGAGCACACTCTCCAAAATGCATCCTGTAGAATGCCGAGAGGCTGGCTACTCTGCGCCTGTGTGCGAGGCTTTGCAGGTTGGTTATCACCAAGTCTGGGTCGTCAAAGAGCTACATTGCACGCCTCTCCAATCCAACATAGCCTCTCTTTCAGACTGTGCTGTCATCTGAATACCCAATACCGGGCATAAGCAGATCATTAATGTGCAACAGGAATAGAGTGGCGGAGAGAACGGACCCCTGGGGAACTCCAGCGTTTGTAGCCATCGATTGCGATGAACTACCATCACAACAACATGGAGAAATCGTTCACTCAGAAAATCCTTAACCCAACCGATAAGGCCAGGGAATATGCCATAACCTGAAAGCTTGCTTAAAAGGCTTGCATGCCAGACCCTATCGAAGGCCTTCAAGACATCGAGGAAAACGGCAAGTGCCTCCCCGTTTTTCTCGAGGGCCTCGCCCCATATGTGTGTGACATACGCTTGAAGATCTCCAGTCGATCGATTTCGGCGAAATCCGTACCGTCGATCGCTAAGGAGATCATTCTGTTCTAGGTATGCCCTGAGGCGCGTATTCAATATACGCTCCATAATCTTACAGAGTATGGAGGTAATTGAGATAGGCCGGTAGTTGGTGGGGCCAACACGCAGCATTTAATGGATGCTTCCATAGGACACTTTAAGGGCATTGAAATGAAACGAAATGAAGAGACTCAGTGTTTTATGTACTCCATAGAGTGGCAAGAAGTTTTTAGTAGTTAGCTAAAAATTATAGAGCGTCCTAACCACATCGACTATATTGATAAAAAATTACACGATACCATAATCAAAAATAATTATGATTCATGGTCCGTAAGGTGAATGTGTCATCTCTCAAATTATTCATTTGTCCGTGGACCTTATTTACGCAGATGAAGTTGCAGTTTGTTATATCGTTAAACTATGATTTAAAAATAAAAGTATGCCAAATTAAGTCTTTTCCTGGCAACCATCGCAGGTCATCGCGAAACATCATCATCGTCATACTTAAAGTAAGAAAGGTATGAAAATATTCATGTACTAAATAGATCCCATAATAAACCAAAATTATATCGTTACTTACCATCAGGTGGCATTGTAGTCAAGCATTAACTTATAATTAAAAAAAATCTATTTGTCTGTGCGTCTGGTTTTGCAGTGTTAATATTACGAACTTGCCGGCGGCTTTCGTCCTATCCTATGTAATCGAAAAAGTTAAGCAATAGCCTGCGCGGTCGGTAGTTGGATGGGTGACCGTTAGTGGCAAAAATTTCTTGAGCGTTTCCGTGCTTCGGAGGGCACGTAAAGCCGTCAGTCCCGGTTGTTATCATAACAGTCGTTAAGCCATGTCGAAGGCCCTCGGCTGGTTTGAAAACTTCCGACATGCGGGTTGACCACTAACCCCTTCACCAATCCGCACTGGAGCAGCGTGGTGGAGTATGCTCTAGGCCTCCTGAAAGAAGAGACCCGTGCCCAGTCACTACTGGGCCACTGTCCATTAATGGGTTGAAGTCAGTATTACGAACAACAAATATTTTTAAAAATTGTTTAGTTATTTCAATTGTTTCATTGAGGAGACATGTTCCGTCTCTAAGACACACCACCATACCTGGCGATGTCAACGATTGATAATAATAACGACATGGACGATGTCAATGATAAAAACAGCTAATATATTTAAACACGGTTCAGTTATTCCCTTTGATTGAGAAGCTCACTCATAATCTCCACAATCTATCATCACACTATATTGAAGTAGGACCAACTTGAGTAAATTCCCAATACAATAAAAAAAATCATGAAAATCGCTTCATAAACAACGAATCTATTCCTATCTAAAAACATTGTATACTAACGATCTTGTTCATTAAAAACTTATTGAAGGTTTGTAGTTCTCGGTAAAAAAACACTGGTAATATATGCATGCACAGCAATAGAAAAATAAAGAAATTTTGACATAAGGCCGATCTTGACGTAAGGCCGAACCACACTAGGATTTTATAAGCGTACGCGTTCATCCAACACACGTGAATAATGATTTGCTAAATAGGCTAACAAAATTAATATTTATTTCTACAAAGTAAATGAAAAAATATAGGTAGATATTTACGAATGTAAAAAACCAAATTTGATGATTTTATGCAATTAATTAAACCTGATATGGTACATACTACGATATTTCAATCGCACCTCATATTGAGAGCTAAGAAAAACCTTGATAAGCTGCAGTATTTTTTCTACGTAAAATTATTATTTTTTATAGCTCATTGATCAAGCGTTGGGCGCGAGGAACGCTCGACAAACGCTGATGTGAAAGTAGCCTTATTTATGCGTAAAAAATGCTGGGTTTGCTTTATTTGATTTTATATGAAATCGATGGCTACTAAAGCTTCCATTGTATGACAAAAATTATCACAAGGTGCCTCACCGCACAATTTTTAGGTATATGTTTGTTATTAAACATATTAAAACCTCAGAATGAACCATAATTATTATAATGTAATCAGCTGTTTTGAGTTTTCTAATGTCACTGTGAAGACAAACATCAAAACTGTTTTCCTATTACTATAAATTTTATTTTTTCTCCCCCGGGAACAGATCAATATCTCGGGATAAAAAGTATCCTATACTTTATTCTAGGTATTAAACTATATGTGTGCCAAATTTCATCTTTATCCGATCAGCCGTTTTTGCGTGATTGACGCACAAACATCCAAACTCACAAACTTTCACATTTATAATATTAGTCCATGTATTAGTAGGATTAAAATTTATTATTTTTTATTTAAATTGCAATGTATTACATATTGTGCTATGAAAAAAACAAGAAAATTGCATTTTTAATTAGTAAAAAAAAATAATAATAATATGGGGGCGGCAAAGATCATTGGGAGGCGGTAAATTTTCGGCCGGCCCCGGGCGGCGGAAGCGCACGCTACGCCACTGAGTATTAGGTTGTTAAGTCTATACTGTTAAAGGTTTATTTGAATGTCCAGATTAACTGACCCTGTGAGTGAGAGATTAACGGAAGCTCAAATGCTTGAGTGCCTCGAATTTCTCGTTGCATCGACTCTGTTCAATATGCTTTGTATCTATGTAACCTAGTTTGCTTCGTCGATATTGTAAGGTACGTGAACTCGACTCGAAGCTTGGTTGGTTTAAAGCAAAACTTGCTTTGATGAATAATACACTTACTGGAGATTATGGTGTATGGTAAATAAATAAATAAATAAATAACGCTTCACACTCATAGCCCCACACTAGGATTCCCTGTGTCGTGGGTGCCATGGACAACACACTAGACAAGGACATTCACACCCAGACCGAGAACAGAAATTCAAACTCATCATTCAAATTTCCGCCTCGCTGGGAATCGAACCCAGGACCCTTGGTGCGGCGATCCGGCATGGTAACCGTTGCGCCACAGGGGTCGTCAAATATATAATAATATATAATAAATATATAATATATAATAATAATAATATATAATAAATAATGGTAGTACTAAAGTGTTGTAGATTGTCATATTTTCTTTCAGTCCGCGCGCGAGTTGAATGCAAAGTTTTACTATGGTGGGCCATAGTAAAACTCTGGATTTAACTCGCGTGCGTACTGTACTTAGGGTGTAGTCAACAGTTAGCGCGCTAAAATGGGCGTGGTCATTTTAATGCTATTAAGTGATAACTTGGGTTGCGGTTTTTTCGACATATAAATGGATTTTAACATTTTTAACCCGTTAAAGTTCATGCTAATTTCACAGTTAAAAGATAATAAAAAGAAAATATACACCCTAAAGGTTCATCACATTGGTCAGGTGCGGATTTATATGTAGATAAAGAAACGGATATATATTGCTAAAATCCTATTGTCGTATACAAACATTATTTGCGAGGGGAAATAAATTATTTTGTTCCAGATAAAAGATAATTTGATTTTCCAGTTAAAAGTTTGAGTTTAAAGTGTTGCAGTGCAATTAATTGGACTGATTAAGCGATTATTCCGCCGACCATACGATGGCTGAAGCTGCAATGAATTTGACCTTTCGCTTTTATTTACAGTATTTAAAGGTAATTAGTTAAAGGCCCGATATAAATAGTAAATATACAATAGGTACCTGAATGTAACTTTGTAAGTGATACAATATTTTTGACATTTTGTTGGTGCTGGTCAGATTGTTCTTAAGAAAAGCGATAAAGTATTCTTAAAAATCTTACAATTAGGTAAATAAATATACAATATTAACCATAGATTCTGTCCTAGTAGTCCCATGGTAATTTAGTTGTATGGATTCTCTTCTGGATAAATGAGGTTTATGAATTTACCTACAAAAGTAATGGAGCCTGCGGAATTTAAGTTTATGGATTCTCTTAGAAAATTCTAGTTGTATTATCTTGTACAGGTAAAGCTTACAGAGTTAGGCCTAGAGAGTTGTCATTGTGGCCTCGACTCAAATAAAATAGTGTTGTTTTGTTTTTTTTTTCAAATAAATGTTTGCCACTTTTATTTTTGTAGTTTTAAAAACCTTGCATAATCATCTTATAAGCTACAAAACATCCCAAAATTGGTGAAAACCTATTATTAGAAGTGTTTCAAATAAATGACATTAGCTCTATCGACTTGTGCTTATGTAAGAAATGACCCGTATCCAAACAATTTTAACGAGTATGGAAACTGTTTCCGTTAAGCTGAACAAGCGAACAACACATCTTCAAGCACGAGCGGAAAAATTGGCAGCCTCCGACTAAATATAAAAATCGATGAGCTTAACCTTTATGTGTCATGTTTCTGATAGTTGCGTAGTTCATTACTGAAAGACGCTAATATTTTTAACCGACTTCAAAAATGAGGAGGTATTCCATTCGACTGGATTTTTATGTTCGTTACCTCAGAACTTGCGACTGGGTAAACTGATTTTGATGGTACTCTTTTTAATCGAAAGCTGGTGCTTGTCATGTGGTCCCACTTAAGTTCGAGTAGTTTTTGAGTTATCCCTAATTTTGAGTCAGTTATTTTTTGTCAAGAAAGATAATTGTATTATTTATACTCGTACTGCTCGCACATATCCTACTTCCTATTAATATTATAAATGTGATAGTTTGTGAGGATGGATGGATGTGAGGTGTTTGTTAATTTTTCACGCAAAAACTACTGAACAGATTTTCACGAAATTTAGCACACAGATAGACCATGATCTGCAATAACATGTAGGATACTTATTATCCCGGAAAATGCGGGGAAAGCCGTGGGCAGAGCGCTAGTTAGAATATAAGGTACAGTTAGTGGCCAGTCAGGTAAAGATCCATCCCACCCATTGAAGTATTATTACTAGCATACAGAACCGACACCGCTGCACCGCGAACACAATGTATGTCCCAATGAATTGGCGCCGATCGGCTTCAATTTTCAATAGATTTGTTCGATTTTGAAAGGAGAACGGGGGCTCAATTTTGAAAATAGAACCTCCCGGCTGGACACACGTTTTGTTCAATGACATTACTTCAATGATGTAAATAGTACTCGTAAATTGCCAAGACTCATGAATTCATTGACTTTCAAGATATTTACCGAAAATTAAATAAGTACATAAGCAATATAGGTAATAAGTTATATTACACATTTATCCTTGATCATTTGGTTCGTTATCTGTCTCCTCTTACGACACCCTGGTTTGCGTGGGTGGGATCGTTATATTCTAGGCCACCACAATGTCCAATAAATTATACTAACATTCAACCTATATTAGGATACTTAAGGGCCAGTCCGAAAGTTTATGATCTAAATAGTCCTTTCTCCAATACTTCGATACCAGATTTGAAATCGAGATAAACTACGAAGTTTATCCGAAGATATTGTCTACAGATTTCGAAAGATAAAGTACCTTACAAAGATACAGAAAGATAGATATTGATGACACATACAAAGCGGGAACAATCCCCTGAATCGAGCCGTCTGAGCTGAATACCGGACTGTCTAGGACGTATTCGTGACGTCATTCGCCGCATATGCAAATATCTGGAACGTTCTAGACTAGACTGTGCACAGAATTCTGAATGTGCTGACATACGGACTGGTATTATGACAGCTTTACCATAATAAAATTTTGGAGATGTTTTGCAATTTTATTATTATTGTGATTGCGGTCCCGGAAAAACCCTGCTTCAAATGTAACTACAGTTTTGATTAAAATAAAGAAATTAGTTTTTTTATACTAGTGACACCAATAAGCTTCACTTGGATTGTTTTTAAAGAGAAGTTGAATAATTTTTTTATGGTTATATCACCTACTTTCTTCGTTATTGATCTATAGATGGAATGCTCATTGAAATCTATATTTAAAATTATTTATGAATTACCTAATAATATTTAATCTATGGTAATAACTTTCCTTAAATACTCCCTTTTTAATTTTTTACATTACTTCGCAATCAGTCAGCGTCTACAGTAAACTAGGCCTAATAAATCCCCGTATGTGCGTTCCTAGCTGCAGTCGTTTAATAGCTCTGACTTGGCTCGCTATTGACAATACGGGTCGGCCGGTCATTTTCCTATCTCCCATATAACACAAGCGGGTAACCCATTTACGTCCGCTTTTATACCCGTTTTAATCCACGAAGGCTCGTTCGTGATCTTTACTCCTAAGAAAATAAGACTCAAAATTGGTGATATCCGGTGTCCGTGTACAATGCTACAAAATATACCAATTTCCGATAACATGTCAGGATATTATGTTAAATCCTTTGTTTCATGCGCCATTATAGAGGAGGCGCGGCGTTTTAGAACATACATATTTAAATTACACATAGGTAAATACAACAATGAACAAACCATTTTAAACTCTGCAAATTATGATCCTTCAGGTAGTTAAGTATTCTGCTGATACTTTGAGGTTTAAGTGTGTCTACGGTGTTCGTAAATTCATTTCAACATAAATTATTTTTTTATGACAATTTAAAAAGCCTTCGAGCTATGAATGATAAGTGATCCCTTTCTTTTGTAATGCGCTAAATAATATGTGTAAGAGGCTGCATCCATCCTTGAGTCCAAGCCAGTGTCGCCTGAACCTTGCTGAACGACGCAAGAAGATACGTCTTCCTGCTTCCGTTAGAAGCCAGTATGTCCTATACCACCCGACGATACACTTTCATGATGGTCCTTCCATTCCAATCTTAGTTGCATTGTTCCTTCTTTTTAAAGTGAAATTTTTATTCTATCGCACCAAAATTTTTCGTCCATCTATCGCATGTCGCATTACAGCCGGCCCTGGAGTAAGAATAATAACTGAGATTCAATGATTTAAATAAATATTGCTCTTAGTTTTTAATATGCATCTATCATCTAAAATCTAAATGATTGTATTAATATTATGTATTCCGTACTCTAATAAGCAAATTGAAATTAAATTGTATTATTGAATATTTTGTTTACTATTGATTTCCCATTATCATTCCCATTTTTAAATAATTAAGTTAAGATTAAAAACGCACTTTTAATACTCTAAATCTAATAATTTTCAAAAAAAATTTAGTTAAATGCCTACAAACCGAAAAAAGTTTCACTTGCATCGTGGTTTCATAAAACCACACTTTTATGTTTTTTCTATCTTTTAGTTGCATTACCGAAGAGCCAGCTATGAAGTGTCACCTTCCTTCTCGGCAGTCCATGAATGTTGGTGACCGCTTACTATTGCTTGTCTTTCTTCGTTAGTTGGTGCAAAAAAGTATGATACTTTATTAAAATCTTGGTGCGGTGAGAAAACCGCAAGAAATAGTTAAGGAAAACTGTAAGGAAGTCGTCTGAATAGAAACGTGTCATCTGGGAATTTCTTTTCTGAAAACGGACGTGCTTTCTAAGAAAAAAGTAGCACGTGCGGAGGCATTTGACTAGGAACCGTTATTTAATCGGACAAGAACTTCTCGATATTTTACGTAACGTCGTCTAAAAGTGTTTATTTGAATAATCTAAATTTTACTAACAAAAAATAACCGACTTCAAAATTACTCAACAACTACTTGTCAGATCTCGTTCAAATTTATGTGGGTCTACATGACAAGCACCTGCTTTCGGTTTAAAAATAATAATCATCAAAATCGGTTCACCCAGTCCAAAGTTCTGAGGTAACACACATAAAAAAAATACAGTCGAATTGAGAACCTCCTCCTTTTTTGAAGTCGGTTAAAAAGACGATAAATCAGAAGTAACTCGATAAGAGTATTATTTCTTTCCTAATCCAAAACACTGCAGTGGATAATCATGGCACTGATGATGATAATGGAAATCAGCTAGTCTAATTACCTACTACGAGGACAAAAAAACACAAATATGAGACGTTTCTAGTAAGCGTCGCTGAATAAAAGTTGAGCGTGTACGTACAAGAATACCATGTCATGTATCTTACTAATTTATCACCATAATATGATGATAGTAGAACTGTACGATACTGGCAGCGTAGAACCCACTAACATATTACCCTATTCTACAGAAATCTTTCTTAAATTACTAAGTAATAAATATCATTTTCCAAAAGTAATTTTTGGGTTCAATTTCAGCAAATAATAAAGTTTGAGTCGCACACACAAATATAGCCTTTCCGAACTGGTGGTAAATTAAGTAAATACATGCATGTGCATAGGTGATACCTATACTTATGAATAAATGATATTGAATTTTATGATTCCTGTGAGTATGTAATAGTGCTGAATCCTTCCACGTACGTTAGAAGTTTACAGTGACGCATGTGCAAGCAACTAATCTAATACGAGTATATAAAATTCTCGTGTCATAGTGTTAGTAACAAAACTCCTCAGAAACGGCTTGACCGATTCTTATGAAATTTTGTATGTATAGTCATAGTCTGAGAATAGGACGTAAACTATTTTTCATACCCCTAAGTGATAAGGATGGTCCACCCCAAAATTTTATTTTTATTTTTTGGACAAATTTTTTTGTTTTAATTTTTTTATGTTTTTGCATTAAAAATACAAGCAACCATAAATTTTCACCTTTCTACCACCAACCCCTATTTTTTAATAACGATATTAGTACTTTTTATTTTCTACTCTCGGCGGTCGATATAATTGATCATTTACCACACCTGTAAAAACAAAAGTCCTGTGACAAGTTTATTTGGACAATCATGCCAGGGTTTCGTTAGGGTGAAAACAGGGGATGAAATTTAAAGTTGTAAATGTGAAAAATTATGTATTAACTGAAGGGAAAAAACTACAGTAATATAGTTCATGGTTAGAAATAATGGAGCGGGAGAGGGAGAGGGAGAGGGAGAGGGAGAGGGAGAGGGAGAGGGAGAGGGAGAGAGAGAGGGAGAGGGAGAGGGAGAGGGAGAGGGAGAGGGAGAGGGAGAGGGAGAGGGAGAGGGAGAGGGAGAGGGAGAGGGAGAGGGAGAGGGAGAGGGAGAGGGAGAGGGAGAGGGAGAGGGAGAGGGAGAGGGAGAGGGAGAGGGAGAGGGAGAGGGAGAGGAAAGATCTCTGATTTATTAAACCTATCAAAACTAAAAAGAATACATTGAATGTTAGGCGATATGAAGTTCGCCGGGTCAGCTAGTCATAATATAATCTATGTTATGCATAGTAAACAATGGTTTTCCATGATATAATTTGTTCACCTATCATGTTTAAGGAAGTATTTACGTATAAATAGAGCAAGAGTGTTTTCCACGTAACGTGGCTCGGCATTTCACCTACAAAAAGGAATAAACAGCTCCACCGATGTATCGAGCCATCGAGGTATCGGAAGACGTTCGCTCACATCAGGTTAAATTGCACGGACGACCTCAATCCGACGATTTCGTTTCTTTCCATCAGAGCTTTTAAGTACCGACAGCGGCGGTACAGTCGAAAAAACATTTTCCACATTTTCAATTCCGAGAAATTCATGGATTTTAAGGTTCCGTAGCCAAATGGCAGATATCTTGCAGTATTGGGGCGGCAGAATACTAACCCCAATTCGTAGTTGTCGTAAGAGGTAACTAAATCCGACCCGCTGGTGGTAGGGCCCCTCGGAGGGATTATACTGGTAATATTGATTTTAATTGCTAATTAATATCATTATTACTATTATTATTTCCCCATGGAGTTCGCCTGGAATAGCTACCACCCTTGAGCATGAGCATGAACGACTCGTCGTGTTCCGGCTGGGGGCTTGAGAGCCAGTTATTTCTGTCCTTTTCTTCTTTCTTTCTTGGCCGGCAACGCACCGGTGATGCCTTTGGTGTTGCTGATGTCTATGAGCGATGATAGCCACTTACCATCAGGTGGATCTTCAGCTCGTTTGCTGGCTAATTTCATAAAAAAAGCGAATATGTATAATTTCATGTCCGTTTGTTTCTTAGTAAGAAGTAGTCTCATTTTGCACACGCATGTACCTAAATTAAAAAATATTAGATGTGGCTGGTCGAAAAAGAACTACAAAAAATATTCAAAGATTTACTGTGTAGCTTATGAGTTATGGAACAATTTTGCACGCCATTTTGATTTAAGAACTTCATAGATAATGTAGATAACTTTGTATTTCAGAGTGTTACTACGAATAAAAAGTTATTTTTTCCTGCCAAAAAAATAAATGCCACGAGACGACGAGTCCCTTTTTTGGAACGTGGTGAGGCGCGCTTACCAGTATTTCTATCTCTTTAGTTTTTTATGCAGTCAAAGAAAGTAAGAAAAAGTATTTTCTTTACTCGAGTAAACCTATCGGTATAAATTTACTTTAGTGATTTTATGCAACGTAACCGCACTTGATTTTACTCTAATTTCGCTTTATAGGCCTGCTTTTGGAAGACAGACTCTTATTTTTGTAACCATTCGTCTTTTTAATGGGCCATAAAATTTGTAAATTGCTGTTTAGATTCGATTACTTGGTTACAAAACCATCTTTTTGTTCGTACTGCCAGAGTAAATTAGAGGTTTAGAACAAACACCAAAATTTGAATAATTTGGCGGGGACTGAGAGGGTACGAAGGATTGTTCAAACAAATTATGGTTGTGTGGGATCGTTCGTGGACTGACAGTTGTGAGATGATACGATTGCTATAGAAGATTTTATTATTATCTATGTATATAGTAGCAGTGATAGCCTTATTGGTATGTAGTTGATCACACGCATTTAAGTAATCTTGCATGCTTGAAAAACTTACACCTTAATGATTAATGATTAGAAATTAATTAACGTTTGAATGTAACATAAACTGATCACGGCATTTGCACAGCACATGTTACTTCTTCAGAATTCTATGGTTGTCTATGGAAGGACAGAGTAAACCTTTTTATGTTAGTTTATACGTAGTATCTCCACCTATTCTGTAGTTTATATTAGATACCAGTAGTGTTTCATATTTTCATCTATTCTGGCTGTGAGCACACAGTGATCAATGTGCTTTAACCAATAAATCCGTATCAATGCGTAGAGCAATTTAGAAGGAACATCGGATTGAACTATAAAATTTTCAGCATTCGATCAAAATCTCAATTGCTCTGGAACACTCATTCATATTTAAAACATTCGTTGTTGATTGTCACCCGCAACTTATTGAAGTGTGGAAATACTAGATCTATGTTAGGAATATGTTTGGAGGAGTTTTACAGCGTTTTTTATTTAAAATCGATTTATCAAAATGAACGGTGGAGTTGGAATTGAAATTGTTGAAGGACTCAGATTAATTGTTCTTTAATTTGAGTTGAAGGATTGCAGAAAATGTTGATGTCTGTCAATGGGTAACTGTGAATTCTTACCAAATTCTTACTAAGAGGCTGGCGTTTTTCCTTGTTACAAAAAATAGCACCAGCTAAATAGAGTAAATGTTTCGAAACATAACTAATGCAAAAAAAAAGAAAACTTAGAAAAAGAATGAAAACTTAGAGGTTTCGTTTTGGACATACGAGTACAAACTATGTTTACTTACAATTCATTTTAAAGCCTCAGAATTTAATCTGAGGTTAAAGCATTACCATAGGTTAGGTTAAGGTTAGGTTTTTCAAGTATTTATTGGAAAAAAATGTCCACAGAACAGTTTACGAAGAACGTAACTAACATTTAATGACACTGCAGTTTTAGCCGAGGTCAGTCAGAGAAATTTTGGCACTGTAGAGGAATTTGATGCCAATAATTTAACTTTGAGTTTTATGAACGTATTGGCGTAATTTAAAATGGCATTTAGTGCTTTAATATGCGTGATCTGAAGTACCTAACCCCTTTAATGACTTTAGGAACAACAGGATATTCATTAGTGGGGAGAAATCAATATGAGGGGCTGCTAATGGTGTTAGGGTCGATATATGTATGGAAATAGAGCACTAGTGAGGTGTTAGCAGATACATTTAATAACTGAGTCAAAACATAGATAGGTATCCAAGTGCGTGTAAAGCCCCGTATTCATGGGAAACATTTGTTTAGCAACAAAGTTGAATCAACGTGTTGCGGAATTACTGTCAACATGATGCTGGCAACAATGCATGTTGCAGAGTTGATAGCGTCATAGTTGCTAGCAACATTCTCGCCGCTCACCAACAATGTTGATCAACTGTTCTTAAACAAATGTTTACCATGAATACGGGGCTTTACCATTTATCTCATATCGCACTATATTCGTGTAAATGAATATAAAACAAGGTTGACAAATTATTTCAAGGGAGATATCTATTTCTCAAAAGAACATCATTATTCACATAAATAAATGTTAAAATTTAGAAACAGTGTTATTGAGTGATTAACATATTATTAGGTATATAACTTTAATACTTGACTTTAATTGATTTTTAAATTGCTCTTCTTTTACCTTTCTAACATTATATGTATTCATTTTTTCCGTACAGGATTCGTGGTGTGTCAATGAAGCTTACCCGTTGTAGTATAAAAAAGTCTTTTATTTAATAAAATAATAAAATGCATGAAAATTGATTGTCTTTGATTTATACTTTTATCTCGATTAGGGTTAATAGTCATCGTTACTAACGTAACTTGAGTGGTCCTTTGTAACCGACGAACAACAGAACTATAGTCTATAACTAACAGTACATCCATCCAGACAGCTTCATCACAGCCATCAATCTCAACATCATATTATTATGACGCAGATATCCATATCGTTAGGTAATTGCCTTTTGCCGATTCGCCCTGCGGGGTTCAAATAATAAATTATCGGATGAGGTCAAACCCCCAACTATAAGTAGCTGGTGATTGCTAGTCATAGCTTAATATTCACAATCGTATTAATTTGAAATGTTTGAATATTGGACTAGTGTCGGCATTTTGATGAAGATTATCTGGTTTTATTTAGCTTTTAAAAAGAAAGTAGGTAAAGGTTTTGGATTATGTACGAGTAACATACGCCCAAACTCAGATTCGGTTACTTAAATCGATCCTTACTACAGAATTTGTATGGTGATTCTTTACTAAGGAGCGATTTAAGTAACAATTAGTGACTCTCTTAGTTGGGGCGTTACCAACCAAAATGCAGTCAACTATTTTCAAAAATATTGGGAAGTTCCCGGATTTTGTACCGGTGCCTATTAGAGCTCACTGGTACCTCTGTGAATGCACCGGTGCCTCTGGATTAGATTTTATTTAGAGATTTAATTTTTTTTTTCATAATAATAATAATCAATTCTTTATTTGTGATCATAGGTATTACAGGTCTTAAAATATATTAAAAGTACTCTATGTTCGGCCCTTTCATTTCCAATATGTATTCTGGTACATTTATTTGCATACCGCTGTTGTTTTAAAATACACACTAGAAAAAATCTAATGTATTGTAGTGCAATAAAAGGTTGTTGGCGAACATTGTAAAAAGCGAAAAACAGATACAAAGCGCTCATTTAAACCCTGAAAATGTGGAAAGAAGCGTGCTTGGAGTGAAAAATGTACAAAGCTAGTTCATTTAAAAAATGTACGCATTTTTCGCATGCAAATACAGCAGGCGTCGTGGAATACTGTTGAAATACTTTAATGTTAGTTCAGAGAAAGAGTCAGTTATTTATGAGCCTCCTTATTATATTTTCTGTATTGTAGAAGCTTCTTTGTAACCATTCGAGTTTAAACACGAACAGAATAATACCAACTGATCCCCCTTGGGAGGTAATGAGGCATATTGTAGTATTTTTTATCGAAACGTTGCTCAATTAAGTAAAAAATTCAGCGTTGAAGCTTATTAAAAGCGGATGCCTCATCATTGGGAAATCCAGGCAGGGGTAGACGAAGACAGCATTTGTGAATTTCGTAGGAGCCCTTAGTAGCGTTGCGTTTTAACAGCACTGCGCTTGCGCGGTCCTCCTTCTTCCCTCCCTGTTCGTCTTGCGGGTTTCAGCAGCTGTCCCTCTCGCTCCCGGGAGGGTCGATATATACGACGCTAGGTACACGTACTGTGCCGTACCAATGACTAGTACGCAGGTTTCTGGCGTCTTGCACAAACGTCCGTAGTAATCACACGGGACTCGAACGCGACACCGCGGCCGCTACAATGTCGCGCGCCGTGCTTTTTATAAGTGTTTTTACCATATTTTTGGACGTCCTTCACGCCGGACAGGTAAGATTTTCACTTAATTTGTTATATTTAAGGGTATTTCCACGTTTTGGACGGTATAGCGTGCTGCCGGGGCCACTAAGTCGAAAATCGATCAACGCGTTTGGAAATGTTTTCACGTCAGACGCAAAATAGCATAACCGACTGAAATCGCCGCGGATGCCATAAAAGTTTTTAGATGTTAACACCTATTTATTTTTTGTTCGGTATGTACGTGCCTTGGGGTTGCGTAACATCGTAAAAATCTAAGTAAGTACTTAAATCCTAATGTACTGTAATGTGAAGTCTTTTCTTACAATAGAACCTACTGTGTTTCCAAAAGAAGAAAATACACGGCTTTACATCAAGATCTACGGCTGGTTTTTTTCAGTGATAGAAATCTACGGGTTGGTTAGTATTTTCGTCACGGTTTCCAATTATTCTAGATGAATCTTTACGTCAATTTCTTCATATTTATATATGTATGTGTAGGTATAACTCTACATATAATTATAACTCTACATAATATTATATTATACATTTTTGGTTATATTTTTGGGTTATAATAATATGTACCCATTTAATTTCGATTTTCTATATTTTTTACTTGTATTAAAACTTAAAAATTTAGCTATGGATCAAACTTTTAGAAGGAATTATCAGTCAAGCCAATTATTTTGTATTTATTGATGTATTCAAACTGCGGTCTATTAAAATATCTTTCTAAAAATCGAAATTAACTAGAAAGACGTAATATTAAACTACCGTCGTTACCATACATATTTAAAGAAGGATCTCCAATCTATTATGCTACTAACAATAGAGAATTACTACGGCAATATGGCGAAATTTATGCATAGAGCGTGACCTTTGGATGGATTTATTGAGCACCAGGGCAGCAAAGGCGCTCGAAAGCTATGAATTTATATTTTCCACCAATCTTGTTTTGGGTAAAGTAATTTTCGTTACTTAGGGCTTGTTTCACCATCTTCAAGTAGAGTCCTGAATAAGCTATTCGCCGGTTAAAGTGACGTTAAAGTGTCATTTTACATATACACGAAATGTCAACTTAACCAACGAATAGCTTACTTCGGACTTACTTGAAGATTGTGAAATAAGCCCTTAAACCATTGAAGTATAATGTCATAGAACAGATATCTCGAACAAAATGTGTCCCGCCGGGAGGTTCTATTTTCATAATTCAGCCTCCGTTCTCCTTTCAAAATCGAACAAATCTATTGAAAATTGAAGCCGATCGGCGCCAATTCATTGGGACATACATTGTGCTCGCGGTGTCGGTTCTATATGCTAGTAATAATACTTCAATGACTTAAACATTTTTATTTCATGTTTCGTTTCCAGTAGCTTCGTCCGCCGAAGAGTGGATTCATAAAACTAAATCATAGACATATGTATAAGCATCTAAATGTTAAATAATTAGGACATAATCTGGATAAAATCCATGCTTTGTCCAAGATTGGTCCTGACATAGTCTTTGTGCCAAGTTTCGTCTCTATCCGTATGTAGATCAGTGTGCGCGTGAGGGTATGTCAAACATTAGTAAGATAGGAAGTAGGTTGCGTATTTATTGATGTTTATTTTATTTATTTAACCTTTATTGACCACAATAAAATGTCATGGTACAAATGGCGAGCTTAATGCTCAATGCATTCTCTACCAGCTAACCATTAACCTAAATAGAAATGCGTCAAAGGATAGGTATGCCGGACAATGATACATTGATTTACTGTATAAAATAAAGAAAATTTTAATTGATATTTAATGTTTTAATTCACGAGTATTCATTTTTTATTATTTGTTATAACTTACTTTCATACATTTCTTTCAACACTTACGCCCCAATTCAGAGTCACTAGCGGTTATTTTAATCGTTCCTTAGGAAAGAATCATCTTACAAATTCTGTAATAATGAGCGATTTAAGTAACCTTTAGTGACTCTGAGTTGGGGCGTTACACGTTTACGAAGTAATCAATCATTATGCTTTCTTATCTCATATATCATTGGGCTAAATTTTTGTGTTTCTATAATTCTGATTCTACAATACAGTTTTTTTAACACTGCTGAGTTACATTAAGCCGTGTTTGTTGAAAAGCTGTTTATAACGGATGTCAGAGGCCTTTGGATATTAAAAATATTTTAAGTTCCTGAATTAGCCACAAATTTTTAAAAATTAAATCGAAGTGGATGTTAACTACTATTAAAATATATACAAAATGCAAAAGCTTTTACTAAAGTACCTACTTATAAAGCTTTCTGAACAGAAAGCTCGGCACAAGCACGCCTCTCTACTTAAGAAGGATGCGAAAGTGCTTCTGAAAGCACTACATGCATCACTTATATTAATTTGCCAAAAAAGAGAAAAGAGGTCTTCTTTAATTTCTGGGTACCTAGTACATAATTATCATGTTATTGTAAAGAAAGTCCTTTCTTGTTATAACCTAAATAAAGGAACTAAAACCTAACGAAACTTAACCTAAGTCTTAATATTTTATGGTTGTTTGGTTGTGAATTAGCTTCATTTCTATTTTTCGTACCATATAAGTAATTAAGTAACTACGAAACGGGTTGTCAGTCGTGTTTTTGATTAAAAAATACCGAATAGTTAAAAAAAACAATGGACCGAGGTCATTTGCTTCATTACAATGGCTTGCAGTTTCAAGTTCTGTACAATTAGTGATTGACCTCAACTCCGAGGCTTATTACCATTGAAACAAACAAATATTGTATAGCTAAAACTTGAAGATCGAAATAATGAAAGGATTGACAAAAATGCGAGTATGAAACGTAATGTCATGTTTCGTATTTCTACACAGATGTATATAATGTGTGAAAAATGCAGTTAAAGAGCTGCGAATCTTGTATGAGAAGCAGGTTTATATAGAGTATTTTCTCTTTTCAAATTTTACTCTTTCGAATCTACCACCGTTTCGGAAAGGTGTCTTATTAAAGAGGAGAAGAAACGATGAAAGAAACTAATACAATTTTTACAAGTTTTTACGAGTATTTAACTTGCTTTGTTCGTTACTTCGTTAGTTTGTTAGCATGTAGTAGTTTGTTCGCACTTCGTCGGATTCGCAAAAGGTTGGATTCTCATTTCGTCGGATTCAATATAGTCAAGGGTCAAATCATGAAAGCTGAATTAGAAATACTTCTTCTCATCCTACGGAGTTGAAATTTTACGTATTGCTTTGGTTCCGATGACATTTTAATGATAATGGTGACCTGACACTGCGCTCAGGGCAGAGTCCAGTCAAGGGAACTCCTCATCAGCATAAACTCACAACTTAAAAAGCCTTTTTTGTAATTTATAATTAATTTTAAATTAACATACCGTTGAACCTACAAGTACTTATAGAAATAAGTCTAGTAGCAAAAAGTCTTCAAACTGTAGTAAGGTATCGCTTATAAACTAATACTCTCTTCTAATGATTAATTATTAGCTAATACTATTTACTTTAACAAAAAAAAACTATTTGGTTATAATAGAAGAAGGAATCTACTGCACCCAAATTGAATATTGAGAGTCAGTTCACAATTACGACTGTAATTATGAATACTCACACGCTAACGCCTCCGCTCTTGAATTCTGTGTATCGTGGGTGGTGTAGCCTTTCAAATTGGACTTCAAATACACCCACAACTCGAGAACAAATATTTATTCGACATATAAAAGACTGGTCCGGACAGAAGAAGTCACTACATAATTTGTTGAAGTATTTTCTATCTCGTCAGTATGACTATCATTTTGAATGACTCTACATTGTCAAACATCATCATTCAATTATGTATTAAGAGTGGTATTACCTTCTTTGGTCTTTTATACAATTGTCTACAGTTCTGGACAGCTTCAGTTAACCAGGAGAATTAAAGTAGTCTTTACTCGTATTTTTTATAAATCTTGTTTATAAAATTATGGTAGCACCTAGAAGCAAATTGTAACTAAGAATGAGTAGATATATTTGTGTAGGTGACTTCATTGCTATCTCATACGGATATAAAGCATCCATTATTCACCTAGGGGTAGAAAATTAAATGAATAACTAACTCGATTTTACCGGGTTTGTTAACCGGTAATGTTCATTAGCTCCCCCTCCCCTCCCTATCACACCTGGCTTCCGGTCACCAGTCGAATGTAATTACAAATATGAATATACGTTTTTATGCGTTGTACGGTGTACAACATAATAAATACTAGTCTTTTTAAACGCGATAATTTCAAAATTCTTAAAGAATGTTAATGTAGTTTTTTTTTTACCAAAGGCACACATGAAAGGTTCGGAAGCAAGTAAAAATTCGGTAATTCAATTTTAATCTATGCGTGATTTTTGCATTTATAAAATTTTGCTGTTCAGCAGTCATTCATCCAATTGTTAAATGCTGTCAGGTTTCTTAAGCCTAAAGAAGCCTAATTATAATAATCAATTATTATGATCAAAATAAGCACATATTCTATAAGCCATGAGCCCTTCCATAAGTCAGCTGCTCGATTTCTTTAGTTGACTAATGTTGTTACCACATAAAGACGGTGAATTCCAAATTCCACCATAAAACTAAAGTATAGCGGCTATGAATTATGAAGTGGGTAGCTATTAGGTATCCCAAACACTATCTAGTGTGCTTTTATACCCCAAAGAATAGGGCGAGAGCTCTCCAAAACCATTAAATTGGCGGGCGAAATCCGAGCTAGATATTCTCGGTAAAAATGCAGGTTTTAATGAATTTCGGCAAATGGTCGTGGTGTAACGATTTTTGCCTTTCTTCCCCGGGATTTAGGGAAGCTTTCGCTATTGTCTATTGTTTTAAAATAGCTCGAACGTCCATTGTTAGACGGCGATAAGGTTTTTTACTTTGTTTCGCCACACCTTAATGAATTAAAACGCTATTCTGTAGAAAACGTATCGTAGACAAAAGATAGTATACTATAATATTGTTATAACAGTCCTACACCTACTTAGATGTTTTTAAATAACATAAACTACTTTATTTTTATTTCTTTCTTGGCCGGTAATGGTAATAAAAAAATGTCTCCTGGCTCCTGGCATTTTTTTCTACGGCGTAAAACAACGTATTGACATAATCTAAGTAGGTTATTTACCTATTTTTCTATAACTTAACTGCGTAGTCTCTGTATAAGCGTCTAGAATTGCAATTTTATCTTCGCAATACAAGAGAATATCGAGTTTGGTTCAATCCGGCGCTCGTGCCCGCGGGGAATCGTAACTTGTTTTGCAGCAGAATAAGGAGATATGCCACGATAGTATCCACTCGATAAACATAAGCCAAAGATCCAAACACTTTTATATGCTAAACATGAAATAATAAAAACTTTATAGCGAGCTTACTAGGGCGGTTTCGGCAAAATATAATGTTAGAGAGAGAGAGTGACTAACCCTAGAATAGTCGACAAGTTAATAATGAATGAACTTAGACAACTAAAAAAAAATACACCACCACCATTGTTTTTAAAGCGTAACTGAGCATTTTAACTGCACTTAATTACGGACTGGAAGTTTTACAAATACAATTACTTGAGTACCGTTCAGAAAATGCAATTATCAAAAACTAAATTAGGTACGATGGAAAATAAAAACGATTGTAAATATAAAGATAAGGTTATATATTTTCTTTCGGTGTTGGTATATGTAACAGAAATGAAATGTATGAAAAACATAATATAAGTAGGTAATTGATAGATTGAAAGTTACAAAATACAAGTAGGAATCATTGAAGTATAATGTCATAGAACAGACATCTCGAACAAGATGTGTGTCCCGCCGAGAGGTTCTATTTTCAAAATTGAGCCCCGTTCCCCTTTCAAAATCGAACGAATCCATTGAAAATTGAAGCCGATCGGCGCCAATTTATTGGGACATACATTGTGTTCGCGGTGTCGGTTCTATATGCTAGTAATAATACTTCAATGGTAGGAATACGCATTTTCCTTAAATATCAGTTCTGTGCGTTCTGTATTCTGTGGAAACAGCAGTTGTGGGTCTTATCTACCCTCTTCATTTGGGGTTTTATGCACGCACATACAAATTAATTAGATCTCAGTACGAACGAACAATTAGATACACGTTCTCTTGCTCGAGTGAAGGAAGGAAACTCGTATTTAGGTGTTCATAGAGTATCTTCATTGTTTCAAATAAACTTTATTATTAACGAGTAACCGCCCTCGCTTTGCTTCGGTTTTCTTATTTTTTTACAGCTTGGGTTACATTATTGGAGTTTTATTAAGGATCCCTAATTTAAAAAAATATATAATATAGCTTATGTTACTCGAGGATAGTGTAGCTTCCCAACAGTGAAAGAATTTTTGAAATCGGTTCAGTAGTTTCGGAGCCTATTCAATGCAAACAAAAAATCAAATCTTTCCTCTTTATATATTAGTATAGATGTCTTAAATCATTAATTTTTATTAACTAGGTAATAACTTAGTCGCCATCATTAGTTCGTTTTGCGGACCAGTTATATTATGGGATTATGTCCCCAACCAGAGGTCGTTTAAGATATAAGGTAATAACTAACAGTCGCATAATCTTTGTTTTCTATAAATTATCGATATAATAATGTTAATATAAAGTGAAAAATTATTTCAACAAACATTAGGTATTTTAGTTATTGAAATGTTTATGAAAAGATAGATGGTCAGTGCATACAAGTAGCATTTCTAATTTTGAGAACATACCGTAGGTGTTATATGTATGCTAATGTTTTTCATATAAAACTTAAGCATTCATATAAAGCTATTTTATACAATAATTAGCAATTACTTACAATCAATTATCCAACTGGACTTCTCGTTCAGCTGCGTGAGAACAAGAACAAATAGTTTTGATTATCTCGCATGAAATGAATATCAATACAGATTAAGCCACATAACAGTATAAATACTCGTATTAATATAGACCAGATTCGACAATCCAGAACCAACGTTGATTTATTTACCTCTGCCTGCCAACATAATTAATCTCAATCCACTCATGTCATCGGTTACCTAAACGGTCCAGTTCTAAATATAGAAATTAACATCTGTAACGTGCGTCTGTTTATTGTTAACTAGTGGTCGGCCTCAGTTCGCCTCGTGGCTTTGGAAAATAAACTTTCTTTTTACTATGATACGGGTACTTACAATATTTATTTTTTTGGATGATATTTCGACCCAGTTGCATAGATCGTGGTCACGGCAGAACTGCTGTGGCGTGGAGTAACTTGACAGGATTGTGTCGGAATATCGGCTATAAATATCATGAGTACCCGTATCACAGTAAAAATGTGTTCATGCCACGATGAGCTAAGCTTAAAATCCAGTATATCTTTCCTGCTAGTCACAACTTTTCATCAGGTGGCTCGACTCCTCATTTCTCTTCTATACACAATATATTTATTTTTGTTAGCACTATATGTTTTTTTTATTATTAATCTTAATTGGTATGTACGCCTACCTAGCACTTCGCTTCGTCACACTGGGTTGACTGGTAGAGAATGCCAATAGGCATTAAGTTCGCCCTTTGTTAAACCTAGCTTAAGGTGAATACAATAAAGATTTTAAATAAATAAATATGTACTTTTATTAATTTTAAAGTAAAATTGTAATAGAAAACAGTTCTCGTTCCGAAATGATTTATTGTTGAAAATGTATCTCAGGTTAACTCCAAATTCCTCTGGAGTACTTTCACGATGTTTTATAATATTATAACTGGATCAATTTATAGCAACGAATTAATTTATTTTTGTACTAGCTTCTACCCGCGACTTCGTCTGCGTGGACTTGAGGTGAATTAGTAATCAAAAAAGATCCCGGCCAAATGCGAGTTACAGTTGCGCACCCAGGGGTTCTGTCCAAACTTACAGAACCGAATCACCTGCCTGCATAGGTGAATAAAGTCTACTAAAAGTAAACTTAAGACACCTGGGTGAATTAACTCAGGTGAAGGCAAAGTCGACGGCCGCGGCACCGAACATATGAGCAATATTAAATCATTCAGTAACAAACTTAACTTTGCCGCTGGAAAACTGTCGTTCCCATACATGGACATAGCAATCAATTAACCAAATACTTAAACTTATTTAAGTTTGTTTGGAATTATGCCTCCACGCATTATTAAGATAATAAGGTTGATAGACAGACAGACAGACAACGAAATGATCCTATAAGGGATATGTTTTTTCTTTTGAAGAACAATACCCTAAAAAAATATACAAAAATTAGTCAAAATAATAATTATAACCTGTAAACACAACTTCCATACAAAATTATTATACCCCTTTTCCTAAAGGAGTAGATCCATCCCCGAGTCTCGAACTCGAACGACCCGATCCCGACGAACATGCAACCTATTTTTTAATGCGGGATATGAAATGACTGGGAGCCAAATTTCTACCTAAAAATTATCTTAATTTAAGAAATATTTGTGAAATTTTATATACACGTACACCATTAGATCCTGAATTGGTTAACGTTGTACTGGTTTTGCAATGTCAATGTTACCAACAACAAATATTCTTAAAAACGTTAAGTTATTCCCACCCGTTCTAGAGTAACATTCTGGGAGTAATATTCTATCTCTAAGATACATGACTACACCCTGAATCGGTCAATGATGTACTGGTTTTATAATGTCAGTATCGTCACTGGAAAGGCTCTATTATAAGATTATAAGATACTAAAGCTCCATTTTGGCGAAAATGAGTTATATACATCGTTGGATTGGAAAAAATAATCCAAGTACTGGAATACTGGACTGCTCCTATTTATTCATAGATGTCGACAATGTTTTCCTCGTAAGTATAAACAGCCAAATCTAACCTAATTGAATTCTTCTTCCATTTGAATTACTTAAGTGTTTTCTTGGCACTACTTCTTCCTTCTTTTTTTAAACAACTGTCTTTAAACTTTATAGAATGGAAATTCAATCATCTTGATAATTTATTATTTTTCTTTCTTTTATTTTCTTTCTTGGATGACAACGCAAGGATGATGCCATTAAGTCTGATCACAGACGACGCACTCATTCTTCTATGGAAAACGGTGACCGTTTACAATCAGGTGACTCGTCTGCTCTTACGTGGCTATTCGCAAATTCAAAAGTATTTTAGTTTTTTGTATTGCACTTACGTCCGGTCATAAAATTTGCCTATGCCGGCCGTCTTGGTAGTCATTGACCAGTAACTGTAGATGACAGCAGTAGATGGTTATTAGCAAATATTTTAATTTCTTACTCATTTTGATTATTAGACACTTAAAGGATTTGTATTTTTGTTATTATCTCCTATGTGCCTATTTCTATATTACAGTAAGGAAATCTAAATTAAACAGATAATATTTTGTCGGAAATTAAGATTTTTATTTATTTACAAAAAAAAATATTATATGGTAAATTTACTAAATTGTATCATAATAGATATTATCGTTAACTCTGATCCACACCATCATACAGTGAATCTATATTAATCCGATACCAAAATCTAACTTAGTTATGTCTAATAAGTAAATTTAATTAAAACCCCAATGTTTGACGACCCTGTAGCCTAGTTGGTAGTGACCCTGCCTGCGAAGCAAGGGGTCCCGGGTTCGATTCCCGGCTGGGGCAGATATTTATATTTACTTAAAACCCCAATGTTTGACGACCCTGTAGTCTAGTTGGTAGCGACCCTGCCTGCGAAGCAAGGGGTCCCGGGTTCGATTCCCAGCTGGGGCAGATATTTATATTTACTTAAAACCCCAATGTTTGACGACCCTGTAGCCTAGTTGTTAGCGACCCTGCCTGCGAAGCGAGGGGTCCCGGGTTCGATTCCCGGCTGGGGCAGATATTTATGTGACGGATAAATATTTGTACTCGAGTCATGGGTGTTATTGTGATGTTTTACGTGTCGTCCATGCCACCTGCGACTCAGATTAAAACGATTGCGGGGGGTATGAGTGTGTAAGTGTTTATTTATTTTTTATTTATTTATTTATTTACTTTAAATATTTTAAACAGGTACACATTAATTTCAATAAAAGTTATAATAGCTTTATGTCTTGCTCTCAGACCTACTTAGTTACCTAAACTGACATCTGTTGTTGATTAGCAGAACTAATTCACTGCAAAATCATAAATAAAAAAAAACATGTACACACTGATTTTTTTTAAGAAATAACGAATATTTCCGATACTAAACAGTCTCTTTTATCCCTCTATCTGGTACTTTCACAATTTCTTGCTGTTATGTGGCGTATCAAAAAGTCCTATTTGTTGATATTTCGGCTTTTACGCAACGTATCACAATAAAACGTACACCAGATTTTAAGTTAGACCACCAGCAATACAACTGTGAAAACCGCATTCAGTTTCATCCAGTAGTTTTGGCGTGATGCGGTGTCAAACATACAGACAGACAAGATTTTTAAAAATGACAGATTTGCAATCTATTGCTCCTATTGAGTCCCCTGATATCAAATTTTCTTAAATATCTTCAATGTACAGACATTATCGAGTTACTGTTTTATAATATATATAGATAAAGCAACCAGAAACATTTTTACTCATCCATTTACCAAATTTTCGTAACTTTTGTCCACGGTAATTCCATTTTACCAGATAAAAAGCATTGCAGATGTTGACCCATATTGTTACAACCCACTCATAAAGTCGATTCACATTCAAATAGATTGGGGCTTTTACAAAAACTTTAAAAAAAATTAAAGCCTCTTCATTTATAACACGACAACAATGACAACAATACCTTCAATATAATTAAAAAAAAGATTTTATGTATAGAACATACCTAGATATTAGAATAATATAATATCTATGGTATAGAAAGACTTCGTTATAGTTTTGTGACTAGAAAAATAAATTATTTAATAACTCACTTCTTAAAATTAACGTATATTAGTAATTTAACTCGTTAGGATCCGCGTGATCGCGGTACCTTTGAGTTCGAACGTGCTGGAACGTTCTCGGTAACCGACGGGTTAATTCGGTTATTTTTGTCAAATCTAGTAATATACATAATGAAAATATTTTTGTTTGATATACAAAAATGAAGTATTTTATTGTCTTTACTAATAAAGTTAAGTTTTTACCAATTTTATTTTCGAAGATTTAAGTAAGTGGCAACAAACGTAGGAAAGGGCTAGTATAGAAAATTAATTGACTAAAACCAATTATCGCGGGTAAATCTTGATTGATGATCGCACCTAGTTGTGTAATGCAATTAAATGTATTTCATGAATAAATAATCGGCGTTTGAAATTCAATTATGCACGTCGGCCGATATCATTACACGGGTGCAAATATTTGGTTATAATATTTGATATTTGCTACCAAACAGAAACATAATTTGTACCATTTGGATTATAATTTAAACGTTTATTGCTAATATACGTATATCGCTATATTTTATGCTTGCTACATAATAATATTTATCTGAGTGTTATCTATTAAAATTGTTAAACCCTCCACAATCTATTTTATGTATATTTTTTTAGTATTTTATTTCCTATTTACTAAGCTCCCAAATTAGAGGTTTTTATGATTTGTTGAAAAAGTAAACGGGCCGTCAGGTTATTTTAAATTAAGCTGGCAAACATTGTTTACAGACCTGATGCAAAAGTCCCATCCACTAGAAAACTAGACACCCCATTAGCAGACTAGGTTGGCTATGGTTTATATAAGAAAAGAACCCATTATGCTGAAAAAGCATGGAAAATAAACTAGGGAAGTAAGTAATTAGAGATCGTAAAAATATACCTCCAGTTAATGAATTCAAATCAGATTGTGTAATGAAATATTCATGTGTACGTTTCATAAATCGTTTGGACAAACTTTGTATTCAGGAGTCGGGAATAATGTGTCATAATGAGGTTAAATTGAGTTGTGTTGTCCCATTATTTAGCTAATCCTCAGTTGGGGGAACCACGTCAGAGGGATTAGTGCGTTTTCACTCGAGATAGCGGGAAGCACGAACACTGAATCATAATTAGAGCTTAGACCAGTTTTGGGATCTTCTTAAGATGATGTACCTAAGTTGCTTTATCAGAAACTTGCAAGAGTTAATGTATGCGCGATTATTTTATGTTCGGGAGATAAGAGAATTAATTAACACCAAGTGGTGCAAGATACCGTTGACGCTGTGATGTCACATCTAAAGTGTGTTGTGAAATAATATCTTGTTAGATACATACATGTCAGTACTTTATGCTAATAAACAGGACTCCTATTTCCTTCTTGACTGGCAATGTGTTGACATCCATTGAGGGCGGTTTTTACTCGACTTCAAAAAAGGCGGAGGTATTCAACTATTCAATTCGACTGTATTTTTTTTATGTTAGTTATCTCAAAACTTTCGACTGGGTGAACCGATTTTGATGATTCTTTTTTTAATCGAAAGATGGTGGTTGTCATGTGGTTCCACTTAAAGAGCGAGATCTGACGAGTAGTTTTTGAGATATCCCTAAGAAACCTATTTGAAGTCGGTTATTTTTTGTCACAAATTATTATCTACTTACCATCATGTGGTCGTACTACATACCGATGCGAAGTTTTAAGGTTAATCAATGTCAATGGATATGACTAGTAATGGAGGAGTAATAGATATCCGTTGAAAATCAACACGATTTTAGTGAGAAAAAATTGGATGACCTGAGTTTTACCGAAGAGTTGGAGTTTTACCCCATATAATTAATACTTGGTTAAGTATGTATTCGTAACGTTATACTAGGTGTGCCGCATCGAGGTCAATGACATGAACATGGAAGTATCGGATTCTTGAGAAATTATCATTTTAACCAAAAAAGGTTTCCGTGAAAACTCAAAGACAAAGAAGCCAGATTGTACAAAAATAAGCGAATATTTTACGCTCGAGTGAGGAATAAATATCTTTCTAATTTCTGGAAAAAGTTCTGGAGAAGCGAGGGAAATGTTTGCGATTAATGGTTTTTAGAGAACGCTTTCTTAAGCAACAGTCACGTTGGCAATTTCATTCACATTATTGTCAGTGTTATTTCGTTTGTAGATGTTGGTAGTATTGTGACGTTTGGCCACAAGCTGCTGATACCATTCGCTTGGTCTCTAATCTTTCTTTATATCTGAGGATGCCTATAGCATACGTATTTCGCCATGCTGCTCCAGTGCGGGTTGGTGGAGTCATAACTTACGAAAGTTCTATTAAAATAGTCGATAACTGTATAAATGTGTAAGCGTTTATTTAAACTTTCTTAAGTACGATAATGATCAAATACTAACTAATTAAAGTAAAGAATTAAAAAGATTTAAATTTATAACACTTATAACATTGTCCCAGGAACATATAAAATATTACAATTGGTACAATTTACATATTACATGTGATGACGTAATTACGTTGTTAATGTGAAACGACCCTAAAAACAGCAAAACGCCCCTAACTGATCTTGAAAGTAAAACAGAAAAAATCGTTGATGTTATCGCGCCGTTTCAAAGAAAAATAAATCTTTTTCTTGGAATAATGTTCTTGAGCATAAATAATATTTCTCCATCTGGAGTGTGGATGATTTACAATTACAATTTTGCAAGTAAATTATGATTGTGTCTTAACATAAGGTATTGTTGGTATGGTGACTTATTTCGAAAGAATTTCTGAGCTGTTCTCTTCATTTTACATTATTCGGCACTTCATTAATGTAATCAAATAATCTTTCTCTGTCCGTGTGAAGTTGAAAAGGTCACTAAAGGCAATATTAAAACTGTCCGTTAAAAAATTGTTGGTCTGAAAGTTTGAAAGCATATGCAGTTTAGACTTCTTTCCTAGCTGCACATGGTACATGCAAAGAAACTTAAAATAAATATTTAAAACTATAAAGTATTTGAATTCCAATTCCCAATTGCAAAATTGAATCTCAAATCATGCCGTAAAACTTAACTCGACGGTAGCTGTCTGTAGCAAAACGTGTGTGGTATGATGTATGGTTCTTTTATTTAAAAATATAACTTTTCTTTCAGGTCTAATCCCCATCTCCATTCGAAGCTTTGAATCGAGTTTTGAGATCTATTGTGGCCTCGAGAATTGCGGTTATAAATATTACGCTCAAAGACCGAAAACGCACTGAGAGAAAAACACAGAAAGACAATAACGCGAAATTAGCATGTAGCTATTGTATATTACTTATATAGATCTTAGATTCTAATGCCTACTCAATCTTAATTTTTTTTACAAATTTCTGTTTATCAAAAATCAGACCTAAAATATATTTTCTTACCAGAATTACTTTAAAGATGTTAATTATCTTCAGTAATCACGTAGATACGTGATTAAATTAGTGTGATTAAACCTCTATTAACCACTTTGTAGCAATACTAACTTTACGATTACCAAAGTACCTATATATTATTGCAAAACCCACCTACTTCCGAGGTATAATCACTCTTTTCATGATGTACATATTGCCTTGCGGTAAGCTCTACGTCATCCCAAGTGTCGTGTAGTCTCGACAAGATGGGAAGCGACATTTAATTTCCCTGAGAACCCTCCAGAGCTCTACTTCCTTGGAGTTTTCGAGAACATTTATGAAGATGCGAGTATGATGCGTCAAAAACGGTGCGATGCGATTTTTATGACAAGTAAATAGGTTTTTCTACGTTTCTTGGTAATATTATTTAGTTAGGTACTGTTTTTTGTGTTTCTGTTAAGAATAATTGAAGTTTACCTAAATGATTGGTGATGTTTTTATTTTTATTGATGAGAATAAAACAAAATTATTGAGGACAAATGACTTAATGTAATTTAAAACGTCTTTCTAAGCAATTATCTTTTTTTTAATATGATTAAGATTTGAAGGAAATTAAGTAATAGGTAGTTGAAGTATAAATAAATGGAAATCCTTTTGTATTTAGTGGTTACTCTTATCTGATGAGACATGAAACAAAAATACGATGCTACCACAGAGGAAGTAAGAAAGATTCGTTAATAGTTAATGTACGTGCAGGAATAAAAGATGGAGTTAGAGCCACTACTAGTAATGATGTTTTAAAATGAATACCCTTTAAACCGCTATGTTGTCTAGAATCCGCTAGTTTCGTGGCCATCAACGTAAGGTAGTTCCATATAACCACTCCACGTTCTATTGTTGGCCAAGAGTCTAAGCTCGTAAAATATAGATAAGGCTTCGTAATAAAACCGGACTGGGATATGGTGGAATATTATTTTCTATTTCTAATTCGTGCTCAGAATTCACTAGCTTATTTCAGGCATAAACGTGTATTTATTTGATTTTGTAACATAAAATGTATATTGCAAAGGGTAAAAAAATGTGATGTTCAAATAAAATTATAAGAATTATTAACGTTTTCAGTATTACATTTATAAATACCATGTTATAGTTGTATAGATGTAGTTGTATGTAGTTGTAGTTGTAATTAAAAGGCACTCCGGGAGTGCCGACATAAGTGAAAACTTGAACAATTACGTGTGTATTTTTGAATCGTCAGGAAATATTTTTTTTGTGCTGGAAATACTTTCAAATGAAGTGTTTTTTATTCATTACATTTTTACTGAATGTCTGCCAACGCCATCTCGTAAAGTATTGTAAACTACAATCTTGATATTAATACTAGCTGTAAATTAAGTAACTATATCTTTTTAAATCGCTCAAGATGACGCTACAGGTAGGTCTCGCTTACCGGTCGCAAACTGTATGTTTTCATCCTATCTCAAAAATGCCTAACGCGTCTAAAGAAGTTTTCACTTCAAAAATTATGAGTTCGTCATAAATATTTTCGAAGGGATATTATCAGAAGGTGTTTAAATTACGTCGGGGTCACCACTTTTGAAAACATAAACTACAAGACCTTTATCTATGGATAGATGTGAAAATATAGTTTTGATAACTTATCTACTAGATAATTGTTAAAAAATGTTAAATTGCTACATTGAATATTGTAACAAAAAATCTCAATATTAAGCGTATTTTTTTTTTAATTTATTCGTTTTCTACATCCTTTGCTATAGTAACCGTGGTTGCAAATACCTCTGTGCTATATGCAGGCGGTAGGTTGTAAAGATGGCGGTAGTTCGTAAAGATGGCGGTAGTTCTTAAAGATATTCACCACAATATAAGTCACCGCTCGCTTCGTGGCCGCACGATATAAGCAGTCTTCAGCGTGCAGCTCCGTGCGACTATTGTTCGCTGAGGAGAGTGAGGAGAGTGAGGAGCGAACTAGAGCTACAGCTAGACACCCTCGTAATATATGCTTACCTATTCAATACGAACATCGCACGAGATCCTACCTAGCTTAGCTTAGATGTAGGTATTATAAAACGTGGTGAAATGAGGTTGTATGCGTTAACATATCTATCATTCTCGCAGTATAATATATTACTACGTGTTTTGTTATTGACTTCTAATATTTAGCAATCCATTATGGGTATGGCTTTCTCGGAATTGAAGAGGCCTAAAATATATTTCACCAAGTTTGCTCTCTCTCGCTAACGTGCCCTCTAGGGCTGGTTCCCACCAAGTGGAGAGGATATGTGAGTTGACTGGTGCAGTAGACGTCAGGTTGAATATTTTCCACCAAAGCTAGGCGGAACCAATACCACCAAAGATATCTGATCTGTTTGTTTAAAAAACGTGCGATGGCGTAAATTAACTTTTAAAAAGAGTTTGGCTTTGACTTTGACTTCTTCACTCTCCTCTCTTCTTCTTCACTTTGGTCGAAACTCCTAAAATTTTTGAATAAATATTTTTTTGGAAAACAGTTGCTTAGTTACAAAAACAGAAAGCTTATGTAAACGTAAGTGCACAAAGTGGCCAAAATGCCGCTGTGTTTATTTAATACCTATTACCATTTTTAAAGTTCTACCTACTTAATGTTTAACCATGGAATTTTTACAGTAGATATTATTTTATAGCCAGACAACTTGAAATCCAGCAAGTAAATACTTGTGAATAATAATGGCTTTCGTAATCTGGCTTAGTTAATGGTTAGTGTTCCGGCAGGAAGGGGCCTCTTGGCTGGCTTCTATCTACCTAGATGTATTGCTGCAGACCTCCGTAAATCACCTGGAGTCAAACGGAACTTTATTATTTTACGCGCGTTTATGTATTACAAAAGTCGGTGTACATTTTATTTATGTTGGTATTCCTAATTATTGATTATCGATTTATGTTTTACTAATGAATAAATTAATTCAATCAATCAAATGGGTAGATATCTTGTCCACGAGGCACAGGTTTCATAACTTAGGAAGCCCAACTCAGATTTACTAACGGTTATTTAAATCGCTCCTTAGTACAGAATTTGTATGGTGATTCTTTACTTAGGAGCGATTTAAGTAACTGTTAGTGACTCTGAGTTTGTACGTTAGAGTCTACTCATACCACTACGCTACTCGACTCCGGATGGCTAGAGAACTGGGTGTCTTACAAACATTATTATCAAGTATTTAAGTTCATTTTTCTCATCATTGTCAAAGTGTTTGTCAGTTATCGTCAAAGATGTTGATCAAAATAAACAAGGCATGTAACTAATTTCATTCGTGAACAAGATCAAGTCTTTACAAGGATGAATGGACGAGGAATAAAGACAAATGGACGTGGGCTTTAAGGATCTGTTTAGTCCTATGTTTGAATACGAACTATCCAATGTACACTTTGTTTATGGGTGTAATTTCGGTATGATTTCTACTTTTAAAACATATACGATCATTGACATGTGTTTGTTATCTGTGACGTCTTTTTAAGGGCATGGAAATCCAGTCTCTTTTTATACAAGAATATCCATATACAAATATATAGAATTTTTCCAAGAATTAGTATGAGAACCAATGATACTTAAAAAATATCTCTCCTCTTTTTACATAATATCATTGATGAGACCCGTGACAAGCGCTTTATTTCTTTCTCGCATTCGTCTTCTGCTGTCTATAAAACAAAAGTTGAGTGAAGTTTCCTCATGTGATTGCAATTTAAGCATGTCCCAACTCGGACTGTGTTCGCAGGCTTTATCGGAAATGTCGGGAGTCGGGGCACATTCTCATTGGGTATTCAGGGAAGTTCTCACGCTCCACTTTTATATCTGATAAGAGCATGTCGCCTTGCGTCCTGAATTTCCTTCGAAGTATGTGTGACTCGTAAGCGAATCCACAATTCTGACGATGCTGGTTCGATGTGTAATGATTCTTATTTTCGTTGATTTGTCAAACATTTTGTAAAATTCTTATTTTGCAGTAACGCATAGTTAAGTCTTCGAAGAGAATACACAATTTGATTTTGATTGTCTATTTTGGATGTAAATTACTAGGTGGCAACTCTTTCCTTTCTCTATCGATGATCGTTTATTGATTAAGTTTACTATTAATGTGAATAAATAATTCAAATTTCGTATGGATCAAGCTGTATTACCTGTGTAACCGCAAAGTTCAATGACGTCTGCAAGTTCGAAAAAAATACAGCTTCATAGAGTTTTAAAGCGTACCTACCTTATTGCGTAATACGACAGGCATTGCTTTTTTGCTTATTTTAAATAATTTTAATTGAGTTCTTTCTTTGGAAAATATTAAATTAATTTAAGTATTTATTAAGTAAGGCAACCTTTAATGCACACTTAAAACTAACGAGCAACTCGCAACGATTCTCCGTTCACTTATTAATGTGTCTTTGAAAAATAAATACTAATTTATAATAATTTTTGTTATATTAACGGAGGATTTTATGCAATGCATAACAAAGCTTAAAGGTTCAATCAGTCTCAAAGTTATCAAAAAGAAATATTTCTCTTTACATTTTCATACAACGCGAACGCTCCAAGTTAAACACCTATTCAGCCAAAATCAAAAGCTTTTATTGTTACTTTTGTTTCTCTTAGAATTCCATCTCCTTACAACCAAATTATTTGAATTCAACATTTTGTTTGTTACATTATATAGGTACATATTATATTCATTAAACATTTTATTATGTTTTCAAAGAAGCATTTTTTTTTGTTTGAAACACTGCATTGTGTAGTAAGTAGGTACCTACTATTAAAAATAACATTAGTAATAATATCTCTGTCACAATACAATTATGTTATATCATTTACATCAATAATTGTGACACTGAAGTCATAAATAATTCCATATTCCATCCTGCTCCAGGCATACGAAAATTTTATAACGAATACCGGTGAGACATGAAACGGGTGCGAATATGCATGTGCATTTTAAAAGCATAACACCTGTCCAGCGAGTTAATGCTAATAAACTTATGGTACGCAGAAAAACTACTACGGCTAGGCCACGGACCTGAAAAAAAAGACGGACGTAACCTCGTCTAATCGAGAGTGAAGCATAGGAATGGCCGCCTGCTTACCATGTGTGCGTAATTTTTGATTCGCAATTGAAGCAGTGAAGTGTCAATGTGTGGGTGTGTGTACTTGTACGAATAGAGAGTTGGTATTACTATGGGTGCTTCACTGAATTTGTTCTTGGGATTACGTCCGTCTTTTTTTTAGGTCCGTGGGCTAGATATAACTATGTGTTAAACCATTATGTACCAATAGACACGTAGAAAAAGTCTCTGTTACTGCCTGGATCTATCTGGATTAGGATCTGTTGAGGACCTTTTTTGCCATTTTTTCGTTTCCGAAACGACAGCACACGCTAAAATGGCATGCATAAAATGTATCAACACAGTGCCTTTTATTGAGTTTGAAATTGAATTTCAAGGTTCTCTAAGTATCAATTTATTTGAAGAACGTTTTAAATGCATCTATTAAACCTGTTATAGGATGTTGTGACGCGACGCGACGTTCGAGGTGGTTAATTGCGTCAGCAGTACAAAATACCCACTGGAGCGGTAAACAGGCCCTTCTGCCCCAGTTGTCGAAGCGGCCCTAAACATTGATAGCTCCCTCCGACTGGGCAAACTAATCTCGTGAATTTTATTTCATCGTAGAGCCCTGAAAAATGAATTTTGAGGTTACTCGCCTTTGGAAAGAAGGTAAATTGAGGTTGAATAATTTACTTTTCGGCTTTTCTTATTGCTTGTACGCAGGCTTGAGTTGTTCTGATGTAGTTAGGTACGAATAGGGTGACGTGTTTTTTCACTGTATGTTTTTGAGAGAATGGAGATGAAGATGTTTAGGGGATCCATTCATCGGCATCAGTTAGTTGAATCCTGATGGTAGTCGTGATTGGTTCTAGGGATCTTTGCCTGCCTTGCTTGCACCCTCAGCACCCTCTGTCCTTCTTGGTTCAAAGTGATGTTTGTTTTGAGACTTTCTGTCTTATTGCCGGAGAGCACAGAGATAGCAGGGAGTATTTTTTAATGGAAATAGCCGGGAAACGAGCTGACGATTCACCTGATGGTAAATGGCCCATGAACATCAGCGACACCAAATGCATCACTGACCCGTTGCCGACTAAGAAAGCAAGAAGAAAAAGAAAGAAAGAGCTCTCAAGGGTCTCAAGCCCCCAGCCAAATAATTTCTTATTTAGAATTCGGACTTTATCCTTCTTAATTAAGACCTACATCTATGAAAATGCGTAATATTAAGCATTTTTTCATATTTCTGTCGTGTATCCTGAGACAGTTTTTAAGTAATACAATTGTTACTAACTCTATGGGCTAAAATTGCCTGAAATAAATATTTTTTATTTTATTATTTATTTTATTTTAGTTTGCCGTTTTATGTCCTACAAAAGTACAATCATTGACGCCATGTGTCAGCAATATGATTCGCATGAGGCCATTTTCTTCTGTTCCATTTGGTTTAATGCGCTGACGATTTTATTATGTTTTATCTTTCGCGATTTATTAAATCGCGTTTGTAACGTTTTTCCTATTTCTCTCAGATTATGGTATTCATTTATGCGTTGTGATCTGCATCGTATTTGTCTTTATTCCAACGTTAGGTTCGAACTAGAAGAGAAATAAGAATTTTACTAAACGATATCGATTGTAATAGATGATACAGGGATTTGGTTGCGCTTCACCAGTATTATAATTAGAGTAGAAAAGGTGACCAATAACCTATTTAACATAATAATACAGACGTTACTAATAGGTTAATCGATTTAATTACGCTATTGTGATTAACTACGTCTGATTAGCCTGATATACTGCTTCTACTTATCTCATAAGTTGTTAATAGCATTAAGTTCATCAAGATCACTATCCTGTGAATTGGATTACCTCTGAACATAGTAACTTATATCTTTCAGATAATATAGAGACAGAAATTGAACTATTATATATTTTTGGGGTATAATAATGGGCCCGTCGGGGGATACCGCTTCGCAATATGTCACCGATATCATTCCCATTTATAGGTCGTTTGGCTTCTGACTTTGCTTCGATATTGCTGAATCTTATTTGACCGTTACGGTGATGTTCTTGATTATTTTTATCAAAATGAAAACCTTCACATTTTACTTTAAGTACTTACCTATTCTCTCTATTAGTGCTGTTTTTCTGGAAATTATGACATATTCTACTTTTCTTTGTACAAAACACAGATAAATTAAATCAAAGAGTATTTCGTGTAAACAAGACATAAAAGGTATTTTATGAAGACCTTGGCTGAATCGTATTTTAAATTAGAATTCTTTATAAGCAAGGTTGTTACATTTATGAAGAATCAAATTTAGAGTTAAAAACATAAAAAGATTTCATCTCTTACAAATGAGTAATAAAAAGCAATTAGATTTTGAAGAACCGCTTTGCAGGTTACAAGATCACGTAACAAATGAGAACTATAAAATAAAGCTATTAGATTTTGAGTAGGTAACTAGCAAGTACGGTCGTTAAATTGAAGAGCTTCACCTAAATAGTGAAGTGGCAATAGAATACAATTCACTATTAGAGAATTTTCATTAAAAGCGATTAGTCAATGAAAGTAGGTCTGAAAGTCTCAGGCTTAAGTTTGAAGCGCCTTTGAAAAGACTTAACCGTGTCAATAGAACAATCGACAAGACTTGCAGTTCGTTTCAGCAGAAGACAGTTTTCATCGAGTACGAATGCATTGGAATCGTCTTAAAGGTTCTTTCTCGCTGACCTTTTCTGTGACTGCAATGTTTCTTTCTTTCATCTCCGCATCAAGTTGTATGATCATTATTTTCATCTTTATTATTAAGATATTAATGGTTTCATTCATTATTAATTTAATCGTCTTTTGTAAATCAAATATATATAACACTGTCGGTTTCTTTATGTAGGCAGTTGAACATTAGATTAGAGTAATTGGAAATTAAAAAAGATTAAAAAAAGCGCAAATTATTATTTTTCAAATTGATCATAAATGTTTCTCTTTGAAGCTTTACTCATAATCCAAAACGTGACATATAATACTACCCGTGAAATGTGATAATGAATTTAACATAATTAAAAAATAAAGTTTTATTTAAGTAAAAAACGGTATTTAGTATACTGGTAATTTTCTGGATGGATCTCGTTGGGTATTTTTGATCAGTTATCTTGTACGATACGAAGCACTCCGTCTACTGAAGTATCTATAAGGATAAATGCTTATCTACCAGATTTGCTTATATAAAATCTTAAATCCACTAAATTGTAATAAATATAAGTCCAGATTTGCTTTTTCACGAAGTTCATTAGATCGAAAAAGGGTTTGATGGTATAATAAAGGCGCCTCTTTTGTTGTATAAAAAGAAAAAAGGTGAAGCTTGACGAAAGGTTGATACAAACGAGACAAGTTCTTAAAGTAATATTAAGTAGGTATAAGCGACCCGGCCTCCGAGTTGCCTTTCAACTTTGTCGACCCGAGACTGAATTGCTTTATTACAGTTCTAAACATCGTTCTTGTAAAGGATAGGCAGATTCTTTATGGTATCTACTTTGGAATAAATATCTAAGGTTTTTAGCACAATTGTATTACATTCGTTGAATCGATTTGAAATTCTGTGAGGATATAACAGATCGGTGAATTTTTTAAGTAATTAAGACCTATAATTTTTAAGTTTACTTTTGTCAGATCAGTATAGTTCATGAGTAATTTATTTCTGTTATTTTTTAGTAATCAAAGCTCTTATGTTATACTGAATATGTTTGTCGTTTATTAATCTACACCCCTATATTGCCCAGTGACTGATCTGAACATTAACGGTAAATTCAAAAATAGAACTTGCTCCGAAACGAACGAACGACTAGGAATGTTTCCGAACTAAAATAACAACATTATTTGTGTGTGTCCGTGTCACGTCAATTACAGAAATGATATGATAGGCGTTCAGTGGTTCAGTGTTAGTTTAATAATTTACATATATGGTTGATTTAATTTTAGAACATGATATCAAAGCCCGTGTAAGGTTTCATATATTAAAGAGATCCTTCATTAATGGATCGAGTTTCTAATGTGATACTAATGAAGCCACTGTCAAACAGATCGTTTAGTTACCTATAGACAAGACAAAGTGATCCAGTAAGCTTGAGTGCTCCTCGCAGCTACATTAGCGCCCAATAATTATTATTGAGTGAACATCATTAACATAAATAGGTACTCCGACTCAATGTTGTGATTGATTTGTGTAAGCAATTTGCTATCGTATCGCCTCGCTTAACTACGTAGTTTAGCCAGCTCATCTTGTATGAGGCCAATCAATACTATGTTATGAAGATGTATTTGCCAGAGCCATGTGGGAGCGAGATGGAAGGATAGAAGAGAACAACGATACGATTTTCGTTAAATTTATTGCAAACTTTGTTAGCTGAAATGTTTTATGCAAACAATTTATTTCAAAAGTTTCTCGAGTATGGAATATTTTTGTGCGGAGGTTTTGATCGAAGTATGAACGGGGTGGGGTATACACGTTCAAAACTTGCTGCCGTATTGACTTATTTTTTTATTTGATCTTTGCTACAATCTATGTACGAGCGCATACAGTATTATATTTATAAGTACTACTATTTCTTCTGTGGTATTATTAGGTATAGAAAATTTTTATGTAAAATCTAAACTGATAACTGCAAGTGTTTTTGTAAGTATACGTATATAATTACTTTTAAATGAAAAGTAATGTTCAGATTAAGTTATAATTATATTACTTTGGATAATATTCAAGAAACGTGCAATTTACTTTCAATATTTTAAGAAATGAGATTGACTATTACTTGGGTTCCCTACAATTTTACATAGAAATTCAATAAAGTTACTCTACAAACGTTAAACATCGTTGTAATAAGTCATCAAAATTTTACAGTATATTCTTCTTTGTACCAGAAAACGAAATTGCATACAAAATTGGAATTATATGCAAATGCATGGTTGCAATATAAAGCTTCACACCAATCTCGTTGCTTTTATTTTTATTTGCCTTTCAAAGGCTTTAATTAAGTTCATTTTCGTTTCAATTTCGATTAAAACTTTTAGATTGAAGTTCCCTTCCTACGATCCATTTCTGTGAGTAATAATTGAATTGATTAGTTTTTATTGTAATACGAAGTAGAACTTAGATTTTGCAGTGCTATTCTTTAAAACATAGTCTTATAGTAAAAGATAAATAGTAAGATCTCATATTATAATTATTGCATATGTGGAAGGAGGGGTATTATAATTATTATGGTATTGATTATTCAATAATGTTCGTTTTACCTTGCTCTATGATATATTTCCAGTTCTCCTAACGTTTACATCAATAACAATCTCTACTCCTTCGTGATCAATAATAGAATCCCATAGATTGTCCTACGTATGTTTCAAAATAGACTGAAATATTCCTTATTCGAAATATTTAGTTTTTCTTCATGACTCTTCTTGTATGACAGCATTTGCATCGGCCGATCGTTGTAGAACCAAAGAGGTCGCTCGCCGAGATAACATAATACAATAATTAGCGAATGATAGAATCATCTCATTCATGATAGAAGGACCTGGCTTAACGCTCCAAGGATATTTCGTTTGCTGGTTACCTTCGTGATGAGCTTGCTTTTTTTAACACAAATAAGTTAATGCTTGACCACAATCCCACCTGATGGTAAGAGGAGATGTGGTCCAAGGCGGTGAGCATATTAACTTAGTAAAAGCCTATTCACTCTTTTCTTGAAGACGTCCACGTCAAAGGCAGGCGGGAACGCCGACGCACTACGCAGTCAAGTTAGTCCAGTCCTTCGCGGTGCGTATAACGAATAACGTATAACGAAAACTCTGTAGACTTCAAAGTGTGAATATCTTCAGCGCACATGGTATAATTATCTTGTACTCCTTATGCTCGGTGGAATGAGCTACCAAAGTTAGTCATCATAGATGAATAAAAACCTTTTTTTATATAAGGTTATCATATCATGAACACAAATGAGACATATCAAACATCCACGACAAATAACAAACATTTATCCGCTATGTAAACTTCAAATCCGTCCTGAAATCTAACCCAATCACTATCAACTGGGCTATTAGGTCTATTTGTTCTCGTAGGCTTGGACATTGGTTCATTAATACATTGGGCGTACAACAGATTTTCACTATCCAATGTTCCCGTACAATGTCTTTGTGTTCCATGTTGCATTGAAGTCACTCGGTCACTGGTCTATTTACAAAGTAATTATGCATATTGAAACATAACAATGAATATGGAAATTCTGTAACGACGTGTGTTCAATGCGTTTAGTCACATACGTAACAGGGTGAATGGTGTTTGGCTCGTCTTTATTTGATTTGTTAGCATAATGGTCTTGCAGTTAGGTATCTCGTCTCTGTATTTATAGCACAGAAATAGAGGTTTGGAATTTGTGATAAATGCAAATGACTAAGATAATCTAATGGATATAACAGGGTTGCGGTAAAATCAGTTCATTAGTCAATAGTCTCTACCAATCTGCACTGGAGTAGCGTGGTGGAATACGTTCTAGGCTTTCTTATTTGTGAGGAGACCCGAGCCCGGCCAAGGGTCGTTCATTGATTATGGCCAAATCAATATGAGGCGAGCCTCAAAAGTATTAATAACGTTTAAATGGGAAATAAACTTATTAAATTAACTTTAAACAAACAAAACCATATTAAAATGTTGTAACGGAAGATTTTCAATCATAGAAATCACTAAATGAAGTAGATCCTCTTAGGTTTCATCAAGAGCATTTAGAAGCAAATGTGTGAATAGCTATTTGAGGTGGAGATGGATTAATGTAAGCCAGACGAGTGCCTGCGAGGTTGTGTACTCACAAGCTGCCGGGCTACTCGGACCTTGTCGGCACTTGCGTACATCTCTATGGATTACCATTAGGGCTTACGTTTGTGATTGGTTACTCTAGGATTAGAATCGAAATGGAATCGAACCACATCGAACTTCGCTTTAAGTTTGGAGTACTTACTAAAATTCGAATTCGAATTTAGAAGAATTTTCGTCAATAGGTAGAAAATTATTCCAGGCAATATTTAGTAGTTTTGTTTTTAAAGTAGTAAAGTACCTATAGTAAGAAACTAGCGTAGATTTTACATCTGCGTGTGCCTAATTGCGTGAAAATAGAAGAAATTAGCGTTGTTTGTGACTTCACCCAATTCAAGGCGGTAAGTTTACTATCTTTTTATTTTTCTGAGTCAAAAGCAGTCAAAAGTATAAAAAGTGGCGCATACCAGTTTACAATAGCTAAGAATTATTTCATTGTTAAAATAAAGTCAGACAGCGTGTGCAAAGTTAATATATTTTAAACTAAGCGTCTGTTAAAAGACGAAGTCTGAAAAAAGGTGACCTAAACTTACTACTAAGTGTCTACAAAACGAGCGAAATCTTGAAATGGCGTGCGTAAAGAAGGCTACAGTCTGCCGCGCATATCTCTTATGTACCAAGGAATGGCCTTTGAAGGGCAATGATGCGTTCGTTCACCGTCTCGACTTGTAATGAATGTGTAAAAGTTTAATGTACTCGTAGGTACGGAACCGTCCCATCGCCGCCTCTGCGGGTCTGTGGGCACTCTAACATCTTCAGACTAATCTCTACCATCTGTTACTTCATTTACATGATGCTTAATGGATGGACCTGGATGAGTGTTAAACTGGGAAGATGGTGTGGGATTGGAATTTAATTAAAGTTGAATGGAGAGTTTGAACGCGTTTATGTCAATCTTGATTACTTTAGATGATAACTTGATAAGTTTGATTTATTTAAGGCTTTTAACTTTAGTTCCTTAGTAAGTAAAGGGTAATTTTATTCCCTTCACTATTGATTTAGTTAAAACTATACATATCTATAGTCAAGCTTGGACCAGTGAGATCTGGGTAAGCGAGAAAACTCTATTAGTCCCACTGCCCTAAGGTTGCCTAGCAAAGAATGCTTTTAGCATTAGGTCCGCCTTTTGTATAAAGTGCAATAAAGAATAAATAAATAAATAATTATCAGGTCCCGTCATTTTACCTCCCTAAAATCTCAATAAGTGAGAAATATAAACCTGTGTGACAGTCGTTTTTTCACTCGTAAACCTCCATAACTGAGATTGCTACTTGCCTGTACCTAAGCGACAATTAAACGTATTTAACATTTGCTATTTATTACTCATTCTTAAATTTTGAGGAATTCTTTTATTAAAATGACCAAATGTGCGTCTGATATTGTTAAATTTGTATTTTGTTTATAATTGAATATACATATTTGCGGTATTTTTAAATGAGATAGATCTCTCCTATACCTCGTTAAGGTAGAAACTCGGGTTAGTGAGAAACCTCTATAAGAGAAAAAGATATCGCGGTCCCTTGAGCTCTCACTTATCCAGGTTCGAATGTAATAAAATATTACAATTTTTGAGGTTAGCTCTTAGAGGATGCTATCATTTATTTCTCAGCAGAATATAATTTACGTCATCACTCGTTTATATTGTGGGGGTTGACGCTTAGTGTAAACTAATATTTGACCTCCGCGTCCGGTTGTAACACTGGGGAGTGATAAAGAAATTATCCTTTATTACCATAACCTGACTAAAATGACAATACCTGCTTTTAACACTTAACTTCCCAGCAACATTTAATATTGATGACATAATTACATGAACGATCTTTATTCGCGTATTCTGCAAAGCGAGCTTGTCACCAACGCCCTTAATAAATTTATCTTGTCAGGGGGAATATTAAGCAAGTTTAAGAACAAATTACGAGCGTAAAGTTACCTCGCACCTTCCAAGTTCGCGCATAATTACCACGGCATTTGGTGTAATGCCCCATGCGAGCACACCGTTTTACTGCAGAACAGCATATCACGGTTCCGCTCTGGCGAAAACGAGCTCAGATAACCGGCTTTATTACTTGACGGGTTGCCAGAACTCCGGGGTGCTCAAGAATCAATATCGTCGTAATATACTCCTTCGCAACCTAGTAAAGTCGATATGCTATATGCGGTGTACTCAATTTCTTATGCCGATGACATCAATCGTATTTCATTTCAGCAAATGGCGTTGTACTGGAGTTCTTGATAGCCATAAAAGCTTCTGTGAATTCTACTAGTTTTGTAAAATACGGCTCTAATATTTCCCGGCCGCTCCTCGGTTTTATCTTACAAATCTGCAGCTGCCGTTTTGCTACAATGTCTGTTGCTTTATGTATTGCTTGCTGTACGGTTATGCATAGTCGTTTATATTGCGGGCGGGCATACGATTTATTATCCAGGAAAGTCTGGAGGGACAAGATAAGAAAATTTGGGGGCTTCCTTACGCTATTAAAATGAATTTATTATGACATTAACTTTAATTCGGTTGGAGTGAATGGACGTATTTCTTATCAATTTAAAATGATAGTAACTGGATGCTCAAGACAAATCGCTTGTGACGGATAGCTATTTAAGAAAAGGTATCCAGGCGTGAGTGAGATTAGCCATCAGTAAGTGGCTAGGTACCAGGCGCACATCGGTCGGTAGTAGAGTTGTGAAACGGAGCATGTAGGTTAAGAGCCCTCAACGCTTTGTTAGCGCGCTCTAATCACTGCCGGCCCTCAACGACACGCGACTCAAGGGCTCGTGGCGCACTAGCGTTTTGTGCATCCTCTTCGTCGTATCTCTTCTTACGCCATGCTTGCCTTGTACCTGCTCGCCTAAAAATTTGTACACAATGTTTTTAATTTTTATTGTATACTGTTTAACCTTTGTGAAATACCTTTGAGACAATCTACCCACTTCACATTATTCTTCTGTTAAGCTTAGATATAGTGATATCTTCATATCTTCTTAAGCTGCATTTCTAAGCAAACGTGTTTTTATTTCTTGATTATTTAAAAAAAATGCTGATAAGATCCATTATTTATGATATGAATGATATAAACCATAATTATTTTTTACGATGTGATGGTGGAATTTGTTAATTTACAATATTATTTATTTTCACAATGAAACCTCAAATTGTCGACCACGACAAAGTGTAACTTTGCAGCTCAAAGCGAAGAGCCGCGTTCATATTTGGCAATAAGTTCTAAAAGGACGTTATCTCGTGTTGGACGTCGTATTTAATGGGACTGGCTGTTATCCAAAGTACACATTTAATTTCGCCAAATTCTAGATGTTTTGTTCTGTTAACTCCAATAGAAAGTATCACGTAGGAACGTGTAAATATAAACGTTAACACATGAGAAATAAAGTGGAAAGTTGTGTAAAACAGATATAAAAACAGATATAGTTGAACTTACGTCTAATTTAACTTTAATTTGCATAAAAAAGCTTAAATTGAAATAAAAAAAAGTTTCTTAAAATCTTATTCAGATTAAAAGTGTTGTACTAAAGCTAAAGCTTATTAAATGTTTAGCAAACATCAGAAAAGGCAGCCTATGAGCTGAGAAAATGTAAATTTTTACATTTTGTTTCAAAGAAAGGCGACAAATGGATTTTTATGACAGGATAATAATAAGGTTGCTTTTCTCGTCCTGTAAAACGGGGTTGGGGAAGGGTGAGGGAGGGGAGGGGGGAGAACTCATTTCCTGTCCGACAACGGAAGCCTGTGCGGCCAATAAGGATAGAAAAATTGTATTCAGAAAAGTGTGGCCTCTTTTAAATCGTAATTTCATATTTCCCGTTCTTTATACTTAATACAAATACCTTTATTTAAGGCATTCTGATTTCCTTTTAAAGAAATTCGCGGCATTCAGTAAATACTGTGAAATGTAAGAAATAAGTATATACTAGGTACTAGGTATTTAGAGAAAGTAAAACAAGAATGTGCTTGACATGGTTTCCTTCATAATAAAGGTTCTATGCGGGTTAATGTGACGTATGTAGTGTAAAGCTTTCAAAAGTATTTCTTTAGTTCGCGAGTATGGTTTTCTGCCAAATCGCAGTGCATAAAATTGGCAAGGTTACCACTAGTCTACCAGGAGTCAGGTCCTGGCACCACTCCAGCATCGTTGCCAACAACATATGTAGGACACTAAGTTTTTAATGTTATGACCCTAACACAGGAACGCCTAGTAATTTTAAGGGTTGTCTACGTACGAGAGAACATTGGAAATGTCATAAAATCACTCACATCTGAATGTCGGTCTGATGCATACATTCATACAAACACTCACCCATTAACAAATATCGTACACCTCAGTTGTTTCATATATTTATAGATTTGGGTTTAAATTCAATTCATCTATAAAAAGCATGTGCAACGCTACTTTACACACTACATAATAAAGGGCATGCTTAAAGGGATAAAAGCATTATCCCTTTATTTATTATTATTATTTTTTTTTATTATTATTTATTTATTTATTATTATTTTTTTTATTTAATTGTCTGTTATTGTTTTAATTTAAAATTTTAATTTAATTTAATTTTAATTTATTATCTATATATATTATAAAACAGTAACTCGATAATGTCTGTACATTGAAGATATTTAAGAAAATTTGATATCAGGGGACTCAAAAGGAGCAATAGATTGCAAATCTGTCATTTTTAAAAATCTTGTCTGTCTGTATGTTTGACACCGCATCACGCCAAAACTGCTGGATGAAACTGAATGCGGTTTTCACAATTGTATTGCTGGTGGTCTAACTTAAAATCTGGTGTACGTTTTATTGTGATACGTCGCTTAAAAGCCAAGATATGAACAAATAGGACTTTTTGATACGCCACATAACAGCAAGAAATTGTGAAAGTACCCGATAGAGGGATAAATAAGAGGGTTTAATATCGGAAATATTCGTTATTTCTTAATAAAATCAATGTGTACATATTTTTTTTCAATTTATGATTTTGCAGTGAATTAGTTCTACTAATCAACAACAGATGTCAGTTTAGGTAACTGAGTAGTCTGAGAACAAGACTTCTATTATACCGTGAATAAATCTTTTATTGAAATTAATGTGTACCTATATACCTATATTTAAAATAAATAAATTAATAAAAAATAAATAAACGCTTACACACTCATACCCCCGCTGTAGGTTTTAATCTGTGTCGCAGGTGGCATGGACGACACGTAACACATCACAGTAACACCCATGACCCGGGTACAAATATTTATCTGTCACATTATCTGCCCCAGCCGGGAATCGCACCCGGGACCCCTTGCTTCGCAGGCAGGGTCGCTACCAACTAGGCTACAGGGTCTTCAAACATTGGGGTTTTAAGTAAATATAAATATCTGCCCCAGCCGGGAATCGAAGTCGGGACCCCTTGCTTCGCAGGCAGGGTCGCTACCAACTAGGCTACAGGGTCATCAAACATTGGGGTTTTAATTAAATTTACTTATTAGACATAACTAAGTTAGATTTTGCTATCGGATTAATATAGATTCACTGTATGATGGTGTGGATGATGTGGATCAGAGTTAACGTTAATATCTATTAGGACACAATTTAGTAAATTTACCAAACAATGTTTTTTTTGTAAATATATAAAAATTTTAAATTCCGACAAAATATTATCTGTATAATTTAGATTTCCTTACTGTAATGTAGAAATAGGCACATAGGAGATAATAATAAAAATACAAATCCTTTACATACTTAATAATCAAAATGAGTAAGAAATTAAAATATTTGCGAATAACTATCCGCCGGCATAGGCAAATTGTATGACCGGACGGAAGTGCAATACAAATAACTAAAATACTTTTAAATTTGCGAATAGCCACGTAAGAGCAGACGAGTCACCTGATTGTAAATGGTCACCGTTTTCCACAGAAGAATGAGTGCATCGTCCGTGATCAGACTTAAAGGCATCATCCATCCGTTGTCATCCAAGAAAGAAAATAAAAAAAATAAAAAATAATAAATTATCAAGATGATTGAATTTCCATTCTATAAATTTTAGAGACAGTTGTTTATGATGTAGAAAGCTTTTAATTAAGATATATCGAGCTATATAAATAGTAGTAAAAATAAACTAATAACACGCTGTCTTATCCACAAACTTTGAAGTAGTTAAAAACAATAAGTTTCTTTTGAAACGTTTTCCAGGAATAATATATACTTCTGGCATTTGGACCAGGTTCTTGGGCGAAAAGCTCGGCCTTACGTAGTTGGAAGTTACACTTAAAAACCCCAGAGTTATTCAGGAATAAATTCAGGAGAATAGAGTCTTCCGGTTGAGAGGCGGGCCCTGCTATTGCTAAGGGGATCATGTCATTACCATAAATCTAGCTGGTGGCGCGGTTGCGAAACCCCCAGATGATCGGGGGCCTCTTCTGACTTCTGAATTCCTACATAAGCGTTTAACTCTCAGGCATTCAAGTGTAGAGGGGCAAGACGTTCCTGAGCGACTCCCGTGGCCCGTGGTCGGTGCGATCAAACATTGACCGAAAAACCTAATAATATGGTACATCTCAGGTACCTGCTAAACCACCCGATATACGTGATCTGGTGAACAGAATGGGGACTGTCTTACAGACATTATTACTTGGTCAGATAAAAACAAAAAAAAAAATCTGAACACACATTATCTAAGTCAAAAAGAAGGAAGAAGTAGTGCCAAGAAAACACTTAGGTAATTCAAATGGAAGAAGAATTCGATTAGGTTACATTTGGCTGTTTATACTTACGTGGAAAACATTGTCGACATTTATGAATAAATAGGAGCAGTCCAGTATTCCAGTACTTGGATTATTTTTTCCAATCCAACGATGTATATAACTCATTTTCGCCAAAATGGAGCTTTAGTATTATTACCTTTCCAGTGACAATACTGACATTATAAAACCAGTACATCGTTGACCGATTCAGGGTGTAGTCGTGTATCTTAGAGATAGAATATTACTCCCAGAATGTTACTCTAGAATGGGTGGGAATAACTTAACGTGTTTAAGAATATTTGTTGTTGGTAACGTTGACATTGCAAAACCAGTACAACGTTGACCAATTCAGGATCTAATGGTGTACGTGTATATAAAATCTCACTAATATTTCTTAAATTAAGATAATTTTTTAGGTAGAAATTTGGCTCCCAGTTATTTCATATCCCGCAAAAAAAAAATACGTTGCATGTTCGTTGGGATCGGGTCGTTCGAGTTCGGGGGTCGCGGATGGATCTACTCTTTTAGGAAAAGGGGTATAATAATTTAGTATGGAAATTCTGTTTACAGGTTATAATTATTATTTTGACTGCTTTTATGTATGTGCTACCTACTACTAAAAAAAATTGTATATTTTTTTAGGGTATTGTTCTTCAAAAGAAAAGACATATCCCTTATAGGATCATTTCGTTGTCTGTTTGTCTGTCTGTCAACCTTATTATCTTAGTAATGCGTGGAGGCATAATTCCAAACAAACTTAAATAAGTTTAAGTTTTTGGTTAATTGATTGAATAATAGTATTTGGTTCATTGATCGCTATGTCCATGTATGGAAACGACAGTTTTCCGGCGGCAAAGTTAAGATTGTTACTGTATGATTTAACATTGCTCTTATGTTCGGTGCCGTCGACTTTGCCTTCACCTAAGTTAATTCACCCAGGTGTCTTAAGTTTACTTTCAGTAGACTTTATTCACCTATGCAGCCAGGTGATTCGGTTCTCTAAGTTTGGACAGAACCCTCGGTGCGCAACTCTAACTCGCATTTGGCCGGGATCTTTTTTGATTACTAATTCTCCTCAAGTCCACGCAGACGAAGTCGCGGGTAGAAGCTAGTTACATATTAGATGGATTATATGATGGATAATTTTAATTTATTGAATTTGATTGTTTTGATTGTTTTTGATTATTTTTTATTTTTATTATTTATTTTGTTTTAAGAATTTGACATAATATATATATTGTACTTATTGTAATCATTTTACCGGACTAAATTACTGTGTATGTGGTTTCAATGTTATCTGAAATAAAATGAAATTGAAATTGAAAATTATGAATGATTCTGATAAATTGGGGAGAATTGAAGAGAATACAAAAGTAACAAACCTGCAATGTCCTCATCTTTTAGTAATGATTTAAAAAGAAAACCTACACGAATTTCATTTGGTATAAATTTTCACACGAAAGTGAGTAGTAGGTAGCAGTAGAAAATATCAATATCATTTTTAATAGAATAGAACTCAATACCACGTGAATCTGATAACTGATTCGGATTTGTTTGGGTTTATTTTATTCTCTTTGCCCGCTATCCTGATTGAATTGAATTTTTAATACTCTAAAGAAATCTAGATAAGAGAGAATGCTTCGGACATCTAAGGCTTTGTGCTCGCTTTACATTTTCAAAAGTTTGAGATAAGTTTGTGAGAGTTCTGCCTTGAAATTATTTTCCTAGATCAAGTTCTAAGTTAAGTTAGCATTCATCAAATTAGTGTAGAGGTTGGTTCTGTTTTGTAATATTTTTTACCCCCGACGAAAAAAGAAGGGTGTAATCATTGAAGTATAATGTCATAGAACAGACATCTCGAACAAAATGTGTGTCCCGCCGGGAGGTTTTATTTTCAAAATTGAGGCTCCGTTCTCCTTTCAAAATCGAACGAATTCATTAAAAATTGAAGCCGATCGGCGCCAATTCATTAGGACATACATTGTGTTCGCGGTGTCGGTTCTATATGCTAGTAATAATACTTCAATAGGTGTTATAGCTACAATAATTATTCTCATAGCCTGTCATTGACAGTAAGACTCCTTGTCAGTTATATATAAGTACTATTATTTCTTCTGTGGTTATAGTCCCTTAGCGCAGTCGTTGAGACGGGATTTTTTTAAAGAAACTTGAATTATATGCTATTATCGTTTATATAAATTAAATGCAAATAGATAATAATAGATAGACCAAAAGGCGTTATCCATCGCAAAAATCGATAACTATTTTGTTTCTGGAGATTTTTGATTGAAAATTTGTCCACGTATTTTTGAATCTACATAAAAGCAAAGCAAAAGCAAAGCAACAACCCATAATTGTCCCACTGCTGGGCTCGGGGTCTCCTCTCACAATGTTAGGGGTAAAGGTCATAGTCTACCACGCTGGCCAAGTGCGGATTGGTAGACTTCACACACCTTTGAGAACTTTATGGAGAACTCTCCGGTGTGCAGGTTTCCTCACGATGTTTCCTTCACCGAAGCAAGTGATAATTAACTTCTAATACGCACATAATATTTGAAAATCAGAGTTGCGTGCCAGGATTTGAACTCGGGCCCCTCTGTTCAAGAGACCAACGTTCTAACCGGTAGGCTATCACTGCTTATATATTGAATCTATATGCTGTTAGAAAAATGAAATGCCATAATTTGGAAAGTAATATGAAAGGTGCTTGTCATGTAATCCCACATAAATTTGAACGAGATCTAACAAGTAGTTTTAGAGTAACTTTGAAGTCGGTTATTTTTTGTTAGTAAAATTTAGATTATACTCTACGATTTTGTAGTTTTAATAAATATGTGTATCCTGTCAATTTACAGCTTTCTAGCACTAAGGGTCTCGGCTCGGTTTTTAACACAAAAAGTCATGGGAAAATCTTTGAAGACGTAAATATATCATACAAGTACTTATTTTACGCAAATAACAGAATAATAGGCGTTAATTTATGAATAATCGTAATATTTAGAAGATCTTTTTTTCCCTCATAGGACATTATTGCTTCTAGATCAAAATGGCGCACCAATGATGCAGGTTTTTTTTATTTCCTTGTATTACTGAATACTTAAGGAATCCAGAAAAGTTATTAATTCGACACCGGCAGTCTTCGGCAATAACGAAAACTCCAGTTAAAGTATTAAGAAAAGGAAAATTTCGTTAAGTCACTTTAAATAGAAAAATAGACAATCAGTTTTTCCATAAAATCTTAACGTAGCAGGCATTCTAAGCAATCCAAAAATGTATAAAACTTAAATACTTTCTCGTAAAACTTAAAAGTAATCTTAACTGAAACTTTAATTATGGGTTATTAGGTCTGACGTAAATATCGAAGTCCAATATTTGAGAGAATTTTATTATACCTGGAACTAAAATATTTTTATTTTTAACGTTATTCATAAAAGTCCTATTATCTGAGAATAATATGCCATGGAAATAATTTTGTAAATACAACATTCGTCAAAACCATTAATTATGAGACGGATAACGCCATTTGGTCCTCCTATAGTGCGCTGGCTTAATTAAACTCAAAGAACTGACGTGTAGACAGCCAGAAGAAAACGAGGAACCCGCTTATTACTTAGTCCTAACTAATTGTTTTTTAGTAGTGCACAGAATAGTCTATTCGATCTAAAAACATTTGTAACTTTAGAGTTTAGAGATTATGTTTGAGTCAAGTTAATGACTGAAAATATGAGATTTTTCCTAAAAGCAATCTATGTATCGAAACACAACGTTTGTGAGGCACAAATTTTTAGATTTAATTTTGTACGTACTAAATTGATCTCTTTGCCATCGTTAACATGACAATATTCAAACGAAGGATAAAACCAGATATGTGAATAAATTGCGCAAGATTACGCTTAAATACGAGTTAGGTCGAACCCGCCCTGTTGTGGAATGATAGCGCTTAAACGGTTCAGAGTATCCGTCAAATCGAATAAAAAACAATAATGCAGAAAACTTGTAGAATTCTCTCTCGATAAATGGCATGAAATTTTTCTCTTTCGTTTGAATACCATCACCGTTTATTTCTCGCTAGGCATGTTAAAAATAAATTGTCTTGAAAATTGTATCTTGCGTTTCTTTTATTTCCTGTGCTTCGAGCAGATCTTTCTACGCGCCTAGCGCTTGTCTTGTTGTATAAAACAGAAAATGACAATATCTCTCGATTTCAAGGCGTAGTTTCTTTCACCTGTCACTTTGATAATACTCCTCTGTGAAACTTTTTGTAAGCGTTCTGAACGCAATATACAAAGTCACCTCAGAAAATATTCACATGCTTCACTGTAGCTGACTCGTAGCTATTGTATTCAAGTTGAATACATGAATACGGAAAATGATTCAAGGAATTCTTGCTTTGTATATCGTTTGATGTAGTTTTTTGGTAATTTTATTCTAGAAACAAAACACTAACGGTATCATAAGTCAATTATTTATGAATTAACATGAGTTAATTATCTCATTTTAAAATAGTTTAGTCTACTTATTAAATGAATAACTTTTGGAGTACCTAATAACTTCACGTCAAGGGCGTAGCTACCGCCGTATCAGCCGTATCAATTATACGGGGCCCCCAGCGTATAGAGGCCCCCACTAACCCTCCCAATAATAGCTCGCCAGCAGCCTACGACCGCTACAGTTCGCACTCATTTTATATTTGACTGCGTTGAGGGGGCCCCACAATAAATATTGACATGGGGCCTCCTTAGGGCTAGCTACGCCATTGCTTCACGTGAAATAATATTGCGTATTACTTGAATTAAGCTTTTAAGATCCATTTTTATTACGCATATGAAACACGAAATCAGCTTCATTGCTTTCAGGTCACACGAAAGCGTTTGAATAATTTCATCGTAATTCACACTTTCGTCGGGGAATAATACTTAACTACACCTAATTTCCTTTTCATATAACATTCATAATACGTTCTTGAGGGTAAAAGGTTTACCTTATAAATACATATTAGAGCGAGCTCCAGAAAATAAATACGGGATCAAGAGCAGTTTTAATAGTGACAATATGAATTATAATATCTAATTATAATTTTATTATGTATGTTTCACACAGCGCAAAGTTGAGTTTATACTTGTAAAATGGCCTGGCGTAGAATTTAAATTTAGATTAACTTGATACGCCCAGTGTCAATCAAACCAAACGTAGTCAATTGCCGAAAATGTTTGTATTATACGAATAACAGATGGCACCACCTGCTTTTTCAAAACCACACCAGCAAGACATTTTGAAAATGAAACCTTGATCAATCGCTGCTTAGCCCCAAAAAATCCTACTTGCAATTTAAATCAAACTTGTTAGTGCGGTTTGCGAGAGTAAGAATTGCCCGTTGAATAGCATTGGAATCATGAGATTTCCTGAGGATTTAAGTCAAAAACATAGGTATCTTTAGGGTTGTTAATTCAATATACCCGCCGCGAGACCGGGGGATTTAAATTATTTTTAATTAACCCTGACGCGTCGTTCCGTGGCCGCTGTCATCTTGAATATTCATCCGATGAAGAGTCGGCTCTATTATTTTTTAGGGGAACGCTAATTTACAGTAATGAGCCTTATGGGAGGGGCGTTGGTTGGCTGTAACGCAAGCTTTACGCAAATTAAACGACTGGGCAGGGTTGTTGAGTATGGCTCTCGGACCATGCTCGGACCTCAGTGACTCATTGTTCGGTATAAAAATGCGAGTGATTTAATTTTTTTCCATTCATTTATTGATTCATTAGTCAGTTATTATTATTATGAAATAAAATGTATATAAAAAAAATACATTGTGCTGTAAGTGCTGTATTTATTTACAAGTAGGAAAGTTGTAATTTGTTTATGCTATGTTATTCTATTTTATTATATTTTCTATATCTATATATGTCCATATATATATAATTAATGTCCATGGGCGACGATGACCACTTACCAACAGTTTTTTGCTCATTTGTCGTTTGCTTACATAAAAAAAACCAATATTTTTTAATTACAAATATGGCTACATTTTTAATGTAATGTATTTTGTTCGTTTCTTTGTCAACCATCAATTGTTCTATCTTCTTTTCATGTGGAAACCCTGCTAGCGAAATGCTTTGTAACCTACTTTGATTAGTTTATTTCAGAAGAATGCGTCAGTGCGGGGGCTATCGCGCTATTACAACGGCTTTGTGAGCAAAGGGTAATATTGCGGCATGTTTGTGCCTTTTTATGCTAATGAACACACAAAGTTTCATATCGAGAACAAGACTTCTTGGTTGTTTACTAAGGGGCTATCCATAAATTACGTCACACGTTAGGGGGGGGGGGGGGGTCGATGTAGTGTTACATTGTGTGAAGTCACATTTCAAAATCGAATAATTGGTATGTATAGGTAAATATTAAAAAAAAATTAATGGAAATAAAACTTATTTGGGACGTCACTCTAGGTAGGGGGGAGGTCTCACAAATGTGACCAATGTATCTGTAAGGCATGAAATTAGTGTGACGTAATTTATGGATGCCCCCTAAGCGTTGAACCTCGGTGACTAAGTTTTGAATATACATATTTCAAACGAGTAACCGCCCTCGCTTTGCTTCGGTTTTCTTATATTTTTACACATTGGGTTACATTATTAGAGTTTTATTAGGGATCCCTAATTTTTTTTAAATATAATATAGCCTATGTTACTCGGGGATAGTGTAGCTTCCCAAGAGTGAAAGAATTTTTGAAATCGGTTCAGTAGTTTCGGAGCCTATTCAATGCAAACAAAAAATCAAATCTTTCCTCTTTATATATTAGTATAGATATGTTTGGAAGGGTTGTAAATGTAAAATTATTAATAAAAAAAAACTTGTGCCTGTACTATCTACGCACGTAAGAAGATATGGAACGCTCAAGCCCTTGAGACAATAATTGAAAACTCGCATCTCAGTAAAAACTGGTCGACATGTCAGTGTTACTACCCCAGACGAAACATAAAAGATATTACAACTCATCAAATGTAATGATATAATGAATTCCTTATTATTAATTTGAAAAAGCACTCGCGAAACGCAATTTCAGTTCTCATCTCGCAATGGACGTGTTGTTTTACTTTTTATTGCACCATAAAAGTGACGCGTGACCTCAGCTGAAGAAACGACTCCTGAATAACAATTTGAGATTTGGAATTTTCTAGGCTTTACGACCATCACATATTTATAACTTGAAATTCGTGGAACAAATTACTGAAGGGTTTACCCTAGACATGTTATTGTCAGACGAATTAACAAGTTTCGTAAGGTTGTTCGATTCGTAAAAGAACGGATTGGATTGGATTTTTTGTCTTTAAACGTAGCAATCATCACTCATTAAATGTACAAAAAAGAAAAGTACATGAACCCACCAATGAGATATAGCAATATTTCCCGACCTCTCACACCCGGTTATCTCCTCCGGATATTACTCAAATCGTCAACCGGATATAAATCAGAGCTGCTTAAACACTTCTATGCTCTTACAAGTCTACTGACAAATTGAGCGATATTTAGAATGCAACAGTTTTTATTTATAATAGCAGTAATGTCTGTTTATTATTGTGTGATATAAAAAAATTACGGGATATAATGAGGATTATTCTTTTTAAATCCATCGATTTCTAATCTAACGAAAGAAATCGCTCGGGGACGATACAAACCTCTTTTATATTTTTTATAACTATTAAAGATATTATTTATTGTTGTTATTAATGAAAACGTATAATTAAATGGACATTACAAAAAGTAAAATTAAAATACCAGCTCAAAACAATTAAAATAATTGTAATAACCCGCTCTCGTCCTGAAATCGGTGTCTAAATAACGAAGGGTCAACGTCCTCTATTTGTATTCAGCCGGGCATTTCTCATCAGGACTGCGTTATAACCGGCTACCCGGTACTCGGCTACCCGTGTCCTTTCAGATGGATTTCGCAATTTGAAAATTAGATTTTCCTCTTTTCTGCTGAAATAATTACTTTAAATTGCTTGCTCAACTTTTTTCATGTCACACGGACCTAGTAAGTATAATGTTATTGTATTTACCTAAAGATGGTAGTCTGTTTTATAAAACGTTCATGATTTCCGAGTTGAATTATTATCCGGTTTGTATCAATCGTGAGAAAAGCTAGTGAATCATTGTCTAGTTAGTTTGGTGGTCTAAATACGTTCGTTGAACTTTATCGGAAACCTGTTTGTGGCTTAAACATTTCAAAATACATAAGTATGTATATTGTATAGTATTTTATAAAACAAAGACGCGTATTCTACATGTGAATAATTGAATTAAATGTTTTAATGGTCGCGTCGTAGAAAATCAAGGAAACACTTCTAACTATAAAAAGAAAGAAGGAAAGAAATTCCGAGAATTACTCGAAGCCGAAATATGTATTTTTAAGCCGGGTATTTCTCACCACTAGGCACATTCATCCATCTATCCGGGTCTAAACTGATGCGCACGGATATAAATCACAAAGACCGGCGGCAAATTTGTCTTTCTCTCTTTTGACCTCGTCCAAAATTTTCGTATGAAATTCAATGTTCTGCATTGCGATCGCTGGTTCATTTTTACTTTTTAGTTTAATCATTAACCTACATTTTACTAATTTAGGCTATCTTTTTTCTTATATTATACCTTGCTTGTCATAATTCTATATTCTAACTAGCTGACCGGGCAAACGTTGTTCTGCCAAAAATTTTTAAGGGGTAGGGGGATGAAAAATAGATGTTGTCCGATTTTCAACCCTAGCCGATATGCACGCAAAGATTCACGAAAATCGGTTGAGCCGTTTCGGAGGAGTTCAACTTCTAACACCGTGACACGAGAATTTTATATATAAGACTAGCTGACCCGGCGAACTTCGTATCGCCTAAGAATGTAAAATCGGTACAGCCGTTCTTAGCCGTTACAGTTTCTGTGTGCTCCTCCCTCTCCCTCTCCCTCTCCCTCTCCCTCTCCCTCTCCCTCTCCCTCTCCCTCTCCCTCTCCCTCTCCCTCTCCCTCTCCCTCTCCCTCTCCCTCTCCCTCTCCCTCTCCCTCTCCCTCTCCCTCTCCCTCTCCCTCTCCCTCTCCCTCTCCCTCTCCCTCTCCCTCTCCCTCCCCCTCTCCCTCTCCCTCTCCCTCTCCCTCTCCCTCTCCCTCTCCCTCTCCCTCTCCCTCTCCCTCTCCCTCTCACGCTCCCGCTCCCGCTCCCGCTCCAGTTCCCGCTAATAGCTATCTATTAACTACACATAACAAAATTTTACCTTATCCCTCAGGAACAGGTCTATTTTCCGGGATAAAAAGTATCCTATATCCATCCCCGAGCTTTATTTGATATCTGTATAAATAACTAATCTATCAACAACATATAACAAAAATTTACCTTATCCCACAGGAACAGGTCTATTTTCCGGGACAAAAATTATCCTATGTTCGTCTCCTGATTCTAAGCTAACTCCCCACCAATTTTCAGCCAAATCGGTTCAGCCGTTCTTGAGTTATAAATAGTGTAACCAACACGACTTTCTTTTATATATATAGATTAGAATTTCGTTTCGCCTGGGAAATTATCCTAGTTTTGAAACTGTACCCGTAAGTGAAATAATATTTGTACAGTATTACGTAGTATCCGTTGAGCTTCCAGCTCAATGCTACCTGCATTGAGAAAAAAATTCCCTTAGAAAAAGTCAGGTCGTTTATGTACGTTAATATTACTTACGCCCCAACTCAGAGTCACTAACGGTTACTTTAATCGCTCCTTAGTAAAGAATCACCATACATTAGCGATTTAAGTAACCGTTAATGACTTTGAGTTGGGGCATAAAACACGAAAATAATTGTATATTATTTGAGAAAACATTTAACAAGTCAGTGAAAACGTGGCGACTACATAAAGGAGAACAAATTAACACAACATTTTAGCATTAGCATGCGAGCGCCCCGAACAAATGTAGGCGACAGTCCTTCGCTCCAATTACATAAACTAAAGTGCGGCGAACAAAACAAACTAACAGTGATATATTCCGGCTGAATTCGGTTAGTCTGTACGGCTGTACGTCTGGAATAGCTGTTCTGTTTGTCGAAGTAGCCCATCTGTTGGTTTAGGGTTCCGTATACATTACGCAGAGAACAGACCGAATGCTGTAATATTGTCTTCACTTAATAATTCGTGTGAGACGACAGTTACTCAAAACTAAAGTTTCGGAACTCTTTAAATTGGAAGTAGTTTATATGTGTGGCTGGACGTATTGGACGTAGTTTATGTGTATATTATATGTGTGGCTTGGAACGTTTTTCAGAAACTACGTAAATTAAAGCTGTTTTATGTAGAGTAAATACAAGCATCTCATACTTAAGAACAATAGAACGCAACAAATCAAGACGAAAAGCCTGAACAGATCAAAAATCTGTTACTACTATCACAGAAGAAATAATATTTAGTACTTGTAATAAATCTACTACTAAAACTAGCAATTTATTGTAACCCATAATACAATATCATTGAACCCATATAATAATTTGATGAAAGTTGGCTAAGATTAACTGCTTTTTAAAAATAAAAACTATTTATACTTCTAGTCGTGGCACGTTTAAACATTTTATTGGATACTGGCTGGTTAGTTAAAATAAACTTTATGTCTCATGCATTGCTTTGCAGCAGGACTTTAAAAATAAACCTGCTAAGGAATCGAATAACAAATCTTTCGTGGATGGTTGAAAAGTTGTTATTCGACTTTCAAATGTATTCGTGAATATTTTAGGTACATTTAGATTTTTCTAACACAAGATGATTCGATTGCATGAATTAAAGCAGATTTTTCATTCAATTTCCTCGTTTTTCGCATTGTTTTCGGATTGTAATATTATTATGCTTTTTTCTACTCTGTGATGAGCTTTTGCGAAACAATTAAGTAAGTTGCAATTCCATTTTATGTATGCAGTTTAATTTCAGAACTACTTGAAAATTTTTGATTTCATGTATCCGTATCCGGATATTTTAATACGGATACAGGATTACTCATATTACATTTTCGCAGTTCCTGAGCATCCCTGCGACTCGAGTCTCGGATGCGGGTTTTATTCCCTGTTTTCCATTATTCCTTTTTCTCGTTTCCCTGGTTTGCGGGTTTAATCCATGTAGTCGGACCCATATTAAAGTTTTCACAATAGAGAACATTCAGTAGTACTTTGTTGAATTAATTCCTTTTAGGCATTTTGTTTTTGTACGTACGTTGAGGCGTTGTTTAATTTTTTTATGTTGAGAAATGTTTACATAATGTAATGTTTGTACAAAGTTAATGTTTGTTTTTAAAGGCTTCTACAATTTTAACTCATAAGTAGGTATAGTACACACAGACACAGATAAAGACACAGTACACAAGACCCATTTTTACAATCAATCCCTTTAGTCTGGACTTTAGTGCGTACTTATGTACACACACTTTTTTTTTGGTAAATCAAATCAAATCAAATGTTTTTATTCAAAATTGCTTTGGTTCACAAACACTTTTTGAAAGTCATGCAAGCTACGCCAATGCTTCAACAAGGGCCTACTGTGAAAATTTTCTATTTCTCTATTTGATTAGGTCCTCAAATTGTTTCTAACGAAGCTTATTACTACACTAATGGTTTAAATATTTAACCTGTTAAAGCAATATTCGGTTCTGGTTGGGTTGGCCTAAAATGTTTTTAAGGGATCAAGCGACAAGCGAAGGTTTCTACTTGAATCCAATGGCCAATGGCAACCATTAAATATTCTGCAAAGACCCGGAATTACGGAAGTGTCAGTCTTGTTCAGAAACCGATAGATGTGGTAGATAGATAGTGAATTACGCCTTTAGGCAATCCTAACCGTATCTTGCCCACAACGGGTAGGTTACGCGATCGTATCGCCTGTTGCCCGCTGAGTAAACCTTTGCACTAATGCATAGGTTTATCGACTAGTGCTTTAACATTCACGATATTTGCATGGAATTCTGGTCTGTTTTATGTAACTTAAAATTCACCTTCAGATTTCATATCTGATGATGTTTTCATCCGATATCTCTAAAGTACACCCTGCCATTTGGATGTATTTCTAGCTTTAGTTTAGCCTAAGGTTGTCTGGTAGAAATCGCTTATCAGCGATAAGTGTGCCTTTTATGTTTTCTCCTTTGTTGAAATGTAATAGATCTGTGGTAAAGAGTAGGTATTTTTATTATTGTAATGCAAAATGTGGTGTTTATAAGTTTCTTTTCTCAATAGTATTTTGAAAAATCTGTAATCGACATTATTTTCGCAACCATTCAAAAATAGAAAAGATTAAACGCTAACCTTGTTAATTGTTTAAAATGTTCCTTTTGCAGATGGAAATTGTTTTCTATTGTTGTTTAGTACTGTTAGTGTCCTCACCTCGTACTCGTACGAGATTAACGGTCTGTTTCTAGAATTCCGCACGTATTTCCCGATGTGTCGCGGTATTTCTCGATGTGTCGTGGTATTTTCCGATGTGACCAGTATTTTACGGAAATCCTTAGCACTTTAATACTGCTGCGGCCCGTATATTTTTATTGGATTCTTTTTACTATATTAATTTTTAACATTATATATAAGTTTTATTAAACCCAGGCTTCACTACTTTATTGAAGGAAATATCTGTATAATACGGGATAAAAGAATAAAGCTTTCCATTCCAATAAAAGAGGATTTTATGTAGCAAGTATTTCTAGTGAGTGTAGTTAGTAGCATTCCTGTCGTATTGTAGAAGGTGGCGCGGAATTTCTCGATGTGTACGGTATTTCACTGGAAACATAAAGCCTTTGTCGCTGACGGATATTGGCCGCATGCTACTGGCGCCAAAACATTGCGCTACAAAGCCATTCCTTTGCACAAAATTATTTGTTCGTGTTTTTTGTAATGCACAGAGCAATGCTTATTGATTGTTCTTTAAGACTTTTGTTCATGCAAACTATCTCAGTGTTATTGTAGAGAAAAGGTGCTTATTAATAGGGTATTTGGATTTCAGAATTAGATTTTTAAAACATTAATATTAAAAGCTCATTACATACTCATACCTATGATTCTGCACTGATTCCGTGAGTTCCGTGTCTATAAAAGTCCTAGAAATCACATTGAAATTAGCACAAACTACAAGCTTTCTACGAAAAAGTATCCTTTTATCCGAATTATTTCTCCATTTTATTAGGAGTTCGTAGGCTTTCAAAGTTTCTCTATGTACCTTATACTGCCCTGTATTCCCGCAGGGCCCGTAAACAAGGAACATTGAACTACGTAGTACGCTCAGAGGAAACTTCGTACTTATGTTATACAACGCCTCGGTGAAACATAAACTTAAAATAGAGAAAAACGAAAAATTATTTACCTTTTCTGTTGGTTTGCAGTTATTTTGTTTCATGTATCTTGAAGTTTTATGAAAATAGCCGACAAACGACGAGACACCTGATGGTAACAGCTACCCGTGGACATCAGCAACATTAAAAACAAAGAGTTTTATTGACGCCAAAACAAATCTTTACACAAAGCTTAAAAATAAATCAAGATTTTTTTTATTATTACAAAAACAAGATTTAAAATTTTTGTGTATATAGAGTTTGGTAACTGACGAGATTTCTGGTATGGAGTTACTCAGGTAGGGTGCGGTATTTAGGTTATGATGGAATTTAAAGATGGACGGTCGAATTAAATGCGTAAAAAATTTCATGTCTGTAATGTTATCCGTTGAGGAGTTACCTCGTCAAAAAAAAAAATTTCATCTCGAATTAACGAACATAAACAATAGTGCAATAAAAGTTTTAAAACAGTGGTAAAACACACTACTCTATAAGGACCATAATGAGGAACCCTAAAATTCAGACTATACGCTAAACTCCAACGCACTTTGTAGGCAATATTTCATTAATACCCTTCAATATCAGTTTGGAAATCTCCTCTTATAATACGTCTTCGAATTTTTCATGTTTTAGTAATCAAAGCGTGTCGGACGAAATGATCCCAACGCGTCAGGAGATAAATGACGCACGCTTCGCCGGATCAAAGAGGACGACGGGGCAGATAGCAACATTGAATATTATATGGTCCTTACCAAAGAGTTGATGATACGTAGAAGTGCCTTAAAGAAGTAGTGTATGCGACAACGTGAATGTCGATTCATTCGATATCATATTTTTTATTATTTGTTATCTGCAATTAACGTGACTGATTCATTTTTCTCTCGCGACGTCCTACCAAATAAATTAATTATACTTACAAAACTATACTGAGGCATTTGCCTACAATCTTTTATTTACTATTTACTGCAGGACATCAAATGTACATGACAAGATTGTAAAAGTACACACGTTCTCGTGAAATTTTTGGCGATATAGGACATCGGTGTTATTCTTAATTTGTTTGCCATTTCTAGGATGTAATTGATCTACAATCTTTGCTTACCCTCTTGAGTATATTATATCAAGTGACTTTTCAAGTTCTTTGATCCCAGACATGGCTTTTCCAATTTAAATGGTTTGCCAACTTATGAAAATTTGCAAAAATTATTTTTGAAACCAGGATAATTTGCTGTGTTTTAACTCCATTGCCTGGCATTAAATGTGCCAACACTATTATAGTGTGAACTATATTATGATAGTCAACTCTGTAAGTGACCGTTTTACTAGATAATCTGAATTTTACTAAGAAAAAAATAACCGACTTCAAAATAACTCAAAAACTACTCGTCAGATCTAGATCAAATTTAAATGGTACCACAAGCACCAGCTTTCGATTAAAAAAAGAATCATTAAAATCGGTTCACCCAGTCGAATGTTCTGAGGTAAGAAACATAAAAAATACAGTCGAATTGAATACCTCCTCCTTTTTTGAAGTCGGTTAAAAACACCTATAAAATTCACATTAATCTAAATTTGAATTAGGATGTGATCTGTACGTATCCTGTCTTGTACTGTGTCGCTAATACGTTGAAGTGATATCTTTAAAGAAAATCTCAACACCCATATCACATTTCTGTTCATGAAAGGCCGATTTAGCACCGAGTACTTACCGGTGACAAGAAAACATTGATTGATGAATGGCGCCCTCTCTATATGGCTGTATACAATGTACATTATCATGTTCTATTAGTCTCTTGTTTATTCTTCAGGGAAAATCTTACGAGAGGGAGTTTCAATAAGATTTCTTCCTATTAGAATACTGAGTACTTTTGTAACACCGTCAATAACAAAAATGTGTTGCAATGCAGGCGGGCAAAAAAATAAATAATAATAAAATAAAATATTCTAAATTGTGTAAGACATAATTATGATACAATGCAGCAGAAATTCTGTTTATTACTTGTACAACGAAGGTCATGTCGATAAAATCATTTTTATTTTTTATTACACGAGATGAGAGCAGATAAATTACCTAAATTAAATGAAATCGATATTTTAGTTACAAAGCCAAAAATATCAATATGTCCAGTGATTCCAGCGTACCTAATACGCGTACAAATATGCAACTAAACGGACAAACAATCTAAAAAAATATGTTATCAACTACCTCTACAGCAACAACGAAGCTACTTTCTACCCTATTATTATTGTTTCAGTACCTAATCATAAATCCTTCCACGCTCACTCGGTCCGATAAAACTGAATTGGCAAACCGATAAATCGATTGATGTACTACGGTACTGTCGAATATATTAAAAGAAGAAGAAGTAAAAGGTCAATGCACGGAGGGGATATTGTACAGTATTATTTTAAAACCGCAGATCACCCGAGGGATGTTAGGAAGAGAAGCCGCAATGCGGCGAGCGGTGTTCTAATGCCTGTATCATACTGCAGTCACTGTGGATGCTCGTAAAACTCAAGTATATTTATTAACTAACGCTGTTAATAAGGCTAGATGCAATTTTGAGCCAAACACATCTTAAACGAGATTTAATGAGTAATTTAGGTTCTAGCATAAATGTGTCTTTATTAACGCAAGAATGGAATTAATTACAAAATATTGTAATTTAATTATTTCAACATAAGGTATATACATATAGGACTATTATCTCATATATTGTTTGACCAGCCTCATGTTCGAAGAATTGTAAGTAGTTCAACCCGACCGACCATATTTTGTTCATATCGTGCGTGTGTTTTCTGAAATTATAAAACAAATACGTAGTTAAGTACTTGAAAATTTAGTTCTCAAATTTTAACCTCATCTTCCTGTACATGGTTATAAGAGAGTATAGAATCTCAGCAATGTTTATGGTATACAATATTCATAGATTGCTAACTCCTAAATACTTCGCAACAAGGATCTTGTTCTAACACGACATGAAGATTTACATGATGCGTTAGACACTAACGCTCTTAGTACCGAAGTACTGTGACATGTTGCACGATCAATTATACATGCAAACTTGAAGCTTACAGTATCTCCATATTTCGGGGTTACAGAATACCGCCGGTATACGGCTGTATAGTATTGTTACCGAACAAAGATACGATATGTCATCATGGATTGTGGACAGGAATTATTATGCAATCCTTGAAATCCAACGTATGTAGTTATTTACATAATTAAGTACGGGTTCCTTCTTACATTGTTCGCCTTGGTTTTCATTTTCTCATTTACTTCAAAGTATTAACTTCCTTTTGTGTTGCTCCCTGAGGCTTAAAATTTATCTACTTTCTTACCTGCCAAGACAGAACTGGTAAATTTTGTAGTAGGAGTTAAAGATGAAATTAGTATCTGCTGGAAACTCTTAAGTCGTTAAAATTATTCAAATAATAGTATTCTGTTAGCTAACATTGTACGTTTTGATATAATATAAGGAATTTTGCCTCATTGAATGGCCTCATTGAAGAGCACGTTGAAGCACAAATTTTTTATAATTAAATTACATAGCTGTGTTGTGTCCAACTGTATCTTAATAAAGGAATGTTATGCCATTATTTTCCTCTGACGTCAATTTAGTAAAAGTTATAGCGTGTAAATTAAAAGATACATTTATCTTTTTTTATCATGTGGTTATCTTTGACAGTTTTGTCGTCAGTTAAAATCACTACGTGTCATCAACCCATTAGCGACTTACTTCGGAGCACAGGTCCATCCTCGTAATTGATAAGGCTGAGAGTATTATCTATCGCAGTACTTCATTGCCAAAGTTCAGTATTTTTCTTTATACTATAAGTTAAAAACAAATCTCTACTGCAGTCTTTCAATGAGTTAATCTTAAAATCGTATGCAATTTTTTACTTGCACAGATTTTCGTGCAACTGTCACCTGTGATGTGATTCACCAGGAAGATTTATGTGAGGTTCGGGTAGCTGTCGACGTCAAGATCATGTTTCTTAATATATCTACCTGAAACTAGGGCGGGATACTAAAACACTAAATAAATTCAGTGAAATCATTTTAATGTGACGACTTAAAGGAGACTGTAGTGTTTAGAGGGTCAATAATACACACATTTTACTCTGTAATAGGTCAGATAGGTATACGCAAAGCACACGTCTGCACACTGCCCTTGCTCGCAGCCTCGCTGTAGGACTGACTGGCAGTCAGTCAGTGACTGACCACTGTACGTATACACTACATCCCTTCTTTATTTTATAATAAATAATAATTGATTACAACTGTTCGTTAGCAAATCATATATTGCAACATTGACATAGATCTGACAATAATAAATTATATAATATCCAACGTTTATTTTCTTTGTGTTATTCATTATCATTATTGTTGTACAACATGTATTTCTGTACATCGTTTTCACCATCAGAAACTCACACCACTACGTGAGTGCAGGGTTAAAGTTTGGTGTCAATCTGTTAGCCTTAGTTACTTATTATTCATTGATATATTTTTCTGTAGCTAATTTAGAATCTTGTAGCTCCCTTAGTACTGTCCACATAATATGGTTTCCCTCTTTCCTTTAATTGGATTATAGACCTGTCAATTTCTGTCTTTCACATTACTGTCATTGTTAGAGTGAAAGGTATTTTACTGGAAGTGATTGGAAGCTTCATAAAAAAATCATCTTATTCGCTTATGTCAATTTGGAGATCTTATCTCAATACAACTCTTGTAGATCATAATTATATTTTTAACAACCGTCAAATGTAGCATTGAAAGTAAATTAACCTAAGCCATTTACCACAGTCGTCTACTTCAATTATCAAAAGTAACAACATAACTTCTGAAAAATCTCGAGTAAGTCCCTCTATTGCCACGGCTCACCCAGCTGATATGCATATATTATCCATTTAGTGTCATATGTGTGCATCATATGTGTGCAATATGCATCACCCATACACACTCCAAACTTCACTTCTTCAACTTCACAACTTTCTTTCTCGAGATGGAGACTGATCTCGTATTGTTCAGTATCATGATTTATCATGATTACCTATTTATAGGTACTCGACTGGTACATGACTTACAGGTATTTCCCATCTTGTTTTCTTCAAGACTAAGTGAGAACAAAACTCTTAAATTATTTATGGAATTAACTTTTGCTATTTTGACCTATCTTGATATTACTTTCCAATTTTTTTTGAGGGTACTCATTTATATTGAGGGTAGGTCACATAATTTGAAAGTGATTCGAAATTTTCAAACTTTAATCTTAAGAATTTTGAGTCATTCAACTAGACATAATTCATGATGTCAATATAATATCTACAGTTCATACAACTCGCTTAGCGCATTATAAGAACTCAACTTTAAACAATTTTCCTATGTGACATTGTTATTTCCATCTCGTGTCACTAAAAAATTCAAACTATTTGCCAGCCATTCATTTAATGCCAAGCTATTTAATTCTACCACCAGTATTTACACTGTGAAAGTCACAGGCACATTTTTGAGGGTACTTCATTTCATGGTAAGGGGTAAATCTTGAGAATTTGAGTCATTTAGTATATAGTCTACAGTTCAAACAACTCAATTCGCGCATTATAAGGGTCAACTTTAAACGATTTTCCTATATGACATTATTGTTTCCATTTCTTGTTACTAAGGAATTCAAGCCATTGGCAACCCATTCATTTAGTGCTAAGCTATTTTGCTCTACCAGTATTGACACTGTTAAAGTCACAGGGGTATATAGAATAGTACTAGTAGAATCTCTAATAATCTTAAAAATAGTTGCTTGTGAAACTACGATCACAGCTGACCAATTTATTGTCTCTTTAATTATCATGCGAACTTGAGTGTTCTCTTCATTATCTTAACTCTTGGTTCACTATCAGTTTAGTCAGTTAAGTTATGATTCTCTGGGAATTTGCGTTTGCTTCGCAGGGGAGTTTTCAATCGTTGACAAGCACTCTGTGTGAGAATGCTTTGTGAGTTGGTGGTCCTGCGTGCATGGTTACACCCACTTACACATATGTACATTCGGCTTAGTGATGTGGCCACTCCAGCTTCTAGATGGAGATATAGTGCTTCCAGCTTCCACAACATCAACGTCACTTTAAACTTGATAGATCTGTAATACAGAAATATAAGACCGAAGACGAGCCTCGGACTGTACTGCTTTAGAGATAAATCTCTGAAGTTGCTACTTAGCACTGTCATTCAACTAGACATAATTTTTTTTTGTATCCTCTTGGCCAAGTCTGACATAATTAAATCGAACCACTTTGTTAACGCATACTCAATAATTACAGCATGAACCTTGCCCTTGGTAGGTATTGTTATTGTATAATGTCGTGAAAAGTATGGAAACTGACTGAATAACCTTTTGGTCATTAGCCATCAATTGATGACGATAGTTAACTATTTATATTAATTTTACATGAAAAGAGCGCAGAGAAACACCTAAGGTGTTGTCGTTCTGCAGATGGTTCAAGTTGGATGCATATTAGTAATAAGTTGTATCTACGTAAAATAGTTGATTACAACGTCGTGTTTTATTGGACTAGCTCAATATAACGAAATTATATTTCTCAGTGTCTCATTGTCTCTTTACTATGGAGACAAAATCATAACCTTGGCATATAATATTTACCTATTTTTTTTTTTTTTGACAGCTCAAAAAGATTAACATTTACATTCATTGCAAGTAAAAATATTAGATGAAAATACTACGATCTTTTGAGTCTGTAATTGCTCATTGCCACATGGTTGAATCTTTATTTTTCAATAATAATAATTATCCAATAAATAATTGTGGATTATATTATCTAAGAATTGCAAAAAAATAATATAACTATCATAAAAGTCGAGTCCGTTACCATGGACTCATAACTGCTGTCGTTTGTCATATTTTGTCATAATCTGCTCACATATGTGATATGTTCACATATTACTATACTCGTCTGTAACGAATTAATATAAAATAATGAATCGTCAATGACGGAAGTATGTCATTGTACATTTCATACATGGTCAGATTCAAATTTACTTCAAAAGAAGTTATGGAATGTTAACACATTAATGGAATAAAATATACCATACCAATAATCACTGTCTTACTTTTGATTCCTTTCATAATACTTGAATTCTGATGCCACATCATCTCTTTACTTGGTATTTGTAATTCATATTGATTGGGGTGACTTTCTGAAAACCTGCAATTTGTTATTTCATATCACGATTTCATATCAGTGAAATGGGTCCGATTGTGATGGGAATTATCTCCATCCGGTATCTCGAATGGGTGTCTTATGAATCATATCCAACAGACATCTTTGGCTTTCAGTGATATTCATAACGGCATATCCATAAAATATTAATTTGTAAATATTTGCAGCCACTGTGTATGCATGGCTTTTTACAAATGTAACGTTTTTACAAGTGTAACATGATTGCGTAGCCTTAAAACATTGATTTATAATTGTCATTATATACTACGGTATATTATATACCACTTGTATACAGGATACATTACATTATAATGTATAATGCTCAATCACCTCGAATGATTATAGCAGCATTTCAATACATCGATTAGTTTGGCTTCTTCCTCAGAACTCCAAGCCAAGTACCTACTTCATACCTTAATTTATTTTATGATAATTATGATAAATACCCAATAAATTGAAAACTTTTTTCCATTTTTTTTTTAGCTATAAAAGCGTTACAATATCTCTGACATTTTAGACTGAACTTTAGTATTCCACATACTACATCCATCCTTAAATTTTAATATACCTTTTAGGAAATACTCATTATATTGAATAACTTCAGCAAAGACTATATTTCAATATCTTTAATAATTTGGCTGGACATAAAAATGTTCCACGTGACTTTACCCAGAACTTTGTTTTTTCTTCTCGAAACAGCCATCCTTGAGCCATCATGAAAATTTTTGAATGAAACATAGTGAAATCGGTTAAGCTATTAAAAATACTAAAGGTCATTTTTATTTATACAAACAAGAAGGTAAGTATATTACAATAATAACGTGCTTCTTTCGGGCATTTTTTTGTACACAAGGTACAGTAGCATTTTCCTTACGAGTCTTGTTTAAATTTGCGTGCCCCTTGCGGGTCTTTTTGTACTCAAGGTACATCAGCTTGCTCCTTACGAGTCTTATTTAAATTTGCGTGCCACTTACAGACCTTTTTGTACTCAAGGTACATTAATAAGCTCCTTACGAGTCTTGTTTAAATTTGCGTGCCCCTTTCAGGCCTTTTTGTACTCAAGATACAGTAACAAGCTCCTTACGAGTCTTGTTTAAATTTGCGTGCCCCTTGCAGGCCTTTTTGTACTCCAGGTACATTAACAAGCTCCTTACGAGTCTTGTTTCAATTTGCGTGCCCCTTGTAGGCCTTTTTGTACTCAAGGTACATTAACAAGTTCCTTACGAGTCTTATTTAAATTTGCGTGCCCCTTGTAGGCCTTTTTGTACTCAAGGTACATTAACAAGCTCCTTACGAGTCTTGTTTCGAATTGCGTGCCCCTTGCAGGCATTTTTGTACTCAAGGTACATTAACAAGCTCATTACGAGTCTTGTTTCAATTTGCGTGCCCCTTGTAGGCCTTTTTGTACTCAAGGTACATTAACAAGCTCCTTACGAGTCTTGTTTCGAATTGCATGCCCCTTGCAGGCATTTTTGTACTCAAGGTACATTAACAAGCTCATTACGAGTCTTGTTTCAATTTGCGTGCCCAATGCGGACTTAATACTTGTAGCAGGACAAGTGGGATAGACCCGTACAACCTGCGTGAACCTTGACGTAGCTATAATTACCAATATATTTAATTTAATAATATTGGCTTTAGCGATAAAAATATTAACATAAATAGTGATTCAATATTACTAAGTAATACGGATTGTAAGGTATAATAACCTTTTTACATAATATTATGTGCATATGCATAACACACTGTTTGTAGCTACTTTATAAGTTCTTCCTTAATATGGTTGTATAGGCATGATCGTTAAGTGTACTGTATTGGCGTGACCATAATAATACTATTGAACTGCTAATTAATAAGCAAAATTACATCTAAAACTTATTTAGATAATTATAATCTTTTGAATTCATTGCAGAACGGTATTTGAATTATGAAAACATTAACCACAGCATTATATTAATATGTGGGGTAGATTCTCAATCGTTTCTTTCCAAGTTATTGTAAGGGTAACGTGGAGTTTCACGTTTTTATTAATTACCCACCAAATACAAAACAAAACTTAGGATATTGTTATAGTGATGCGGTAACTTTATTTGAAATAAGAAACGAAATAAATTACTCTTTCACATACTACAATTTCCTACTGCAATATCATAGGGAATTATGGTCTATTTGTAATAATTACTTGAGGCATGGCCCTTTGTGAACAAAATGATTTGCATGGCCTTCGAAGTATTTAATTAGTTTTGATGCTTAGACAACCATTTTCTGTACAAATATGGCAGTTGTACTTTAAGTTGCCGAGTAATTAAAACGTCAACACTCAAATAATTGTTACTTAAGTGCACGCAATTAGGTATACCCACATATAAATTATGTGGTTGTAATGTAATAATACACTTTACTTACTTAAATGCGAATATTATAGAACGTATTCGTAACGAATTTGCCTGCCCGAACGTATGCAAGCAAGCGCATTACTCCTTCTTTTCCTTCCAACAATTTTTTGGTAATTCCTTATTATTTTTTACCGTCGTCGCCACTTGTAGTGTTTAGAGGGTCAATAATACACACATTTTACTCTGTAATAGGTCAGATAGGTATACGCAAAGCACACGTCTGCACACTGCCCTTGCTCGCAGCCTCGCTGTAGGACTGACTGGCAGTCAGTCAGTGACTGACCACTGTACGTATACACTACAGAGACAAAGACCCAAATGCTCTCAGTTTATCTATGATTTGTCATATACATGATCCGGGCTATGAGCGCTTCGCGAATCCTATTAACTTAAACATATCTGGTCTTATTTTCCCTGTTATCTCTCTAGCAAAGTCAATTTCCTTATAACATAGTGGATGTAACAATGCGGAGTACAAGGGCCCCTAAGGACCTAACTCGACGCTTTACGAATCAATTAGGCAAGGATTAGGTACTTGAACTCTTCAGGGCTGGAGATAAACTCTCTTGATTTGGGTTTCCTAAGTGACTCATCTTTTAGGTAACTCATATCATAGAGGTTAATTTAGAATTATATTTATGATAATAAGTCTTCAGTCCTTTCATTCCTCAGATTTTTAACACTTTGGACGGGTCATTACTCGTATCAGCATCATCATCATAAAAAGCAGCCGTGTCAATGGTGGCCTGGGTTCTCCTAATATTATAAGAGAAGTAAAGGTCAAGGTTTTCCATGATGGCAACACAGGTAGAATTTTACCCATCACTATCAGATATTCTCCCGATGTAATCAATAAAGCAAGCGCTACTATCTGTAAAATGTAGATAAAACAAATTTGAAGGTACTACTTTGAGCAGAATTCAAACAAAGGATCCAATAATCTCTTATAACAACAATAACGGCTCTTTCAGCCTTAGACTTTATGATTGGCGAACTTTACTTCCTCTTGTTTCAAAATTTTAGTTAACTAAAGAATCCAATATTTCCAAGATTATCTATATCAATGGCTTGCAGCCCTAACTTTCCTTATCTCTCGTACGATGAAGCCTCGGGTCCGTCTCATTAAAACTTTGGGTCACCAGCGACTCGCGACCTTTATAATGACCTTCTTAATGGGTCCGACCAACTTTTAAAGAGGTTATTTCACTAATTCAAATCTTGTTCTTTTTATATTTACGTCTTTGTGATTTTGGTCAGGTTCAGTTACAGTATCATTGTGAGAATCTTTCGATATGGTTTTTGAGTATTTGTGACGATCTTGAGACGATGTTTTAAAATAATGTCGGAAACCGTGTATGCACCTTTTAAAATTATTTGAATTCAAAATAGAATTTTTCATCTTTTATGAATATTTTAATATTGTTTTCCTGACTTAATACTTAAATATTGGTGTAAGTTCATCAACAAAATGAAAGCTACAGCTTGAATAATTTTCTGCTGCTATTGGCAAAACTTTTTAATAATACAAGTAACTTTTCACTACACTTACACCTACTTTAAAACCTGCTGAAGAAAATGACGAAAACTTTTTTCTCTTCGCCTCTCCTCATATCAAATAACTGAGCTGAAAATAATGAACGATTCGGTCTTGACTACTTCCTTACTTTGTTGTTTGTTTTTCTCTAGCAGTTAAAATTTCAAATTTTATTCCCATATACTTTGCAGTCGCGTCACGTTGCCCGGGTTATATTTTATCCGTACTGCTTGTGACAAAACTTTTGAATTTATTTCTTCCCTACTTTTGTTCATTTCATACCGTGCGAGCTCGGAAACATCGGCCCATTAAGATTACACAGCCGTGAAAATTGTAGTGTACGAAACGGAGATTAATTTATTTTAATTATATTTACATTCTGTAAAATTCTTGCAGATATTATTTATTAAGGTCGTAGTAAACTGGGAAATAAATGGGAGTTGTAGACTGTCCTTCGAACCGTATTGGCTCACAGCCAGTCAGCTTCGGCCTTCACTGTTAAAATAATCCAGGCAACTTTTCTACCTACAAATAAAGTGGAGGTTATATGTCACCTGACGTTTTTTGTGTTAAGCTCTCACCGCTGCTGAAAATATTTTAAAAATTTTATGCAATAACATTATTTTCAATTTTCACACAACAACGTTTCCACAAAGTGAGGGAAGCTTGCGTATCTCAATTCTTTGGTCGGTAGAATTATAAAACTGAGCTTTAGTAAGCTTTACTAAAATTTTCTATTGAAAAATTTATCTGCGTAACAAAAAGTAGCCTAAGTTATATCATAAATTATCTGGAATCATGCCAAAAGATACTTTGAAAAATTACTTAGGTTGTAGAACTAAGTTACTTCATAAATTACAGTATTATTTTCAGGGCCCTACCGTTCAGGCCGACCTTTCCCTTACTAATTACTTATTGGATCTAAGTAAATTTTAATGATAGGGATTGCCTTTAAAACATTGATATTCAGGACAAAGTATTCAAGTGCTTAATAATTGCGAAACTGTATCTGTCTATTAACTCGAAAAGCAAATTGTATTTGATTAATTGAAATTTTTCATCCAGAAATTAACTACATTACATGTTACTTTTTTTAGAATTAAAGAGGCCTAAATGAAGGCTTTATAAGAACCTACGAACCACGAGAATGTCACTTGAATTCTTTTGTCGCGCGCTCAAACAAAAGCAATTTTTCGAGAATGAATAAATTGAGTTTGTTGCGATACATTCCCCTTGTTTTCAAAGGGACACGAAAATTTAGAGAAATAAAGAAATAATTGGAAACAATAACCTGTTAAGCTTTTGGATTTATTCGGAGAAGTTTGAGTGGATCGTAAGCCTTTCATAATTGGGCTAAACGTAAACCTTGCCTAAGAAAGCTTAGCGTTTGTAATTGTGAAATTTATCCGGCTGTAAGAAAGTCACGGAGTGAACTGAAGCGAAGTGAAGTCCCGTCATTTGCCTCAAGCAGAAGTATATGTGAAATAAAAGTTTGTGAAGTACTTGGGATATGGCCGTTCCTGATCACTAACAAATCAAACATATTTCTTTCATATAGCGTAAAATTTTAATTTCAATCAATTAGAACAAACTTTGTGGTTGTTTATCTATATTTTTCATATACTTATTGTTAGCTAAATTAAAATTATGAAGCCAGTATATATTCATTCATATGGGTCATACTGCAGTAACTTATATAAAAGCCTTTGTTAATCGTATAAAAAAAGGCTGCGCGTGTGAATAGAAACTAAAAAAGATCAGTCCATTCATTCGAGTGGTGACCCCATTTATAACTCCTTTGTGCAATGCCGGGTATCGATTTGCCACGTGTGCCAATCTGTTATGTCACCTCCCTAGATGGGAGGTTTTGCATTGACAAAGATATAGGAACCATATATCAGCAATGCTTTATACACCGCTGACAGTAAGCAATCTTCCGTCTGAATCTTCGGAGCTATAAGTCGTATTATCACGGACGAAGCGCCCTAATAAGACTTTATGCGATACTAACGTCGCGTAAAGTATTAACGTACCCCGCCCCATATTCTTCGCTGCCCCACATTTCGACGCTGCCGAAATTCCTGGGAAAAAGTTTTTATTCAGAAAATTCACTTACGCTCACACATCGGGAGCGAACTGGTGTAAGCTCTCATTAAGACGGTACTTTGCGACTTGGCTTATCTCAAGTACGGCGGCCGGCCCTGGCACACTGACTCGTTTTCTATAACATCCAGTAGTGGAAGTTTAGTGTGAAACATTCAAGGGTAGCGACTTTTTACGTCGTAATTACTTTGACTTCGAAATCGTTGATTAAAATGTTTCAGTATTTCAACCGAAAAGGACGGTTAACAAGCGACAAAAATTCAAAAGCTCAAAGCAACCTGTAAATCAAATTTTAACCAAACAAAATTAAACAACGCCATATTTCAACAATTAAGCCATTAGGGCCGTATTCTTGTGCTCTCATTAAATATTTATCAGTGAAAAGGCCAACTTGATTAAGATTACGTTCGTTACAGAGGCTGGAAAGTGGTCTGGAGAAAGGTCAAAGCATGAGCGGTCGCGGTCGCTATAATTTTTTCAATTATAATTGAGCAAGGAGCGTGAGTTCTATGAACCCAAGTTAAAAGTTTCTTCATAAACAAAAACGAAATTCCTTACACTCCCTGTATACTTAAGTAAAGTTAAAGGTAATTCAATATTGGTACTGGTGCGGTAAAATGAAGTGCTTAACTCGGCTTATTCTCGCTAATCTGTTAAAGTATGAATTAATTAGAAAATGTAAAAGCAAGTTTGAAAACATTGTCAAGTGGGGATTAAATTTGGACTTTTGCCAAAAGCGTTTTAGCTATGAAGCGAAAGAAGTCATACTCGTATAATGATAGCGACTTCAGTCATTATTACATTATGCATAATATTCGCGTGCTAACTTTATTTAATTACTATAAAATTTTGCACGATTTAAATTTTTAACACGGCTATTTCTGTAAATATTAGGTTGAAATATTAGCAAGCTTGAAAATATTATCGAAAAATATCTGGGATACTTTTTAGCCTATTTCAGGTTATTTTTTGGGAATTTGTTCCCAAAGGAACATTGGTGATTCGGAATTTTGAAAATCGGAATCTAAACACGCTGTTGTTGTGAGAAAATATGTTGCAGTAGGCGTTAAAACGATTTCGATACTAATCGCATTCGTTGCAAAAGTTTATTTTCCCGTGTGACTTTTATATGTGTCCTTGTCTTTGTGTGTTGTCCATGACACCCACGACACAGGGAACATTAGTGTGGGGCTATGAGTGTGTAGCTGTATATATTTATAGGTAACAGCCACGTGTGAAATATCCGCTGTCGCCTGTCACGTCACCCACACAGTATCTCGAGGATGCTCTGGCTCCTGCAGAGTTTATCGTTGTCGCGAGTACTCTGCTACTTTTGAATTTCACGAGCACACTGCCTTCCTGAACATAATCAGACAAGCGAACTACCACTGAATATTTAAGCTGTAGTTACAATCCAGTTAGTGACCTTTTGGTGAATGTTCACGATTTTTAAGTGATAGTAGGTAGTATCTGTGCTCACGAAAACGCTGTTCATTAACATTGTTTTTTGTGGAACTTTTCTTTGAGTTAAAATCATGTTTTGTTCGAGGTTTATGTTTTTTTAGTTATGATCAGCCTTCGCAGCAAGATTTTATATTTATTAAGACTGGCAAGTAAGCAATCCTTACTTACTGTTAGACTTCATAGACCTTTGAATATGATTAGGTCTCTGGTGTGTTCATCATCATACTTACATGCACCGAAGCAAAGAAAAATGAATTTTAAATTGTGAGATGCATCTAAGACTTTGAAATAAGCACCTGCACCGTGAAAGCAGGAAATCTATGTTTCAAACCAGGTTATAATGTCGTGACTACGAGTATTATTAAATTATTCCTGAAGGAGGAGCTGTGGCCAAAGGGGGTCGTCTTCCGAAAGTTCCGTGGACGTCGATGGCCACCGGGAGTCACCGGAAGTGCGTCTCACTTCGTAAATAATTGAATTAGTTTTAAGTATATTGTTGTATGTGTGTTAGTCTGTAAGGTATTTATGTATTGGGCCTCATTGCCTGAATTAAAGATATTATTATTAAAACTAGATTAAGGGTATGATTGAGTCGGCTTGAGTATTTCGACCTTTTCTATAGCCTACGTAGCTATTCGTGTCACATAACGAGCACGGTTTTGGTGTGTTGTGAAAATTTCCAGTATTATATTTCAGCAGTGGAGCGGACGAGCCTGAATCGAATTAGTTACGGTTTACCGACTCTGTGTTGGGATAAGCACTTTTTGTTGTGATGTATGCGGAGTGACGCTGACGCGCTCCAATGAATAACCGGCTCGTACCGGTTCGAGCCAGCTATATCTGGTTCAATGCGGTCTGTAAATCAATTAGGGTTATCGATTATTGACTTATTTTTTATCTTTAGGGACAGTTCAAGCATCTAATGGTGATTATAGTAGTAGAAAATTGGAGATAGCTATAGTTAGTTCTTATTTCTATAGCTATTTCTAAACCTTAAATTTACGAGTACCTACGTATGATGATTTTCCAATCTTAGGATAAAGGTTGCTTGTTTTGGGTATTCATCACACTTTGCAGAAGAAATAGTTTCTGGAGTCTTTTCGTACATTTGATATTAATGAATTTGACAATAATAAGAATTATATTTGTCCATGACACTAAATCCCAGAATCTCCTCAAACTACTCATATATCGAATTTTTACCCCGTTAACGAAGAATACATTAGGGTATGAAATTTTACTAACAACAAGTAATAAAGGATAAATAACCGAAGGTAAATCCTTAAGTATCCTGGAATATTATACAAGTAGGAAAACTACATTTCTTCCAGAGAGCCCGTTATAGTCATTAGTGCACTGTGCTCCACCATTTAGAAATGGTCTTAATGTAGTGGAAGGTATAATCATGGATTAAAAACTGAAATCATGTAACAGGTTCAGATATTCATTTACGGGGATTTAGCTTTACCTCTCACTTAAGTTAAGCTTAAGTTTTCGCTTTAAGTACTTAACGGAAATTAATAGCGAATTTGGCTTTTAAATAAGGGAAATGTGTATGTATGTTATGCATAAAATTCTGTCACATTATTGGTACTTATAAAATAAAACGAATGCAACTTTGTAATTGAGTTTGAAAACATCTTCAACTTTCGATAGGATTTTAAGCGAGGGGTACCGAGGCCGAGGGTTCGATTCCCGGCCGGGGCAGATATTTTGTGACAGATAAATATTTGTACTCCGGTCATGGGTTTTATTGTGATGTTTTATGTATCGTCCATGCCACCCGCTTCACAGGTAAATTATTTATTATTATTATTATTCAGCTAGCATATTTTGTAAGCTTTTTCCTGATATCGGTGGCTAACTTAACATGACAAAGTAAGAATAGATTGAAATTTGTGTTAACCCATACACACTAGTTTAAGTAAAAGCACGTAAAGTATAAAACAGATATGAGGTAATAACTAGATTCTACGAGTACATCGCCCACGCTGCGCTGTAATCAATCAAGTTATAGTGCAGCTGTATGTAGCGTGCGAGATTCTATCTGCACTGTGTTATACAATATAGCCAACTTTACACCTGATTACCGATATGGTTTATGGCCAAAGTGTTACGCGAATCTATTAACATGTAGTACTAAGTATGGCTTAGCTAAATGCACATATTGCAGTTTTATTACCGACGAGCAACCGCCCTCGCTTTGCTTCGGTTTTCTTATTTTTTTACACCTTATTGGAGTTTTATTAAGGATCCCAAATTTTTTTGAAAATATAATATAGCCTATGTTACTCGGGGATAGTGTAGCTTCCCAACAGTGAAAGAATTTTTCAAATCGGTTCAGTAGTTTCGGAGCCTATTCAATGCAAACAAAAAATCAAATCTTTCCTCTTTATATATTAGTATAGACTTACCGACGAGGTATTCAATTCGACTGTATTTTTTTATGTTTGTTACCCCAGAAATTTCGACTGGGTGAACCGATTTTGATAATTCTTTTTTAATCGAAAGCTGGTGCTTGTCATGTGGTCCCATAAATTTGAGCGAGATCTGACAAGTAATTTTTGAGTTATTTTGAATTCGGTGATTTTTTGTTACTAAAATTTAGATTATTATATTTATGTCCTTATTCCTAAATAATGCACGTATTTGGAAAAGGTACTAATGCATATTATGAAGGATAGATTTCGATTTATGATTTTAGTGAAAGGTAAGTCTTTAGTGCTAAATCTGATTAGATCGTATACAATGTAACTTTCAAATGATAAAAGACTCTTTAAAATAGTATTTTAATATCTTCTCCAATAGTTGCAGTTCGGAAAATTCTCACTCACAAAATTCACACTTATATACAACGAGTAACCGCCCTCGCTTTGCTTCGGTTTTCTCATTTTTTTACACCTTGGGTTACATTATTGGAGTTTTATTAAGGATCCCTAATTTTTTTGAAAATATAATATAGCCTATGTTACTCGGAGATAGTGTAGCTTCCCAACAGTGAAAGAATTTTTGAAATCGGTTCAGTAGTTTCGGAGCCTATTCAATGCAAACAAAAAATCAAATCTTTCCTCTTTATAATATATTAGTATTAGTATTAGTATTAGTATTAGTATAGATAATCAAATATTGCTGTTCTCCTGCCACAAACAACGACATACGACATGCCATATAAAAACTTTACCTTATATGACACCTAGAACAAAAAACATATACTTATTTAAACTCGTGTGAAGCGAAATGCTAAAACATTTTCGAATATTCGTTACAAAACTAGTTGTGATTAAAAGAGATCGAGATCAAAACATATTTCACGAGCTAACCGTATTCCACTTTTCATTTAGCGAATTTTATCACGATTTTACTTTTAGGCAATTAGTAGCAAGGCTATAACTGTGAATTAAAACTAAATGTTGCGTTATTTTACGAAAATAGCCTTAACTGCTGACTGACTTATCCTTGTGTCTGTGTTCCGTGGACTTATCAGTGAATATTTTACTTCGTTGTTTAAATCCTCTATAAAGTTTAATTTAAGGACCGTGTCCGCGAAACAGGCTGAAATGTAACTCCCGCTAAACTGGCTTCCGTTTTCCACTGGAAAAGTGGACAGATATTTTCCTGTCCTATTTATTTCTGTGCTGAATAGCTTTTATTTCGCTTTGTGAATTTAGCAGTTCACCAGAGTAGCGTATTGTTGGTTGTGGATTTAATGCCTTCATCACTTTTTACTTTACTTTGTCGGGAAACCTATTATGTGTTTTCCAAAGATATGGTCACAATGCAGCGGAGAATTTACAAACGTGAAATGCTTTTCAAGCGCACTGTTTGTGTTTAAAATTTAGTATTTCTGACCGCAGTAAAATAAACATCACATTGTAGTGTTGCTATGCATATATCACTGAAGATTTTTTTTGGTGACGTTCAGTCTGACTACGCGACATGGGCGTCTAGTCAGATTTCAAGGTAAAAGAAAACATATGATCTCTTTCTTTTTGAAACATGATCCCTTCACAAACAGTGACCGTAACTGAAACTCATGTTATTCGTTTAATAATATTTTCATGTTTACTTTACATACGTGTATGTTCCTCACGAATTATTTAGCCCTCTGGAAAAGGCGCATTTCAGTTATATCATATTATTATCAATAATTATGTATAGTTTTTACGTAGGTACACACTTTAAAAATACATAAAATAGTTTCAGGTTATTACTATTTTATGTATATGGTTTATCGTGAGATCTGTTTTAGAATATCAGAGCTATACAAATCTTACAAAGTATCAATTTCTTTCTTATATTTTATTTAACGTATTTTATACGGTTTCCGAGAAAAATATTATCGACATATCTGTCACAAACACAAAGCTATATACGATTTTGTTTTCGTTTTCTTTTACCTTTGAAACAAAAGGGTTGGAATACGTTCTACATTTTAATAAGTTACAGAAAGTGTAAAAAATATTACTTAGTCACAACAACGAACAAATTGATTTTTTGTGAAGATTGTATCTATGAAAGTATGGTTTTACGAGCTCTGTCTAGACCGAAGCATTAAACGTTATTGCCATGACATCGTTGAATTTCAATGATGGAAAGCTTCAGATTCAAAGCTCGATAGGAACATACAACACAAACATACACACACACACACACACAAATAGATAAAGGGACACGTATTTTTATTAGGGTTCCGAAGAAAAATCGGAATCCTTATAGTTTCCTCATATCCGTCTGTCTGTCCGTCCGCCTGTCTGTCCGAAGCAAAGCGCCGAAACCATTAGTGCTAGAAAGCTGTAGTTTGGCATGGATATATACTCGTATATTAAAACTCCAGAATCGTGGAATAAAATATGGAAAAACATTTTTTTTTCAGGATACCTCACCTACAGGTAGCGTGTGGATGATTTTTTTATTCGTCGCGTACCCTATAGTGTGAGGTATCGTTGAACAGGTCTTCCAAAAATGTTATGGGTATTCTAAGACCATTTTTGGAATTAAGGGTCCGTTTGCGAAATATTTGACTTTATAGTGCTAATTTTGGTGAGACTCAAGTGTCCCTCCCCCCTGCCGGCTAAACGGTTGGACAAGTGAAAAAATGCTCAAAAATAGTTCATCTGATGAAAAACCAGTGACGCTTATTGCCACTAATAATACTAGGTTAGAAAAACAAATCAAATGTGTATAAGACAGGCTGATTAATGAAAGTACTTAACAATGAATTATTTACAATCTTAATTTGAGTATGAAAAAAAAATTATCGATGACCAAAGTTCGAAACGTAATCAACAGTCACAAATCGTTTAACAGTATCTCATGTAAAATTAATGATAAGAGGGATACGAGAGAGAACAGACAAGTAATTCAAACATAAAACGCTCACCGTACGTTCAACGGAAATAAATGAATTAATGCTGTCAACTTTATCGCTATACAGTACAGAAAACTGAAGATTTATAAATTGTGGACAATAATACTCGGTCGAAACCATGCGCTGTGGTAACCATAAATTTCCCGGGCCTCGGACCAAAAGAGTATTTAAACAAAACAAAATGGCCGTTACCTGTCATCATCAGTCCCGCAAACGAGGATATTTATGGTCACTGTCACTCGACTATCTCTCGTAATACTCTGTCGTTGTAAATCAATAGTGATTGTGGACGGTCGGGCCGGGCATAGTTTAATTTGTGGCTAAAAGTTTTTGGTATGATTAAGACCTTAGCAAAACTTTCCACGCGGCCCCAGTGCGAATTTAATACAAACACAATTGTGTGTTTATTTGATATTGTTCCGAACGATATTAAAAGGTGCGTTTAGCTTCTTTTGACGGTTTTCCTCTTTACTGTTACTGACTATAAGCTAACGTACAGCCTAAACAAGTGTACCTAGCATGAAATTTTGTACAGAGGTTTCTTGAATAGTGAGAGCAATAGAAAAGGATTACCGGAAATCCCTTAAAGGTTTGGTGATCTTTCACTTAGAAACTACTGAACAGTTTTGCATGAAATTTAGCCCACAGGTAGACCATAATCTATATTAGAACATAGGGTACTTATTATCCCAGAAAATTCGGAAAAAATCGCAGGCAGAGCGCTATTTATGTATAAAGTCGAAGTCGCGGGAACCAGCTATCAGAAAATATCATGTTAACGCCATATTTGACGACCCGTGTGGCGCAATGGTTACCACGCCGGATCGCCGCACCGAGGGTTTGATTCCCAGCGAGGTGGAAATTTGAATGATAAGTTTGAATTTCTGTTCTCGGTCTGGGTGTGAATGTCCTTGTCTAGTGTGTTGTCCATGGCACCCACGACACAGGGAATCCTAGTGTGGGGCTATGAATGTGAAGCGTTATTGTGAAGCGTTATATTGTGTCGTTCTACCTTCACCGCAGTCATTTGTCGTGTATATGGAGACAAGTAGGTGTTCAAGTGTGACATGACAAACCACTTCAATAAAACATACCATTTACGCTAACGTCTCCATTCCGTTCTTAATGACATTCGTCGGCTCTGTACTGTGGTAGTTAATTAAATTTCACTTCATTACGGCATGTCTTGTGGTCTTATTGCGATCGAGGTATGTGTTGGGAGCTGCTAACCGGTTATTAGGACACATGACGGTTTATGTTTTTGCTAAATAGCCATTAGTCATTTTAATTTTATTGATATGAATTAAAAAAAAAACTAAAAGCATGAAGTTTCGATGACATGAAGTAGTCAGTAAACTTATAACTTGAGCTCGAAATAGGACAGTTATGTGCTGTGAGGATAAAATTATCATTAAGGCAAAGTTCTAAGATACTCCTTAAATTTCAGACAAATGCTTTCCTTTAAATTTTATACCTATTGATTTCGTCTCAATATTATTTTCAGCATTCTCTATAACGGGTCTATAAATAATGTTAAAACCATTTTAATCACAGCACTGGAAACCACTGGAAAGTGCCAACGTTAGCAATCCGATCGATTTATTATCGACTTGAAACGACTTTCAGAATATTCGAGAATAATTTTCATCTCATCTCCTCAAGTCACGTTTCAGGGTGATGGCCTTAATAGTCTTAGTCCTATAATATATTCCGAATGGGTCCTAGTCCAGACTCACGTATTACGAGTCCATTATAATCGATTATTGGACTACATTCCGGACATTGGTGTTCGAGTTGAAATTTTTAATTGTAATCGAATAACAAGGAATTGTTTAAGATTTATATAAAGAGACTAGCTGACCGGGCAAACGTTGTTCTGCCAAAAAATTTTTAGGGGTAGGGGGATGAAAAATAGATGTTGTCCGATTCTCAACCCTAGCCGATATGCACGCAAAGATTCACGAAAATCGGTCGAGCCGTTTCGGAGGAGTTCAACTTCTAACACCGTGACACGAGAATTTTATATGTATATTAGATATTTCAAGTAAATTTAATTAATAATAATTAAGGATTTGCATTCATTAATAATAACGAAACGTAATTATGAATGAAGATCACATTTGTTTTTGTATATAAGACTGCGGCCGTGGGTCTTCGCTAGCTATGTGGTTCGGTAGCGGTGTTGGTGACAACCAGGCACCAGTTGTGGCGTCGTTTCTTGATAACATCCGTGCAGACCCCCCTTTCTCACTGGGCACTCTGGGTACGTGCCCAGTGCCCCGTGATCGATAGGGGCCCCCTAATTCCTGCCAGATGACTAAACGATAATCGATATTTATTACCGAAAAACTTTTTTAATTCGAATAAATCGAGCCTAAATTACTGATTACAATACCAATTTGCTTATTAGGCTTTGCATAAATTTAGAGGCTTGCGATCTACTTTCTTTGTTTATTCTAACAAAATAGAGTTCTGACAAAATCATAGGGGTCCTATTATCCTAATATGACCAGGGCCTCCAGTAGTTTAAAGGCGGCCTTGCATCCGTGCATCTCAGGGCATGGCCGTTCTAACATTGGACAGCAATCCTGAAATCATATCGAAAGCATTCGGGTGGTAAAAGAACTTATAACACTTTACTACGAGTATAATCGGCTGTGATATAAAAAAAGGTTTTTGGAATTATCTTCCCATTATTAAATTCAATAATTTATTTAATTTAGAGATAATTTAATAAAAATATAAAAGTGTGGTTTTATGAAACCACGATGCAAGTGAAACTTTTTTTCGGTTTGTAGGAATTTAACTAAAAATTTTTAGAAAATTATTTGATTTAGGGTATTAAAATTGCGATTTTAATCTTAATTATTGAAAAATTAGAATGATAATGGGAAATCAATAGTAGACAAAATATTAGATTTTTTGCGTATTAGAGTACGGAATGAAAAATTAATACAATTCGCATATTAAAAAATGGACGAATAATTTTGGGGCGATAGAGTAAAAGTTTCATTTAAAAAAATACAAATGGTACAGGAGGTTAGTCCACAATATTTTACAGCTTACAGTTACATAATAGCAATGTCGTAATGATTCTGCAGTACTCGTATTTTCATCATGCCGACACCGTTGTTTTCTTTTGTAAGAATCCCGCATTTTTCGTTGTCGCTAGCAATGTAGCAAGGTGCATAGATTGTGTGCCTAAATGAGAAATTTCTTGAGCACAGAAACGTGCCGCTCTCTGTTGAGATAGGGATGGGGCGAATCCTTCCAGATTATATCGATGGAATGAGATGTTTGCTGTTTTCCCTCCTCTGTTCATAGAGTTTAAAATATATATTTTTAGTAAAAGGTTTTGATGGAATTTGTAACTAAAAATACTTAAGACTTTGCTTACAGAGCAAAACAATGTTATTATTTATATTTGTCGGTTCTTTTGATGGGAAGTAAAAAACGTTATATTGTTTAATGTTTTCGAGATATAAATAGACAAATATGTTTGTTATCACAATATCCCTAATATATTTATATTAGCATAGATTGGCAATGATTATGATTTTGTACCAGACTCGATACCTATAGTAAGTTGATTAGTTAACTAAGTTGGTTGTTTAATCCATAAGACAAAACTAGCTACTCTGTAGGTACTTGCTGCATAGTAGAAATATATTTTTTTTTTTAATCGAGCCTAGAGAAATTAAGAATCATGAAATAGAGATCAAATAATTTTATGGTAATCTAAACGACGCTACTATTACTTTGTATCCTTGTCATAACACATTTACTTATCATTTAAATATAATTGGCTATTTTTGAAGAAAACAAAAGAAAATATCGACAATTTTTACTATGATACGGGTACTCACGATATATATATTCTATACGCCGATATTTCGACCCAGTTGCATGGATCATGGTCACGGCTAGACGCGATATATATTCTATACGCCGATATTTCGACCCAGTTGCATGGATCATGGTCACGACTAGACGTTGGTTCTAGCCGTGACCATGATCCATGCAATTGGGTCGAAATATCGGTGTATAGAATATATATCGTGAGTACCCGTATCATAGTAAAAATGTGTTCAGTCCACGATGAGTTAAGTTTAAAATCAAATATCGACAAGTCGTCGTCTAAACACGCCTACTTCCCTACGCTCGTACGTATAAGAAAGTGCTCATCTGGAGCGCGTATTAATTCGAGGCTGAGGTAATGTGAGGTTTATTAAAGAGTCTCTCGAATTTTTCTCGTGTTTTCACCTCATGGCCGGAACCTAATTATTTTTATAGCGGTGTATTTTTCAGACATTCTCGCACGCGCACTTTTACGTAAAACAATTTTTTGTTTGTGTTATGCATTTTCTTCATTTAGTCGTAATTAAGATATTTCTGAAAGTAATGTTACAATACAATAAATCTAATTTTAAAATATATTAAATATTGTTATAACGGAGTCTAAAAAATATTTAAGACCAATACAACGAAGTTGGGTGACTATATATGTATACAAAATAAATTTACGACCAATCAAACACCTTGCCAACTTGATTTTTGCGTCGAAGTTAAGACGTGTTTAAATCAATCTCACACTGATATACATTGGTACGGAGGCACACTTTGGTACGGTAAGCATAAAAAAAAATAATTATCAACAAACTCTCAAACTAACGCATAACACTTCTCCGATCCGTCGTGGTTTCGTGGGAGTAAATCAGAATTTAAAAAATATGAACGAAAAAACTGCGGAACACAATTTGATAATAAGTATGTTTGCAACAATAAAGGACCGTTTAAAACACAATGCAACTATGAAAAATAGATCAACATTCTGTTTAGTTTTGCTACACAGCTATTTAATTATAGTTTTTATGGTGACGTAACTTTATTTTGGTATTTTTATACCAACGATTACCTTTAGGTACGAAAACTTCAATGCTTCAACATTAACTCCTGAAGATAAATGGGTTTCATTTGAAGCGAATGTGACTCGTGAGATGTAACGACAATTGACGTTGAGCCTTGTTATTGGGTTAAATGGCGTGAGGAGGTATACGTACCTAACTACCTACCCAAGTCTGGATATGTATTCAAATATGGAACAACGCTGGTTTATACCTATAGTACTAGTAGTACTGAATGTGAATATTGAGTATACTCTACTAGAGTAGTAATTGAGAGGCAGTTCTTTCTCTCTTTCTTCTCTTTTTCAGCAACTGTTCGGTAATGCTGGTATCCCTGTGTGACCATGATCAATTACCATCAGGTACAGGGTAAACTATACTTAACTTTTATTTGAAAAAACCGTCAAAATCACCTATAAATAAATTCTAAGAAATATTAAATGTTTTTCCAAAACGCAAAACTTCAAATTTCAAATCAGATTTTTAATTTTAACGCTGAGCAGTCCTTCTTAACACAAATTGATTTCGGAATGAAGTAATGTGATTCTCGAGTTCTTACGATAATGTATGTCAAGCTGGATTACTTGAAAATGTCGCGAGGGTAAAGATGGATGCTATTTCCGGTACGACAGGTACTGATTTCCAATTGACAGTAATGCTTACGTGATAAAACGTGACGTCCAAAACATTTGCTGGTTGTGACGGAAAATATCGTGATCGGATTCTGCAGATATTCTAAAGTGAACTACCCTATCAACCCTATGTAGTACATTTATGCCAGTCAAATCAACACCTGAACTGCAGTGAGAAGCTATCAGTAATGATATAACAAAACCTTATTTCCATGACAATTACTTAACTTAACCTTCTTTGCGGTAAATTCCTACCAGTGGGGACTTATTGGTGGGGATTTCAGGAATGAATAATTTTTAACATGAGATCGCCTCCTGAAATTATATTAACCTACATAATTTAATTATATTCACTCTGTTTTTCTTGCTAGCTAAATATATTATGTTGGCGATTAATATCAAAATATTTAAACCAAGTACAAAATTAAGATTCACGGAAGTTTAAAATAACTTGTAATGCAATCTGTTTTCGCTGCGCAGAATATTGCCTCTATATTGAACAAGTTGAAGGTGGTAACAAATGACGCGTGGGAATAGTCCGCAGACTAGATTTCTAAACTTGGAATAGCTAGACCAGTCTAGCAACTCAGGTCGCCTAATATACGCCTCGTATTTCAAGAATTTAGACCTAGAATGCATTGCACGTCATACAAGTTTTTATTCCAGCTAATCGCGTAGTTTTTACGCGCACGCAAGCTTGGTATTTAATTAACGTGGGATAATAAGAAATTATTATTAGTTAATTTTAATAAACCTAGTTGGAATGTTGGAACATAGTTTTTTTAGATATCTTATATGGTCTTAACTAATTAACTAACCTAACGCCCCAACTCAAAGTCATTAACGGTTATTTTAATCGCTCCTTATTAAACAATCACCATACAAATTCTGTACTAAGGAGCGATTTAAGCAATCGTTAGTGAAGGAGTTGGGGCTTAAGCTGCTCTTAATTAATTATTTACTTATTGGCCAAATTACGAGTATATGCTGCTCCTACTTAAGTCAGGAAGGTCCTGGTATCCGATGGTCTCTGACACTACTTAATAACTGCTATCTATTTATGCCAATTTTTGTACCTATCTAGTGACAAATGTCTATGAACACTACTGTGAGTCTGTCTATCTATGAACACTATTATGCTGGTGTTACACGTATTACATTATTCATATTTATGACTAGCTGACCCGGCGAACTTTGTATCGCCTAACAAACTATTTTTTTTTCTAAAATAAAAGTAGCGTAAGTTACTCCTTGTTACATCACCTATCTGCCAGTGAAAGTCCCGTCAAAATCGGTCCAGCCGTTTCAGAGATTAGCCGGAACAAACAGACAGACAGACAGACAAAAATTGACAAAAATGTTGTTTTGGTATAATTATGTTCCTTGTATAAATCCAAATGCATTTAGTAAAAAGCGGTTATTTTAATATTACAAACAGACACTCCAATTTTATTTATTTGTATAGATATATATAGATGTATAAATATAAATAGATGTATAGATATACGATAACTCAGCTAAGTACACCTTCGCTCTAAAACACATTTCATTCTAAGAAATTCCTCCTTCTTGAGTTATTGACAGTTTCTAGGAAGAAGTAGGCGTTATGGCTCTCCAATATTATTCAAGTTAAGTGACTTTGTTAAGGCTATGTAGATAGACCGTTAAATGAGTGGGAGTGCGTGCGTGGGTTCACAGGAGTTTGATGAGGAACCTATTACTTGAATGGCTATTTTAAGTAGAAAGTAAATCTTGGAAATGTTATATGGCTTTTCCGCCGAGGGCTTGTAAAGGTGTTTCGATTGTTAGGTTTAATAGTTTGATATTTTTTTGTGTACTACCATAGAAAAGATAATTGTAGCTAATTTTAGATTTAATATAATACAACGTGTTCGCCCAAGAGTAATAAATTCCAAACAATTTGTTCTCGAATTGAAATTTCGTCGTTGCGACTTTAAGACCTCTTATACGTAAAAAATCAGCTTTTTGAGGGCATCGATAAAAATCGATAAAGTTTTGCTTAGCAGGCACATAGGTGATTTTGAATTTGGTGAATAAATTACGATGGAAACGTCGTAAACACATGAGAGTTTTTGAATTCGACAGTGCCCTAAAATATAGATTCATTTGACGTAAAAAAGTGATTTTGTCAAAAGTAGCACATAACACATAAGAGGTCTTAAAATCCCAACGACGATTTATTTCTTTGTTTTAGCGTAGTAGCACACGCCGGGTATCGACTAGTTACTTATAATATGTATAAAGTGACTATTTCTTACAAACATGTGATGTATAAATACTAGTAATTAGGCACTTGACTGTAATCCACCTGAAAGTAAATGGCGATGAAAACCAGGTTGGTAACCGTACTAATTTAGTAAAAGTCTTTTTGAATTCCAATATTTGCTTACTAAATAAAGGTAAGCAGGCAATATCTTGCTAACCTATGGGGACCAATCCAGATATAGACGTCTACAATATCAAGTTCAGTAAGGTTCAGTAAATTTAAACAGGACTGTGTAACATTTCAGTAGCAAGCTTGGGCCGGCCGGTAAATGTTTGTTAGGTATGTTTGTACAGGTTCACCCGCACTGTTGTATCTATCCGAGTTTTACATTTTTACGTATTCATTACATTTTTGCCTTTTTGTGATGCGAACAATTGACAAACGAGAAGACGAAATACCTGGTCTTGTGGTCTACGTTGCCCATGTAGTAACTAGTAACACAATGACCTTACCCTAGTATTGAGGGTCAAAAAAGGAAAGAGAAGAAATACAGAACTCTCTCTCAATTTAAGCTAGAAAAATATTTTTTCGTCTATCGTACAGAAACTTGTTACATTGTAATAGTAGACATGATAGGAAATGACAGACCGATATACCAGATAAGGGACCAGATAAGGGTTCCGATTTTACTTCGGAACCCTAAAAAATATATCTAAGACCTAAAATAAGAAATTCCAAATACGCTTCAATTCAGCTTAAGCTTTGGTTTGTAGGTGTATTTATTTTTATTTGTATCGAACCCTAGCTAGCTCGGTCCGGTCGGGCATAAATCATAATTTTACTAGAGTGAAACGAAAACATAAGAACGTAACGGAAGCTGCCGGGCAGCCTCAATTTGTTTAGAGAGGGATTTCATTGGCCCCGGAATGGCTGAAATTGGGCCCATTCATCATTACATAAAATCTGTAGGTATAATGTATACGGAGGTTAGGAGTTAAGAGTAATTTGTTATCACGTCGATAGTCGATGAAATTGTTCTGAGCTGGGGATTCGGGATCACACACAGGATCACACGATGTTTTAAATGTACTGTTCTCTAATTTCTCTCTGTTTATTTTTTCTGTCTTCGTTTCTTATCTTATCTTTATCTTTTTTTACTGACTTTGAACTAAAGTCATAAAATGAAACCATTCCATCCCCAAATTTTTATGGAATTGTTCGAGTTATAAAAAACATTCTACAGACGTTTTTATTTAAATTGTTTTCGAAAAATATATAATTTTCCTTTTTTTAAACTTTCACTGCAATGATGTTTTGCAAACCTAAACTCTGTGTGGCAATTAGCAGTTACAATACAATTTTTCTTAGTCTTGGGAACTCATATATCAATTTTGCGATAATATCATAACTTAACAATTACCTTGCAATGTTTCTCATGAGGGAATCTGCCAACTGCAAATACATATGTTTGCAGTTCCCCCTAACAATATCAATATTGGAAACAACTGTAGATTTGAGAAAAGCATCGCAAAATAAAAAGGAAGCATTCAATGCGATCTCAAGGAAATACGAAGACAAACCAGTTAACGAGGTCAAAGCCTTCAGTTGACTTTGTATTTGCGGGGACAGCTTTAGACCCCTGGGTATCATCCTTTATAGACATCGACAATAAGAAAGGTAGGAGAGAACCGTTGTTGTACTTACTCATTTTCTGTGAATCTCGGAATGTAGTCTTTTTATTTGTAGTTTTCTTAAGATAATGATATTAGAGTTAGTCTCTAGGCTTTTGTGAAAGAAGGTAGTGTCTCTGAAAAAATTGTTGAAATATAAATGGATCTTAGATGTCCTTACACTCTTGTGAGAATTTGAGACCACAATTGTTATCACAGGTAAACTACCCAAAAAAAGCGGCCAAGTGCGAGTCGGACTCGCCCATGAAGGGTTCCGTAGCAGCAAGTAACATAATATAAAAGTTCTTTTAGTTCGTTGTAACTTTGATCAATGTTTTTTGTGGTTTACGATTTATGACGTATTAAAAAAAAACTACTTACTAGATCTCGTTCAAACCAATTTTCGTTGGAAGTTTGCATGGTAATGTACATCATATATTTTTTTTAGTTTTATCATTCTCTTATTTTAGAAGTTACAGGGGGGGGGACACACATTTTACCACTTTGGAAGTGTCTCTCGCGCAAACTATTCAGTTTAGAAAAAAATGATATTAGAAACCTCAATATCATTTTTGAAGACCTATCTATAGATACCCCACACGTATGGGTTTGATGAAAAAAACATTTTTGAGTTTCAGTTCTAAGTATGGGGAACCCCCAAAATTTATTGTTTTCTTTCTATTTTTGTGTGAAAATCTTAATGCGGTTCACAGAATACATCTATTTACCAAGTTTTAACAGTATAGCTCTTATAGTTTCGGAAAAAAGTGGCTGTGACATACGGACGGACAGACAGACAGACAGACAGACAGACAGACAGACATGACGAATCTATAAGGGTTCCGTTTTTTGCCATTCGGCTACGGAACCCTAAAAATAACACTTAACTTACACTAAACATGTTTTGTGTGTGTGAATATAAATTTTCACTTCGCAGTGTAATTAGAATCTGAGTTACTGCATTTGTTTTATGAATATTGTTATACAGTTAATTATTATTTAAATTTCTAAAATAAATTTCAAAAGTCAATGACTTTGTTATCAAAACATACATAATTACACAATACAATAGATTGTTAGGAAGCGCTAATTAAAACTTTTATAAACTCCCAGTATTCGTTAGGTTGTTAATTTTATAAAGTTCGATAATGACTGCTTGCTCGTTCAAGTTTTATTACATGCATGAAATGAGGAAAATTTAATAACAAAAACCTGTGCTCCAGTTTATATATTTTCATAACATATTATTATAATACAATATTATTACAAGTTCTCATAAAACATAAATGTATGATTGTAGGTACCTACCATAACGTTCAACACGTTTATGATTAAATAAAGCTTATGTATTATACTCGTAATATCATAGTACCCTAGTATATAGCCGATAAGGGTAGTTTACAAAGGGCGTGATATTTAGATGCACACGGGCTGGTGAGCGTTCATTCGAGTGTCAAGGTTTGTCGGGGACGGACGTGGATTGCGGATCGCATTAAATTGTGATCAAAGGTTTGACTTCTAAAAGTAAACTAGTTCGCTCTATTTTTAATTGAATTACTGTATGCATTTGACTTTTTATTATACGTATTATACAATTATATGGGTACCTTTGTGTACTTGGTGTCTCAATAAGGCTCGTTTTCCACCTCAACATGATCATCAAACGTCAGCAACTCCTGTCGGTTATCAATTCACCATAGTTCTCAAAGGAACCTTTGGCCGAGACGCGTTGAAAGAACGCTTAGGACCCGCCTTTTGTGCCGGGGTCTATTTCCTTCGCTGTCTGCTTTACTTGACATCTATTGACGTCACGTGAACAAGTGTATGGAGTTCGCAATTATTTATTGTATTGACCCGACGCGTTCTGAATTGAATCGTCTTTGAATATACCTTTTTGTGCTGCGTGATTTTTCGTTCTTCGAGGTCTTTCGTGTTCGTATTTTTTTCTTTTTGGTTATGTACAAAACTGTAAATAACCAACATACGAGCAGAAGAGCCACCTGATATGGTTATCAGCGCCCATGAAGAAAACTAAGAGAGAAGAAAGCAAGAAAACTTATACATATCTATTTAACCTTCTATCACATTATTTGACTTGTTTCAAAAAGTAATATCTAGTTATGTTTAAAAGCCAATAATGTCGTTATAATATATCAACATGAGGTCAAACTATATGAAGTCCACGTTGACGTCAACGATTGGGAGAGTTCGATGTAATGTAAAAGTTTGAGTGAAGTTAGTGTAGTTAGTTGGAGTCGAGAGCGAGGACTACATTAGGCCTAGACGAAGTTACATGCAGTCTAGCAAGTTAGGAGCTCTAGTTAGATTCCAATTTAAATGTACTCCATATTTCATGTTTCTATTATGAATAAAACTTCTCAATTATTGGAGTTTTAGAGTTAGTTCATAATAATATTATTTTTAGAAGTGTATGAATTATATATGTTTATTATATTAAAAAATAGACATGGTGCAGTCTTTTTCAGTAAGTCAGAAACATTTTATTTTACGTATATAAAATTTACATAATACTTTCTATGTCCGGGATTCGAAGCCGGGTGGAGCGAAGACTCTGCTTGAAAGATAAGATTACTGTCAACTGGGCTACCCATAGAGCACATTTATGTATTGCACACCTTAACCTTAATTCAGTCTATACTGATTTCAAGTGAATTCAGCATGCAATTACGGTTTCACAGAGTACTTAAAAGTACCTAATCTAATTACTTGTAACCATATTAGTTATGCAGCGTACTGTATAACACTGATTTGTACGGACGAGTGGAAGCAGCTTAGCTACATTCATTCATGTATCGCCAATTGCATGGAACATGTCTTTGTAAAAGTAAATGAAGAGTATACCTAGTTAAATGTTGTCTTACATAAATGTTAGTGTGAATGATTATTATGGAAAACAAAATAGAAACATTTTGTAATTAATTTAACGCTATGTGATTCTATCGGAAATCAAAAAATTGTAATTTATCTGTTAGGTTTAGGTCAATAAAGAACATATTTACAAATAGTTTTGCAATATTAAAAATATGCAGTAATAATGTTTTAAAATTAAATGAGAAGGAGAATCGTTTGCTCATAAGTTTTATTATTACAGGCATCCTTAGCTGGAAACGATATCCTGAAAAAAGCATCAGATTCAGATTATCTGACGACTCGTGTGGCGCAATGGTTACCATGCCGGTTCGCCGCACCAAGGGTCTGAATGCACCAATGAGTTTGAATTTCTGTTCTCGGTCTGGGTGTGAATATTCTTGTCTATGTTGTGTGTTGTCCATGGCACCCACGACACAGGGAATCCTAGTGTGGGGCTATGAGTGTGAAGCGTTATTATTATTATTATTATTATTATCAATTTTATTATTCAATCATGTCAGTATTTTGTCTTGAGCAAACGATCTATTGTCACGACATCTAAAACACATCTATACAAATATTAGTAGAATTTTAGACTAGATGTGAATGTTTATAAACGTGTTTTTCAAAAGAAATTTTCTGTGATTTTGTCTTGGAGAAAAGCCCACAAAGAAATTGTATTTTTCAAGAAGGAATTTGTACACACCCAATGAACATGTTTAATCACGAATAATCCAATGATGTATACAAATTATCAACGAGATGCCATCTTATTTTAAACTAATAAAACCTTAATAATACTTTTTCTCGAGAGTAAAGGTAAAGTTTGCTTACTTACGCCGCAGGGTGGCGTTTTCTTACTCCCATGATAACGAAGACAAAACTGTTTCAATATTTTTCTATTTTACACTCTAACAACAGACCTTTGAGATCCTATTTGCTAGGCAGTCGGGCTTCACCGGGAAAGAACGTAAAATATACCTTCGGCTATTGATATTAGGTACACAATCAAAAGAAAATGACTTCGATCACGCCAATATTCCACCGAACGTTGTTGAAATATGAACATTGAGCCTTAACAAACCCCGTTAGGATTTTTTTTCTCGGGATTTTGCACTAGCAAATGATTAAATTTTCTCGTATTTTTACATGACTCGAGGCGTAAGGCTACATTTACGTGTAAACAACATTTTTTTAGAAACTAAATCTTGTGTATGAAGGGTGTTTTATATGCGGCGGTAAAAATGGTCGACGCAAACCTCGTTTGTGTATGCTTATGTTATGGTTCCTTAAATTTGATGTAAAAACAGAATGTTTACATAATTTTTTCGTCTATCGATCGTGTGTCAGTCTGTGCGTTTCCATGCAATTCTTCTACAAATATACTGGACGGAAATATTTGATATTATATCGATTTATACATGGAGTAAAATGCTTTTTTTATTTTTATTTTATTTATTTATTATACTGGACGGAAAATCTTGAATTGTTCATCTTTGAAGTTTAATAACTCGCTGACAGACGCATACAGTAAAATTTTGTCCTTTTTATGAAATGAAATGGAAATGGAAAATATTCCTATTAGGTACATTAGAGTACAGAATAAAGAACTGTTACTTGATCGAGACTTCAATTGAAGACGACAGATCAGCTAGCGATCTTTTAGTATACCTTACTCATTGCTGGGCAGAAGCAATCGACAGCAAGGGAGAAGCATTGGCTGTAAGTTTGGATGTTGCAAAGGCCTTCGATAGGGTGTAGCATAAGGCATTATTTTCTAAGCTGCCTTCCTACGGAACCCGAGTAAACGTACCCGAGAAATTGTGCAAATGGATTGCCAGTTTTTTGTCGCAGCGGAGCATCAAGGTCATCGTTGACGGAACATGCTCAAATACGAAGCCCATAAATGCTGGCGTCCCACAAGGCTCTGTGCTTTCACCTACACTGCTCATTATGCATATCAGTGATATGCTGGACATCGGGGATATTCGATATCGGGCTATGCTGATGACAGTACGGGTGACGCCCGTTCGGCCTGTATAAACAGGCCGAGCAAACCTTTCTCGGATGCAGATTGAGGAGAAGAGGACAAAACTTGTGTCTGAAGTTGAGACATCTCTGGAGCGGGTCTCAGAATGGGACAGACTAAATTTAGTCCAGTTCAACCCCGAGAAGACATAAGTTTGCGCGTTAACCGCTAAAAAACCCCATTTGTCATAGCACCACAGTTCTAGAACATTCCTCTTAACATCTCTAAAAGCACTGGGATCCTTGGTGTCGACATTTCGAATAAATTTCAGTTGCGGGACCACTTGGTTAGTAAGGCTAAACTAGCTGCAAAGAAATTGGGAGTGCTCAATACAGCTAAGCAGTACCAGGTTCCAAAATAACCTGGAAACCTGGCATTCGTCCACAGTTCGGTTCTCACGTTATTTTCTACCTCATACGTGTAAACTTTGGAACAAACTTCCTGTATCGGTGTTCCCTCTTAGCTATGACATGGGGTCATTCAATAAGCAGGTCTATTATCATTTTCTTGGCCGGCAACGCATTGGTGACGCCCCCGGTATTACTAATGTCCATGGGCGGCGATCACTTATCATCAGATGACCCGTCTGCTCGTTTGCCTGCTAAAAGGATAAAAAAAGACGACCATAAAACTATTGAATCATATATTCAGTGTCGACAATATAAAACAACTTGTTAATTTTCCTGAGGATTACGAATTTTTTCCTTGAAGACAGGTTCCTTTACCTATGTTTTCTCACTGAAGCACTGGCCTCAGTAGCATATGCTAAGGAAAATAGCGAGATTTTATTACACCATTCGCGTTGATCTACAAATTATAAAATCATTGAACTCTGGGTTTATCTTCGCTGGGATTATATTATCTTGTAATACTTAGATATAGGTACCTAGTCTTGCTAATAGCTTTATTTACTCGCCTTGGCAACGATACACCTTGTTAACAGGGTCTTGTAAGCTCCTTTAATAGCGCGTTGGCCTCCGAAGCGGGTAATAGGATGAACGATTCACGCATGAGATAATACACCATATGCTCTTAATATTATGTACGGAATAATCCTTCGGATAAGAAGGTCCTATATATTAAAATTGTGTTGTCATTAATAGAAACGACTGCCATTTCCATCAAGTTTCACTGTATTGTTTTGTATGTGCAATGTTAATTTAAATCTGATTCTTGAATTTAAATTTTACGATTGATTGACTGAAAATTTCGGTATAAATCTAAAAATAAGCTGCTTGAATTTTTTAAAGCCTGCAAAGATTTTTGGTCATATGAACTACTGGAGTTAGTTAATTAATTGTAAGACTAATTGTTTTGAAGTTTAAAACATAGAATTTAAATAAAAAATATCTTAATCTTCTCTAATAGTCTAATCTTAATGGTATTCACGGACATTGTAACGTCGAAATAGATTTCGATAATTAAATTAAAATTAAAACCAATAACTTCGGAAAACCCTATTACAAACATTTGTATACAAAGGAGAGTTAAAGAAAAAAGGTTTTAGATAAAAATGTTTTCTCACTAAAGGGAATTGGTTAAACTTGAGCCAATGTTTTACAACAGCGATCTTGTCCCTGGCGACTACTCTATCATGAAGAGGTTAGATGTATATGTGCATTTATATACAACAACAGACCTTGTAGATAAACATTTATACTTGTGTACACAGGTACATGTTACATTCATCTTACTACGATTATTTTGCGAACATTTTATATTGTCGCCTTTATTTAGCCCAAGATAGGTTGTGTTGCGTGGTGGGTGACAGGGGTAACCAATGTATATCTGTCGACGTGAAATTTTAGGGGATTATGTTTGAATAAATGGATTTAATGTCTCTCAACAATATAAAGAATCATGACAGTGTAACAGCTTGCAACTGTTATGATACACTTAAATATGGTCCTTTTTGGTGACCTTGCTTGATCACACACCGATCTCGCAGCGACCACTTGGGTCACACACGGTATGGACAGTAAATAGCAGGAAAATATTAGCAAAACCCAAAAGCTCACCTGTAAAAAATATCTGTTCCGTCTGAGTTTCAACTCCGTTTGAAGTATCAAAGATCATTTACAACACCTGCTGCACGAAAGGGTTACAAGTCTACAGGGTGTCGTTAGAAAAGTAATAAATATAGCCAAAATGATTAAAATCTTTTATCGTTCTTAAATTTTTCTGTTTTTATCACATTGTTAAAATAATATTGTTTTTCTTTTCAGGTAAGTCATTTCGGGGAAAGGACTTCATAAGATTCCAGCACATTTCAATTTAAACCAGGATGTTAAAACAATTTAAGATTTGAGATGATTCTCACTCCATTGTAAAGATTCCGGAACGCTTCTCTTATTCAACTATTCCAGGTATTCGTTCTTAAATTCGCTCGAAGATCGAGTGAGAATAGGTATAACGGAGAATAAATTCTCCACTAGCAATTTTACAAATTCCTTAGCGTCTACTTTAGTCTTAAAAAACTTCAACTTCTTAGAATTCAAAGTATTTTCTTAGATAGATAAATAATTGAACTTTTAAAAAATTAACAATATACAAGATACTATCGTCTATTTTAGTTTTTATATCTTACTTATCGTTAATAGGTAGGTACTTAGCTGTTAGACTTTAATTGTTGAACTCAGTTAGATCATCTAGACTCTCGTTGAAACAAAATTAAAAAAAATAATTAAAACTGCAATCCATCTTGCAACTTGTAACACAATAGCATTTGCTATCTCTTCAATCAGAATGACTCAACATTTATTGGGCCGTATATTTTTAACGTAAAAGTCGTCGACATGACATGTAATCTCTTTTACAGGGGACCCGAAACACAGTGGGCCATTTCCAGATTACGTTTCTAGTGCTGCAATAAAACAATACGTAATAACCAACGTTCCGAGTAAAGGTTTAAGAATGTATGAATGTATGACCGTTTTTTACGGGTTTATAGGTTCTTATGGGGATTTTATGAAGCGTGGGGCAGAGGATTGGTCCCTTGGAGATTACACGCTTATGATATCAGAGTCGCCTAGGGGAAAATTATGTGCGATGTTTCACGGTATCCCCTAGCAATAATAGTGTTGCGAATTCATCGATTCGTTTTGAATGGAAGAATGTGTTGTGTGTAATTTGGTAACAGTAGAAAATTGAGAAGCAGGTTACGTAATGGAAAACAGTATCGTTAATTTGCATAAAAACTGAATCCCTTAAAGTTCATACGAAGAACACATTTTTTATATTACAAACAGATTTTACCAATTTTATTTATTTGTATAGATTGGACTACATATTTGACTCACCGAGTAAAGCTCGAATAAACTTAGGTTAGTCAGCTAATACGTTTATTATCTGTCATGTACTTGAAATATGTATATTCCTTAATTTAGTATTTTAATCATTCAAAACCTTATCACAGTTTTAAGAGAAGCATAAAAGCGCTCATAAACAAGACTCGGGGGTTTATTAAGCCATTAACAGTAAAATAGCACCCCGCCCTTATCTTGAAGCAAATGATACGAGCGAAACAAATCGTTCGAATTAACTTGTACCCACTATTCAACAGCAAAAGGCGGAACGGTACGAAAGTTCAAATGAAATTAAACCTTATCGTTGTAGCAAAAAGCTGATATTAGTTTGTAGATCCTGCGTGAATAGGTTGTTTTGTTGTAGACGGGTGTTGCCAAATGCAGTCGGAGACAGTGGACTGAGTGTCAGCTCGGAGCCTCAGAGTAATGGGCTTTTGTTAAGCTTCTATTACACTTCTACGGAATGTCTGCGTCCGACCAAAATACGTTCCACAGAGCTGACGTAGTAACTTCGTTTCGTTTGCCGTGAAATAGTATCCTTGAGGGAATCAAACATAATAAAATAGATACAACTTGGATAGTTTTGAGATAAGTGTATTTATTGTTTGTGAGGCTGTCTGCGTTTGCGAAGTTCGTTGTATAATATTTTTTGTTCGTTTTTTGTGATAAGAGATTATTTAATTTGTTGTATCTTAGTTTATATAAAAGCCATTGTTGATATTTTTGTAATTCATGTTCGTGTGTACATGAACAAACAAAATCAAATTACATTTTTATTTGATTAATTAAATTATATGTTTTTTATATACTTGCGGTGATAGATACTTAAGTAGAATTTAATAAAATGCATCTAATTTCCCACCAACGCAACAATAAAAAAAAAACACAATGATAATCTCCAAGACAATAATATACTGGAATTATAGGAATTAACTTTTTGCCATTTTTTTATACATTTCTTGGAACTCTTGTATGGCATTGGCTTGTTCTATCAGAAAATTAGAAGTTGTTATCCTTATACTTTATCCTGGAAAATCTTATTGATTTCCCGATGCAGCAGATATAAATATTACCACCGTTTTTCGACTTAAAAATTGTGCTGACGCTACCGATGCAGAGTCTGTCCTTTTATGTCCATTTTATGGCTTCGTAAAACTTTTATATTCCCTTACGTAGTATGAGACCGTAGTATAAGACCGTTCTCGGTTCGCACTGGTGCTTCTTGATAACAGATACGTACTTTATATGTGTTTAAATTGATTCTGGTAGCTATTGAACGACGAAATTAACTGAATGTTTTAAAGCTGTTTTGATTGCTAAATCTTTATTTTATTACGAGAAGTTAGTAGAAGGTATTAAAATATTTAATTTGGAGTATATATAATGGCGAATCGAATGCTGGATGTCGAAAATGAATCTCATCCGGCTCGAAGGACCAAAAATTCCATTCAGACCTAAACAAACAAAATTTGACACTTAATTTAAATTTAAAGAACTGTCTTAGATATGACAGAAATCAAGGAAACACATTTACATATACCCTTTACATGTAATTTTCACGTTCTGTTCCAAAATAAAAACATTCGAAAATCAAAGCTTGCAAATTTGTTTAAGTCAGGGGTGAATTCCCGATGACGCACCGGGGCTGAGGGGCGGGTTCCCGGGGGAGCTATCGGTACACTCGGCGTTGGGTACACAAGTGCTCAGGAGTGAATCAATACAAACACCTTTAGTTTACAGTCAACAGACAGCAAAAGGGGCCTTTGGAAGCAAACTCGTTAAGTTAAGATTAATGACAAGGTAATGGGAGAAAGCGGTTTTTATACGAAATGTCATCGAGTTTTGGAATTCGGTCGGAGTCATTTGTATTTGTACTCATAGGGGCAGTATGGTATCTTGAATGTCGATCAGATAATAGAAGACGAGTAATGATCAAATCAAAATCAAGTAACAACCAATCAAATCAAATAATTATACAAGTCACTCTAGCGGCTATCTATTAAATTAAATAATTATTAATTATGTAAATAATTAGAATAATAATGTATCTAATAATATTGTTAAATTGTTAAATATTGCGACGCCCTAGCAGGGTTCCTGAGCATGAACACATGTTAAAGTATGTACTTTAAGATCTTATTGTAAGTATGATGCAATATTTCTGACTTATGACTTAATAACAATACTTGGTCGTTTCATCGCTTATAATAACAATACTTGTCCGCTTATACTCTTAATAGGCTTCAACACATTAATGCTCCGCTCTCCTCGTATTAGAGGCCATGAACATTATATACGACCCTGTTCCAATGATTATGATTATCTTTGCTTAGCGTATCTGGTTGCTTTCCGTACCTGATACGTTCATAGCACGGTCATGGTAGGGTACGCTACAGTGAGCATAATGCTTTAAGGTACACAATTACTTCCAAACAAAACAAAATAAGCATTTTTCTTTATCGCAAATTAGATACTTACATTTTAAATCTCAAAGAGTTTGCTTGTAACCTAATAAAGTCAGGCTCCGGCGAAAAAAGGATGATTTAACCCGGGCAAACACCGATGTTCCATATTTTTATAATGCATGTCGAGCGAGCGCCCGGATTATTATATTTTCCTTTCGTTTCGTCGCTTAACCAGAAAATCCGTGTTTTTACTCGTAGCGTGTAAGATACATATTACTCACATGAGTAATCCGACCTTCCGGCTTTCATACCTTCAAGAGCACTACTTGTAACTTAACTCAAAAGTTTGTCTAACGATGGTTTTCTCATACAGATTTTAAAAAACTTGAGGTGCGTTCCAATAAGATTTGGCCCTGGACATTTATGTATGTGGGGTATCAAAAATTAATCTTTTATATCTACATACTTGATAGAAATGACGTTCAAACAATTAGATTGTCACTGTTTCATTCAATATATTCTTTGTGTATTTAATAATTAACAAACAATATTAACTAATTAATTAATTTAGTCAATGTGGTCTTGATTAAATACTACCGACGTGCTGTTTTGCTTAACTTGCGTCTTTCTCGATTCCGTGACGTTACAGTGCTTAGCAAATGGACGAAGCAAAAGCTAGCAGGTGCCTGAATAATGCAGAGACTGTGCGTTTCTGATGCAATTGCATTTCTAGCGCGGCCCCAGACTGTATTGTTTATGGACGATGAGAAGGCAGTAACTTGGCTTCAAACATACAAGTGTAGTTACATTCATTTTCATGTGGGTACTATAATTGTTGGAGTTGAATTTAAACTTATACATAGGTATATATACAAATTAATAATCTGAATTTTATCATGAAAAAAATAACCGACTTCAAAATGACTCATAAACTACTCGTTACATGTAGCTCAAATTTAAGTGGGACCACATAACAAGCACCGGCTTTCGATTAAAAAAAGAATCATCAAAATCGGTTCACCCAGTCGAAAGTTCTGAGGTAACAAACAAAAAAATACAGTTGAATTGAATACCTCCTCCTTTTTTGAAATCAGTTAAAAATAAGTAAAGATGTACCTACCTATTAAGAATTAAGAAAACTGCTTAAAGATATAATAGGTAATCATTATTTCTGTCTTTTTCTTTTCTCCTTCGTGGCCGGCAACGCATCTGAGATTCCTTTGGTATCGCTGCAGGAAGCATCCGTTGCAATAAAACGATAAAATAAATACTACAGTGCCACCAACTTGACGGAGGGCGCTGTCGGACGCATTGGACCAATCATTGGACGCAATTCGAGACGTAGTAAATGTTAATGAATGAGCACATAGAACTTAAGAATGGGGCGGCATTAGTTCCAATTTTCGCCATTTCACAGATAACTTGGTGGTACTGTAGGTACAATACTAACTCCATTGGATGTTTACTGACCATGCGAAACACTGGCTTGTTAAATGTTTGTTCTCCAGTCTTCGTTGTTTTGTGTCTCTGCCACCTGTCCTGCAATATAGAGTGCAAGTCAGCGTTGAAGTGTTCAATTATACAATAACTTTGTAAAGTTAAGAGTAATTATTTTTCACTTTAAGAATGCATCCGTTTCCTGAATTGTGTATTAAGGCTCTAGCTATTAAGCAGTGTGATGCAGCTGTCATGGACATAGGTAATAATATATTGCATTATAATCATAATAAAAAAACACGCTTTTATACAAAATCCAACTATTTTATTTGTATTTTTTTAGTTTTTTTTACTATTATTTATTTTTTCATTTTTAGTTTGATTTTTTGAAATGAAATGTATGTTTTTCTTTCGTTCTTTTTTCTTTAAATATTGAATTGTCCTCGGTCCTCGATAATTATACGAAGTTTGAAAAAAATCTGACCGTTTGAAGTGGGTCAAAATCTAGTCCAAAGGAGTCGGTTACAAGTTATAATTTACAAACAAACAAACAAACATACATACAGGTGAAGCTAATACAAAGCGTGTAAAAATAAATAAATATAGCCACAGAAAATATCGGCTCCGGCCATCATCATACCTTGGACCACTCGTTATACAAGCAACCACTGTTAACTACCGGTAAGAAATCGTTAAAATTGTCGTGACAGACACAAAACAATTCTGATCGAAAAATAAAGTGTCGCAGAAAAAAAATATTCAGAACCAAATTGTTGAACGACACTACGACGCAAATTCGGCTGTCGTGATAATACCGCTGTAGCACCCTTCATAACAATTTGTGCCGTTTTGCAGAATCAAGTCGCGGAAAACTGTTTTAATGACAACTTGTTTTATTTTGTTTTGTACTTGCAAAGTAAATAGACCATTATTTTTAACTTCATTGCTGCGAAACAACGAGATAACGGTAACTTGATTTTGTCTGCAAACTGTCTTCTGTAAAGAGAACGTTATCATAATATTTTCTGTCGGACTATAAATTATACAACGGGCTTTTAGTTTTGTTTTTTAGTGACAGGAAAAATAACAAAAGACAGGCGGCCAGGTCGTATGGTTAAAGTATGTAGGGTTAGTAGTGTTTACGTAACGTGGACGGGACGGGGACGGGACGGGGACGGGACGTGGACGGGGCATAAATATACGTGTGTGCCCCGTTCCCGTCCCGTGCGTGCCTCCGTGGCGTATGCGCTATCGTTTACATTTTCTATGAAACGATGTTTCCAAAACTTCACGTCCCGTCCCGTCCCGTCCCGTCCCGTCCCGTCCCGTCCCGTCCCGTCCCGTCCCGTCCCGTCCCGTCCCGTCCACGTTACCTATGCATCGACCTTTACATTATAGTTACATATCTAATGTGTGATGCCCTGTTACATAACAGTGCATACATATGAATGGTAAATACTTTTGTTGATTTTATACGCATGTTCTTCGAAGGAAGGGACATGCTACCCATGTTGGTAGGTAAGTCTACACCATTATTATGCAAACGACGTACAGATTAACGTAAAGTATTATGGATTAATATTAGCTAAAACCTTTATTGATTCATGTGTTACAAACCGAACATAGCGGTGAGATACGCATCAGCATTCAAATATAAAAGGGTTTTATTCAAAACAGATTTAGAGCATTCAATTCAAATACAAACAGCCTCCCACACTGGACCCAATCTCGGATAGTCGCTTGTCGGTCACACACTTCGCTTGGCCCTACATCCATAGTCAATGAAGTGGCATTTACAATTCAACAGGACCTTTTAGTTGATGAAAGACAAGCTATTCTCGCCTTTAAACCTTCCGTGTCTTAGTACAATTAGGACCATGATCCTGTAACATGGAGGGATAGGCACGAAGTTTGACATGCTTGCTACTCGTACATCTTTGCCTCTTTGGATAAATGTTGATTTACTTCGATACATCCGTACGTAACTGGTTTTGACGTTCAGTGTTGGGAGGTAAATTGGATATTGATGATTTCGCGCTTCGCTTAAACGTTCCTACCTTTAGTAGTATGTCCATTCCAAAAGCAGATTTTGACAATATATGAAATTTCAGGCTAGGTAGGAAAAATCAGGTTAGATATTTATATTAATAGTCGAGAGACGGAGTAGGTACTTATATTAATAGTCGGTCGATCTGATGATAATCTGCGTAGAGAAAGCAAGGGAAATGCCGTTGCCTCATGGGCCCTCGTTGGTCAGCAGGGTGCATCATGAGCGGATGAAATTGACATTGACTCAGGGACAAATAAAACCTTCATACAGGGCGTATTTCGTAGTTATAAAGATTAGAAAATCATCAAGCACTTACTTCATATTTTGTAATACTACTATTTATTCTGTGGTAATACAGTAATTGTAAATATAATACAGTATAGAGATAAGATTATCAAAATAAATTCAAACAACCTTTCTCCATATTGGAAATAAATTAGAGCAATGAAAACAAACTGAAACCAACTGTAGTAACTCATATTTATTCGGAGGAAACTCGAATTTATTCGCAGAAATCTCTTGATTTATTAATTAATATTTCTATTGAACCTCGCGATTCCAGGAAAACTCAGATATTTCTCGATCAAATATCATTGAAATTGAAATAAATTCGATTCTCCGTAACTCTTTTTTAAAGCAACCACTACACGGTATCGAGTAAATCCGTGGAAAAAAGAATCGAGAGCAGAGAAAACACAAAATACGTTTCAATTTTGAAGCTAGTAGAAACTAGTTAGGTAGTTTTTCGCAATTCATTATCGAATTCATGCCGGCGGCGGTGTACCAAAAAGTTTCATTACTGGGAGAGCTAATGTGAGGCAGTCCTTTGTCATCTCGTGAACGAAAAAGATAAGACAAAAATGGGCGTCCCAATTTCTTTTTGCTGTACTTTCCGGAGGGCTGGAAAGGGTTGCTTCAGAAATAATGAAGCTGTGTGCTTGGGTTATTGTCTTCTTTGCACTGCATATTTATAGCTTTCTCTGTGAACAGAAAAGTTCTTAATATGAATAAGGTAATTATTATTATTATTATTATTATTATTAAAAGAAAAACTAACAATAAGTTACGTTTTACCACTGAATAAGTTGTGGGTGTCGAAATATATCTGTTTCGTTAATAATAACAGTTCTGAAACATTAAACAGTCTGTGGCACTACCACAAACAAAATCTAATTGTTTACGAATACATTTTCAAACCCACTGCAAGTCAAACAAGGTAACTGGCGGAGGGAAGTAGAATTCCAGCGAGTATATTATTATAGTTATTTAATCAAATCCAAAATCTTTCAGGTGGGCGACAGTCCCCCAAACCAACATTTAATTGGTTCCACTAATTGCTTACCAAGAGCAAATTCTACACGGAATAATGGACGAAGAGTTAAATACTTTCATTTATGTTTTATTTCATTGTTATACCTTTTCATTTCGAAATTTTCATTGTTTTCTACCTTTTTTACCCCTTAAATCTAGGCGTTTAATTGGTTTGCTTAATTGCGTAAACACTAGAGCGGTCGTGGTACTGAAATGCCTATTATTTTTGTGGGTTTTCAAATCTCAATTTAGAATTTTTCCTAGATATTTTTTCGATTTTTTATTCAAAAGTAAAACGTTTTCGTGTTTGAGGAATATATGGTAAATTGTAATTGAATAAATAAGCGCACTCCGACTACGTCTGACTGTTTAACGTAATATACCTATTGATATACTTGTATGTTAATCATACGTCAAATCATTTGTTACCAAGCGTCTTATAAAAATTATTTTATCTTATATTATGATATTTATAATACATACACTACATTATAATATATCTAATGTTATCAATGCTCTAACTCATACGTTGTCAGCTAAGAAAGAAATGAATCCTGTTCATTCATGAATGATAGAAATCGGCAGTTTAAATGATGAATAATATCTTTAACGTTTGCTAAACGTCAATATCTCTGAGTATAACTAATCAAATTTCAATCTCCACAGACGGTAGGTGGTGAGTGCTGCAGTTTAATTGGTTTTGCTAATTGCTAGGGGAACTGACGCTTACTGCTCCGTAGAGTCTATGAATCTTAAGCGGTTTGAGGGTCAAGATTTTCCTTGTACGGGATAATTCATTAAAGGCAGAGTGAAAAAATATAAAATTAAAATATAAATTTAGATATAAAATTTAATTTATACTTGTTATAATGATCAAGTTATAATGCTAAATATTAATGTGTTTAATGTAACTCATGTTTATTTCCTATCTTTTGAAAGGTTGACAGTTTTGACACGAGCATAATAAAAAAGCGCATTGTTGTCACTTGCCGAATTAATTGTAAGTTCATTGACCCCGTAGTTACTGGCTGTAAACCTACTGAATTGAAACACAATGAAACAATTTTAACACATAATAATGTTAATAAATTTATTTGTAGACGGTGACGACTGACAAGTATGAGAACTTTCGACGAACAAAAATATTCGAACGACTTCAAGTTTTCCTCTGATAAGTTCGATGATTCACGTGAATCACGTCACTGTGATGTCTGTCGTATCGCTAATTGAAGTGTAAGTACTTCCAGACAAGTGGAGGGTCTTACTTACGAAGGCGAGACTGAGGGGCAACGTCCAAATAAACGTCAATCGATATGTACTTAATGTGAGGCGTTGGACTCCTGTATAGACGGAGAAGGCAATGACTCTTTTAACGACTTACAATCAAACTGGGATTACGTTTGAGGTTTACTAGAGGTTGCCGTGTAGTAATTACTGAAGAAATTAGTACTTTTAAAGAAATTATAAAGAAACTTATGAAAATGTTGAACATAGCCTACTAAAGGTGTACATCTGTACGTAAAATCTTAGTGTATGTGATTAGTAATAAACTTTGTAACTAAGCAATTGAAATCTTCAATAAAATTTTATTATTCATGATTAGCTACGGGGCTCAAGCCCCCCCCCCCAAAAAAAATTCATCTGCCATCTGCCGTCCACCCATGTCAAAAAATTATTAAGGTCATTTTCACAGCTGTTTCAAGTCCCTCAAAACAAAACTCGGTTCAATCCCACCCCAACCAAAAATCCGCCACTGATTTCAGGTACTAAGGCACTATAGTTTCCCGGAACGATGCAAGGTCAGGTTACTAGTAGATATAAAGGTACTCATCCATGAATGGCCAAAAATAGATGTTGACAGTCATAGACGAAAATAGTCCAGGTTAGGCACTCTATTTGCCCTGTTACGACAAAGCCAAAACGAGGGTCAGGATTTCAGCCGGTGTCTTCATCTGATTGGACGCTTGAAAGGCAAAAATTACCAAGCGACATGTTGACAACTTTACACTACAGCATTCTAGTTTTTAATTTTAGAAAAAAAAAATTGTAAAAAATCGCCTATTTAGTCATAGCTACTTCATACCAATGAATTTTAATTGCAGTTTATATGCCAAATAAAGCAATTTTTTACGATTTTTTTTCTAAAATTAATAAATTTGACTAACAAAAAATAACCGACTTCAAAGTCTCAAAAACTACTTGTCAGATCTCGTTCAAATTTATGTGAGACCACATGACAAGCACCTGCTTTCGATTAAAAAAAGAATCATCGAAATCAGTTGGCGTGATATTGAGTTATTCGTCGATTTGTCGCGCACATCTTAACACAAATTTACGACTTACGTGGTTTTCTCATGAATGCCATTGTCAGATCTCAATAAAATTTATGTGGGACCACATGACAGCCACCAGCTTTCGATTAAAAAAATAATCATCAAAATCGGTTTGCCCAGTCCAAAGTTCTGAGGTAACAAACATAAAAAAAATACAGTCGAATTGAGAACCTCCTCCTTTTTTTGAAGTCGGTTAAAAACTAAAATGCTTTAGTGTAAAGTTGTCAACATGTCTCTTGGTAATTTTTGCCTTTTAAGCGTCGGATTCTATTCCCGTACAACTTCTAAATAATATCGAAACCTGCGCTGTGCCTGCGGCTTTGACTGCGTATATCGGATAATAAGTTCACTTTTAGTTTATTCCTGATCAGGCTCTACTCGTGTAGTAAATTACATAAAACATTTTCTTGTTAAATTTATTTCTATTGTTAAAACTAAAAATAAAAATTTATCGTAGAAATATGCTACCCACATAAATGTTACCCACATTTATTTATTTGTGAGATGCTAACAATGATGCCAGGTGCCAGGTCCCTTCTGGTTGAGGTAGCTAAGGGTTGCAAAGTATGCAAATTATATGCAATTACAGGTGTTTACGATATTGCGTTCTTTAACACCCTTCGCAATCTTTTAAGGGGGTTGAACCCCTGAATAATAAGTTTGGATATTTTTATCTCGCTTTGTGTTAGAGGGTGTTTGTAGTTGTTGCCTGAAATCATACCTTCCTCGAATCCTCTTGAACCCCCTGTTTGAACCCACTAGAGTACCTATGGATACTTAGGTACTCCTACACTTTAAACCCCAGATTACTATAGACGTTCTCTAAAGGTTTTTATTGTAATTTAGTAAATAACTACATTCTACATTCTATTTATTTATTTAGTATTCAAGTATCAAGTAAGGATGGTTCAAAAGTACTGCTTATTTCTTATGAAATATCTTCCAGCAGACCTGAGACCATTCTATTTTCAAGAAGGCTTTAATTTTCTTTTTTTTAACTTGAAGATATAGGAAAAGGATCTATATGCTGGTAATAACTTTGTTTTAGAATAAGAAGTACATTTTCTCTCTCTTCTTTAAAATGAGAATTTTCGCATGAATTGAAACTCTACTCTAGGTACTATGAAGTATAGTTAATCTACCCATCTACTTAACATAATAGTTTCAGATTTGAATCCAATGCAAGTCCGACCAGTGAGCGTCGATTCTCTTCAGTGACATTCGGTAATCCCGTATTATTCGCTACTGTGCTGTGTCCAATTTTAATTATATCAGTAGTTCTAGCTAGATGAAATGAGCGACAAAAGGGCAGTCGCCACAAGTGAACTTGTAGCTTAAAAGCTTCTTCCATAGCACAATAACACAAGCCCATACAGTCTTTGAACAGCCGTTATCTCTAAGAAAGTTGCGAGCTCGAATACAAAACAGAGTGAACTAAATATGTTGTGAGCAAACAGTTGGTACGTGATCACAGACGTGGTGGCGTATCGCACGCTTTGTCGTGTTGCGTCACTGCAAGTTTGCTCGTACGTACCCCGTCTCTAGAGATGTACCTCCCTTCCAGTATTACAAGATCTAAACCTATGTTAGGGCTGCCTATTTCTGGAACCAAACGGCGAATAATTTTTTAGCTTACAGATAAGTACCTACTAATATTTGTTTGGTTTTCATGTTTGAAGTATTTTAAGTTTCTTACCAATCGTTATTTTGTTCTATAGATAGGTAAATGAAAGTGTTTGTAAATTACACATGTTTATATAACAAGTTTATATACGTTTAGATAAGTAAAAATAAATCCGTAACATTTTCCATTGTTAAACGAATGAAATGACGTAGCATTAACGATATCAAATTTAAAATAATCCAATCCAAAACACATCATATACCTACCTACTTTATTAAAAAAAGATTCATTGACGATACACGTAATACTTTCTTAAACGTATGACAGTGTGACAGCCCTACTGAAGATAAAAACTTTCGTGTTTGTACCATGCACGTACAGCTCTGTGTGCGTTCATGCTCTTCGGAAATTGTACGAGCTCGTATCTAACTTGAGCAACTTATTAAAGGAGATACTCCGTAGCGCGTGCATTGTGAAATTTGTTTGCAACTAGGAAATAAGAGACTTGCACAAAGGATATTCACTATTTTGTTTCAACGTTCACATTTTGTTACGAAGCTTTGTTAAAGGGAAAACTGTTTTTATTAAAAAGAAGATGTATTCTTAGAGACATAGACGTATACATACGTATTATGTGTTATGCGTCACTTTTGGCAAAATCACTTTTCTACCTCAAACGATTCTACATTTTGAAGCACTATCGAATTCAAAGACTGTCATGTGTGTACGACGGTTCCATCGTAATTTATTCACCAAATTCAAAATCACCTTTGTGCTTGCTAAACAAAACTTTATCGATTTTTATCGATTACCTCAAAAAGTTGATTTTTTACACATAAGAGGTTTTGAAGTCGCAACGACGCGACGATGTGTTAGTTACTTTATTTGTTTGATTGATAAACAATGCATAGTCAAAATCGTGATAATCGATTTGTAAAACCACTCCTCGGGCGAACTAGTGGGCAGAAACTAGTATCATAATAATGTTACCGTTCTTAATTCAGTTCCCCTTAATCCGGGTTTGATTACACGTGTGAAAACTTTGGGAACAAATCCAATTTAGCTAAACCTTTTTAATCGCCGCTTGCTTTCTCATTAACCTTCCCAGGACCGACCCGAATTCTGAATAATATTAAGATAAACTTTACAATAAAATTTAATTTGGCTATTCTACATCAGTAATGACAAAAATGTTTCATTGAAAAGAAAATAATGTATGAAGAGACATTGTTGAATTCATTTCATAAAATGTTAATTTTTCTATTCATTCACGGCAATTCATTGGGTACCAATTAGGTATATTATTTTCTTCTATCTATGTATATTATTACTCATTGTCAATTTATATGTGTAGCGTGTACTACAATTTTAGGAGAAGGGTAAGGCAGGGCGAAATGACCAAACCCAACGAGTGCAGTTTGAACACTAATTTATTAAAAACGTTATTGTTATGAGGTGCGCTGAGTATGTGCATATTGCCTAATTGCATTTTTTGCCGCGGGCATTGTCTTTGATCCTTGTACGATGTAATAGCTCGTACATCCTGCCGACTCAAAAAGGAGAAAGGAAATCGAAGTAAGGATACAAGACGATTTATAAAGTTAAGAGTATAGGCAGTATGCACAGTTGTGACTGAATACAATAAAATAATGAGCTAAATTAAATGTTATAAAATATTTTACGCGAGTTAACAAGGTGAAAACAATGTTAAGGTTAAGATAAAATAAAATGTCCTGTCCATAGACGTTCACTCGCATAATCATCACTCACTATTTTCGGTATCACTTGGAATGCTAAGCCTGATCACTCGCGGTATGGTCTCAGTAGCTTTGTCTACACTCACACGGGATGCACTTAACACTTTAGGCACTTCACTATCACTCGATGTAACCGGCCGCGCCGGCCCCGAACTTGGCTCGTCCACCTCCTGCGCGGCGCGGTACGCCACGGAACCTTCCGCCGCCACACAGTGAGCTCGTCGCCTGGCCCTTCGCCATCGCGCTATTGCACAGGCTACTCCCGCTGTTGCAATGATGAATACTGTCGTTTAAAGTACCGAGTATTGATGAACGTCGTGAACGCTCAGTGAAGTACTAGACTCGTTTTGTAGACTATCTAATTGGGTTTTCAGTCGATTCCACTGTTGCGAGTGATCTTCAGGCACATAATGCGTATCAAATGTAGAGTTAATAATTTTATTCAAAACAGAAATCTCTGAGGCACCTTGAATATCATTTTGTAAGTTAACCTGGCTGAGTAAGTTGTTATTATGACCATAGATCGATATACCGTTGCTTTTCAGAGTGCAACCTGGACCGATGTCCAGTAAACCATTCCCAGCCAATGAACCTTGTTGTATCCCGTCAGGACAAAATAAGCGCACTAAGCATTTCTCACAACACGAGAACAACCATCTGTTGTTAGTACTATGCAACTTGATCCACCTTTCTTCGCATGCCGACACCTTCGTGGTGCACATTGTTTTATTATTAATACTCATCGAGCAGATAGATTTAGTAATTTGTAATTCATATACTGGCTTATCAATCGTACATAGCAGTTTGCTAATGTGTACATGCATACATGTTTGTATGTCAGTTTCACTTAGTAAAAGAAGTAAATTTTTCTGAAGATTAAATGCAATGTATGGAGCCATGGCTTCGATATAATAATGTTGATGTGGTAAACTCAACAGTCTGTCCAGCTGTAGGGACTCCTTGTTCACAAGAGGTATCTTAATCTCCATAATGAGATATTGATAGCCCACCTTAGCTTTAACTCTCATAAGCTTGTAAAGCTCCCTGACGCTCTGTTTATCTACGGGAAGAGTCACATCACCTTGTAAGTGACTGGAAATGACGTTCAATTGATCCCTAAGTTGCTCGGGCGGAAATAAATGTGCATCAATTTGCCCGTGTAAAATGTCAGTTACTGTATTAATAATATTATCTTGTATGCGGCGCAAACTAGAAATGACAATATTTGCACTAAGCGATGAAGATAAAAGATCGAGCTCATCCCTATACTGAGACTGGACAAAAGTTATAGAAGAAGAAATGTTACGAAGATGTTTGTCTAAAATACTGAACTGTTTGTTCATGATAGCTTCATTCCGGCGCAGTATGTTATACTGACCCTCAATGACTGACGTCTGATTTTTTAACAATAGTTGCAAATGATTTTCATTCATCGATATCCTTTCAATATCCTTTTCATACTGTCTAGCTAACCGTTCATCGAGTACGCCAAACAACGTGTTAGCCACATATCCTATACCATTTATCAAGCCTCTTTTCTTTCTATGTCCAATTTGATTCTTAAGTAAAGTGTTATAATGTTCAATTTCCGTTAAGTCATGTTGTAACTGAAACAAAATAATTTTATATTGAGACTGTAATTTTGATTCATGCATATGTTCGTTTAACCGCATAACGTAATTATGCACGTTATTTAAGCCTAGCCAGTAACTAGTCATATTATAATAGACGACCACCTTCCATTCATCTCGTATAAGACTTAAGTCGCCTAGCTTGTCGAAGTAGATGCTTTGACTAGTGTTAAAGTACGATACGTTAAAACTAGACTGTGTCGGAGATATAGTAAACAAAAATAATAAGAATGCATAAGTTATAAAATGACAAGGTTTTGTAAAACGTGTGGGGCGTCTGGAGCGTTTGGGAGTGTGTATATCCCTCGTAATACCTCCAGTATCGTCCTCCTCAGGTGTAACCTGATCTATTTCGGTTACCGGTACCTGAATGCCTTCCTTGACAGGTAAGACGGTCAGTTTAAGAATAGGCCTCTTAATTTCACCGTTTTTCGTTTTTACGGTAACTACGCGGACACGTCCGTCTTTGCCTGGGTGCACTGTGGTCACTCTACCAAGCAACCACTTACCAGGAGGCAAGTTATCCTCCTTAACAACCACAATGTCATCAACCTCTACATTTTTGTGAGGTGTGCACCATTTCGATCTTCTTTGCAACTGTTGTAAGTAATCGGATGACCAACACTTCCATACCTGTTTGTTCATGGCCTGTATCATGCGCCATCTAGTCGTCAAGTTAACATGAAAGGGATCGGATTGCGGTCGTGATACCAATGATCCCCCGACTAAGAAATGACCTGGCGTGAGGTATGGATCTTCTGGGCTTTCAGTTAATGCGATCAGCGGCCGTGAGTTGAGGCAAGCTTCGATCTGGTTGAGTAGTGTGATGAACTCTTCGTAAGTAAGCTTTTGTTCACCCACTACTCTACGCAGATGGTATTTTAATCGTCTCACACAGGATTCCCAGATCCCGCCTGCTGAAGGGTGTGCTGGAGCATTAAAGACCCATTGAACATTATACTCTGGGCTCTCGTTGAGAAAGGCCTCGTTAATGGTCTTTAGTATACTCTGATACTCTTTCTTTAAGAGCCGGTTTGCTCCGACAAAATTTGTACCATTGTCACTGTACATGTGACTTGGTGTTCCACGTCGAGCGCAAAACCGTCGAAATGCCGCCAAAAAACCTGGTGTAGAGAGATCCGAAACTAGTTCCAGGTGAACGGCTTTAGTTGACAAGCACACGAAGACAGCAATATAACCTTTAACTGTCTTTATTCCGCGCCCCTTATTGGCCTTGATGTCGAAGTGACCAGTAAAATCGACACCGGTGTGCGTAAATGCTCGTGATGGAGTTACCCTTGGCTCAGGTAAGTCTGCCATGAGCTGTGAGCTCTTCTCAGTACTGAGACGTCGGCACGTGACACATTTACGTAGCTCTCTTTTAACAGAGCGGAGGCCGCTTATTATCCAATATCTCTCCCGTATATAAGATAAAGTTAAACTAGGCCCTCCGTGTAGCATGATCGAATGAGCCTGATGAATAACGAGTTCGGTCAAACGACTATGACTGGGAATTATGATGGGATGTTTAGCCGATGGCTGTAAGCCCGAATTATTAAGTCGGCCACCGACCTTCAAAAGTCCGTCTTCATCATCAACGTATGGGTTCAAACATAATAATTTACTACTTTTCTTTAAAGTATTACCATTGTTCAACCTACTGATGTCTTCTGGAAATTCGATACGCTGTATAGTTTTAACAATCAAGTTATAAGAATCATTCATTTCGCTTAGCGACAAATAACTGCGGCGTGACGTACTTTGCTTATTGCGAAGCCACTTTATGAAACGCGAGATCCAAGCTACCGCTGTTGCCACGCGCCTCAACGAACTGCATTCGTTTAGTAATTTAATTATGAATGAATCGGTATTGTTATGATGTAAGGCTACATTCACACTAGCCTTTTTAGCATCGACCGTAGGTATATCATATGTTTGATTGGTATTCAATTTTGAGTCAAACTGTAACAACCAATCTGGTCCTTCCCACCACATAGAGTGACCTGCCAATTGTTTAATGGTCAAGCCCCTAGTAGCACAGTCAGCCGCGTTGTCGTCTGACCTAACGTGATGCCAGCGGGAGGAAGGAATAACATTAATTATTTGTTGAACCCTATTAGAAACGAACTGTTTCCATTTGTTAGCGTTTCCATGTATCCATCCAAGGACCACCATGGAATCCGTCCACGCATAGACGTTCCTATCGTTAATAGGATAAATTTCTGAGACCTTTTTTAATAGTCGTGATAAAAGGAGAGCACCGCACAGTTCAAGTCGCGGCAGTGTTTGTTTATTTTTTAAGGGGGCTAATTTAGTTTTTGCCGTTAGCAACGTAGATGTGTAACCGCCCTTATTATCCCTAGTGACAACGTATATGCAACATGCATACGCTCGCTCCGAAGCGTCACAAAAGCCGTGAAATTCGTAGAATTTGTTATTGTCACCTAAGTAACGCGGAATCGCTATAATATTTAAATTTTGAAAATCTAATTTTAGTTGTCTCCATTCCTCGATAATAGTGTCTGAAAGTTTACGATCCCACGAAATATTTTGATCCGACCATGTTGTTTGAAATAACAATTTAGCTTTAACAGTAATAGGCGATAACCAACCTAATGGATCAAATATCTTAGAAATATACGATAGTAACTGCCGTTTAGTCAACTGTTCGTCGTCGTACAGATTTTCAAATTTATTTTGAAACGTGAAAGTGTCTGATTTAGGATTCCAACGAATGCCTAGGGTTTTTCGCGACTCGGAGGATTTAAATTCAAGTGGCGTGTCAACCTGATCAGCTGAGAGACCCTCGATAAGTTCAGGAGCGTTACTTGACCACTTCCTGATGTTCATGCCGGCGCCCTTCAGCATATCTATTATTTGTAGCTGTAAGCTCTTAGTTTCACCAATAGTCTCACCGCCTTCTAGAAGATCATCCATGTAAAAGGAATCCTTCAATGCCTCCGATGCCCGAGGGAACATGCTAGCGTCATCGTTAGCTAACTGTTGTAGCGTTCGCATGGCAAGGTACGGAGCGGCTTTGGTCCCGTAAGTGACCGTAGTGAGCTGGTAATCAATTAAAGGATCCTCAGGAGAGGCTCTCCATATTATACGTTGTAAGTGCTGATCATCCTCTCTAACGAGAATCTGTCGGAACATTTTCTCAATGTCCGCAGTGATGACGTACTTGTGTTGGCGCCACTTGATGATGAGGCTCGGCAGGTCCTTCTGTAAATTAGGACCCCGCTCCATCAAATCGTTAAGGCTGTTGCCTGAGGACGTTCTTGAAGACGCGTTGAAAACTGTACGCAACTTGGTAGTTGACGAGTCAGATTTCGTAACACCGTGATGAGGGAGATAGCAAGAAGTTAAGTTAAAGTTTACTACGCGCTTCATATGACCCATTTTCTCATAGTCAGACATAAATTGAATGTAACTATCACTAAATTCTTTATTTTTTAACATCTTATTTTCAATATAACGAAACTGAGCTACAGCTTTCGATTTAGATAAGCCTAGGTTCTGTTCGAAACCTGGCTTCATGGGAAGAGCAACCTGATATCTACCATCTGGTGAACGCCTAGTAGTAGACGTATACAGCCGTTCGCAGTATTGGTCACCTGACGAGGTACCAGGCACGGTGTCGTTTACTTCTTCCAATTCCCAGTAATGAGACAAATCAGATAAATTATTTAAAACAACGTGACAGTTAAATGTTTTTACATTTCCCGAGAGAATCCAGCCCAGCTTGGTTTGCTGAGCTATGGGGGCCATATTTGGGCCCTTGATAAGACCACTCATAATTATATCAGAGTATACGCTAGCATCTAATAGTAAATCAATGGGTCGAGAAACATTATATTGCGGATCAGCCAGCTTAATGTGTTGTAGATGTGGCCACGACCGCTTTGTAAATGACATGTTAGGTAAATTATTAATTACATGCGTTATAACTAAAGCTTGAGTAGTAATCTCGAAGTTATCATGTATGGACTGGCAATTGAGAGAGACTATCCCCTTACTTTGCCTAGCTCCGTGTCCTATACCCGATACAGACCCATGATAACGTTGTCTAGGAAGACCTAACATTTGTACCGCTCTCTCTGAGATCAAGGATATTTGTGAACCTTGATCGAGAAGTCCACGTAAAATAATAAAAGTACCATCTGCAGCCTTAACCTTAAGAGAAATAGTTGTTAACAAAATTTCCTCTTCATCAGCGGCCACGTGGTTTACTATATGCTCGCTAGTAGCAATGCAGGGCGACGAAGTTGTCGCACCTTCGTTAGTTGACAAAGTAGGCGAAAGTTGCATCGTTTTCGGTCCAGTTTTGCTTGTATTACGTAGTCCCGTTGGGACTGAGACCGCCTCGTTAAGGTTAAACGCGTTGTGCAATATCGTATGATGTTCGCCCTGACAATACTTACACCGTTTCGTGGAAGTACATTGATTTTCATAAAGTCGATACAAGCAGCATTGACAAATGCGCAACTTTGCAACCGTTTTGAGTTTCGCGTCCGCTTTTAAGTTATTAAATTTATTACATTTATATAAAACGTGACGTTGATTGCAATATGGACATGACCAAGCGTTAGTAGTAACTACACTTTGAAATTCTCGTTTAGAATTATTAGCATAAGATTTAGATTTCGGATAGTTAACGTTAATAGGCTTAATATTAGACATTCTAGGCTGAAAGTAGTTTGGCTTAACCGATGACGGATCCCTATCTCTCTTATACAATGTGGGCTCTAGAGCGTTAAATTTAGATTCTAAGAAATTCAGGAACTCAGAAAGTTTAGGTAATTCACGTGGAGACTTACGCGACTCCTTGTAATCGGAGTATGTAGCCTGGTCGAGTTTCTTAGATATGAGATGGACCAGCAAGGGGTCCCAAGTCGAAGTATCGACTCCCAGGTTTTGTATCGCGTGTATGCTCTCCATCGAAGTATCGTACAGGCGTCGTATGTCACTAGCAGTTTGCTTATGCATGATAGGCTGAGCTAAAAATATCTCAATATGCTTTGTGAACAGTACCTGTGGGTTGTTGTAGCGGTGCACCAGGAGTTCCCAGGCGGTGTCGTAATTCTCCGCTGAAATGTGCAGGTGCTGCACGAGCCGTTCGGCTTCGCCCTTGAGTTTCCCTTTCAAATGCTGCATCTTCTGGCTTTTAGTGAGAAGGTTGTTGTTGTGAATGCTTTCACTGAATAAATCAAAGAAAGTAGGCCAGTGCGTATACCTACCGGTGAAAACAGGGATGTCCAACTGCGGTGTGGACTGTTGTAAATGAGCTTTAGACGCCAACCTTTGATTGAGTGCCCTTTTAATAGACTTATATGAGTTTTCGTAATAGTAAAATTCCTCATCATAGTTACTATTCGATCCTTGCAACAAATTGTCAATTTGAAGATGTAAGGAATCTATGGCCTTCCACCTATTCTCTACGTTTCTAATCTCGTCCTCCAGTTCCCACTTATCACTTATTTCTTCCACCTTAATACTATGCCTGAGTCGTCGGAAGGCTCGAAAATTTGTACGTTGTAAGGAAAGTAATTCCTCAACTTTTCCTAGTTGTTTCATAGGTCCTGGCATGGTAAGTGTGGTAGGAGAAGCCGTTGGTGCAGTATTAGAAGGACCAGGTGAATTTTCATCTACAGTACTTAAGCTTTCTTCTAGCTTAGATGTTAATGTAGGTGCAGTATAGGAAGATATTTTACTACGTACGGTTTCGTAGTACTTTTGTGCCTTCTCAAACTGGTTGCCCGCAAAGTATGGATCGTCAGAGTCCTGATAGATTGCTAATATTTTATCATTCGTTATTTTAAATTGAGCCCAAACAGCGTCTAGCCTACGAAGTCTGTCGTCTAAGTACTCACGCGTTTTACGACTTGCCGAATCTTTATTGAAATTCCGTTCGATCAGTTTTATCGATTCTATAAGGTCTGATTGAGATTGCATAAGATTCTCCATGATGCAGTAAGTAGTAATAAAACAAGACCTTACTTGATAGCTGGATACTTAGTCCTCTGCTGTTGCAGATGCTCGCCGACGCGTTGCCGTTGCGACGAGTTCGCACCTTGCCGCCGGAGAGCAGATGACACCGGAGCTAAGTAATAGCTCACGGTGCAGGGAACAGCCACGTAGACGTAGTCACACGCGCACTATTATTGATTTGACCGTATGTCTATTGTTCGCGACCGTTTGTCACAAGTTCTCACAGTAATGAGATACGCCTCGATAGCCGGAAAGCACTCGGTGACGAGTGTTTTATTGAACCACCAAAAACCGTTATTTTTGGGTGTTAAGGTTCATGAGACCAAACGCGAATATGGTCTATAGGCCGGAGGTCCAAAAAATGCTCGAAGGACCAAAAAATGTAGCGTGTACTACAATTTTAGGAGAAGGGTAAGGCAGGGCGAAATGACCAAACCCAACGAGTGCAGTTTGAACACTAATTTATTAAAAACGTTATTGTTATGAGGTGCGCTGAGTATGTGCATATTGCCTAATTGCATTTTTTGCCGCGGGCATTGTTTTTGATCCTTGTACGATGTAATAGCTCGTACAATATGTTAATAATTTTTTTTGGTTTTAGAAACCGTATTTTCTTCTCATTAAGAATTTATAAAATCACATAACATGGGAGTATTAAATAAAGGTTTATGCAAAGATATTTACACAGGAACCTACACGACATTCTTCAATACCTACCTATACAAATATAACTGGCTTGCCTAACTCTAACCTGTAAGGCTATTCTGTTTTGTAACTCGACAACGGAATCCGCGATGAGTGTCAAAATTCATACGACTAACGATAGGATTTTGACACTCATCGCGGATTCCGCTGTCGAGTTACAAAACAGAATAGCCTTGCTGATATCTCTATGACTAGAGTGCCATTTTCAAAGCTACAAACATCGCACTTTGTACGTCATGAACGTGTCATATATCGCTATATCTTTACGCGATAAGAGAAGCCATAATCGGGGGTTATTTGCGAAGGGTAGGTACTCCCACACAAGGGTCTGGTCTAGCCAATAGGATTGCGTTGTTTCGTATCATTTTCTCACGCGTGATACGAATATCTAAACGATGGTTCGTATAAAATTACGTTATGGAAATTCCTTCTCGCTCTCCATTCTGTTTTAATATAAACACGCTAGATAAACGACGGATTGTTCTTTTTTACGCCCGAAGCAAGAGGAAGTATTATAATATACAAGTACTCGTATGTATGTATAAGTAAGTTTGACTATTCTGTGTGTGTCGCTCTGTCTCTCTTTGTATGTGTCTGTGTATGTGTGTGTCTCATAAAAAGTATAATTTAGGAACAATTCCTCAGTCATTTTATTTTGTGCTTAGTCTTTAGAACTAGAAGGATGGATGAAACTTCTATCGCTAAACTCGAACGAGAAAGCATATCGACGCTTGAAAGGCAAAAGTTACCAAGCGACATGTTGACAACATTACACTAGAGCTTTTAAAGTTTTTAATTTTAGAAAAAAATCCTAAAAAATCGCGTATTAGTTATAGTTACTTAATTCCAATGAATTTTAAATGCGGTTTAAATGCTTAGTAAAGCGATTTTTTACGATTTTTTTTCTAAAATTAAAAACTTAAAATGCTCTAGTGTATTGTTGTCAACATGTCGCTTGGTAAATTTTGCCTTTCAAGCGTCGATATGCTTTATGATATTTTAAGGGATACCATGTAGATACCCATCTTCTATCCTATTATTTAATTATTAATAATATTATAAATGTGAAAGTGAAAGTTTGTGAAGATGTTTGGATGTTTCTTCCTCAATCACGCCGCAACTAATTTACCAATTTGGCTGAAATTTGGAATGGAGATAGCCTATACCCTGCATTAACACACAGGCTACTTTTCATTCCGGAAAAGTTCAGAGTTCCCGCGGGATTCGAGAAAATCGATATACACGCGCGCGAGGCCACAGACATCATCTAAGATCTAATTGTAAAAAATCGATTTGCACGCGTGCGAAGGCGCGGGCAAAAGCTAGTACATAAAACACTTAACACTTTGAGTCCCACCTTCATTACTTATTCATTATGGCTTGCGTTCAATTGTTATAACTTCACACAAATATGTATAACTTGACATTCTGTAAACTAGAAGATAATACACTAGTTGATAATACACAGAAACTTGTAATTGAAAAGACAGCTTGAAAGGGTCGGTGTAATGTGTATCGTCATGACCTGTACAATGTACTTGGCTACTTGTTCGAGATGACTCTGGGATATTGCCGCTTGGCCTGTGATTTGCACAATGTTTGTGTTGTGGCTGCTAATCGCCTTTTTGTAACCCACGAGCTTTTAGTTTTAAGCCTACATACACTGATTTGTTAGGAGCTTTTGGTAATTATTTTAGTTGGGTTTTAGTTAGCATCCTAGAACTTGATTTTACCGTAATCTGATTGCTCTTTATAGTTTAAAACAAGATACATATTATTGTGAATATGGTCATTCAAAATTCACCCTCACATAATTATATCGCTAAAAGTATTATTATTTTGGTCTCATAATAATCTCAAAGAAGAAATGAGAAGTCAGTCAAAAATAAAGCCGGCTTGATTGAGGTTAATAGAGAATCGTTGTTCTGAACAACAGCTGTCTACCTCATTTTGTCTTGGGATAATAATTGTAAACGTTCAACTGAGTTTAAACAATTTTGATTTTTGGGTGCGGTTGGGAGTTGTTGCTTTATTTTGTAAACATACCTAAATAAATGAGATAATAAAAACTACAAAGACATGAGATCAACCATTAAATGTTACGCAAACTGGCCGGATTGATTTGAACCATCTTTTATAATTACTCCTTTACATAAGCTGAGTTATTAGCGCTTAGAACCATAAGAACCTCTGAAGTTCCACTGTTATTCATAACTCAAACCAACCAAAAACGTTTTTACGACTAATCGTAAATCTTCCGGAAAGTTATTTCAAGAAAACTTCTCATAAACTTTCCGAATAAGTCTAGAATACCATTTGCTACTAGAAAATGTTGGAATTGCGAGAAAAACGTGGAATTTTTAATCCATTCTGACTGTGGAGCAGAAATGTTGGGTTTAAAATACGAATGTAACAATGGTTAATAGTAAAAGCGCTTCGGTTTTTGTGATTTTACACTTTTAATGGCTTTTAAGCATTGGTTTGGTCACAGTTATGTTTGATATAATATATAAAGAGGAAAGATTTGATTTTTTGTTTGCATTGATTAGGCTCCGAAACTACTGAACCGATTTCAAAAATTCTTTCACTGTTGGGAAGCTACACTATCCCCGAGTAATATAGGTTATATTATATTTTCAAAATAATTAGGGATCCCTAATAAAACTCCAATAATGTAACCCAAGGTGTAAAAAAATAAAAAACCGAAGCAAAGCGAGGGCGGTTACTCGTGTTTGATATTTTTGTATTCGATGAACGAGGTTAAGTTCTATCAAATGGGATTGATGAATCTGTTGAGTATCGGTGAACTTGTTCTGCTCGCTTTGTGGTAAGGCTTCCTATTATGATAATAAATATTATCTATACATCTACATATACAAATAAAAAAATTGGAGTGTCTGTTTGTAATATTAAAATAACCGATTTTTACTAAGTGCATTTGGATTTATACGTGGTACATATACCAAAACAATATTTTTCATAATTTTTGTCTGTCTGTCTGTTTGTTCCGGCTAATCTCTAAAATGGCTGGTCCTATTTTGACGAGACTTTCACTGGCAGATAGCTGATGTAACAAGGAGTAACTTAGACTACTTTTATTTTAGAAAAAAAAATAGTTTGTTAGGCGAAACGAAGTTCGCCGGGTCAGCTAGTCAATACTATTATTATCTTTCCGTAAAGCCTACTGCCTACCCGGCTAGCCACCAAGCTTGCTTGAGTCAGCTACCGAACGACTCGTCGTGTTCCAGTTCTTTCTAAAGATAGAGAAAGATCTCTCTCCTACCTTGGCAATGGATCAGCAATGCTTTTGGTGTTGTTGATGTCAATGGACGACGGTGGGCTCTATTCTTCTTCTTCTACCTTACTTTTAATGAAGTTCTTGTTCTTCTACCTTATTTTTAATGAAGAACATTTAAAGCTTTTTTGAAAGAAACGCTTAAACGCTTACACACTCGCACACCCGCAGTATTTTTTTACCTGTGTCGCGGTACATTGACGACACATATAAAACACACAATCGTACCCAAGACCCGAGTACAAATATTTATCTGTCACAAATATCTGCCCGGGCCGGGAATTGAACCCGGGACCCATCGCTTTGTAGGCAGGATCGCTACCGACTAGGCAGCAGGGTCGACGAACATTTATACTTTTATCTACAGTATCTAGCAAGCAAGTAGTACTTGTTGTTCCCAGACCCCTCTTTCCCACTGGACACTCTGGGCACCTGCCCAGGGCCTCGTGATTGATAGGTGCCCCCTAGTTCCTACCAGATCACTAAACGATAACCGATATTTATTACCGATTTTTTTTTTAATTCGAATAAATCTAACCTAAATTACTGACTACAATACCAATTTCCTTATTAGGTTTTGCATAAATCTAGAGGCTTGCTTATCTACTTTATTTGTTTATTCTAACAAAATAGTGTTCTGACAAAGTCATAGGGGCCCCATTATCCTAATATGCCCAGGGCCTCCAGTAGGTTAAAGACGGCCTTGGTTGTTCGGACTAGTGGCCTTTACAACTCCACACAGATAGGCGAGCTTGGAGAGACTCAGCAAAAATACTAAAATTTATGTAAATTAATATTATAAAGAGGAAAGTTTTGATATTTTTTTTGTTTTTGTAATAAATAAATAAAAACACTACTGGACCTATTTCAAAAATTATTTTACCAACAGGAAAGCAAAGCAACAACCCATAATTGTCCCACTGCTGGGCTCGGGGTCTCCTCTCACAATGTGAGGGGTACAGGCCATATTCTACCACGCTGGCCAAGTGCGGATTGGTAGATTTCACACACCTTTGAGAACTTTATGGGGAACTCTCCGGTGTGCAGGTTTCCTCACGATGTTTTCCTTCACCGCTTTTCAGTTACCTGGGATATATATTATTTAAAACAAATTAGAGACCTATATGAAAGCCGAAGCAAAGCGAGCGACATATAAAGCCTATTCAGTGTGAATACAAAACGATTATTCGTCTAATTATAATTACCAAAAGATGCTTGTGACTGGGTTCAATTATCGTGTAATTACCGCCGGTAAATGGAGAGGCGTATTCAGCTGGTATTCAGGATGTAATATTTACTTAATTAATAACGTTGTTAAGAACGAAGGACTTTCGGAATCAATAACATAACATAATAGTAGATGTTATAAGTATGTTGTCAGATACTACCGTCGATACCTGTTAGCGTTTTTTAGGGTTCCAAAGTAAAATCGGATCTCGAATCGATTTCTGGAATTAGGGGTCCGTTTGCAAAAAAGTGCTAATTTTGGTTAGAGTCAAGTGTCCCCCCCCCCCCGCCGGCTAAACGGTTGGAGTTGGACAAATGAAAAATTCTCAAAAATAGGTTATATGATGAATTTACAAGAAAAACTATCACGACTATGTCAGCATAATTAGTTAATGAGTAATAGTCGATAAACCTACTACTTCTACTACCCTAAATTGTGCGTGGCCTGTTTTTGTATTTGCCCGGTTTTGTTACTAATAAACTAGCACTATGTCCGCGGTTTGCCTGCGTTTTCCGGGATGATAAGTAAATTGTCACAAAAAACGTCCATATTTAAAATATTAGGAGCATAAATCTAAATTGTGAAATTGAGTATCTTATTCTCTTACATGTCATAAGTAAAACAGAGATAATCTTAAGTAAGTTTAACACATAATTTAATGATGAATGTTAGGGTAAGGGAAACAATTTTGAATTCAGTGAAATAATGGTTTTAACTTTGCCTAAAATCAAATATACAAAACCAGCAACAGTAATCTGCTTGGATTTACATACATTTCAATTTATTACGGGAATTGGAACACAATCTGAAGATGTTGTAATTTCGTATTAAAGTTTTCTTATTTATATAAAAGTTGCAAAAACGTTCATCAATGGATTTATGGATTCCAATGATTAATCCTTTAGAAGAATATATTTACTGTTATGGTATCCATGGATTTAATCTGTGTTTATTATGATTTATTATAAGCGCGTCTCCAACATATTAATATCAGTTTTATATATGTACATATAATATTGTGTATACCTACTCCATTTTTTGACGACTTTTATTTGATGAACAATCTTGGCACAAATTTTCATCTAGTTATTAATTTAATTTAGTATAACAAAATAGCAATAATAAGCATTAATAGTAAGCAGTAATAGTAAGCATTAGTGAATTTGAGTTGGGGCGTTAGGATTTCTCTAAAAACTGAAGTAGTTATATCTAACCTACATAGCTTGTTTTGTAGGTAACTGGTGGTAATAAATATATCACTGTAAAAATACTACCAAAAACAGAAAAGAGTTAAACCGATGAACGAATCGTAGCGTGTAAAATCGAATTCGTATGGTATCGTTGAATTCGTTCAGTCAATCAATGAAGTTCACTTGTTGGATACGCGAAAAACACATAACGCGTTTACGCGTGCGTAGTCACGTGATAATTATAAATAGTTCATTGAATGACATGAAAAGTGCAGAATTTGGCATGATTAAACTAAATAATAATTATGTTCTTTTTTACACCAAATTATTACTATAAAAATACATATATGTACTTAGTTAAGTATTCTGGATAAAGTAGAAGTAACTTTTGTAAAAAGTACATAATGATTTAATCAGAACAGTGTAAGAGAGAACGTACTTGATCTCTTGCACATGGTAATGAGGGTTAAAATCCTGGACTTATCTATAATTTTGACAGTTAGATGCGTATCAGTATGTGAAATTACTTAAAATCTCAATTTCATAAAATGCCTTCAAAAAATAATAAGATGTTATGAAATTCAAACAATTCCCGATCCGCGAAAAAGTAGCCCATACGAAACTGTTCGTGTTGAATACCGTAATGTTCTCGAAAGGGGAACGAAACGTTGCGTGACTCGCAAGGGGTTTACAGTTGCAGGGGTGCGTTCAGTTCAGGGCCGGCATCGGCCACACCTAGAATTGAATAGAATCAGTTCAGTATTATATTATATACCTAATTTACTTTATTACACTAAAGTAATTTATTTATAAGTATAATTCTGTAGTTGCTGGATAGGTATGACAAGGTAAAGGTTGGAAAGATAGGTAAAATAATGCTGTAATGGTATTTAATGTTATCTAAATATAAACCAAATGAAGCTAGATTGGCTGATAATCAAAACATACGATTCGCTGGTGGTATGACCCTCGGAGGGATTATATTGATTTTAATTGTTAATTAATATCATTATTACGATACTATTATTATTTCTCCATGGGATTCGCCTGGATAGCTACCACCCTTAAGCATGAGTCAGCCGCCAAAGGACTCGTCGTGTTCCGGATGGGGTCTTGAGAGCCAGTTCTTTCTTTCTTTTTCTTCTCTCTTCCTTGGCCGGCAACGCATCAGTGATGCTTTTGGTGTTGCTGATGTCCACGGGTGACGATAACCACTTACCATCAGGTGGATCGTCTGCTCGTTTGCCGGCTATTTCCATTAAAAAAACATACCAATACCTACTCAGATATTAGATATGGAGATAATAAATAAAAGTTTAAGAGAGTATCTCGGTAATTGGATACTGAGTTTATGAAGTCTTATTTATGTATATATTTATGTATCTAGGCGTATCCGCCTTATTTTATAGAGGGTTATCTAGTGCGTGGTATAAATTTCATCGAATGTAGCAAACCCTAAAATATAAACAATGTTATGCGTCAAATAAAATTGTATGAATAAAAGAAGACCATACATTCGTAGAAGCACAACATTCACATGATTCGAATATGTAAAATAATAATAGAATGTATTTTCTTCAGAAAAATATATTTTACGCTATCAGAATACAACATATTTACTTTACACACAGAAAATATAGTTCTACATTCGTCTTTGTTCAGAAAACATCACTTCATAATGGTTTAGGTATAACGCCTGATAAAAATGAATAGCATATTTTTGATGGGGGTACGATTTGTAAACAGTTATGTAACTTTAAGTCATGGAGTATAGAGGAAAGGAGAGCCATCTCTGTGTTTGTAGTGTCCGTAAAAACCCGTCCAATAACGGGTGGCACTGTGGTGTGCTAGGTTGAACTCAGCAAACTTCACTCCACAGCTCCGTCTACAACAGCGTCAACGGCTATGTTCATATGGTACTTATTGCGTCGCTAACGCTATTTTCGTAGGCAGGGGCCTAGCTAGGTGACCAAAGGCCCTGGTGCAAAAAAGAAACGAGAGCCCTAACTTAACTGTTTAGATTTTTTTACTATGATACGGGTACTCACGATATATATTCTATACGCCGATATTTCGACCCAGTTGCAGGGATCATGGTCACGGCTAGACTGACCCCTGAGTCTATTTCTCTCATTTTCTCAATTTTAAATGGAATCTAAACAGTACTTTTTATCCGACGTTCAGGAAGGGTTATGATTTCGCGCGATGTTTGTATGCATGTAATATTCTTTATTAACTCGTATCTTCCAAACTGCTGAACGGATTTATATAATTAAGATATCGTTAGATTCGTCTTGATAACCCAAGTGTTCTTAGATATGTGAAATTAAAAAAGACAAATATGGTGGCTGTGAGATGCCATTGTTTGAAGTATCAAAAAATAAATATAAATCGAATAACGCAATATGGGTAATGGGTATTAAATTAACGAGCTCACCATAAGGATTTTAAAAAGGTAAGTATATCAGTTTCAATAAGGTTTTTTGATAGCAGGCGGGTGTTTTTTTTAATTTTTAAATTTATACTAGTTATAAAACGAAATTAGAACTGAATTCTCGTAGCTCTTAATGTTAAATGCAAAAAATTCCAAAGTTCAATATCTTCTACTGGTTCTAAGTATTTCGTTTTTTTTAATTTTAATGAGATCATTACGAGGTTTGCTGGCCCGGGTCCGGGGGCCCCTGGAGCTTGGGGGTCCCGGTGCACTGCACCACCTCGCATCTTAGTAGCTACGCTACTGGTCGTAGGATGGTGGTAGGTAGGTACTGGAACTAATTCTATTTTCAGTAAACAGCTGGACACTTTTTCAACTTTCCTCTCATATGAGACGGCTCTTCTTACCTCTATACTCCATGCTTTAAGCATAGCGAAGGATACTAGTGGGATATCATCCTCATGTTTACCGACTGACAGGAATTTCACGATAAATTACTCTTTACGTGACATTTTCTTAATTAGATTTGTTTCTTTGAATTAAGTTTACTATGTGTCGCCGTAGTAATTTATTTATATTTTTCGGTCAGATATTAATATAAAAATAAAATAGCAACAATAAGTTTATTAACATGTACCGTACATTAAAAATTAAAATCTATAACGATATAGGCTCTGTCGTTATTGGTTATAGTTAATATAGTAGGTATTTGTTTGATTTTTTTTATAATTTTATAAAAACAAATTACTCCATATATTTTTTGGCCACACGCCACTACTTGAGTTTTATGACTTTGTTTTTCTCTACTACAATGTTACGTTTAACATATTACTTTCATTCTGATATCAATTAACTCATTGTAACAAAATAATGGTAATTTGTGTACATTAACAAAATGGGCCATTCTCAAATAGTGACTTCAAAGTATTAAAAAAAAATTGTTTTTGATATTATTTAAAGTGGTCTCAAATGAAAGGTATCATATCCCATAACCTGTCCCAATTATGAGCCGAGCTATTTTCACAGTATTTTTCGCGAAAATAAGGAAAAAAGAAAACTCACCTCCATGAATGTGACACTGATCCATGGTAGTGACATATTTTTTTTATTTGACATATTTTAATGAGGTATTATTGAATAAATCTTTCTTTTTATTGAATATTTATATTTTTGTAATCATTCACTTTTTTTAAACTATGGTACACTACGTACCTAACACGTCTTATTATGTAATATATGTAATATTAACATTTTTTATATGAACTCAAATTATCTAATCAATTCTTAAACAGTCTTCTTCTCTCACATGATCACAACCGAGCTATTAAGAGCTGGAGGACCCTTCTAGTGGCGCTCCAAAAACTGTTCGATTACGTCATCAATACTGGAACTACCTCGGAAGCGTGGGGCAGAAGTGTGGTGACACTGTTCTTCAAAAAGGGCGATAAAGCCCTTTTGAAGAACTACAGGCTCATTGGACTTCTGAGCCACGTTTATCAGCTGTTTTCAAGGGTGCTCACAAATCGCATTGCACGCAGTCTGGACGACTTCCAGCCTCCCGAACAAGCAGGATTCCGAAAAGGCTACAGCACCATAGACCATAATAATATACACGCACTGCGGCAAATTATACAAAAAGCCGAGGAGTATAATCTGCCGTTATGTGTTGCTATGTGGACTATGAGAAAGCATTTGATTCTATTCAGACCTGGGCGGTACCAATTTCTCTCCAGCAGTGCTGGATCGACTACCAGTATATCGAGGTGTTAAGTGTTTATACTTATCTGCCACCATGTCCGTCAGAGTACACGACACAACAACGAACCCCATCCAACTGCAAAGAGGTGTCGAGCAAGGGGATGTCATATCCCCAAAACTGTTCATCGCTGCGTTGGAAGACATGTTTAAGCTGATGGAGTGGAAACGACGTGGCATTAACATCAATGGCGAATACATCACACACCTGCGATATGCCGCTGATATAGTCATCCTGGTGGGTTCCCTGGAAGAACTTGGTACAATGCTTGGGGACTTGAACAGTGTCTCACAACGGGTGGGTCTTAAGATGAACATGGACAAGACGAAAAACATGTCAAATGTCCATGTCACACCCATATCGGTTGTTGTTGACGGCGCTGCGCTCGGAGTTGTAGACGAATACATTTCAATTACTTGGGACAAGTGATCCAGATGGGTAAGTCCAACTTCAAGAAAGAAGTCACTCGTAGAATCTAACTCGGATGGGCTGCGTTGGGGAAACTGCGTGAAACTTCAAGATATGAATCTAGTCGTCCAAAACACTACCTCAGTGCCTGAAGTTGAAGGTGATGGGGCAGTGTGTATTTCTAGTGATGACATACGGCTCGGAGACGTGGTGCTTTACTATTGGTTTAATCCACAAGCTCAAAGTCGCACAGCGAGCTATGGAGAGAGCTATGCTCGATATTTCTCCACGTGATCGCATCAGAAATGATGAAATCCATAGACGAACAAGGATAACCGACATAGCTCAACGAATAAGCTGCCTGAAGTAGCAATGGGCTGGACACATTGTTCGAAGTACTGATAACCGTTGGGGATGATAAGTCCTCGAATGGCGCCCACGTCTCGGAAAAAGGAGCATAAGACGCCCCCCAACTACGTGGCCCGACGACCTGAAGAAAACAGCGGGGATCCGCTGGATTTAGAAGGCTCAGGACCAGTCAAAGTGGTGCAAGTTAGGGGAGGCCTATGTCCAGCAGTGGACCTCCAAGGGCTTATGGATGGATGAATAGATGGAGACGACTCAGCTGTGCAAACTGTGATAAAGATTGTTCTCATTATGGCATACCAAAATATACTTATTCACGGAGAATATTCGACGTAGAATCTCTTCCTGGCTTCTTTTCGAGGGTGCCATAATATCAACCTGTGTCAAAAATATTCTCATCAAATTCATTCAACATCAAATCCAGTAAAAAAAAAAAACCATAGTACTTCCATGGACAATCTATCACCTCCGTGGATATTCGAAATCCACGTGGATGACGTCTATGGAGGTGACATTTTAAACGTAAAAGCCGTTTTATTATAACCTCAATTACTGATTATAAAATACGATGACATACTTAGATAACGATTACAATGGCTCAACATTTTAAAGTACCCGACAGTAATTAATTAAATAAACACTGTCCCATATGTAATCCACAAACGTGACCAAAATAGCGTGCCAATTTTTGAAATATCTTACTTTAGAGGTCCGTGCTCCAAAATTATTATCCAGAAAATGTCAAACTGTCAAAAACTTTCAAGATGGCGTTGTGTTGATTGTCTACAGTCGTTCAGAAACTGTGTTCACAGTTTTAATGAATAATAGCTGCGTTCAAAAAGTTTCCCCATGGAGGTGATCATTCATCCATGCACAAATGTTATACACTACGTAAAATTCTGTATTTTATATAAATTGTAATTATTTAATGTTTTCTATAAAGTTTATTTCATAGGGTATCGTGGAAGAATATAAATTAGCTTATTTAAATGAGAAAAATATATTTTATTCAGGTCTGTATCATCGTAAGTCGTCTTTGCACACGACATGGAGGTGACTTTTTCGTCACATTTTTGAGGATTATTTAAAAATATATTTATATATTATTATTTTAATTAAAAAACCTATCAGTATTGACTATTTTGATTAATTCTACAATAAGAAACATGCAAGTAATTCAATACTTATTTTTAACACCAATGCACATCTTTTTTTCGCAAAAATGAGAATGAGCCAAATATACTTTTTATTACACCATGTGTTGAACTTTTCTCTTTGTTCCAGGTAAGTAACTGATACCGTGCATGTGACTGTGAATTAGGATTTGGGACACATACCCTATTCAGTTGTTCAGTTGAATTAAGGTAACTATAGAAGCCGTACAAGGCGAGAACCGCACCATGGTTTTTAGGGTTCCGAAGTAAGATCGGAACCCTTATAGTGTCGTCATGTTCGTCCGTCCGTCTGTCCATCTGTCCGTCCGTCTATCCGAAGTAAACCCTTAGTGCCAGAAAGCTGTAACTTGGCATGGATATATAATATATTTATTAAACTCCAGAATCGTAGAATAAAATATTGAAACATATTTTTTTTTCAGGGTACCTCCCCTACAGGTAACGTGAGGATGAATTTTTTATTCGTCGCGTACCCTATAGTGTGGAGTATCATTGAAAAAGTCTTTTAAAAATATTATGGGTCTTCAAAGACCATCGACCAATAGTCGATAAACTTCGGAACTCTAACATTGCGCGTGGCCTGACACGCACTTGCTCGGTATTTATTTTATTTTAAGATTTAGAACTCAAAAACCTCCAATGGTTTATCGTAAGATAAGGTAATTTGGACCCAACTAACACAAATAGAAACCCTATTGGTAAAAGTAGGTAGCAGTTTAAAAATGCTGTTCTCATTAAGAATTATTATTAAAGATAACTCAATTACCTTTATTAAGTTACAGCTCACTGCACGAGCAGTATAATTCTTTTTTACAACAAACTGTTGCTGTTTTTTTACAACTAATCTTCGCATACGGGAATTATGTTTTACCTTATTTATACCTCTTGGAGAAGAAAATTTAAAAAACGGTGAAGTTACATTGAAGTACTTATACTAAATAATTTATATACTGAAACCCACGATAAAATTACAAAGAATTCCTCCAGGAGCGGGTTTTGAATTATAAGCAATATTCACATTAATTTGTATTTTACTCTTTTTTTGTGCAAAATTTTGGAAAACTGAAAAATATGTGTTCCATCAATTTAAACAAGGAACATTTGTTGCAAATTTGAAGCAAATCCTTTGATGTTTTAAAAATATTCCATACAAACTTTCATCCCGTTTCTCGGGGAAACCTTATAATTTTCCGGGATAATAATCTAAATTTTACTAACAAAAAATAAACGACTTCAAAGTTACTCTAAAACTACTTGTCAGATCTCGTTCAAATTTATGTGGAATTACGTGACAAGCACCTGCTTTCGATTAAAAAAAGAATCATCGATATCGGTTGGCGTGATATTGAGTTATTCGTCCATTTGTCGCGCTTACTTAATACAAATTTAAGACTTAAACGGCCATATTAATAAACATAGACTAAAGCAAGAGTAACTTTAAAACTTGTCGTAAATAAGATTTAATTAAATTCAGTATTAATAAATATAGAGTAACGAAGAAGTAAGCTACTCCGAGTCTCATCTCAGAATCAAAGTTAGTCCATGTCGCTACATAGTTTAGCGACTGATTAGGCGTGGACTAGGCGTGCATTTACGACATTGACGTTGACTTGACGCATATCAAGAGTACTTCGTTGTTCTAACTAAACGTCATTCACATTGATATTTTCTTTGACCTTTTCTTCTTCATCCCAGTTAACTGAGCGAGCACGTTTTTGGTTCATGTAAATCAATTTTAAATTTAACAAGTAACCATAGCATGAAACAAACTGCGAGGAGCGAAATTAGGCGCTTGAAATTGAAAGCTAATCACGTCGTTTGAAGTTGTCAATCCCAAAATATTGTTGTCACTGTCATTTTAATGCATGAAGTCATTCACTGACTCACTCTTTTTACTTTTAAATTACAAAGGTTGCCATATTTTACTCGTTGAAACCGGACTAAGAAATGTATTGTTAGTTCGAGGTTACTCCATATTTATTAATAACATTGCAATTACGAAGTTATTACTTAGTTAATCCAGAATTAACTAGTCCAAGTGTAGCTTCAGATGATGCTTGGATTAAGCGATTTTTATTAATAAGGGTGATATGGTTTTATCATGGATGCCATTGTCAGATCTCAATAAGATTTATATGGGACGACATGACAGCCACCAGCTTTCGATTAAAAAAAGAATCATCAAAATCGGTTCGCCCAGTCCAAAGTTCTGAGGTAACGAACATAAAAAAAAATACAGTCGAATTGAGAACCTCCTCCTTTTTTGAAGTCGGTTAAAAAGTATACTAAAATATGACCCGGAGTATTAGTAACAACTTTACCAATTTTCACCGAAATCTATTCAAGGGTTTGCCTGTGATGCCTGGACAGACAAACAGACAGACAGACAATAATTAAAAAAAAATATATTTAAAAAAACACGTTATTGAAGTGCCCCTAATCGAAAGTTTTAAAAAATATTCATTGTACAGAAAATTTGCCCTTTGAGTTTTATTATAGTATACAGATAGATATAATTTACGTCCTGGCACTTTACAACTTCCGAATGTATGTTGTAACGCCAAAATACAAAGGCAGTTGTTATATTACGCGTTTGTTTATACATATAATGAGAGTGGTGAGCTCATTACATCTAGCTTTGTCATTTCCACCATATACTCGTTTCGCTTTTATGAGAGCGCTGTTCAGTAGCAGTGTGGGCACAGCAGTGTGGTACTTTGTGCTTTTACCCTAATTACTGATGTCTGATGTGGGTTAGAATACTGAGTAGTGTTTTGATAAAATACACTTGTATGGACTCGTTCTAACTAATAGTTTGTAGATGTTTGACGTGACTGAGTTTTATGAAAAAAGGAGCTAAGAAAAGTTTAATGAAATGTTACAAATGCTGTGGTTGCTCAATGATTGATCTGAATGAATATTGTTATGAGTGAATATAATTATGAATATTGCTCGTTTATTGTCCTACATTTTGTATGTCAATGTTTTGTTAATTTCGTTAGTGAGTAAGGCAAATTATTAAGTCTTCGGAAGGGAATCATTTGAATAATAATTGAATAGGGCATTCCACATTCGGGGAATAAAAATTCGATATACAATTGGTCACGAAGATTGTAGATAAATAAAAAGTTACTATATTGGAATTTTAAATCGTCATGCAACCAAGTTGTTCAAAGTTCGTGTATGAAGTGTCTTTCAAAATATTGTGCAACTGACACGATCTGATTTAACTTCGTGTAGCACGGAGAGTTCGCGTCGCTTAGGAAAGGGAGGTTGAAGTGACGGTAACTTACCCCCGTATTCAAGAACAATACTTGTCTAAGTAAAGAAGCAATACTATGCGAAGTAAGGCATTTCTCAGTGCGTTGGTCATGGCAAGCCTTCAGTTTCACAGTCGACCCTTAAGTATCACTTGGCTATGCGGACGCACAGAGCTGTATACAGCCCTCTTTTTGGTCCATTTATGCGGCTAACTTCACTCTAGTCATTTGACATAGGCAAAAGACAAAGATAACAATACAAATAATCGATCCTTTCTTTCTATTTTGATAGAAGTCAAAGCAACCCTATGCGTTCGGTAAAGTAGCTCGGCAGCTACTTTATCGATTTTGACAAACGCACAGCGAAGGACTTCAATCAAGTATTGTTTACGAAATGGTTTGAATCACCCTATGCGTCCGTGAGCACTGTGAGACCTCATAGTATTGTTCTTGAATACGGGGGTTATTAAACTGGTCAAGTGCGAGCCAGGACAAAATTATCTCTATGCTTTTTAACCGACTTCAAAATAAATAAATAAACGCTAATAAACCGCGCAGTAGGTTATTACCTGTGTCGCGGGTGGCATGGACGACACATATAACATATCACAATCACACCCATGACCCGAGTATAAATAGTTATCTGTCACATAAATATCTGCCCCGGCCGGGAATCGAACACGAGACCCCTCGCTTTGTAGGCAGGGTCGCTACCAACTAGGCTACAGGGTCGTCAATAAGATAGGAGAAGGGTCATATTTTTAAACTTAACTCGTCGTGGACTAAATTAGTAGATATTTTATTATCATACGGGTACTCAACTACTCACGATATACATATATTTTGTACGCCGATATTTCGACCCCGTTGCATTGATTGGACCAGATAAAGTACCTATGATTGTTATTGAATGAAAATTTATTTGATGATTCGTTTGTAAAATGATTTCACAATTGTATAAAGTACTCATTATATCCTAAAATGAATCACATAAATCAATAATTTTATAAAATGTGAAAATTTTTTAATCTAAACGACAAAATTATCAAATAAATATTCATATTTAATAACGTTTAGATTAAAATGTTGAAAGGCAATCGCTACATAATCGACAGCGAAGTTTAAAAGCTAAATATTAAATTTTCGCGTTGTCATCAGTATTATCATAAATTAATCTCGATTCATCGAATACGGAATGAAAATGTCAATTGGATAAAATTGAATTGAATATTGTTATTCAGATTTTTCCATTTACCTCTGATATGGATTCATTGTGTAAATATGTTCAGACTAACACAATACAATATTGTCTTTATGACCATATCCGAGGTAAAGTATTTAACTTTATTACTCGTACCTTTAAGTATAGGTAGTTTGTTATTTATTGTCAAATTAGATTAGGTAGGTAACTAGGTACAAAATAATTATGTGTTAAGTACATTCTACAAACACACTTTACTGTGATTAATTAATTATTATTATATATGTATATAAAATTAATACAATATTTCCGCGAAATATAAACTTTTTGAAGTTAACGTCATTTAGCAAATGTGTTGTACAATCTTTGAGTTTAATCATTGAGTGGATTGTACAAAAGTTAATCCCAAATAAATAATTGAAACCTTCACTAATCAAATATTTAAGTTGGAGTTGTCCTTCGTGCTCTCTAGCTAATTTAAATAGACCCGCCCAACAAAGTTTCTTAGTGAAGTTGGAATACCACAACTTAAATGTGGTTGGCAAATTTGGAAACTTGTAAGTTAAAAATTCGTCACGTCTACCTCTCAAACACCACAAAGTTACCAATTACTAAGTTAGTCGTGAGTTACGAGTACATAAGGTTATACTTGCTGTGTATGTACACACACTTACCTTTGTATAGTCATATATAAAAATAATATACTATTTATCTGATATGCAAATATTATGTGTGTATTAGAAGTTAATTATCACTTGCTTCGGTAAAGGAAAACATCGTGAGAAAACTTGCACACCGGAGAGTTCTTCTTAGGTTCTAAAGTTCTCAAAGGTGTGTGAAGTCTACCAATCCGCACTTGGCCAGCGTGGTAGAGTATGGCCCCCTTACATTATGAGAGGAGACCTCGAGCCCAGCAGTGAGACAATAATTATGGGTTGCTTATTTATACTCGTAAATATCACAATGCACATACCACTTATGACTTACAATAGCGCTAAACAGTATGTTGCAGGTACGTTGAATAAATTGTTTTTATTTTCACAATATCTTACGAAATATCTTGTACAATAATTATAATGTATGAATTATTTACATTCTTTGTTGATCATCTATAGTAAATCACGTCTGTCGAGATTGTATTACTAACATTAAGGCCATATTCGCACATATAAAATTAGTAGGTACAGATTAAACTTAAATAGATTTACAATAAACCTTAAGTGAATCGTTGAATTTTAATTACTTATAGGTCCAATATCTTGATATTGACGCAGAGTAAGAATATTCAGTTCTCAGAAAAAATGTCTCTTCGATATTTTAAATAAAGTGTACAGAGGTGCTCCTGATTTCCCTAATGGTTTTATCATATTTCCGGCAAACGTCTGCCGTGCAATATGGCCGAGGATTCAATCAATGCAGTTTTCAATCATGCGCTGTCGCTATCAGGGCAGATAGTGTTTTTTACTGCGGACCACCTTTTTCTTTGTAATTTAACGATGAGATTATGCATCAACCGTGCACGGTGCAGTACAAAGTAGTTTCATACTTGTAGACCAGGTACTTATTGCTTTGAGATTTTTTTATTTTTATTTGAAGAGATTTTAAGCAATTATAATGACATTTGTCTATATTATCTATTTATACTATCTGTGGAAACTTGTAATTGGTCTTCAGGTAACTCATTCAAATTTTGTATTTAGCCGTAATATTAAATACTTGTATAATTTAAAGGTTGAAAGAACTTACCTGTAAGTGAATTTCAACCGGGATTATACGAGATGTTGCATCCGAAGAGATTTAAATAACCATGTAGTTGTCCTTCGAGACACTGCATCGTCACACATTTGGAGTATATGAAAATAAAACAATAATAAGAGTCAATTATTTAGTCTGTGTTGTTGCCATCACATCACTATTTTATATACCCAGCCCTAAAACGTCATTCAGTTTAGAGTTTCGTCCTAGTTGGTCATTCTGCAACCATACATGGGGTGGCAAACTGTAGTGCTTTTGAGCGCTAGCACGTGTACCACCGGGTGGGCGGGAGTTTAAATCTCTTCGGATGCAACATCTCGTATAATCCCGGTTGAAATTCACTTACAGGTAAGTTCTTTCAACCTTTAAATTATACTTCGATGTTGCATCCTCAAGATTTAAATAACCATGTAGATGTTTAGAGGATGTTGCAGAATGTAGTGTATAAAACCGCACAAATAAAGTGAAATTTTTATCAAGTGTTTACGTGTTACATCTTTCGTCCAAAAAATTAGGCATTAGGTACATACTATTACTTAATACCAAACACAATTTCAGCAAAAGGATTTATACTCCCCGATATTGACAATAGGTTGGTTATAGGATGTTTCGGCGAGGATACGAGGACTTTCTTGTCCAACGAGTGGCATTTCAGAAGTCCAATCCAGCTTGCTGCAGATATAGGAGCGTGGCAAGTACTGTGTGCCGTGAGTACGATCACGTTCACGCCGCTATCGCGCAATATTTGTCTGATCCATTGGTTCCATCGAATCTATTCGGCTTGTGCTCTGCGAAGTATTGTGGAAAGGCTTTTTAGCAGAAAGTACATAAATTTTTGCCTGTTTCGACAGAATTTCGGAACCGAGCTGTCTTTTCTATCTATGAGGATAGTCTTTGTCGAACAACTAGAAATAGTCTACTTGCTACTGAATTTTAAAAATTTTACAATTTTTTATTGGAGTGAGATAACCAATTAATAACAAATAATGTTTGCACACGTTGCCCGGTAGACAACGCGATGAAAGTTAAAACTTTTTGAATTTCATTGATAAATTCTCATTAGAATAACGTTGAGCCAAATAGGATAAAGTAAGATTTGAGTTAAAAGATATTTGGTTAACCTTGTTTTAATCTTAAAGACAAGTTTGAAAAAACTTGTAATACAATAATAAAATTATCGTTACCAATGTCTTATTAACAACAGATATAGGGCTGACTGGTGGGAATTTGTAAAGTAGCTTATTACTTTCTGTAACATATCGTTTAAGATTAAGAAAATAATCCAAACTGACAAGGTAAAATAAGACGATTTTATATTTATATTGATCAACTGTTGTAGGTATCTTTATTTACGCAAATAATGAATTTGAATTGCTTTGCATAAAAGCATATAATATGTAATATGAAACAGTGCAGTTCTGGATGTCTTTTAATGACAAACAGAATTTAAACCAAATCTTTTAATAAGTATATTACGTTATACTGGCTAAGGGTATTTTTGATAAGAAATTGAGGATTTTGATATGGAATACACCTATTGGTTTATCATTTGGGGTATCCCTTGAGAAGGTTTGTCGGATAAAACTGCAGACGCTAAGTTCTGTTACATTTTCTATTTAGAGGAATTAGAAAAAAACGATGCGATGCAAATAAGTCGACATCTCACTAACCAATCTGGTCTAGTAATAGTCTAATAATTTTATTGAGATGAGGAAATCTGATACCATTCAATATATTTCTGAGATGGCAGTGGTGGCATAGCATACAGACTTAGGGGGAGTAAGGTAAGGGGGAAGTCAGTATATTATACCATCTGTTCAAATCAAAAAGTATCTGACTACCATACTTCATCTTGATAAGGCTAAAGACATATATACGAGTATATCTCGCGTTCTGTTTGGTGTATTAACAATCCTTAGCAAGAACGGGGCATGCAGCAGTAGACAAGTGAACCTAAAATTTCCCTTAAAATTTTCGGATTTTTATAGATTTTTTAGAGTTCCGTTCCTCAATAGGAAAAAAACGGAACCTGCTTGTCTGTCTGTCTATCAATGCCGTTTTTCCCAGGGACGAGTGGATAAAATTAATATAATAATTATTATCGATATCCAATGTAATTAATGTCCATTATATAAATATAATTAATATAAAATACTGAGGTCTGCAATCCCTTCAAAATCAAGCTCCTATTCTGCGTCAGCACAACCAAAAAACTACAGCGCGGCGTTAATGCGATATACATAATTTTTTTTCTTTTTAATTATGGTACTTGCAAGGGAAGCAAAACCTGTAGTGTTCTTCCCGTTGATCTCAAACCATGAAATTTGGTAGAAGCAAAGCAAGACTATTTTATAGCATAAGTAACGGAGAAAATGCGTAAATCGAACACAGTAACATGTGAAGGCGACAGCTTTTCAACTGCAACGTTATGTTTGTTACTCAGTTCAGAATACATCAGTAATGTTCGGTTCTATAATCATCAGGATCAGTCTGAAATAAAGTATCGTTATTATTATTATTATACATTTGTACATAGCCCTCGGCGCGCGAGTCCGACTCGCATTAGGCTGGATTTTAATAAATCTTAGTTTTACTAAATATACATTTTGTATTATTGCACCCCATTATTACTACAAACGTGAAAGTCTGTATGGATGTTTATTACTCTTTCACTCTAAAACTTCTAAAGGGATTTTCATGAAACCTAGCACATAGCCAGACCATGATCTGGGCCAGATATGTCCACTTATTGTCCCGACAAACACGGGCAAACTCGCGGCCAAAGCGCTAGTATGTCATAACATAATTATCCCCAATACAAAAAATATATTGTCAAGGTATACTAATACTGTAGTACATACAGTTATTACTTAAATTATGACAATTATGTTTTTTAAATGTTTGTAAAAACATAGTATGGAGTAGAGCTGAGGTTGGGATTTCTTGGTGATCTGTGAGTAAGTATTAAGAAAGGCTTCTTTAAATGTTCGCATTTATATCAGCCATCTGGCGACGGTGTATGGGTAACTATGCACACTATTTATTCGGTTTAGATACAAAATGAATCTAAAGAGAGGCACTGAGCTCTTGGATGCTAAGAGTATCAGAGAAATAAATGAACAGGTATGACAAAACACTCAAATACAAAAATAATGTCAATGTAATGTTATTGAAATTATTTGTTTCCGATTTGAACATGGTGGGTTTATTGTTTCCATTGTTCGAGTAAGAAAAATGACTTAAGAGGATCTGTTATCCTCATACATAGGATAGTTCAGAGGGTTTGCTCACCAATTATTACAATGAAATTGTGTACGGCTGGAATTTGGTACCTCCAACTGCGTCTCTCTGGTCTGCTTGGCGGTCACGAGGGGTCGCGGCAGGCAGCGGCGGCGCTTGAGCCCGCAGCTGCGTCGTGTAGTTATTCCTCAAGGAATATATTAATATAAGGGGTAAAGAGTGCTCTACTTATTACATGATTTTTGTAAATAAATTTCGATGCGCCATCAGCATCCTCAAGTTGCATAGATGGCGGTAAGACATCAGCATGATGTCAGTTACAACGAATTGTCCCCCCTGGTGTTCCTCCTCGGTACAGCAATTGGCTGTCCGTCGTAGTAGCAAAATTTTACTCCTATGGCTTTTAGATATATTTTTGATATTGTTGTTGTTTAGTCTATCTGACTAGTCATTTATCTCTATATTTTTAGTACATTTTACTTTTTATCTTCCTTATTTAGCCAACCCTGGAGGATTTTTCCCAATGTTCAGAGATTTAATCAGCTTCTCTAATTCTGCTCCGTGGTTATTGTTCCAGTTTCTTAGCTTCCCCTGGCATAGCTAGGATTTTCTCTGGTATTTTGAGGAGTACTGGTTCATCTGCCTCAAATATATTATAATAGCCGCCTTTCCCGCAGGACATATCGGTGTTTCCGAATGGAAATACGATGCTGCAAAACTAGGTACTTAGTGATTTACTTTCGGATGACATCTCGTGTCACCACATTAAGAAAGTAACATATGTATTATTTATGTTTCTGGATAATATAACGCAAGGCCTGGTAAGCCTGTCTGTGGTTTACTTTCGGTTGCCATCTCGTGTCACCACATTAAGAAAGTAAGATATTCTTGTTTCTGGATAGTATAGTGCAAGGCCTGTTAAGTATGTGATTTACTTTCAGGATGCCATCTCGTGACACCACATTAAGAAAGTAAGATATTCTTGTTTCTGGATAGTATAGTGCAAGGCCTGTTAAGTATGTGATTTACTTTCAGGATGCCATCTCGTGACACCACATTAAGAAAGTAAGATATTTTTGTTCCTGGATAATATCGCGTATTACCACTTTATGAAACAAGGTAACTGAACTGGCAAGTCAACAGGTTACAGGCTACTACGACAAGGTTGGTGGACAAAATAATAGTAAGTACTTTTCGAATGACATGACATCACGTGTCATCAGTCATCACTCAGGAAAATTTTTTTTTTCTTTTGTATCAAATAATATGAAATAATAAAAGATTCCGTGTTTGGAATCAGATTTAACATTTTAGGATACCAAGATTTATTGAATTACTAACATTTCAAGTAATCAAAACGTACAATAATTTGTCAGTTAATAGACAACCAAACTTGAATTCCATTGCGAAGATTGCATATCTTCATTTATTTCTGATTCAGTTTCACTTATTCTTTTCTCATGTTTTCCGCCTATTAGATATGAGCCAAAATAATCCAAAGCACGAGTTTTTAATGTTATTATAATATTATTTAAATTATTTATAAGTAATGACACTAACGACGATGCAGCACACGAAAAACGAATGACGTTTTAGGGCTGGGTATATAAAATAGTGATGTGATGGCAACAACACAGACTAAATAATTGACTCTTATTATTGTTTTATTTTCATATACTCCAAATGTGTGACGATGCAGTGTCTCGAAGGACAACTACATGGTTATTTAAATCTTGAGGATGCAACATCGAAGTATAATAAATAAATATATCTAAAGTCAAATGGCTTAATGATAATTATTTCACAAATTAGGTAAAACTAAACAAATAAACTTCAAGTAAATACATAGTGAACATGACACAATACAAATTATTTAGGAACTATAATATAAGAGACTGACACCACATAGGAAACTTAAATAAAGGAACATAATGTAATTTTGGTAAAAACGAATCTTGATATTAGTTGTAGGTAATATTTAGATTTCTCCTCTCGATTTGGTCGAATAAATAAAACCAGTGAGTAAACTTTATGTTCCTAAAACGAAAAAAAAAACCAGGCAATACCATGCGATATTGCCGACGATGCAGTTTTCAATCAATCACCGTCGCTCCTGACATACCTAGATAGGACGTTCTTCTGTGATTCGTATTGCTATTTCGAAACTGAATTTCAAAACCGTTGTTAAGTGTAAATGAACGTCATTCACTTTCAAACTGAATTTGAAGCGCGAGCTCTACTTTACAACGTTTAATTAATTTTGCTATCGTTTATATTTGTGTTAAACTATTTTCTGTTATTTTATCACAATCGAAGATCTGTGCTGATATCTCAAGTATGTTTAGAATGAATATTTCATTATACAGAAAAATCGTATGTTATGACACACCTATTATGACGTACATAAACATATAAATTGAAGGCCATTTGTAACAGCAAAAAAAAGCAAAGCAACAACCCATGTCCCACTCCTGGGCTCGGGGTCTCCTCCCACAATGTGAGGGGTACAGGCCATAGTCTACCACGCTGGCCAAGTGCGGATTGGTAGACTTCACACACCTTTGAGAACTTTATGGAGAACTCTCCGGTGTGCAGGTTTCCTCACGATGTTTTCCTTCACCGAAACACGAATTTGTAACAGATGTGTTAGTAATTTACACAAAACCCTTACAGAATATCCGACATGAGACATGAACAAAAAAAAAACAAAATAAAGTTCGCATTTCCCTAACAGTTTTATCATGGTTTCGTGAAAGCTGCGGAGGTGCAATATTGCAAGCCACGACAGGAAGCTAGGGTTGCCAGATTACCGGGAAATCCAGGATTGTCCCAGAATTTGACATCATGTCCCGTGTCCAGGAATTAGACTTAAACGTCCGAGATTTTTTCGTTGACAAAACGGCGTGTCCAGGAATTACATTTGATTCTATGTCCCGGATTTCCCGTCGATTAAAGAGGGCTTGACTTAAAAGGGTGAGCTTTTTTTAGACGGGCGCCACGGTATAATATTTTTGAAATGCATCAACAATGCTTAAGAACTAAGAACTAAGAACCCAACAAAAAACCTGGATTCACCAGTGCATTGAGCAAATGATTATCCTGTAACTGGCAACCCTATGGCAAGCGGTCGCAGTTTTCAATCATTGCGCGGTGCTAGCCTGACGTGGATAGAATATTTTTTGATAGAATTTTGAATTTAGTTTTCCATTTGGCTGCAGCGTGAAATAACAATTTTTTAACGCGCCAGTATTCACCGCGAATTTAGTTTTAATTTTGAATATTTGAAGAAGAAATTGTTATTCAATTATTTTGTTAACACCACGGACGTAAAAAAAAGACGGACGTAATCCCAAGAACAAATTCAGTGAAGCACCCATAGGAATACCAACTCTGTATTCGTACAAGTACACACACCCACACAATGACATCATCCCGAATCAAAAATTACAAAATTACGCACACATGGTAAGCAAGCTGTCAGCTTCACTCTCGATTAGACAAGGTTACGTCCGTTCTTTTTTTATGTCCGTGGTTCACACCTATGATTTTGAAAGGAATGATATGCCGTAACGCTTCACACATAATGTTATTCATACAACACTAATTTCTTAAGGTTATTAAAAGTATCTATACATAATAATATATCTAAAATGATAAGGTTGTTTCTAATTTTCATCACATCTATTCCCAGCTTTCATATTTGGATTTTGTAGTAGCAATGCATCATCCAATACCAAGGGATCCACAGAACAGAATAACAGCATGGACCATGAGTGTGTAAATGTTTGTTATTTAATGTTTATATGAGATTGGATACATCTTTTGAATAACATTTGATACGGAAGCGGAAGGATTATGAATTTAAAAAGCATTGTAAAGACATTTTCATTATAATTTCTATACAAAGCAGGGGCAGAATGGTAATTTAAATAAAGTTATACTTATAACTGAAAGCATCCCACGCTGATGCCAAGTAATAAAGTAGCTGAAAGTATTTAATAATAGAAAAGAAATACATAAAACATACTTGTATTTGGCCTATTATACTATGTATAGTATTTTACTAGATGGTGATATTCTTTTGAAAGATATTTATATCAAGAATTTTTAAGTAAGTATTTATTTTTTTACGGTTTTCAATAACCTGAAAAGAGCATTAAATACACGGTCTATGAGTGAGTATTGGTGGATTCATACTAGTTCAACGGGTAAACGAGCTATAGAAATCTGAATGGCCTTCCATTGAGGTTTTGTACGTCAATCGAAAATACTAGTGGGCACAGAAGCAACTTGCACGGAAAAGCTAGCTGAGAATTTTATTGCAGTATTGAAATTCACGAAATTAAAGAACTTTTATCAAGTTTAACTACATTGTTAAATAATACGAACAAAAAATACGATGATCTTAATATTTCATTAAATTAGTTTTAACAGATTTTTTTTTTATAAAAAGCTAGCTGTTGCCCGCGATCCTATATTGCCTCTTTAGAGGATTATGAAGTTATGACCTAGACCACAGACATAATACCTCTGTGACCTAGAACAGTCTATATTATGTTAAAATGTTGTTAAGCCTTGTCGATAGCTTTTTGTTTTTAATACGTGGGAATAAATCAATAATTGCAGAGTAGGACATTTAAAAATCATATCGGCCTAAAATGTCAAATGATCCTTACACAAAAATCCGTTATTCAGTATTCGGTACTTGCTCCTGGCTCCCAAGTTGTAGCCGAGTAATAAAATATATAACTTTCAAGAGTTTCAAGTATAACTCGAGATTATTCTTACCAAAGTTGGATACCACAACATAAATTTCTTACGATTCTTTCTAACTTCGAGTGTTAAATATTCACACGTCACGTCGTGTTACGAAAAGCATATTAAAGAATGTATTTATTTTCGTGGGAGAGACAGGTATTATATAAGTTTTCTTGTTCATCTTGTAAGTATATTTTTATTTATTATTCCATTAAGTCTTCTCTGCTGAGGCTCTCTGGGCTCGCCCCTCCTGTCTGCATGATATGTGAACTGTCAAAAAAAACTTTGAGTTTTGCAGCCTTAAGTCTCATTTACGAAAACGCGGGGTGTCGCGCGTTGCGTGTGGCGTGGCGTCTCGCGGCGCAATTCAATTGGCGTGTAAAATCGCGTCCCCGTAAACGCACTCATCCATCCATCCACGCATCAGGCTTTGTAGGTCCACTGCTGGACATAGGCGTCCCCTAACTTGCGCCACTCTGACCGGTCCTGAGCCTTCTGAATCCGGCGCACTCTTACAACGCCATAATAGGGTATTTGACTAATTTTTAAAAATCATTTTAATTTATTCTTTATTACAAAATAAACCCACTGCATTGATATTTCCGAAAAAATTAACAGTATTGTTAATAAAAATCAATGTTAAAGTTTAAACTTCCAAAACCGCGCCAAAAATGCTGTTTCTGTCATGGCGGCGGTCTATGATACGTGTGACGTCACACGCAAGTATCTATTAAGATTCTATATAGGAAAGATCTGATTTTTTACTAGCGTGTGACGTCATCAAAGTTGTCAACAATCACAGGGCGTTTCGGTCACTGGTAAAATTTCCTAAAATTACAGTATTTTAATTTCGTGTTATTTGCAAAAATATACCTACGTGATTTACTTGAAAATAAAGTGAAATATGTTTTTTAGTGCTACTATCTGATAGAATAATAACAATTTGTAGTATATTTTCAATGTTGTCAAATACCCTATTGTTTGAATTCAGTACGGGCCGCGCCGCCCATCGCAACGCGCGATATCCCGCGTCTCCGTAAATGAGACCTTAGCGTACGGAACTGTACGGAAATTGAATTTTTATTACCAAATAGGTGGACATGTAAATAATTCTGTTAAAATCTCCAACCTCGGGCAGAATGAAAGCCGTTTAAGCTGTTTTCGTGGAAATTATGGTGATAATTGCTTCGGGCGCCACCATAATTTAAACCTGACTGGGCGTAGTCATCGTGTTCAATTTGGATAACACGTAGTTCCGTTTAATTAATTGTCATTGTTTCGTACATCCTTGTGTTTAACCGGACATTATTATAAAATTGTCAGTCCATTTCGTTATTTTATGATCTATTTTATATGCTTTGTGGACGAAAAGGGATAATTCAAGTCTGTTCTTTTTGGAAAATACATAATAATGTAGTTGTAATGATTTACTATCATCTGTTGACATTAAGACATCTGAGTAAAGTGAACATACATGTATCATTAATACATATACAGATATAAATCTCTTAAACCATTTAACTGAAAGCATTTTGATTAGTCGTTTGATTAGTAGTAGAAGTCTTACTGCAACTTTAGAAACATTTATTGTAAAAAATTGTTATTGACCCTGTCGAAACAACACTTTATATTATAAAAAAAAACTTGAGAGGTGTCAAGGGACACCCGGATGGAACGAAGTTCCTTGAAATAAGTACTAGGATAGCAAAAACATGCAAGCGAGTGTGCCAAAACAAATCTGGGGTGTTAAATTTCTCATCGGCTTTGTTCACCTAGTAGCTTGGTAGAGCTAGCAAGCTAGAAATTTAATACCCCAGAATTGTTTTGGCACACTTGCTGCATGTTTTTGCTATCCTAGTACTTACTGCAAGAAACGAAAATATCTGGCTTGCTTTCTATAAGACAGAGAGAGAGAGAGACAGACAGAGAAACAAGCGCACGTCGCACGACATGTAACGACGCCGCACGAGTTGTAACGACTAACGACGGCAAAAAGTGTCGTTACAACTTTTCGTTACAAAATGTTCCGCCTAGCCCCCTTTCGCAACGCGCGATAAGGAACTTCGTTCCAAAAATTGAATTTAGTAACTTTACAAATATAATTTAGTTACAGTTAATGTTTAGGTATTATTTTATACGGGTTTTTTGCTCTACTACAAGAGGTTACCCAAAAGTTAGTTCGGCGACATTATTATCGCCTAGGGACGCTTTAGCAGTAGTTTACAACTCTCCTTGAACAACTAGTGTTGGGTACAGCATTGGGAATACGACTAATAGGTCCGACTGAACCTTGGGTATTATTTATTTATTTAAATTTCAACTAATAGTCCAAAGACATTACAGTAAAAAAGCGGCCAAGTGCGAGTCGGACTCGCCCATGAAGGGTTCCGTAGCAGCAAGTAACATAATATAAAAGTTCTTTTAGTTCGTTGTAACTTTGATCAATGTTTTTTGTGGTTTACGATTTATGACGTATTAAAAAAAAACTACTTACTAGATCTCGTTCAAACCAATTTTCGCTGGAAGTTTGCATGGTAATGTACATCATATATTTTTTTTAGTTTTATCATTCTCTTATTTTAGAAGTTACAGGGGGGGGGGACACACATTTTACCACTTTGGAAGTGTCTCTCGCGCAAACTATTCAGTTTAGAAAAAAATCATATTAGAAACCTCAATATCATTTTTGAAGACCTATTCATAGATACCCCACACGTATGGGTTTGATGAAAAAAACATTTTTGAGTTTCAGTTCTAAGTATGGGGAACCCCCAAAATTTATTGTTTTCTTTCTATTTTTGTGTGAAAATCTTAATGCGGTTCACAGAATACATCTACTCACCAAGTTTCAACAGTATAGCTCTTATATTTTCGGAAAAAAGTGGCTGTGACATACGGACGGACAGACAGACAGACAGACAGACAGACAGACAGACAGACAGACAGACAGACAGACAGACAGACAGACAGACAGACAGACAGACATGACGAATCTATAAGGGTTCCGTTTTTTGCCATTCGGCTACGGAACCCTAAAAACACGGACTTAACGCTAAAAGCATTTTTTTCTTGTGTAACCACACTGTTGTTACTCTTTTCATGCAAAGCCGATCCCAGTTGTTATCATAAGCCATGTCGGAGGCGTTCGGCTGGCATGCTAACTTCCGCTGGGGAAAACCGACAATGGGGTTGGCCACTAACCCCTCCATCTATCATGACTAGAGCAGCGTGGAGAAGTGGAGAATGCTCTAGTTCTCCTGAAAAAGAGGCCCATGTTCAATAGTGAATCATTAATGGCAAGAAGTTGAATAACGTTGTTTAACAAAACAATCAGCATGTAGTACGCAATCACAGATTACCCCTAATAGATACCGCATACAAGGCAACTGACGCGCGCCAACACGTACGTGCATTTGCATGTTCACGACATTAGTGTCGACCAATACTGATCCGTCAAGACCAAGTATGAATTAGAAATAGCCAATCACAGCACATTTTTTTGTCGCCCGCAAGCCGCGCCTTCCGCCAAATTTTGTGAGTTCAAACTCTACGAAAATTTCACTTATGCGGTTTCTATTGGGGGTAATCTGTGTACGCAACACAACTGTTAAGCCAAGTAAAGCTAATGCTTAACAGGATATCTCCCTTTGCTATTCCGTTTGTAATTACAAACCAGTACAAAATTTGACCGAACCAACAGTTGTATTTCAGCTTGATCCGTGTAACGTTACTGCTGAAGACTGAAATGGACTATGTCTATTGTAAAATGTTACCTTATATCTTGGTTGCGACGTCTTTGGACGACCAACCAATTAATATCAGTGCGGCTCATCTATTGATCTTTCATTGTAATGTGGTTCTAATGATCAATCATGCTGCTTTAAGAGTATGTTCTGTAAATTAACTAAAGTACTGTGGTGTCTAGGTTTACCTGATTAGGTATTAGAAATAAAACATAAAATGGTTTTCAGTGATACAACACAACCCGCGCACTTGACGGCTGGATGGTGACTGCCTTGTGTGCGGGTAGTACAGATACTCTTTTATTATTATGTATGTCACATCTCTCTCTTTCAACAAAATTTTAATTATGTAATTTGTCCACTGATAAATGACTGATAAGTTCAGCTTTGATTAAAATATAATTTGTTCGAACAAAGTACACAACTTATTTCTATCGTTCGTAACATTTTATATCTCCAAAGATTACCTTTTTTTGTCCAGTTAAATCCATAAGTTAAATCACTATTTTTACAAAATACAAAAAAATAAGTTACTATTATAAGGATTTATAACATTATTTTCTTATAATGATTTATTCCTATTTAGTCTCTTTTATTCTTAATATACGGCTCTCTCTGCTTTCCCTTGTTTTTCCTTTTTTTTTAATTATTATTTTTTATTTTTCCTAACGTAACTGGTTCGCTATGTGTTATCGTTGTGGAGAAGAACCAGTTGAAGAAACTCCATAACAACACTTTTTTATTAGGTACAAAATATTTGATTATTTTGTATACTTTTTAGCACCTGAACCAGTACATCGTCGCAGCACGGCTGGATAAAAGGGTATATTTCACACTGGAAGTGACCTGCAACAAAACACAACGAGAGCATTTCTCCAAATTTAGTGCTGACCTGGCCTTTAATGTAGTTTAGTTATCAAGTTCTGGTCAGGAAATTCAAACAGGCCTGTCAAACAGGGTATATCAAAGAAGTGAATAAATTCAATCGGACTAACGTTTGATTGACTGTGGCGTATTTCATTTAAAATTATTGCGTCAATGAATAACCCAAGTTAATTTATAACCTTATCATTGACTAATTGTAATTTAATCTATCGACAAAGCAATATTTACATTCTATGGGCAGAGTATGACTTTGAACTCATTTTTATACTTTTACCTTGCTTGTAATACACGTAAAGAAACTTCCATGAGCTTGTGCGAGTATCATCAAGCGCTTCGATCTCGTCTCTTGCTCGAGCGTCTACCACCAACCAATGTGTACGTGGAGTGTTGAAACACCAACGCTCCTGAGCGTCGTGTTATGTCAACTAGGAGCCCAGCGGCCTCAAATTCTTCGTTATTATCCAAATTCCCCTTTTTCCTTTTCTTACATTTTTGCGGTGTTACACATGGGGATGTTAATAGGATTATAATTTTCTAAAACTTGTATTTCACACTTGAAATTCATTATTGTGATTCTTGAAACTTAGAACGATTGACGTCATTTTTTTTCATAATTAAATTATTACTTCATTACTTTCAATGCAATTACGTATCAAGTACTGGCGCTGTGCTTATACGGCTCATGTTGTGCAGCACGGCTTAATGCTGGGTCTGGGCCTGTTCGGTGGTCACACAGCACGCTGCAGCACTGACACTCATAAGATATATCTCGTGTTACTTATTAACATTTATTTTTGTTATCTCTTTTTCTTTCTTGTAACTATTTTTTTATGCTGTAATTAGTACCCTGGAATACATGTATTTTCATTTCATTTCATTTCATTATATTATCATTTCATTTCCTTTCATTTTCATTTCATTTCATTTTCGTTTCATTTCAAGTAAGGATTTTATTAGTTACTCTAAAGTATCTTTGTACTTGTAATTGATTAATAAATATTTTTTGTTCGTTGGAACAATTAAATAGTAGGTCCTGTACATGTCGGTGATAACTGTTTTATCACTTATTCAAACATGATTGTTTTTAATTATTATTGAATTTTCAATATTTAGTGAGCAGATCTGGTCCACAACAACAAATGTTGTGATTCCATTTAGCAGGAATTCAGGCTCATACTAGTTAATTCAGGCTTATTACGACGATATGTAATAAAATAAAGCGATAATGTGCAAATATATAGATATTTACTTAGACAGCCGTACAGTGATATCGGTTTGTCATTGATCATTCGGAGCGGTCGTTAGAGGTGCGCGTGTGAATACCTTTATTAACAACTTCGCACGCAAATATATTAAAACGATAAGATTCGTTATTATTAATACATGAATATAGGTATTTTAACCATAGGAAACATTAAATGGTATTCTATTAATTTATGCGTTTTGTTACATATCCTCCCATTAATAGCCATATCCTCATATTTGTTGACCAGCAGCGGTAATTTGTAGAGAAGTTAATAGTTTCGATAGTTATCAAAACGTTCTTTCAATATTATAAATCTTCTGTTATTGGTCAGTACTTAACTGACGTTTTCGTGACCATGTCATATTTTGTTTTCGATATGATTATTGATATCTTTAGTATTGGTCAATAGTGTAAGTACTCAACTGACGTATTACGGTAAACATTACCTCCCACGGTTTAGTGCAACATTGATTTCGAAATCGGTTCGATACCATAATAGATATCTTGTATTATTGGTCAGTATTTATCTGACTTTCGATACCATAACAGATATCTTTTATTATTTTTCAGTACTTAGCTGATTTTCGATACCATAACAGATATCTTTTATTATTTTTCAGTACTTATCTGATTTTCGATACCATAACAGATATCTTTTATTATTTTTCAGTGGTTGACTGATTTTCAATACCATAACAGATATCTTTTATTATTTTTCAGTATTTGCCTGATTTTCGATACCATCACAGATATCTTTTATTATTTGTCAGTACTTGACTGATTTTCGATACCATAACAGATATCTTTTATTATTTGTCAGTACTTGACTGATTTGAATTGATCGATACCATAAATACCTTTTATTAATGGTCTATATTTGATTCAGTTTATTAGTATTTTATGCTTCAACCTTTGCATTTCTAGTACGACATTTAAGACATTTTGCAGCAAAATATTTGATTACTGATAATATGATTATTGGTTCCCATGTCTACTCCATTTAGTTGTCGTTTGATCTCGTTCCAATTTTATGTAGGTACGTGAAAGTTAGTTTTCGATTTTTAATGCCTTTCATTACCTACTTCCATTACCTTGTTTGTTCAGTTTCTCAATTCATCACGATATTATTCAGCTGATGCAAAACTAAGCTTATAGGTTGCATTCTAGTAAAAACCAGGTAGAATCAGTATTATACCGGCCAATGAAGGAATGTTATAAATTATTTGGTTAAAATATTTTTGACTTTTTTCGTTTTTGACCTTAAGAGTATAACTTATCCTCGACTACAAAATTTCATCGAAATCTTTAGAGAATTTGTCGAGATACTGATTACTGTTTTAGCGAGGAATACGCAAGATCGTTTCCGCCGCGATTTGGAAACAGTAATAATTCAGTCCCTTCGATATTTTAGATATTACAATTGTCCATTTGACGTTAATAATAAATATTTTCAAAATGAGATAGGCGATATGCAAAATTGCTCGGTTATTTAGTGAAATGTTCCATCAATAAAATCGGAAACACGTTTCGATACGATATAAATAAGCAAATACTAATTAATTATCATTATCATATTTTTGTATCTCAGAAACTAAATATCATTTGTTTATCAAATCTGTTACGTATAACTATGTATTATTTTTCCTCTACGTGATCATTTTAATGGAATTAAAGCTTAATTAAAATTGGAACGACTTCTTGATTTATATAATCCAATGTTTTACACATGTCAAATATATTATGTTCTTGACGAGTTTTCACTCATCTGACAATTTTGCAGTGTATTTGACTTGATTACATATGTAGTCATTACATATTTGTATGTATGTTTTTTCTTTTAATTTCGAAAATGTAAACAGGTATAGTTTCATGTATGTATGGCTAGGATCTTCACTTACAACAGGATCTATCACCCTATATTCTACTAATAGGTACCGGCAAATTAATGTGCTTAATGCATTGTTTTGGTGGTCTCAAACCATCTTCGCATTATTTGCCTTTCAAATGAACCCTGTTTGGAACACATCGGTTGAATAGTTTCAGTCTAAAGGACATGGCAACAAACATTGTTTGTGGTTTATTATATAGATTTTGCTTAGAATCAATGATATTCAAAAATATATTTTATACATTATAATATCATTGCTTAGAATAACACCTGTAAAATAACATCGTTGAATTTACTTGCTACGTAAGTACTATACTTTAAATTTGGCACCCACGACACAGGGAATCCTAATGTGGGGCTATGAGTGTGAAGCGTTATTTTAAATAACATAGTAAGTTAGTAAGTATCTCTATTTTTGAGACAAACTATGAAGATACCGTATAGCAAAATCGCTATGATATTGTTTACGGTTATCTTATTACGATATTTGATATATTAATGTGAAGACTGAATTTGGATTTATATTGACATTTTAAATTATTATTATCATTTTGGCAGGTAGAAATATCAAACATTTTTCAACTTACTATAATTAATAATTGTACGGGCTAACACCGTACATTGCTTAACATATTAGTATTGTCAGCATTTTTGAGTACCGCGCGAGGGAAATTATAGCAATTAAGTTAGTACATAAGTAATCGTCGCCCGCGTCGCGTGTACTCTAGCTAGCTACTTATATATCGGAGATAATTTCAACAATAAAGTGGATTTACTAGAATATCAGCCTTTAATTAGCATCTCCTACAATAATTATCATTGTGAACTAAATATTACTTAATTAGTTTTTAACCTATCACACGAACAAGATCCTTTTAATCGCATTTTATGATCCCAAATAATCCCCATGCTTGTACATTACAATTAACTGGCCGTGTCGATACCGACCATACAATAATGAAACAATATCTTAGGTATATATTACCTATTATTGCGCCAACACGCATTGTTTTTATTTTGTACCATTAATATGTGTATTTTGTAACCTATGTGTTATCAATACGAATATCAGGCTACAATATATGGAATGTAATTTAATGTACTATATAGATGCATTTGTTAAGAAAATACCTTCATTAATTCAATAATCAACTTTGTTAATCAAGAATCATCAAAGATTGAACACAAATGCATTTGTAGTTAGGTACTTAGTATTTTATCAAATGTTCTCTTGTCTTTTCTTTTCCCGTAAAAATATACGATTCTTTTAAAACTTTCCGAAACTAAACATAGCACAAGTCTCCCTCATTTCAAATAGCACCGACATTTTCGTATGATAACTCAAGGTTAACATTTTGTGAACATAAAAGAACCAAAATTACTCACACTTTTTCCTTTTGTTTTTTTTTTTTTTTTTTACCTCAGTCGCCAAATGTGGTGTCTAGGTTTACCTGATTAGGTATTAGAAATAAAACATAAAATGGTTTTCAGTGATACAACACAACCCGCGCACTTGACGGCTGGATGGTGACTGCCTTGTGTGCGGGTAGTACAGATACTCTTTTATTATTATGTATGTCACAAGTACGTACTATTTTTTCCGAAGCAAAGCGAGGGAAATTGCTAGTTTATTAATATAAGTAGTTTGAGTGATGTAGGATATAAACTTGGGCAACTATTTTTGCATCTTCATTTCCCTTTGTCATGAATCCTTTTACATAGAAGGAAATACGAAGACCATGGATACCACATAAAGTATCGTATTAGAGTAAATCATGTTAACTTAATGTTGCTTAACTTGATTAAAAACATGCTCTAGGGATTTGAAGCGTGGAATACATATAAGAACATTTATATAAGGAATTACTTAATGTATTACATTTATAAAATTTGTAGATATTACTTAATGTAATAACCATGTGCTCAAGTCACTATATCGTACGCAGATGCTAGATAAGGTTTGACTAGAAAATTCGAATCGGACATTGAGATACGTCGACTTTTTCGTTTTTCCTCTTTCGGATATTACACATCGCTTTTGCTCTATTTTGTTTGATACTCACTCGTTCGAATTCCAACCGACACTAATTGCTCAATCTATCGCGTTTGATTCATTTACTATTGGTTGTATTTCATGGCTTATTCTATAGGATTAGAAACAGTAATATTTCTCTTCATTTCAAATTTTTCGAAATTATTGGATTAAAAGATAATTTTAAACAGATCACCCACAGAGGGAGAAAGCTGAAGCTTGATTCTTAAATTTAATATTATTGTTGCATAAAATACTAAACGAGCTGACGACGAAAAAAATCAGCAGCCTAATCAAATACTAAACTGATTTATCTAAAGGCCCACTAACCAAATAATTTGGTCAATATATCACTTGTATTTAGATCGCTAATAAAGCCCGCCAAAGCCTAATAAAGCCAGCTTAATCGCAGAATAGATCGCTCAGCGCTGCCAAACTGTGCCGAACAAATCGATAGTATCGGCCGTCTGAAAATTGCTATAAATAACGGCTATTTAGTTAACGTAGCTATTATGTGCTATTTGATATTATCCAGCAGTGCGCTAGGGTTGAAAGCGATAGCCATTCGGATAACGAGAAACAGTTGGCTGAATGGTCAGCTGGCCACAAACATTTGTAAATGCCCGTGATTAGGTAATCACTAGCGAGTATGTGTGTTTATTTTGCTCATGGCTGAATTTTTACTTACTACGTTTAGGAAGAATAGGGTTATCATTGACGTATATAAATAACTATCATGGACATTGTTTTTTAGTCTAATCGTAAATGTAGTTATTTGATCCTTACGGATAGTTTCGGAGGATTTAAATACGTTGGCTAAAGACATGAGAAGTCAGTGGCCAACACCATAAATACAAAAATTTAAAAAGCTTTTTTTTAAGTGTTACACGTTAACTTATCTGTATTTTTTATAAACTGTTATCAGATGGCAACATTTATTCTTTCATACTTCATGTTTTGAGTATGGTATCATTTTTTCTCTTCGATTTTCAGTCTAATGGCGGTAACTCAAGCTTTTTCTGAGTTTTCTGATGTACAAATTCTATTTCAGTAGTGAAAAGTTTTTTCGCCATATTTTCTTTGATTTATATGTCCAAAAAAATGGGGATGATAAAAAAAATATATCATATTTCGGATACGATTGTTTCGGTTACGATTATGCAGAAGCACAGCCCTGGGTGTTGAGGGCGGCTGAGGGTTGTGGGTATGACGTGTCGCCTGTTTATTTGTCTAGACGCCGATATCGATCAGGAACGCGAGGCGCCGCGTGATTCACTTGTATATATTAGCCTCGTGACTCACTCATACTATGTATTTTACAGTAACTTCTTATTGTTAGTAATTTTAATTTTATTGCAATTTTTCTTAAAAAAAATTATAAAATTAAAAAAATGATTAAAAAATTATTGTATTTGTATTTAAATGTTTCTGTTTTCTCTCTTATAGTTATACTTAGTGCTTTTTAGAGTTCCGTAGTCAAAACGATATTCAGTTTGTTTCGTTGACCGACCCGTTTTCATCTAGCAAGAGTCTATAGGGGCGGTATGACTCACTGTTTGTGTATGCTAATTCATTGTTTTGAGAAATATGATTGCTGGGATTATACTCGTATCAAGGGTAGTACAACAGAACTTTAATTTAATTGTGTCGCGTAGTACGTGCGACGTTGTCTTAGCGTTATGTAAGGACATTTCTATCTAACGTAGAAAACGGAAACATTATAATTATTAAAACTAAATAAATAATATGTATCCACGGACGTAAAAAAAGAACGAACGTAACCTTGTCTAATCGAGAGTGAAGCTGACAGCTGACAGCTCGCTTACCATGTGTGCGTAATTTTGTAATTTTTGATTCGCGATGGTGTCAATGTCGTAGCCGTATGGTGTCAATGTGTGGGTGTGTGTACTTGTACGAATACGGAGTTGGTATTACTATGGATGCTTCACTGAATTTGTTCTTAAGATTACGTCCGTCTTTTTTTACGTCCGTGTATGTATCATATACATTTACTACTGATACTAAATAAGCATTCGCAACTGGTTGCATGCACAAATAATACAGAAAAATATTAAAAAAAAACAACTAACAATTGTTAGTTGATATAAAGAAAAACTAGAATTTTTAAACAAAGAAGTAGTAAAATGAAACAATCCATAACTGGAATATGAGCTAAATAGTCATAATACTCATAATACATTGTCTCGGTAAAAATAGGCAATCGCTACAGAAATAGTAGTGGCTTAAACAATGCCTCTTGTGCTATTGTAAAAAACAATCAGCCGCTGAAAGCTACGTTAAGCTTTGAAAGCTTCCATCACCATCTCATTTAGGTAGTCGTTTTCACAGATCTTGACTGTATTGTCACGGAATGACAATGGAAGGAGCTATTTGATGCGTATTCATTATTCTGAGATACAATGATTATACTCGTAATGTACATATTACATGCAAAGCGCTCATAGCCCGGCGGCTTGTGTCGAAACCAAGTGATCGACCAAGTTCAGCAGTGGGAGCGGTCGATAGTTGGATGGGAATAGCTAGTGACACACATTTTTAAAGCGTTTCCGTGCTTCGGAAGGCACGTAAAGCCGTCGATAGTTTGAGATACATGTTTTCTTCCTTTTTTTTTAGATTATTTAGATTAGAATAAAAATATAGATGCAATCGCTACCAACTGTTAGGATCATTTGCGGGACTAATCTGTAGATCGCCTGCAAATTAGTCCAGCCAGGTGTCCATTGAAAACATAGTAGGTACGTTACACACGTCGTGTGACTTTTATAATATATATTAGTTATAATGTTATACAAAATTGAATATCTGATAGTGGTATAAAAGTTCAATATAAATATAAACGTTTCACTCAGTGTTCGCAAGCAATCAGAAGCCAAGAGGCGTGTTAAGCCGTTTGAAAGCATTCCTCTTATTCGACGTTATTAATTAGTTTTTCCAAAATCGATAAACTTTTAAAGCAATTTATAGTCATACCTTTTAGTAATCGAATTTTACTCTGAATTATAATTAACACTACAATTTAAAGACTCATAGAATATACATCGCCTTGTTTTATCGAAGTATTTCAATAAAATACGTAGCGAACTACCCACGTTCCACGTAAGTTAATTTGAAGCATAAGTACTTCATTACGCCTCTCCAGCGCCAGTTCTGGTAAATGAATTCACACACTATAGCACGACGAAGGCTGATGCAATTACGAGCACAATGTAACGCCTCCACGGGACCGGTAATGAGCAAACTATTATTAAAATTTTAGTTTATTCAAAATTATTTTAGTGGTATTTTTTTGAAACAGGAGTCTTTAGAATGGGTAGTTTGGATTCGGGATCCAAAAGATTATGGGTGCTAATTCCGATCCCCCTTGTATGTTACTAATATCACAGAATCTAATGAGTTTGTAAGGATTTTGTTACTCTTTCATGCAAAATCTACTGAACAGATTGTCACAAACATTCGCACACAGGTAGAGCATGGTCTGAAAATAATGATAATTCTTCACAAAAAATAACCGACTTCAAAATAACTCAAAAACTACTCATCAGATTTCGCTCAAATTTAAGTGGGACCACATGGCAAACACCAGCTTTCGAATAAAAAAAGAATCATCAAAATCGGTTCACCCAGTCGAAAGTTCTGACGTAACAAACATAAAAAAAAAAACAAAAAAAAAACAGTCGAATTGAATAGTTACCTCCTCCTTTTTTGAAGTCGGTTAATAATAAAATGTTCTACGATTATTTCATATCTATATATATATATATATATAAAAGAAAGTTGTGTTAGTTACACTATTTATAACTCAAGAACGGCTAAACCGACTTGGCTCAAAATTGGTGAGGAGGTAGCTTAGAATCAGGAGACGGACATAGGATATTTTTTATTCCGGAAAATAGACCTGTTCCTGTGGGATAAGGTAAAATTTTGTTATATGTAGTTGATAGATTAGTTATTTATACAGATATAAAATAAAGCTCGGGGATGGATATAGGATACTTTTTATCCCGGAAAATAGACCTGTTCCTGCGGGATAAGGTAAAATTTTGTTATATGTAGTTGATAGATTAGTTATTTATACAGATATCAAATAAAGCTCGGGGATGGATATAGGATACTTTTTATCCCGGAAAATAGACCTGTTCCTATGGGATAAGGTAAAATTTTCGGGAGCGGGAGCGGGAGATGGAGAGGGAGAGGGAGGAGCACACAGAAACTGTAACGGCTAAGAAGGGCTGTACCGATTTTAATGATTTCTGATTTGTTACATTCTTAGGCGATACGAAGTTCGCCGGGTCAGCTAGTACTCTATAATATTGGTACTTATTATTCCGATAAACAATGGAAAAGCCGCGGGCAGCTTAGAGCGCTAGTATCTAATATCAGAGTAGTTTCGTAGATGGATCGTAACTTGATCTTCTCAGCTTTTTAAAAGATTTTTTGTGTCATATCTGATTCTTTTCGATTTGAGGATGAGCTTATTACACGAGCGATCCGATTTGGTGCAGCGCAAGGACAATATTTTTAACCGATTTCAAAAAAAAGAAGGAGGTTCTCAATTCAACTGTATTTTTTATGTGTGTTTCCTCATAATTGTTTACTGGATGAATCAATTTTCATGATTCTTTTTATATTCAAAAGCTGGTGCGTGTCATGTGGTCTCATTTAATTTAAGCAAGATTTGACGAGCTGTGTTTGAGTTATCTCTAATTTTGAAGTCTGTTATTTTTTTATACAATTATCATGTTTCATACTTTTTAGAGTATGATTTTTCAGTATTCGTGTTTTAGTTTATGTACTTATTTTTTATAAGAGCTGAAAGTCGAGCAGTCGAACCACCTGATGGTACATATGTGGTAACAGTTGCCCATGGACATCAGTAACACTAACGCGTTGTTGACCAAGAAAGAAGAGAACATACATATACCTATTAAATTTCCAATACTGGATAGAACAAAGAAAAGCTAGGATTAAAGAAGGCTGTCAACAATCTTATCTTGAACGAGTAACCACCCTCGCTTTGCTTCGGTTTTCTTATTTTTTTACACCTTGGGTTACAATATTGGACTTTTATTAAGGATCCCTAATTTTTTTGAAAATATAATACTATTATAGCCTATGTTACTCGGGGATAGTGTAGCTTCCTAACAGTGAAAGAATTTTTCAAATCGGTTTAGTAGTTTCGGAGCCTATTCAATGCAAACAAAAAATCAAATCTTTCCTCTTTATATATTAGTATAGATAACATACAGGTATATAACCGTATAATTCCAGCTTTGTTTTTTTTTCACTTACGTACGCATAAACTTTACACAAAGCACTGCCCTTTTTCTATTAATATAATGTCCTCAACCCAGAAGGTTAACGACAGCCCTCGCTCACATTACCTACCCTTAGTGTTCGTACTGCGTAGATCATGTTATTTTAATTCAGTGTTGCTTTTATTAAATAACTAGCTGTTGCCCGCAGCTTCGCATGCGGAAATTATGCTTATCATATTTGTACCCCTTGCAGAAAAAAAATTAAAAACAGGTTAATTTATATGGAAGTACTTATATTTAGGAATTTACATACTGAAATGTACGATATAATCACAAATCATTCCTCCGGGAACGAATTTTAAAAAATAAACAACATTAGTTAACATTCGTTTTTTTTTTTTCATGAAAAAATTTGAAAAACTCGAAAACATGTATTTCATCAATTAAATGAGGAATTTTTGTTGCAAATTTAAAGCAAATCGTTGATATTTCAAAATATTCCACACTAAGTTTCATCTTGTTTCCGGTGAAAACTTTTAATTTTATCGGGACGAAAAGTTTTTTAAAACGTGATCCAAAGTATGAGGAACAACATAACTAATTTCCGTCGAAATCAGTTCAAGGGTTTTCATGTTCAAGGGTTCAACAGACAAACAGAGAATAATTTTAAAAACAAAATTTTTGGTGTTCTAACACGTTATTGATGTGCCCCTAACCGAAATTTTGAAAAATATTATATGTACAGAAAAACTGGCTCTTGAGTTTCATTAGAAAAAAAACAAAAAGGTCCCGTTATTTCCATCCATCCAGGAGTTACATATCTTGTCTCGAAGTAACACCACCAGATCCTAAATGGATCAATGATGAACTGGTTTTACGATGTCAACATGAACAGTACAAATATTTTTAAAAACGGTTCTGTTGTTTCCATCTGGACACTCCTTCTCCCTCTCCCGCTACCACTCCCTCTCCCGCTCCCACTCCCTCTCCCACTCAAACTCTCTCTCTCTCTCCCACTCCCTATCCCGCTCCCTGTCCCTTTCCTTCGCCCGTTCACGGTCCTTCTCTCGCTTCCTGTCCCTCTCCCACTTCCAGTTCCTCTCTCGCACTCGGTCCCTCTCCCGCTTTCTGTCCCGCTCCCTCTCCCGCTTCCTGCCCCTGTCCCTCTCATTCCTCTCCCGCTCTCTGTCCCTCCCCTCTCCTTCTCCCGCTCCCGGGTCCTCTCCCGTTTCCTGTCCCTCTCCCTCTCCCGCTCCCCGGTCCTCTCCCGCTCCCTGTTCCTCTCCCGTTCCCGGTCCCTCTCTCGCTTCCTGTCCCTCTCTCCTCCCCCTACTGTCCGTAAAGTCCTCTACACAATTTTTTTGTTTCTCACTTTATGCTTACATATTCATTTTCATATTTCTGAGTTCGAAAATGACAAAGTTCTGGAAAAACTTGCAACCTCTTTATTTACCTCTTAGGGGATGAAATTCCAAAAAACCTGTTACAGTTAATTTTTGATTTATTTTCACATTTCTGAGTTCGATATTGACGAAGTTTCGTACAAATTTACATCCCCTTTTACCCCTTAGTGGATGAATTTCCAAAAAAAAACTGTTACAATTAATTTTTGTTTCTAATTATAAGTTAACATATACATTTTCACATTACTGAGTTTAAAATGACATAGTTTCTTAAATAGATATTTACAACCCCTTAGTATTACTCTTTATGGGGATGAATTTCGAGAAAACTGTGATACAATTTGTTTTTGTGTACTTCAAAACTGACGAAGTTGCCATACTAACTTCCACAACCTTATTCAACCCTTTAGGGGTTGATTTTCCTAAAGAACACATAACCTTTAAATTTTGCTTCTAATTTTGAACTAATATATAAATTTTCATGTTTTTAACTTCAAAAATGACGAAGTTACCTACTAAGTTCCATCCAAGAAATTAACCCTTTAAGGGATGATTTTTCAAAAAAATGTGTTGAAGTAAACTTTTGTTTAATAAACATACATAAAAAAATTCATACTTATAACTCTAAAACTGACGAAGCTGATTTATATGTAAAAGACTTCCAACCCCTATTTTTAGGGGATGAATTTCGAGAAAACAGTGATACAGTTATTTTTTGTGTCTAACTATAAGCTTATATATAATTTTTCACCCTTCTAACTTCAAAACTGACGAAGTTCCCATACAAACTTGAACAACCTTATTCGACCCTTTAGGGGTTGATTTTCCAAAAAAACACATGACCCTTAAATTTTGTTTCTAATTTTGAACTAATATATAAATTTTCATGTTTTTAACTTCGAAAATGACGAAGTTGCGTACTAAGTTAAATTGAAGAAATTAACCCTTTAAGGGATGATTTTCCAAAAAAATGTGTTAAAGTTAACTTTTGTTTATTACTATAAACTAACATAAAAAAATTCATATTTATAACTCTAAAACTGACGAAGTTGGTTTGTATGAAAGTGACTTCTAACCCTTATTTGTACCCCTTAGGGGATGAATTTCCAAAAATCCGTTCTTAGTGGACGTCTCCTTAGCAGGAACTATCTACCTACCAAATTTCATCTTAATCGGTTCGGCAGTTTCTGAGATTTTTTGTTTAATCAGCGGTGTGTCGCTTTTCAATTTTATATATATAGATTTAAAACCATGTTAGGTTTTTACCCTTACATTTTTTACTATTGTTATGTACGTATTATGTATGTATTGTTATTTACTATTGTTATGTATCCCGGAATCGAACTTAAGTGCTCTGTAGTCATCATCGAGCTATTTGGGTCATCAATATAACGTAAAACTTATAGTATACTAGCTGACCCGGCGAACTTCGTATCGCCTAACAAACTTTTTTTCTAAAATAAAAGTAGCTTAAGTTACTCCTTGTTACATCAGCTATCTGCCTGTGAAAGTCCCGTCAAAATCACTCCAGCTATTTCAGAGATTAACCGGAACAAGCAGACAGACAGACAGATAATATTACAAACAGACACTCCAATTTTATTTATTTGTATAGAATATAGATGTTACTATGTAGGTTTACTCATGATAATGTAATGATCTAAATTTCTCGCCCCTAGTGATTTGTACGTAATAATATTCACTATGTAAGTGCTTTCAACTATTTATTACATCTATTAAGCGTTTAACACACTAGCAATCAACGTTCCCTGACAATCTAGCAGTCGCGTGGCATAGCAGTATAGCGGTATAGCGGTATAGCGGTATAGGTCGTTAAAAGCTTTTAGCTGCGTTATTTACAACAACACGTGTATTATGCGTAAGTGTTGTTTAATGGCCTAACTGCTAAAAATCAATCAGCGGTAGGTTACTTTCTGAATTCAGACAGAGAACAAAAAACAATAATAAAAGAAAAAATGTAAATATATTACATTGAAGTGTTAATACTAGCATATTGAACCGACACCGCGAACACAATGCATGTTCCAATGAATTGGCGCCGATCGGCTTCAATTTTCAATGGAGTCGTTCGATTTTGAAAGGAGAACGGGGGCTCAATTTTGAAAATAGAACCTCCAGGCGGGACACATTTTGTTCGAGATGTCTGTTCTATGACATTTTACTTCAATGGTATATTATAACTATTCCATGGTTTAATAGCAACAGTATTACGGAATACATAATGGAATTTTCTTTTAATTTTTCTATGGAATCGGCAAACCTAATTAGGCACATTAACGATGTTACCTATGTAACTGACTATCTTCATTGGCAATTTAAATAAAAGCGGCCAAGTGCGAGTCGGACTCGCCCATATAGGGTTCCGTAGCAGTAAGTAACATAATATAAAAGTTCTTGTAGTTCGTTGTAACTTTGTTCAATGTTTTTTGCGGTTTACGATTTATGACTGTTTGCATGGTAATGTACATTATATCATCTCATCATCACACATTTTACCACTTTGGAAGTGTCTCTCGCGCCAACTATTCAGTTTACAAAAAAATGATATTAGAAACCTCAATATCATTTTTGAAGATCTATCCATAGATACCCCACACGTATGGATTTGATGAAAAAACATTTTTGAGTTTCAGTTCTAAGTATGGGGAACCCCCAAAATTTATTGTTTTCTGTCTATTTTTGTGTGAAAATCTTATTGCGGTTCACAGAATACATCTACTTACCAAGTTTCAACAGTATAGCTCTTATAGTTTCGGAAAAAAATGGCTGTGACATACGGACGGACAGACAGACAGACAGACAGACAGACATGACGAATCCATAAGGGTTCCGTTTTTTGCCATTCGGCTACGGAACCCTAATAAAAAGGACCTCTGATTCACAGCGAAGCGAGATAGAATGAATAAAAACAACTGAACACGTTTTTAAACTGAGGAATTGTTGATAAATTAATTCCACATGATTGAATCCTTTAAACAAAACAATCACATTTCAATCAGACTGTTAATACAATGCGGTAAAGTTCTGTAAAGAATATTCTTTATACTTTCCGTCATACGGCATTATTCATAAAATAAAGCGATGAGGAACATTTCATCTTACTTACCGTCAGTGATAATCCAGTGGGGATTATTACAAATACGATATTTATTACGTCCACTCGGTAGTTGAATACTGGTAAATTGACAGGCGGAATGAGTAGGTCGTAGTGGTGTTGCGAGCTGCAATATATTTTCTGTGCAATATATTTTATCGTGTACTTTTAGGATCGGTTGGTTGCATGTTCATCTATCATACTTATTTAAGTAAGTGGACAAACTATTGATGAATTCTGTAAATAAACGGGCGTCAGGACGAAATTGGGTAATTTATAAATATTGCATATAGAAGTGACACCGCGAACACAATGTATGTTCCAATGAATTGGCGCCGATCGGCTTCAATTTTCAATGGAGTCGTTCGATTTTGAAATTGGATAATTTATAAATATTGCTATGAAATTAAAGTAGTTACATTCCTTGATTAAATACTTGAAACAAAAAATGCGTAGTGGATTTATTCTTGACTTGGAGACATAACTATCTATACAAATAAATAAAATTGGAGTGTCTGTTTGTAATATTAAAATAACCGCTTTTTACTAAGTGCGTTCGAATGTATACACGGTACATATACCAAAATAACATTTTTTACAATTTTTGTCCGTCTGTCTGTCTGTCTGTTTGTTCCGGCTAATCTCTGAAATGACTGGACCGATTTTGACGGGACTTTCACTGGCAGATAGCTGATGTAACAAGGAGTAAATTAGGCTACTTTTATTTTAGAAAAAAAAAATATGTTAGGCGATACGAAGTTCGCCGGGTCAGCTAGTTGGATATATAAATAGATCACACATCACATATTCGCGATTTAGCATATAGTCAAACTGGTGTTGGCATATTTAAACAACTAATGTTATTTTAGGTTCAAATTCTAAAACCCCCTGTGCGGTTAGTAAATGTGTACCTACTTTTGCCAAATAGAAAACATGGACAATTTTTTATGAATGATAAAAATTGTTATTAGCAATAACAAACTGTCCATTTCAAATTATCCAAATTTTTTTTTTAATTAATTTACATACCTCTCAGTGACATTAAGGCTCGGCGGTCATGTATGAGAGGCAGCATCCAGCAATTACTTAGCTTAATTGATTACATCAGAGCATCAACTCTAGAGCGACGAGTCGTATGGGTCTGTTATAGGAAGTAGGAACCAATTTAGCTCTGTGCGTGGTAGGATGATATTTGAATAAGGGTTAATGGAAATTCAAGCTTAGTATTTATACATAGAGTTCTTATGTTGTGTATTAAATAAAATAAAGCCCTGTATAAGTCAAAGGCTTCATAACATGAAAGTAATGACAATGTTCTTTGTATTTTTGTACCCTTAAGATCCTTTTGGCTTCGTTTTTAAATACAGTAATAAGTAGATTTGGATATATTTATAACAAAAGCTTATGGTAACATTAAGACTTAATTAATAATTAAGACTTAATTATTTGACACGAGTAACCGCTTTGCTTCGGTTTTTTTATTTTTGTACACCTTGGGTTACATTATTGGAGTTTTCTTAAGGATCCCTAATTTTTTTGAAAATATAATATAGCCTATGTTACCCGGGGATAGTGTAGCTTCCCAACAGTGAAAGAATTTTTCAAATCGGTTTAGTAGTTTCGGAGCCTATTCAATGCAAACAAAAAATCAAATCTTTCCTCTTTATATATTAGTATAGATATAGATAATAAAAAATGCTAGAGTATTCGCAGTATTTCGATGCACTCGTTGACATATTGCGCTAAATAACATCGTTTAAAGACACATTAAGTAGATATACCTTAAGCAAATTCCGCAAAAAGTAACCTTAATACCGGATGCAACGTTAGCATGGCTATGGTGTCAGCAAGACTTGGAACGGTTCAAAGCTAATACGAGCAAAGCATTGCTTGCCGCATCGCTACGTGACAAGTGAACTAACGTTCTAATATAATAATAATGTTAGATATTAAGATAAAAACGTTGTAAAGTGTAAATTTGTGCGTCTTACCACCCAAGACTACATCGCCATTTACCATCTAGTGGAATGGTAGTCGAGCATATAAAGCAGTGTTATATGAGTTGCTGTTATTATTTTAGTGTTTCTCTAACTCTATCAGTGATCGAAATTCGATCATAATCATTGATTGATCAATTAAATGAGAGAGACATAGTTCCCATAGCTGAAGAATGAGGTAAGTACTTAACAGCGTATGAGAAAGCTGTAATAGAATTGACAAAGTGGCTACAGAATTCCGAAAAAAATGAAGTATGAAAGGTAAAGAACTTATTTCTAAGATTCATTATAAAATCTTGAATGACAGGACTTTGATTTGTAGTTTCGCAGAACTTTAATAATAAACATAAATATTTTTATAAACACATCGTAATGATTTTTCGCATATTTCATAACTAACTCGCCAAATGATATTGCTTTGTCATATTAGTTTATCTTTCAAAATTATGTACTATATCGGTGAAAGATTTATTTTATTCACATCGATATAAACGAAGCAACATGATCTCATAGTTGTTCATTATCAACTCAAAATTGAACTCATGGTAATTGTAAGTTAATGAGTAATTAAGTAAATTCGGATATTTAATATTCAGCACACAGTAATTTTGATACACTAAACATTTTGTTGCTCATTAATTTACAATTAAGCAGGCCACATGCAAATTCTTCACGTGTTACCGCTATGTTCAAATTACTGATATATTTTGTTGAATTTATTTTATATACTATACATCAGTTATTCTCATTATATTTCGTTTATAACACGCCCTTATTAAAGACGAAAGACTTTAAGGTGATATAAATAAAAGACAAAAAATCATAAGCATATTTAAGCATATGCGGAAATAGCAATGACCTATAAAGATAATGAGAATGTTAATTAGATCACATTACGTATGGAGTAACAGAAACCAGGGTATATATAAGTAAACACATTAAAAGCTATGTCAGCTTGGTCCATCCGTAAGCTTTGCGATTCAAAGCTTGCGACGTCGACTTTTGGTGAGCGTTTACCGCGTTGCTACGTGATGAGGGTTTTAATGAGTCTTAATACATTTAAACTCGGAGATATGAAATGTAAAAGACGAGTATATCACTTTCATATGTTGTGTAAAAACATTTAAACCTAAGAAGGATTGGCAGCTTTGTTTACTCGTTATTATCGACGACATAATTAACAAGAAATTTAAGATAATTGTGAATACAAATTTAAAAATATATGATGCATAAAAATACTCCTTAGGATAAGTTTCGACAGGATCCGCCATAATAGATACCGCTTATTAAAAGTTTAAAGGTATAACTTTAGTGGAAAGTAACAACTATCCCAAATTATAAGTCAGTCTTACGCTTGAAATATCATTCATGAAAACTTCGGAATACAAAGTAGGCATATAAAATACTATTTTATTAAAACTATTATCTTGTTTAAAAAATTCAAGCCAATCCATTACTTTTCGAGATTTGCGGCCACAAACAAAAATTTCTGAATAGGTTTGAAATATACTTGACTTCAACAGGATTTAGGCAAGCCTTGAAACGCCTGCGGAGAACAATCACGGCTAATGGACGTGATCGGGAAGGTAAAGCCTTGTCTTTACCGAGAGCTAATGTTTCATTCAGACCTATATTGGGTTTGCTTGTAACTTTGCTGACTTTCACAATGGTATGGACTGAATGATTGTGGATGAATGATTTATGTGCTTTACTTATAGACGTGATCCTAGCTGTTGAAAGTAGCTCTCTTGTGCCGAAAAATGTCCCTAAAATAATGTAATACGCTAAATGCTTAATGTTATAAGTTTCCAGATGTTAGACAGAGTAGTATGCCTGGGGTATAGGCATTCTTACTTATTTATTAGTGGGTCAATTTACAGATATCAGGCAAGAAACATGCGTTAAACACTACTCATTTTTCTGTGATTCTGAGTATTTTAATATAAAATATCTGGATGACCGAGCATTGCTCGGTATTTTGGAATAGCTACGTCTATTTAATACTTTGTGATTATGCTACTCTAACTCCTATGCTCTAAATTAGATTATAATACCAGGTATCGTTCTAATCTTACAGCTGGTATTTCCGAGTAAGATTCTATCGCCATGTCAACTCTAGCCATTTTAATCAGTTTAGAAGTTTTATAGGTAACATGAAAGCCTGAAATTTATTTAGTACGTTATCTGATGATTGCTGGTACGTGTTGGCCTGGTACTGACCTGGTTTACGGTAATTGCACTTACGTTTTTATAAATAAATGACTCACGAAATCTGTTTTTGCTTCATTAAACTAGCGTGCGTTGAACAAAAATCGTACTAAATTTGATGTGTGAATTTTAACCACTTAATTATTACTTTGGTTGTTATTTATTAATCTCGTGTAAGGCCTTTAGAAGTAGAGATTTTTTAACGTGTGTAACAACTGTCAGAGTTAGCAAGTAAGGAAAAGTACATTGTATGGGGCATATTACATTGTCAATATTATCACGATATTGTGATATTACTGATAGTGTAATAGGCCGTATCGCAGTATCGTGATAATATCACAGAACATTCGGAAATCTTGAAATCCGCGATACTAAGGGGGCGTGGCTTCAATAATATTGAAATGTAAGCTCTTCGCGATATTTTTCTGTCATTATTTGCTTGCAGCCATGGCGGAACGACGTTCGAGTAGTGAGGATGACGAATGTTAGGGAAAAAAATGATTTGAAAGAGTTCATTCTTGTATTTGAAACGTGCCCGTCTTTGTGGAATCCGAACGATAAATCTAATACGAGTAGGTATATATAAAATTCTCGTGTCACGCTTTTTAGGGTTCCATAGCCGAATGGCAAAAAACGGAACCACTTTTTTCCGAAACTATAAGAGCTATACCATTGAAACTTGGTAAGTAGATGTATTCTGTGAACCGCATTAAGATTTTCACACAAAAATAGAAACAAAACAATAAATTTTGGGGGTTCCCCATACTTAGAACTGAAACTCAAAAATGTTTTTTTCATCAAACCTATACGTGTGGGGTATCTATGGATAGGTCTTCAAAAATGATATTGAGGTTTCTAATATCATTTTTTTCTAAACTGAATAGTTTGCTCGAGAGACACATCCAAAGTGGTAAAATGTGTATCCCCCCCCCTGTAACTTCTAAAATAAGGGAATGATAAAACTAAAAAAAATATATGATGTACATTACCAAGCAAACTTCCAACGAAAATTGGTTTGAATGAGATCTAGTAAGTAGTTTTTTTTTTAATACGTCATAAATCGTAAACCGCAAAAAACATTGATCAAAGTTACAACGAACTAAAAGGACTTTTATATTATGTTACTTGCTGCTACGGAACCCTTCATGGGCGAATCCGACTCGCACTTGGCCGCTTTTTTGAAGTTGAACTCCTCCGAAATGGCTCAACCGATTTTCGTGAATCTTCGCGTGCATATCGGCTAGGCCTAGGGTGGAGAATCGGACAACATCTATTTTTCATCCCCCTACCCCTAAAATTTTTTTGACAGAACAACGTTTGCCCGGTCAGCTAGTCTAATATATAAAATTCTCGTGTCATGGTGTTAGAAGTTGAACTCCTCCGAAACGGCTCGACCGATTTTCGTGAATCTTAGCGTGCATATCGGCTAGGGTGGAGAATCGGACAACATCTATTTTTCATCCCCCTAAATGTTAAGGGTGGTCCACCCCAAAATTTTTGGAAGAACAACGTTTGCCGAGTCAGCTAGTATTATATAAATACTATCAAAAAGAATGAAGACCTTGACAAGAACACAACCCTCGGTGCCAAAAAGTGTCATTTCCCGGGATCTTTTTAATTATTAATTCTCAATTCCACACAGACAAAGTCGCGAGTAGGAGCTAGTCCATAATATAACACGACTTACTCTAGTAAATTCAACGACGTACTGATGATGATATTATTGAAAATGTAATAGCCCAATTTCAATACTTGCGATATTGCGATACTAGGATCGTGATAATATTGACAATGTAATATGCCCCTATGAGTTTTGGAAAATGGAAATGCATATCTATCTCTTTCACACTTTAAGAACACTCAGGTCAGTCATTGTGTCATTATTATTTTATATATTATAGGTACTAAGTTTCCTCATAATTCGTAAGTTTCCCACCTGAGCTCAGGCTTTCTCGTACGATGTGAGAAGTACATCATAATATAGTCCACTGAATTGGTCTTAAGGAAACCGGCAGATTTCAAATACCTTGACGACAATAAATGAGAATCTCAAAAGTTTTATGAAATTTTTCTTTTTTTTATAAATCTTATTACCTAAATTAAAATAATATAAATTACTTCAAACAATTGGTTTTCCCTCTTCCCTCTCTCCTAATCTACTCTATTCAAGGCTCCTGTGCAGACCATCACAAGGCCTCAGATGAAAGAATTTCATCTGAGCTACTTAATATTATAAATGCGAAAGTTTGGATGTTTGGATGTTTGGATGTTTGTGTTGCAATCACGCAAAAACGGCTGATCGGATATAGATGAAATTTGGCACACAGATAGTTTAATATCTAGAATAATATATAGGATACTTTTTAACCCGAGATATTGATCTGTTCCCGAGGGAGAAGAAGTAAACTATATGGTAATAGGAAAACAGTTTTGACGTTTGTCTTCAACAGTGACATTAGAAAACTCAAAACAGCTGATTGAGTGATTAAATTTTAATAATTGGTTCATTTTTTAATATGTTTATTTACAAACCTTCTTTCATCTGAGCACAAGGCTATCACAACTTTACGTCAATATGTTTCACTCAATAGAAAAGGAAACCTAATAATGCAACAGCAGAACAGGCTTTATTTCAATACAATGGGTAAGCGCTGTAGCCTGTAGCCTGTAGCTAGAAACTCGATGAAAGCAGGCGCGATTTTGCTGCAAACAAGTAGGGCTGGCTAACAAATTTCGCAGCATGTTTAAACTAGTTCTGAAGTTTTATTATCTAAATTTTAAAACTACTTGTCAGATCTCGTTCAAATTTATGTGGGATTACGTGACAAGCACCTGCTTTCGATTAAAAAAAGAATTATCGAAATCGGTTGGCGTGATATTGAGTTATTCGTCCATTTGTCGCGCTTACTTAATACAAATTTAAGACTTATATGGTTTTATCATGGATGCCATTGTCAGATCTCAATAAAATTTATATAGGACCACACGACAGCCACCAGCTTTCGATTAAAAAAAGAATCATCAAAATCGGTTCGCCCAGTCCAAAGTTCTGAGGTAACGAACATAAAAAAAATACAGTCGAATTGAGAACTCCCTCCTTTTTTTGAAGTCGGTTAAAAATAGCTAATTTTAAATGTTTGTTATAAAAACTAATTAACGCTCTCACTTCGCAATGGGGAACGAGTTCTTTAAATTGAGATATTTTTTTATTTGTGAACTACTGTTTAGAAATACTATGAACCACTAAATGTTATCCCAAGCTTATTGCAATACATCATTGTTTCTAATCTCAGTGTTAAACAAAATCAGATAAACAAAAAAATTAAATATTGATTAGATATTATTAGATGTTGATTATAAAGTTATCATTTATCTGAACATATTATCCGCATTACCGAGACCTAGTGTGGAAGTGTGAGTGTATATTTTTAAAAACTGCATATTTGTTATTTTAGTCCTACTACATAAGTACTGTGGTCCTACTAAATACCCGATGAAAGTGTAATTAACTTGTGGAAATCCAATATGATAGCCATAGAGGAAGCCATTGCCGGCCGCTGTACGCTCAGTGCAGAAATTGCCAATTTCCGCTCTTTTCCTGCGCACATCCGATTTTAAATGTAGCTAGGAATGGACAACACGCTTCTAACTTTCTGTGTATGTATATGTAGTTTCATCGATTCTATTTCATTATTCGTCCTTAATTCATGTCTCAAAACTTTTTATGAAATTTATATTTTTAAAAAGAAATTTGTTTCAAAGAATTGTATTCAAACATTTTCGAGCGATCTTAAGACATATTTACTACCTTACGTTTTAGATGATGATGAAATGTAAATTGTAGTTTGTATTGATTCAATATTCGTTCAATAGTTAGAATTTAAACTTGTGTCTTATGTCTTGTCAATCAATTACAATCATTATCAATACATGTGTGTAAGTTAAGACCTTTATTATGAGAAATATTTCTAATTATGTTTAATTTAAAGTGATTATTAATTCAGCACGTTAGGTTACAATAACATACCAAAACGTATTTATTTTTGACGAGAGCAATTCGAGATTCTTTAAGTCAATACACGAACGTTGAAAGCTTGTAATTACGAAATGCAGACTCGCCGATAAACTTGTTGAATGTAGATTTAAAGCTTCGCTTCGGATGGGAATTTCGCCTTTGACAGAGATTAGTTAGCGGCGGGAATATTTACAAAGGGAACGCGTATTTATGTTAATACTTTAATATAAGTAAGCTTTGGCTTTACTGTAATTTGGTCTGTATACTGACGGAAATTTGTCAGTGCATGTTTAATCAAGGACGTTATTCTAAAAGGTTCGTTTTTTAAATTCGTTTAGCCGTATTGCCGTTTACTATGCAAGTGGAAGGACAAATAATATATGATGTGGAGCTCCTTATAGGGTGTCTAAAATTACGCAAGTTTTGAAATAACTGCCCTTTGTGTAGTAAAGTGATGTTGTTAAAAAAACGCAGTTTGGGAGTTGATTCCATCCATCCATCCATCAGCCTTTGTAGGTCCACTGCTGGACATAGGCCTCCCCTAACTTGCGCCACCCTGACTGGTCCTGAGCCTTTTGAATCCAGCGGGTGCCCGCTGTCTTCTTCAGGTCGTCAGTCCACTAGTTGGGAGTTGATTAGATCAAGTGAAAATGGGGTCGTTAGAATCTCTCACTTTGATTGTTAAAAAATATTTAAAAAATAATGAAAATTGACCACCACAGTTCGCATGTTTTATAAAAATACGGATTGAATCATATATTTTAAAATCCTGGTCGGGAAGTGACAAATACGTTTCAGTAACAAAATCATTTTAATGTACTAATATTCAACGAGACTTTAAATATTCATCGTTGTCGAACCGTAGTCCAATAAATCATAATGGACAATGTTTATTTATGAAGCCAAGCAAACCAAAATGAGAGCCATAATCCGATACGTTGGCACTATTAATAATTATTACTAAGGTAGGTATTACCAACTATAATTATTTGTTATTATTTGTATCTCTCAGCCGTAAACATGAAGCCTGACGTGGTAATAAAATGGATTCTGTTACATAGTTTAATTAAGTGAAGCTTACTAGTGGTATAATTATAATATTTTTGTTTTATTTATACCAGTTAATGTTAATTAAGTTATCATCTTTTGTATAATTTAAATGAATCTATTACCTTCATTTCGTTATTCATTTTATTTTACTTATCATCCACACTGTACCTCAATGTTGAAGTCATAGAGAAAAAATAAAAATCTTGAGACTTTTCGTGTTTCGTTATCATTAGATACAAATCGTAAATAAGAACGTTTATTAATCGTTGCAATAAAAACATACATGAATTAAATAAAATTTTATTATTTACATTTGGATATTGAGGTAGTTGGTAGGTATATAAAATCCTAAAATGAACGGACTGTAAATATTTCAGTCCAACAATGGAGTGTACAATTCAATTTACATCTGAATAGAATATTCGGATTGGCGCAGTAAAACATAAAACCATTAAATAGTGTAACGTTACACAACGCGCGGTGGAATATGAAACACCTAGCAATTTACATGAGTATCGTATGGTATCACAAGTTGCCATTAGTAAAAATAAAGTAAATATAAGTATTAGTGAAAAAACAATTATGATTGTAGTTAAATCTAGTGCTCTCCTGGCGCCTTTATTATCTTCTTTGATCTTTCATCTTTCTTTAATATCAAGAAAATCCATGCAGACTTTCACACTTGTAATACTAATAGGACTGGTAAGATGATTTAAACAAATGATGGATTTTATCAAGAAAAAAATAACCGACTTCAAAATAACGTAAAAACTACTAGTTAGATCTAACTCAAATTTAATTGGGACTATATGACAAGCACCAGCTTTTGATTTAAAAAAAATCATCAAAATCGGTTCATCCAGTCGAAAGTTCTGAGGTAACAAACATAAAAAAATACAATCGAATTGAATATCTCTTCCTTTTTTGTAGTCGTTTAAAAAATAACTGACTACGCAGAAATAGGGACTCACTGTATAAAAAGAACCACAATATTGCTAAATATATGATAATTGGGTCAATTTCAACAAACACGAATTTTGCCTAATTACAGTGGCGAATTTAAATTTGCTGTTTCTGATAAAATTTTTTGGCTTAAATAATAGGTAAATATTAGTACTACTTAATCATATACTAGAGATCGAAAATTTTTTGTTAGTTCATGAGATATTTCCATTTGAAATTATCAAATGCCACCGAAATTATTAAAGGACCACCGGAATTAAAATCCGAGCCACCGAAATTTATTAAATTTAAACCTGCTGTTTCTAATACATTTTATTTGGCATAAATAATATGTAAATAGTAGTAATAATTAGCCACATAGTAGAGATCGAAAAAAAATTATTAGTTCCGGAGATATTTTCAAATTACATTATCAAATGCCACCAAAATTAGGACCACTGGAATTAGAATCTGATCCACCGAAATTGATTATGCCAATGAGAAATAATAAAGGCAAGATCATATTTTAATACTTTAAAGATACATTTTGAAGAGTAGGAGTCTAGATGAACGGACTACTTTAAGCGGTAATTAGACACGCTTGTGTTTCTGTGGCCTATTAGAACATTGCCGATAGCTTCAAAAACGGTAAAAAGTGAAAAAAAATATATAGTAGGATGAAACCCATTGCAAAAGGAAGAGGATATAACAAAAATTAAAGGAAAAATAATTTACGGGCGATCTGAGGTCAGGAGGGGGGAGGGGGGGTTTAAGGGTAAAAAACGGTTTATCTCGATTTCCAGCAACACTACAAGTCCTATGGAAAAAGTTAAATGGCAAAGTTGTAGGTAATAAAAACATCTACAACTTTTGTATTTACACTTTTTTACATAACCTCAAAATTTATGTGAAAAATTCAAATAACCAAGTTTTTTGTTTTTTATTTTTATCTTTTACAAAAAAATTTTTTTTCACGAAATTTGGTGAAAATGAAACAACAACTATTTTCGCAAACAATTTTCGGATTCGAGTTTTTAATTTTTTTTGTCAATCTTAATTTTTTGTCAATTTACACTTTAATTTAATTTTTTTGTAGATCTTTTTATTACTTACAAGTCTTACAACATTACTATTTAACTTTTTTCTATAGGACTTATAGTTTTGCCGGAAATTGAGATAAACTATTTTTTACCATTGAACCCCCCTCTCCCACTTCCCGACCTCAGATAGCCCGTAAATTATTTTTCCTTTAATTTTCGTTATATTCTCTTCCTTTTGCAATGTGTTTCATCCTACGATTATTTTTTTTCGTTTCAAAAATTATCGGCACTGGTCTATACACGTCCCTATGCGCTTTGGTTTGCCACCGGAGCCACTGAGATTAGGCCACCGGACTTAGAATTAGAGTTAAAACTTGAATTTTAAAGAACACCGTTATTCACAGGTTAACTTTAATTTCACAATTATGGCTGAAAACCTTTAATGGAAGCCTCCATAAAATTGCTTGATAATCTGCTTTGTACTTTTACTAATATACATGACATCGGAATTGGATGATTTTGTATTCCTGCGCCACCGCAGTGAGTACTTACGTGTTTGGCAGGAAAATTACGTAGCCAGTCGGTTATCCTAACACGCAGTTTGCAAGAGCACAACTGAACGGTGCGGGGAGAGCCAGTAAGGTGTCTTCCAAATCGTGTCGTAACAAGTTATGAAGTATACAAAATGCGCCACCGGCATTGCTTTTTTTTGTAGGACATTTTTAAAAGATGTTTTAAGAGCTGTTGCACTATCTTAAATTACTCCGTAAATATATATTACTTGTGTTATTTAATGTATTTCTAAAAAACATACCTTTTTAATCAAATTTATTTACCAAAAAAAAATAAATTTATAAAATATGTAAATAAATGGAGGTCGGACAGTACACCGGAATTAGATTTTAGGTCTTAGATATTTTTTTATTGAGAATCTATGTATTAAATACATCTGAATACTTTACTATCATGTAGATCACTATATAAACTACCTATATAAAATAATGCATAATTGTAGTTTACCTCCACACATTAATTTTCAACCTCGCCGTCTCAAAAATGCACTTGGGAAATTCACCCAATTACATGCAGCCTATACGATAATATTCGAGAGTTGACCTATCTCAAAACCAATCTTTAATCAGCGTAAAATGTTATAAATCATAAAGAAATTCACGGTTGATTTGTTTTATTCGTGTAACATCAATAAAAAGTCTCCGCAGTGCCTAAAACAATATTTTAGTACCTCATATATCTTTCAACGATCTATTCGGACTACGCAAAGACAAAACAGTGAATAAATCAATGCGATACAGATTGAGAAGTTATTTAATTTATTTATGAATAGCACCCTGTCAGATAACGCTCAATGTCTATAAATATTGAAATATTGCCGGTGAAGTTTGCCATGTTGAGGAAATTAATTTTGCCGTTCCAACATGCTTAGGGCTTCAATGTAAACGGTTGAAGGTTAGTTAATGTTATTAGTTAATGTTAACGGTGGAATCTATTTAATAAATGCGATGAAACGAATGAACGAACTTCTTGTAACCCAATCATTATACGCACGCTATTTGGTAGTGATCGTGTCTGGGAAGTGAGTAGTCCCGGGTTCGATTGTTGGTTATAATGTTTTCACTTTTTCAGTGTATTCATACATGGAGTCTCTGTATTTTGTCTTATAATAGGGATATAATAGGGATGTCCAATTAATTGTAAGGGGCGCTAAATCTATGTTTGATAAAAGCGTTTGTAAGATGCATATGAAATTCACATGTTTTCCTTGGATAATGATGGTCTAACTTTGACCATTGGAAGAACACTCATATACAGAATTGTATATGAAATTGTATGTCAAGAACAATATATAATTCACAATTAAAAACCGCTAACTCTTAACAATTAAGGGCTCCTACATTAAAAACCGACTGTCTGTTCAGTCGCCCATTAAATAAATGACTGGGAGGGAAATGCTAATTTTACTGGACGGAATACATTTATCCATTTAATGTTAGGGAGCTGAAGGTTTTATTTTTACAGTATGCTCGCCTTGGTTTCGCTTTAAATTACAGAATTATAATGCACAATTCTTGTGATACGTTGCTCGTAGCATTAACCTTAGGGATTGTGCCCTGTAAAGGTTCGATTCGAACCACCCTTATTCGTTTCTCCACCCGAAGGGGGTCGACCCACCTAGTGTTGCGCGCGCACACCAAATCGATACGGTCACGCACAAATATACCGGATAGGGATGTCATTGGCAGTCTGTCGATATTAATTAAGTGCCAATCCAGTTTAAACGTTCGGCAGAACTTGCAGGTTGCATGATGCTCCGTGTAATGAGATTCGCGTTTAATTTATCAATTATCGGAAAACTGTTTATATATCCTGTAGTAATTTCGATTTTTAGTAGCATCAGCAAAGATAACTGCCTGAATATAAGAAAGATCACCGACGTGTTTCGCGCTAAGAAAGATATATACCGATTTGTTAAAGCTCTCAGTCCGAAATACGTTGAATGTTTCATGAAGTTAAGAAAAAATTACAGAAGATAAAGTCAAAAGTGAGCACTAAAAAATTAATGCCATCGTCTAATCATCTTATCCATTGTTCACCAGGGTGCTTGACAAGCAAAGAAGATAGATAGAAGTTTACCTGCGTTCATACTCATACCTTTTCGCTAGGTTGCCTTATTGCTGATCGTCTTATAGGTACAAAAGAAACATTGCAATAGAAACATAATTTTTTGTCCCACTTGGGAAGCAAACCCGATAACCACGCCCGTAGAGTGACTACGAACTAGCTAAGAAAGGTTAGCTTGGATTTCAAAGAAAAATCTCTTGAAAGGATCCCTTATACCAGAAGACGGCATTTATTTTCTAGGCTATAATACGCCGCTTGGATGGGCGGATAGGTTCCAAATTATATTTATTAGTATTCGTAAATTGTAAGCAATTTCGAAATTATACGGATTTTATATTTGACGTCCTCAACAATTTCCGAGTTTCACAATTTGGTATTTGACATTTTCACTGTTTGACCTTATGCGCTTTTGCTCCTTTGCATATTTTTAACCGAATTCAAAAAAGGAAGAGGTATTCAATTCGACTGTATTTTTTATGTTTGTTACCTCAGAACTTTCGACTGGGTGAACCGATTTTGATGATTCTTTTTTTAGTCAAAAGCTGGTGCTTCTCATGTAGTCTCATTTAAATTTGAGCAAGATCTGGCGAGTAGTTTTTGAGTTATCCTTAATTTAGAATTCGGTTATTTTTTTCTCAATAATTGTTATTACCAAAATAGTTCATCAAACGTACTGTTGTCTGTTGTATTCCGCGTCTAAAAAATACAACGTAGAACTTCCATCGCTAAATTATTCAATAGCCGTCTTGTTCTATTTTTCCACAACAAAGGGTGACTGGGGTCTATTCTCAACACAATTAGCCGGTCCATCTGAGAGCAGTAATTAGAGTTCAATGTTGGCTAATAACTGCCTAATAGCCTGCGGTTCAGCGAATTATCGGCATCATACCCTCTTGAAGACTATCAGTGTAAGTGCAGTTTTTAAAGTGAAATCATTGAGAAGGTAGGTAGATACACGTATTATTATAATACGGGTCCTTATTATCATCATCGCAATATACGAGTACATGTGGTCTGAAAAGGGATACTAGTGGACTCGATTAGGGTTACTTTTCTGAAATTATATTTTCGTGGCAAACGATTTAGCAATACAAAACGCTGAAATTAAATCTGATGTGCATGTTATTATATGTAATTTATAATTAAATGAGTAAAACGGCCTTCATTGCTCATGTGGTATTAACGTAACAACTTCTATCGACCGTTAGGAAACCTTGAGTTTAGTAAAGACCGTACAGGTACGGTGGAAAAATACAAGAAATTATTTGTTATAGATCTAATTCTTGGAGCCTTTATAATGAACTAGCCCGCGTTTTCTGGGATAAGTGTCCTATATCCTATTCCAAATAATGGTCTACCTATGTGCTAAACTTTATGAAAATCCGTTCAGTACTTTTTGCGTTAAAGAGTACCTACCTAACATACATCCCTACGAACTTTTGCATTTTACGACTGTTTACTAAGTAATTAAGACTTGTCTAAAAACACATATGTATGTCCACATACAACATACGCTGCAAGGAACAATATTGGAAGCGTTTCCTAAACTGAGAGAGAAAGAGAATAGGCATGATGACAGATTTTGAAATACTGTTCTATATTGTTGGGAAATATATTATAATTACAACGTATATCATATTTCCGCAAAAAAATAAGGTTTAGTATAAAATACACTTTATTGTATAAGTTTCAAATTCGGACCGAAACACTTCAAAGTGTCATGGCAACGCTTTTGACGTCACGCCTGCGTAAAGTAATATACAAGATGTCATTGTTAGTATTGTCATATTCCTTTGTTTACTTAAGCGTGACGTAATTCGCTCTGATTGAGACTGATTGGCGTTCAAGATATCATGGCGGCCTACCGTATTTTGTATTTTTTTTATCAAAATATGAATTTCGCTCATAATAATTCAATAAAGGCGTGTTTTGTAACCCATTAATAGGGTTTCATTAAGTAAGTACATAATTTTTGTGATTTTTATTTACTGTCATCATGCCTAATTGTAGTAAAAACCGACTTGTGCAAGTTTATTACCATTGTAATACACTAATCAACCATGAAATAAACAAGGAAGGCTTGTTTAAGCCTCCTGAATAAATTGAAAAATGTCTTTTGAACAATTTTCACTAGTAAGTTTCTGTATTCCATGAGCAAGATGCTGGTATAGTTATTATACAGTCCATTAAACAAGCTGCTTCACAATACAGCATGAGCAACTGAGCAATGAGCGTGTGTGAAATTGTTGTTTATTTATTGTTTAATAATAAATTGTACGGTTTGGAAGTTGGATGGATAATCGTCGACATGAGCGATATCTGTTGATATGAGCCCTTCTTAATTTCAATTTACAATGTTTTAAGTCTAAGTCTATAATTTCATTCTGAAATTTTGTAATTATTAGAATGCAACTATAGTACGAACACAAGGAAAGATAATTAGCAATGACAAAATAGACGTTGCCGCTGCTGAAGAAAATGCCTGAACTAAGCGCATTTTCTTAGATGTATTAAAAACGTCTTTCGGAAAAATAAAGTTTAAATAAATAAAACAACTCTTCTAAAAATGATTTCTAACGAAACCAAAATATAGAATTGGTAGCTTCAATTTCAAATTTCAAATTCAATTTTTTATTATACCTAAGCTAGTTTAGAAACAATTATATTCCGTCATTCCTATTCAAAACAACTATTTCAGATATTAGGAACGATCCTATAAAACCCAATTAATTCTCGTCAGAGCCTCGTGCCGGGACGTGATTAAAATGACAAAAGTTCCATTAGCCGACACCAGGAGGCGCCCTGATCGCCAAGAAATACTGGCGGTGGCACGCTTCACAAAGTTATTACTTCCATAATCCTTCTTCCCTATTTTTTATTAAAATCACTAAAGTTAAGATTCAAATTTCGACGCTCAATCTGCAGGAGTAGGGTTATTTATTTTGTATTTAAATTACTCAATTATTCTCATCCTTATGAAAACTTAAAGAAACATTTGTAATGTTCAAATTCTATAAAAAATATAGAGGCCATTAGCAAATTAGCGTCGGCTTTTTGCCATATCAAAATTAATTAGAATTTTGGAACTATGCAAAGTATGCAATAAGATTCAGATACCTACTATTTTTACTAGATTACCTAGTATTTTTAACATGTAGGTGATATTGTTATCAGTTCCGTACACGACAATGCCGCCATAATTTTCCTCCTATCTTTATTTTTAATTTGAACATATTTTGAATTTTTAAACCAAAACAAAACTACAATATCAAATGATATCGATAAGCAAAGAATAGCGAACAGTTTGTTTTTACTTTAATACATTATTGCTGTAACTTTATCTGACCTCTGGGTTAGCATGTTAAAGTTTTACGACGGTATTATTCCCGTTCACATATAAATCCGTATACAGAATTTAATTGAAACTTCGACAGTTTGTCCGTCCGGGTTGCGTGGATTTCTGTAGGAGAGTAATACCGAACTTCTCCAAGTCTTCCAAGTTCTCAATACTCGGGGATAGAAACTTGTGCGTGACAAATACACATTCCCGACGGCAAATCAATATTACGTCGCTGTTGAATATCTGAAACTATTAGGTTCTTTTATTTACTCATTGTTATTCGTTAAGATATTTAAGATCTTTTATTGATAACTTGAAACTTTTGCACCCATTTTTAGGACAATTACACGGACAGAGGACTATCGAATTTGGTGCAGTTAAAGATTACATGAAGTTCCTACTTCAGCTTTCTCCACTCCTGTGGAGAAAGCTAATATTTTGATACAATATATATAAAAATTAATCCATATTTCCCTTGGTCATGGCATCACACGTGAACGGCTGGACCGAATTTTTATTTTGTTGTGTTCGTTATTGTCAGGAGAAGGTTCATAAGTAAGAAAAGTTAAGAAAGTTGCGCAGAAAATTAGGAAACTTAATCACCACATTAACTTTTCTAATGTTACCTTAACAACATAATTTTTTGTCGTTTGACAGTTGGCGTGACTGACAGAATACAAGAGGGAGAGGGAGAGGGAGAATGAGAGATTGATAGGCGGTACAAAGTTTTCCGGGTCAGCTAGTTAGAAATATATAAACAAACCGCTACTCACACTGCATTTGACACAACGCACGCATATTATCCACATAAACCTTTGACTCACGGTCGAATTTTAACCGCAGAGCGGGCCTCTAATTTTGACAATTTTGCCTATTACAATTTTGGTAGACTGCAAATAATGTGTTGAACCTGTTTATTCAAATCGCCTTATTGTTTAAAATAGCATCTTACAATGTAAGTAACTAATACTGTGGTAATATGGGTTAATAAAGAAAACATGAAGCTTTTCTTTATTACTGAGAGATGAGTTACATTTTTCCTTTTCAATTCGTTTTTAAATTGAGAAACAATTTCATTTCATTTGCATCCGATATGTGTAGTATTTTTCCCGCTTATGCGGAATATATATTTCCGCTCCTTATGCTAATAAGGAAGTTTATGAACAGATAATATAAAACAAACCTTACGCCTGTGCTATCGACGGTTTTGCAATAAGGGTCTTTGAATTCGCATTAACTGCGACTTGGCGACTCGGGTATGCCGCTTGAATATTTAAAGTGACGCATATTATGTAAATATGGAGGACTTTTTCTTTGCCTTTGGTGGAAGACAAATGGTACCCGCGTCATTCTCCTTTATCCATTTATCATGTCTCTACAGAAGCTATATAGACGAAAATCATTTGAAGTCAGCTACATTTCGCACGGACCTCAGAAATATTATTGTCAAAGAATGAATGGCCAGCGAAAGTGCCGTGATTTGCGAACTTTTATTTTATTGAATAATATATAACTTGAATGTCTTCGCCCAGGAAAAATATTGTGAAAATGGAAAACAACATTTGTATCCTACAAAGATATTTTTTCAAAAATGTTTACTATTTTTTTTAACTTTTTTAATGATAAAGATCTGCGGTTCAATTGCTGGTTGAAAAATGATGTTAGAATAGGAGAATGTATCATAATAGTAATAAGAAGTAGACGCCGATAGTTTAACTCAACGATATATTTAAACTACAAACAACGTTTATTAAGGTATGAAGATTAAAATACTTTATAATTGTTCACCAAACAAAAAGAGCTTGGCAGATTTTCTACAGATTTTAAGCTATCATTGCATTATGAAGTTAAACTAAAGTAAAGAAGAACCAAAGCCAGTTTTTCTTTCTTACTCATTTATTGAGATAGTTTTTATAGGGTCTCGATTAGTTGACGTTAGTCATTACGATAAGAAAATCTTTTGAAATGGCTGAATGTTTCAATAAGGTGATCAATCCAATATAGGAGTAAGATAAATTACGTTTATAAGTTGGAATTTAGTCTAACATCCATAAAACCAAAGACACCATGCAACGCGTTGACAGTTAAGAAGGAATTAAAAGTCAGCTTTTTAAAAGCTCTTCGAAACTATAACTAAGACACGATATACACTTATTTCACTGCTGGTTATAGAAGTAGGTTGATAGCTTACTAGCATTTTTCTGCACTGTCGGGATTAAACTGGGTGGAACAAATCCTGGTGACCTTCGACAGTAAGAACCTGACTTGTCTATCTTTCGACGTAGAACAACACAAGGGGAAGTTTGTGGACTCAAAAAAGATGAAGCAACTATCTTAATTTACAAAACAAACTTCCATGCTAGTGACAACTCAGTTGACGACTCAATGAGAATCATTAAAACAATTCTAAAACCCTTTACACCACTCTCAAATAAATGTGATTCCATTAAAAATATCTGTGCTATAGTCTGTCGTGTCAGTCCCGAGTGTCCCTACACTACGAAGGCCAATCTACATACATTTGCATAAAAAGCGATGTGATGAAATCTAAGGACGAGGTCTACTTTGATCTGCTTCTCTACAGACACCCTGTCGACATCATCCCTCGTAAAATTACGGTTTTTGCGTAAGTAAATATTTTAATATTTGATTTTACCATGTTTTAGTTAAATATTTTAACGAAGATTTGTTTTTGATTTGGTCTTAGGCGTCTTAGCATTGCTTTTCGGAGGCAAGCGAAAGGTCGACAAGAAAGCTCAGAAAATATTATGGATGCCGCATAACCAACAAAATGATGATTTTAAAGCTTACATTTTGACGATTTGTAACTTCGTTACCATTAAAATAAAGTACTTGCCTTTTCATCACCCTCTCAGCGATTGATTACAGATGAAAAATCTTTTATATAGGTATTATTTCTTATTTGAAGTTATGTGTTTCGTAGGATTTCATCATTAAGATTTTTTTCCAACAAATGAATGATTGAAGGTTATAGTTTTTTTGAGGATCTTTCTTAGGCTTATTTTTCACGATTCACCGTTACGTTGTTTTTCTCGAGATTGTTATTAGTATTTTGAAGATATTTTTTCTTCAAAGGTAGCGTTAGTTTCCTACAGATTATTAAAATATATGTCATGTCACCTAGCTGGCTTATTTGACACTATTTGAGAACCAGCTAGAAATTGAGAGGAATTTAAGCTCTCAGATCAGTTTATGCTTTTGAAGACTACTCGTGCGTAAGCGCTTTTAAATTCTCTGTATTTTGGAAGCAGCCTGTCGAGTTGGTGCACGCCGTATTCCATTCATGGTTTTTCTTTTTTGCTTTTTCTCAAATCCCGAATCGGGATCACTTCGATATCGGTCTGAATTGGCTGGTTAATAGTCGGTAGTCCATTTCTGTACATTTAGTAATAGTGGAATGGATTCAGGTCAGTGGTACCATCAAAATTTTAATTTTAATAAGAAAATAAATTCTAATTGATTTTAGACATTTTTTTGCGATTCTTTTTCAAGCTAATCTCTCAATACATAATAATATATTGATGCTTTACTTAATATCTACTACCGAGTTAGTTATTTATATTAATTCTAGTCGTATCTTTAATTGTTTGCCAATTATAACACATTTTTGATCTTCAAAATTTACGTTAAGATCAAAATTTACCAATGTTTTCAGATTTCTAGTACTAAAAATATTTAATCCCGTTAAAACCTGAATTGCTTCAATCCACAATCATTACAGACTTATAATACTTGCAGTATAAAACTGCAACAATTTTCCTGGCGTTGCAAAAAGATACCGAGCGCAGCACTTTGCTTGCCAATTTGTGAGAGCACTTCAGAGTAGCATCGAGCATCATTACTTTAACTATCAGTTTAGTTGTCTACAAGTTATTTTTGATTTTTTCATTGGCTTAATTTTAGTCAAGCAGTTACTGAAGCAGTTTTTAAAATTCCATCAAAGCCTTGCTGTTCAGATACATTGAATTACTTTTGTCAGTTACGCTGTGTTATTTTTCCAACATCATTGTAACTAACAGATCTGTGTTTAGTTAGTTAAATTATATTGTAATTAAGTTATTATACCTAATCTAGGTATCATCTTTAAGCCTAATAAAATTATGAAAAATCCTATAGATCATGGTAATTTTAAACTAAATGAATAGATATGTTGAATGTACAAAAATTGTATGAAGTGTAAGCAAAAACTTATAAAATTAAGACAGTGAAAGTTACAAAAGTATTTTATTTCCTCCGACAACAATTCCAAAAGTTTTGTAGTTCTACCCTCGAACACGCGGAACTTGGCTAATAAACGTTACTTGCTTGTGGCGCGGCGGCGTGGCGGCGCTGGCCAGCAGTGAGCTCGAGGCAATTTTAAATGTTCTTTGCGCCTTTAAATTACAATTGTAGCTCTGTTAGTAGTGATCATACTTGAACTTTATATAGACTGGACAGCAAGCACCAAAGCGGAATCTGAAGATGGATCACGTGTCGTCGGATGAACAATTTTGACAAATTCTGGTTGAGATCAAGCTTCAGTGCTCAACACAGGCGCAGAGTTGCCAGCCTCTCGGTGTTCTACAGGATACATTTTGGAGAGTGTGCACAGGAATTATATAATTTGATTCCGCCATCCCCTTTCTATCATCGAACGTCGTTAATAAGGCTTTTACTAAGTTAATGCGTTTTGACTATGACTACATCGCCACTTACCATCAAGTGGGATAGCAAGCATTAACTTATAAGATATAAAAAAATATAGGCCTGATTTCCGTTGACCTTAAGACTAGATTTTTTATATTCATATAGCAGTAACAAACATACATGTCCTTCGTGTATCATCCATCCCAGATTAAGCCGTATATGAAGCCATACTGAAGCTGACATTGATGAAAATCTGTAATATAAAATATCATCGGGAAAAACTTATATTAAAATCACGCCGCGTCTCCCGTACCATTAAGGCTCAACGTACGTTAATGCTCTCTCGCCTCTAATGCGATTTAAAAGCTTTTTAAATATTCGTTCCAGAGCTTCCAGTGTGTACTTAGGAAAATCTGTATTTCTAGTGGGTCATTTCAATAGTTTTTGTGATAAGAAGAAACGAAGTAGAAATAAACTAGCATTAGGAGAAACTAAAAGAACTAAGAAACTAGTGTAATTGTAAACTACGGAATGTAATTGAACCAGATAAGCTATAATGGACATTTACTGGTTTGTTTAGAAATAAGTCACTCGTAGAATCCAACTCGGATGGGCTGCGTTCGGGAAACTGCGTCATATCTTGTCGTCCAAAACACTACCTCAGTGCCTGAAGTCGAAGGTGTTCGAGCAGTGTGTGTTGCCAGTGATGACATACGGATCCGAGACGTGGTGCTTTACTGTTGGCCTGATCCACAAGCTCAGAGTTGCGCAGCGAGCTATGGAGAGGGCTATGCTCGGTATTTCTCTACGTGATCGCATCAGAAATGAGGAGATCCGTAGACGAACAAGGGTAACCGACATAGCTCAAAGAATTAGCCAGCTGAAGTGGCAATGGGCTGGCCACATAGTGCGAAGGACCGATAACCGTTGGGGAAGAAAGGTCCTCGAATGGCGCCCACGTCTCGGAAAAAGGAGCATAGGACGCCCCCCGACCAGGTGGACTGACGACCTGAAGAAGACAGCGGGCATCCGCTGGATTCAGAAGGCTCAGGACCGGTCAGAGTGGCGCAAGTTAGGGGAGGCCTATGTCCAGCAGTGGACCTCTAAGGGCTGATGGATGGATGGATGGATTAGAAAATAAACAACATGGGCACATTAGGGGCTAAGCATGGAAGATAAGCTAGGCTAAGTAAGAACAAAGATAAATAAAGCGTGTAAAAAAACAAGTCGATTATAAAAGGCGATAGTTTACATTATATTGCCAAGTTGTACTGAAATTCACACTATATTTTTTATGTAAAAACCAGGTACAATAAACGGATTTACTGTGATGTACACAGTTGCAAATGTAATCATTTATCGTCAGATGGACCGTCTCCTTATTTCTTAGCTATTGTTATAAAAAGGTTATTTTTAATAGAACAATAAATTCGAGTGTATTTTAACGTCTTACAATTTTTAAACACTTTTCAACGTGTGTAAGTAAAAGTATTGGTTTAGAGTTTTAGACATTTTTTGTAAATGCTTCACAAGCTATGTTGTTGAATTAGACGAATATTTACAGCTATCGTTAACACACCATGATTAACGAGCTTCGTTGAGCCCTCGATCTTGCCAACAACACGATTTATTATTATTATAAGACGGATTTACAGCCTGCAAGCAAATTACATTATTGATGTCGAGAGCCCTTCCAGATTAATCAACCAATATAAATTTAACGTCGTGGTGTTTAGGTGTTTTATTAATCAAACGAATTAATCAAACGCAAGGAATGTGTGAGGAATTCATTACGGAAGGAATGTGCAAGAGGAATGTAACCTAGGGTGACATGATTGTGCAAGAGTTAAATTGTTTAGAATACACAGTTTTTTAATTGCTTTAACGATATCTATCTAACAATATTAACACATAAATTTAAAATTAAATCTAAAATATTGAGTGTGAGATACAAAAAGATAATTATAGTTATGTTTTTTTAACCGACTTCAAAAAAAGGAGGAGGTTCTCAATTCGACTGTATTTTTTTTATGTTTGTTACCTCAGAACTTTGGACTGGGCGAACCGATTTTGATGATTCTTTTTTTAATCGAAAGCTGGTGGCTGTCACGTAGTCCCATATAAATTTTATTGAGATCTGACAATGGCGTCTATGATAAAACCATATAAGTCTTAAATTTGTATTAAGTAAGCGTGACAAATAGACGAATAGCTCAAGATCACGCCAACCGATTTCGATGATTCTTTTTTTAATCGAAAGCAGGTGCTTGTCACGTAATTCCACATAAATTTGAACGAGATCTGACGAGTAGTTTTAGATTAACTTTGAAGTCGATTATTTTTTGTTAGTAAAATTTAGATTATACTCAAATTATGTGTTTATTTTAAAATTTTATGTTCTTTATTCAATATTTATCCATAGCACCATCACTGTAAACACTAAGCCATCTCAAAAATTAATATGCACGCTTCGCATCTCGCCTCTCGAGGGAGTGAGCGAGTCATATCCTCAGTATTTCCATTTGCTTGATACAATTATTTGCTTCGTGCAAACCATGAATAGTTTCAAACACGAGCGTTGTTCAATATTCCACGAATGCAATTGAAACCTTTCATATTTCAAAAGCTTCTTCATTCAAATCGATTTGTTCTGTTTCTGTACCAATGGATGTTTGAAGTTGTTTGTATTGTTAGTACGATTAGTAGACCTTTAAGTAGGAAGGTATGCGATGAAAATCCAACTTACCTACTTTTTTGGTACTTAAAGTAACAGAACATGTCCTCCTAAATCCTCATTTATTTCAATGACGGCATCCCCAAATATTTTGCAAGTTTGATTGCATGATAGATTACATTGTAGGTATTAGCACAGAAGAAATAATAGTACTTATAATAAGTATTAGGTATTAAAATGTGGACCAAAAAATTCCAATAAATTAAGTCATTATTAATATTTCTTAGCGTGAACTTTTACGTCTTTTTCCACTTTAGATGCTGTAAGGTTTCTCGCCAGTTCCAAGAATCTTGCGCAAATTTTCTTAACTATATTTTTTTTTATTCTTGGGACATTCCCTATATTATTATACCTACAATATTAAAATCGTTGAATAAACTCATATACCTACTGCTCGCTTGCTCAAATTTTTAATGAACATTTTTTCATTTTTTCATTTTTCATTTATAAGGGAAGTTAAGTAATAGAAGATAAATACGCATTGCAGTGATGCTGTAACTCGTCCCTCGTATTTAATTAGGTCAATATAAGCAGGCCAATCACGTACTCGACTACAATATTGAAAAATAATAAAATTGTAATATTCATTCACGTATGTACCCAAATGTTCCTAAACATCTAAACAAACCGTTTAAATTATGCATACTTATAAATAGAATAGAGGTTGGAGAGACTTTTCAGTGTCATGTAAATCATGCGATCGATAGTTCATAGTAGTTTAGTTATGTAGTCCTTGGAAATAATACTACAACGCAACATGACAATGACCGTCATCGAATAGGACTGGAGTTTAATATAAAAGCCGCTTTAGAAGTTTATAGAGTGTTAAATCCAATTTGCCATTTAGTAACTCAGGAACAGGTTCTATGGCTATACTTTAAAGTAACTTCATCGGACCAAAAAATTACTTATACATTAAAGCTAAGATGTCTAAAGTTGTCACCATTGCGTTGCCAAACAAGAAAGACAAGAGAGTAAGAAATAAAGAAAGTTGGCGATCGTAACTGACCAAAATTAAAATATTAAACTACAAATAACGAACTTAATTCTTAATTATTAATTCTTAATGCATTCTCTAAAACCTAACCACTGTTTAAAAGACGAACTGTTTTGGGAATTATCTATAATAATATTATAAAGAGGAAAGATTTGATTGTTTGTTTGCACTGAATAGGCTCCGAAACTACTGAACCGATTTGAAAAATTCTTTCATTGTTACTGTGAAACTACACTATTCCCGGATGACATAGGCTATATTTTCAAAAAAATTAGGGATCCATAATAAAACTCCAATAATGTAACCCAAGGTGTAAAAAAATAAGAAAACCGAAGCAAAGCGAGGGCGGTTACTCGTATGTATATAAAGATATACATACATGCATGAAAATACATAAAAATCTACTCTTAAATGCATCGTACATCATGCATACATAGTTATGGATTTTGAAGAAGATAACGTCGTGTCATTGTTGTTGTAGGTAAGCCTTGAGTATCTTTTTAAAATTTGTAGCTATCCATTTACTTATATTTGACAAGCACAAAATCCAATAAGAGATTGTTTTCCCCTGTGAAAGTACGAGACAATATTACAGTTCCCTGATCGAACTCAACAGAAGTTTCTAAAGTACCGGAGTTTGCACTTAGACCTCGCTTCCTGGAATATGTGAACATTTAATCGTACCTACATGTGTAATGGAATAACGTAATGTATGACAAAATTATATTACGAGTTTTGATGTCACAGTGAATCGCTTTTAGATTTGAGAATATATTTATTTAAATAAGTCCAAAATTTGTATATTTGAATGAATTAAAACTCAGATATAAATTTTGAATATTTCACATTTCCTTCGCTATAAAAGTGATATACCTACATAAAGTGAGAACCCAATAAAAATATGTAAATATTGGTTAAAAGACAGAGTTATTGAAACACTTTGGCATCGGAGATTTTAAAATGACGTTGAAATAAATTTATACAGCACAAGAGCGTTATGATATGGAAAAGGGTCTATTTGAAACACATTAACGTCACGACAGGACGCTTCGCTCCATAATACTTTGCTGGGAGAAGAGGAAATTTCGAAATTTATTACAGCGTTAGTGCTACGAAGTGGCAGTGGCAATTTCAACGTTCTTCACTTACAGTTTACGTCACGACTCACGACTTAACGGGCAGTGTGGGGTTTAAGACGTGTTTTTAAAATGAATCTAACTGGTTCGTATAAGGCTGATTAATTATCAGAAACATGCATTTTTTTCAATTTTGATGGTGAAATTTTTTCTTCAGTTTTCGTGAAAAATGAGAACCTGGTATAAGAAAAGAAAGACTAATTGTTACACTTTCTTTTCTTGTACTAGGTCCTCATTTTTCACGAAAACTGAAGAAAAAATATCACCACCAAAACTGAAAAAAAATGCACGTTTCTGATATTCACCCATAAGGGTTCAACAATTGCATTGCATTGCATACCTTACTTCTTACAAATGCCGATGCGAAGTCTATTTCATGCAAACCTCAATTCAAATGACCGTACCTTTGAATGTTGTTTCACAAATAGGAAGTGAAACTGTCCATCGAGCACTAACGAGCTAAGTTGTACAATCACGACGTGCCTCTCTGCGTATAACAAGGTTCAAAATAGTATTACTTCAATATTTGCTAGTACACTGTTAGTTACATTACAATGATCTAAGAGTTTGTAAACTTTAAAAATTCACTTTTTTTATGTAAAAATTATTATGTCCATGTCAGACGCAACGCAATAGATTAAATTTAAATTTAAGCTATTTCTCACAAATATGATAAAATATTGGGAATTTACAGGAATATCTATTTAGTTTATTCAAGACTAATTTACCTACTTTTTATAGTATTTTACTACCTTAGTAAAGTCGACCGACCAAACATTTATTGTTAAAAGAATCGTGGAAAATACTTATATTCTTTCACCTACCGTATTTAAAACAGTGTTTCAGATTCGGGCCGTTGTCAATCACCTTCAATACAATATAAACTCAGAATTCTAAGGATATAAATAACAACAACAAATCGTCAAATTCAAATCCCATAATTTAAAGCAGGACTTGTCTGTCAATCACTAACGAGCGAAGTTGTACAGTTGAGAGCGTTGTTTGAGACTGTAACTGTAACTAACCATAAACAATCATTTGTACAACAACACTTTTACAACTTACTGGCCGCTCCCACGTTATATTAAAAGTTGTTACTTTACATAAACATCAACAGTTTCTAGTTTCTACTCTAAACTACTCAAAATTAACATGAGTTGGAAATTGGAATACGCTAAATAATTTTGTTCGAATGAAGATTCATGAAGGATTTAAGGCAATTCGTTTGTTAGAATTCCTTCAATTGTTTTTTAACGATTGATATCGATGTTAGCAGTGTTCGATTACTTAAAATAACTTCTTAGCTTGGAATCGCTCACTTCTTTCTTCTACTGCGTCAATGATTCATTGCCTCTGTTGATCTAGCGTAGCTGAGGTGATCGAGATTCCGAAGTACTTAATACATAACCCCCTATCATCGTATAACGTCAAACCATCATCGCAATGGCGGGCAGATGTTGAAAGGTTGGTCTGATTGAATTACTTTCGTCGGCCTTCCAACCACCAAGGCTACTTGATGAAGGTTTGGCAAGAGCTCATGTGAAACGTTTACAACCTTGCACGTTTTAATACCAATGATTGCTATTTTTTTTATTCTTGTTAAAAATTTTACCCTTGCTTCGAGTAAAGGTTATTCTTTTTAAGTAAATGACTGAAAACAAGCAGCGGATAAGTAGATACCGCCGCCCATGCACATCACTAACACCAGGTGTCACTGATGCGTTGTCGGCTAAGAATGGAGAGAGAAAGAAAGTTTTCACTAACGTCATCAAATAATTATAACCTCTGACAATTCGTATTTCGTACTAGTCTTGTTTAGCTTCGACTAAAAATAGTTATTAATAACCAAAAAGAAGATAACTAGAAGAGACGTCATCTCTAGAAAACGTCGTCGCGTCGTTTTAAAACAAGATGGATACGTTTTAACTTTTTAAATGCAAATTTCATCAAATTCATTTAAAAACACTACCAATCCTGGCTTAAAAAGCAAGAAATATAGTCAAATGTTAACAGAGAAGTACAGAAAATAGCGAATCTAAAGGCAGCGGAAAAAGACAACACTAAAAAGGCAAGTTTGTAGTTTAAACAAGAGTACTTTTAGTTAATTAACCGAAAAGGAGATAAAAAGCAGGAACAGCGGAACGAAAAGTCGGTAATTAACTGTGAAGTAGCAAGTCGAAGCGAGTTGGCAACTTGTACCCTGATGAGTCAACAAGACCTAGTCTGACTTCGTAAAACGATTTACACGAGACGCTTACTGAACGCCAGGAAAATTAAATTCAAAATGCTTTACTTGTAATATCTGATTGTTTACTACTTTATTACTTTTTATCTCCGTAGTTATTAAACTGGTGGTAAATGTTTACATGCTAAATATACATTTTGTAGGACTATATAGTAGATTAGATCGTTTTAAATTGAAGTTCTCTGAAGCTTTAAAGTTTTTACGTCGAATTTAACTACTGTCGGTACGACATGGTTTATATTATTGATAAAAACAAGGAGGAGGTCTAATGTATGCCTCCAGAAAAAGGAGTAATTTGATTTTACAACAATGCTGTAAATTCTTATAGAATTGCGTAAATTAAACGTTAATAATTTTTTCTTCGATCAACTTTTGGGCAGTGAAATATTTAGCGCTTCTAAGTTTTAGGACCTGAAATATCTGCATGAAGCCGCCAATAAGTTATTAACTTCTAACTTAATCTGTAATTGAAATTAATTCACATTCAATTAAATCAGATAAGTTAGTTACATTATAGTTAGATTTAATATCAGTCACAATGGCCTAAATGGGTTATCTCAAAGATTCTTAAACGTCCGGACAGGCGCACGGAATTTAATCAGGGAAATATGCGGCGTGTGGAAACGAACGGCGTTCTAGAGTTATTTTTATACGATTATAGTAAGGGTTAGTAGTGCTAGGGTAGAGGTTCAGCGGGCGAAGTCGGGGCTCAGGATTGTTGATGAAAAATTCTTTTACTTTATTTTAGAGGCTGTTCAAGTTGTGAAATGACTTGCTTTGAAATGCTTGTCTTTTTAATAAAATTTTACTTTCATCTTTACTGGAGCTTAACTTAATATTGGGTCTGAAAGAAATATTTACATGTACCATCTGATGGTTACATGTTATGCAGTGGCGTAGCGTGGGCTCCCGCCGCCCAGGGCCGACCGAAAATTGCCCCCCCCCCCCCAATGAACTTTTCCGCCCCCATATTATTTAAAATATTTTTTTATTAATTAAAAATGCACTTTTCTCGTTTTTTTCATAATACAATTTACATTAAAAAAATATAAAATAATTAATTTTAATACATTTTTTTTTAATTTAAAAATCGAGTGGCTTGCCGCCCTCTCTTCATGTGCCGCCCGGGGCCAGGGCCCCCCCGGCCCCCCCCCACGCTACGCTACTGATGTTATGGCTGCCATGAAGATCAGTCAAACGGAAAAATTACATACAAATTGTCGGGCAAGTCGAAAGCAAGAGATTTTGTCTACTGCCTCTCCGACGCTGCAACTGAACTGAAACATGTGAAATTGACTTTGGATGATGACTGGCAAAACTTTATTACCACCTTGTTAGAGTACCATTGGGATTGGGAGAGTTGATACAAAAGTTGATGTAGCTATTTTCAAAAGACCCTGGCGGGACCCTTTGTTTAAAAATGGCTTGGACTTGAGAACTAATGGAGATTTAAGCCTATTAACATCTCAAATATTGTTATATAATTACGTCATAACGAAAGGGCTCATTTGAGGTTACGCCAATATTATTATATCCCTTAAAACCGAAAACATAAAGTTAACTTTTTTACAACATTAAATGGGTTCTGTTTTGTTGCCAAATTTCGGTCAGCTAACTCTATTTATACAAGGGTGGATTGCCGACCGCTGTCACACACAAACACACAATTTATCATCCCTTATTTTCAAACGACACGTCCCAGAGGCACGCCTTCCGTCATAACACGGAGTTTCGAACGTGTTAAAAACATTCACAGCTCGACAGCTTATAAAAACAGAATTTTGGGTCGGATTGTGGAATTCTACATTTGAAATTTTATACTTTTACAAACGAAATGAAATAATTAATTGTCTGTATGCTTCTTAGATCGCTATAGCACTGTAAACTTACTTTCTACTTTATATGTTAAAAATACTTTCGTAAGAATTAAAGTACGTTAATAACCTTTTTGGATTTAACGTTCGATGGAACTACTTATTGTAGTCATTGTAAAGTTTTAGTACGTACTTACTGCGTTTGGACTCTGGTAGTTCTTAAATACGATATAAACCATACTTAACACTTTCAACTGCAATGGCACTAAAGTATTCGTTTAAAATTAAAAGTAATGTCTAATATAGAAGCGGTATTTGGATTGGCGCTAGCGAATTGGCATTTACTACCAAGGACAAAAAGCGCTAGTACAGCTCATGTTACAAATCGTTATTGCCTATCGAGATTTTCTGGCGACATAAACTGGACTTTCAGGCGGCACAAAAACCTCCGTCACTTATGAGGGCTACTTAAATTCTTTCATTACGTATTAGAGAAAAGTTGATAAGAGCCTCCGTTTTACATTTAATGAGGATATAATAATTTTACAGTAGGCTGTTATAAGTTTCCCGAACTAAGCGGTTTTATATATTACGTTATTAAAAATTTTGTTTGCGTGGGTGTATCACTAACATTTTATTCGAAGTTGTAAAGCTCCACATGTAGATATTGATTGTAAATAAAACGGTTGTGTACTGTTTACTAATGGATCTAATGGAAAAGCGATTAAGTATCGGGTGCAACGCACTTTGTAAACGCTGCAGCCGTGTTATTTTTCTTACGTACCTAATTGTTTAATGAGTTGATAACTCTATTAGAACTTTAATCTACACTTCTGACAGTTAGAAAATATATGACTAATTTATTATTAGTTATTACATAAATCCTTCTGATATTATAAACGTGAAAGTTCAAGTTTTGCTCATTCACACAAAGACGACTGAATGGATTATGGGCTCAAATGATATTCGGCATATATTATATTATAGTATTAACCATATAAACTGGTCATGGGTACATGTGTAAAGATTTATAATAAAATTCCATCGAAATTTACAGAAATGCCTTACCTTAAATTAAAACTCATATTAAAAGCATTCTTATGACGAAAGGATATTACAAATTAGATGATTATTTTAAAGACAAGACTGCTTGGATATGAGTTTTATGTATATAGATTGTAGTAGATGATAAGTGCTATCTGTAACTGTGAGCAGTAAAAAAACAAACACGGTAGTTTCTTGCTGCTTCTTCTACCGGGCCCTCTCACAGTAGGGACTTGTCTGAAGCATTGGCATAACTTGCATGACTTTCAAAAAGTGTTTGTAAACGAAACCAATTTTGAATAAAAACATTTGATTTGACTTGATTTGATTTGGTCAAACAATAGGATCATCAATCAAGGAATCAATAAATTTTTCATTCCTTTCATCAAGGAAAATAGATTGGTTCCCGCGGAATAAAAGGAATAGTTTGGAAAGGAGATAAGGAACTAATATTACAAGTGCTTTTATTTCAGTCGCAATTAGAATTTATGCATAAAAAGCAATAAAAACGGACCCCTTAAGTTATAATGTTGGGAAGACATGATTATTTATAACGCCAGGTAAATGTAAGTAGGAAATGCTTCGGGTGAGGGTACCGTTGATTCGTTGGGCTACTGTTACAAAATATAACTAGTAACTACATGATGCGGTATATAGTCCGGCAATTAACAAAATAATTGCTCTGACCCTAATACATAAATTCAGACCGTACAGGATGAAATATTTTTATCAGAATTATCAGTATAAAGATACTGGGGAAAGAAAAACATACATGAGATACACCTAACTCTTTTTCATTCCCTTAAAGTGAAAAGCAGTTTGATATCTATAATCAAATATATTTTGAAAGTTAAGAACGGACGAAGTTAATGGTAGGATGAAAACTTTGTTTACTTGTCTTAGAAAAGCCTATTTGTTACTTACCGAGCAAATCATTCGTACATAGTTGAGATAATTTGCCAATTATAACTGTCTTAGCGAACAACGACCGTCTCAAAATGTTCTTTAATCAGAGAGCAATGTGCTCGTCTAGACATTTCTGCTGGACAGCATTTGTCTACGTTTTCATTTGTACATTTGTATAGATTATATCGACGTAGATTTTTACTCTCTAGAGAGTGAGATGGATATCACAAGAATATTGTGTTTTATGCCAGCACAATTATTGATAACCGCGACATTATATCTACGAAATTTTCTTTTGTGTTTTGTTTCCGAATGATACATGATATTCTACTACTTTTTTAATGTATCTACATACATACAAATTGAATGTGAATTTTATATCATACAAGGTCTTAGTGCAATGTATTCCTCTTTAAATTTTAAATAGACGAGTAGATATTTGCTTACAGCAACTGTCCTTTCGTAAAAAAAAGAGGTTCGTGGTGATAAACCGAGAAATAAAAATAAATAATAACCCATAAGATCTGTAGATTGTATTCGCTTAATATATGCATACACATTTTCGGTGCAGCAAAAAAAAATTCAATTGCCTACATTATACTACTCTCACCAACTACTAATGCTCTTACGATTAATATTTTTCTCTGTGATTAATATTTGAAATATCTTTCTTACAGGCAACCAATGGAGCGGAACCACAGGTAGCAGTGCTCTGCGAGACCGGCTCATCCTACCATCCACAGTACATGTCTGCTGCTGGAAGATGGACCCCTGATCTGACCACCAAGCCCCACAACTGCCTTAAGGACAAGATGGAAATCCTGGACTACTGCAAAAAGGTGAGATACCAAATAGGTTTTAAAAAACTGCATAACTGTAACCAATTTTATGATTAAATTTACGCTTCACTGATTGAAAAGTCTCTTTTTAGGCCACCCTTTATTGCCCAGAAAATTTTAAAAAGCTTTAAACCTATAAAAATCGAATGTATTTTTCCATATTTCGTAGCAATCGATAAAGACGACATTTGTAAATAATAGGTCTACAAATAAGTTCTGAATCTAATTATAGACTACATGTTTGATTGCTTGTCATAAAGAATGCTATCATAAACGATATCTAAGATATTAAACCTATTGATGTTTCCAGGTGTTCCCTAGCCACGATATCACCAACATCGTTGAAGCCTCCCATTACGTGAAGGTCAGCAACTGGTGCAAGCTTGGTTCGGGAAATGCGGCCAAATGCAAGGTCACTCGATGGGTCAAACCTTTCCGTTGTCTTGGTACGTATGCTTAATGGAAATATTTTAAACATAATAATTGTTCAATCCTTTATCACTGGTCGGTGTGAAAAGAAAAGTAAAAACCCTTCCAAAATTGACACACCAATGTCAATGGAAAATTATCGCGAGTTGCGTCAACTCCGGTGAAAAAAGCGGATAATTCACGACGTTCGTGGAGTTTCCTTCCATTCAGCAGCCCATAACGTTTATGGTGCTGCTCTCCGGCCGTGCCGTGAAAGAAGAAGCAGTCGAGCGCAGCGCAATCCTGCGACATTGGATGTTAAGGTTGGTTGGAATCTTTCATACTGATTGTGGTACTGGATTGCTACCTACTGCCTCACATAAACATATATACATACATATATACATTCATATACAGTCCACACTCATATATATATCGAAGGATCGCCCCTGCGATTACCGCACAATTTTTTGTGGCCTTCGAGCCGAACATAGAGTAGGCAATTCATTATTCTTTTATTTTATTTGACATAATATATTTAATTTGCACGTTGCAATGGCTACTAGAAAGGGTCAGAAAGTTCAGGAAGTGTACGAGGAGTGCATCGCTGATGTTGAATTAAACGTTTTAATCAACAAAAAGCAAAGGATTTTTGAACAATTACAAATAATATCTGACATGTCATTAAATGTAACTGACAGCAATATTCGTGAAATGTTTCTATTGCGTGTCACGGATATAGATGAGTTACGTTCATCTTTCGAATTATGTATTTTTGAAATTTATAAATGTCAGTTACAAGCTGGTGTAAAAACCTTATTTCAAAGTCAGGAATTGAATAGTTTTGATGAGTTGTATTACCGTATAAAATTGATTTCTTCAAAATTATTAGCGAATGATAAGAGCGTTAAAACTGAAAAAACACAGTCGTGCATCGAATCTAGACCACGTCTTCCAAAATTGGAGTTGTTTTGTTTCGATGGAAATATTGAGAATTTTAATACCTTTTACGAGACATTCTGTTCGTTGGTTCATAATCAGCCTCAGATACCAAAAATAGATAAATTCCACTATTTACTCTCATGTATCAAAGGTTCCGCTTTAAACATAGTCAAAAGTATTCCGATATCTTCTAATAATTACGACATAGTTTGGCAAGCTTTACTCGACAGGTATCAAGATAACCGAATGTTAGTTGGGAATTATTTAGATAAAATGTTAAACTTTACACCTATTGCGAAGGAATCATCTTTTCAGTTGAATAATTTCATAGAAACCTTTGATAACTCATACAAAGCTATACAATCTCTTAATATTGAAGATTTGAATAGTTACATTCTGTGTCATATAGCATTACGAGCCTTGGATCCAAACACTCGTAGGTCATTTGAACAAAGTATCAATCAGAAGTCGATACCAAAATTCTCTGAATTGATTTCTTACGTAACTAATCAAATAAAAGTGTTGGATCATTCTAGTTCTTATGGTGCAAGTACAAGCAACCAAAACGTCGTACAAAATAAACGTCAACCAGATGTAAGTAGGTTTACGGCGCGAACTAGAAACAGTGCACAGAAAAGCTACGCGCATGCATCGTCATCAAACTCAAAAAATAATTTATCTTGTTTGCATTGCGGAGACAATCACATGATATATCGCTGTGCTCAATTTCGTAAATTGAGTGCTTCGCTACGAATCAGCCGTGCTGATGAGTTGAAGTTATGTCATAATTGTCTTAAACCTAATCACACTGTTGAACAGTGCAGGAGTGAATTTAAATGCATTATTTGTGAGCGACCACATAACTTATTGTTGCATCAGGACGTAACGAAAACGTTTCTCGCTTCCTCTTATGACTCCGGTAATGCATCGGTTTCTGCAAGCGCACCCGTCCAGTCGGGAGGCCCTTCAACTGATAATAGTAATAGTTACAGTACGGTGTTGTTGGGTACAGCGATTGTTTATATTTTAGATAACTTTAATGTCTATCAACCATGTCGCGTATTAATTGATTCCGGTGCACAATCCAATTTTATTTCCGCTGCATGCTTACAACGTTTAGGTTTATCTCAACGTAAATGTCCGTTTAGCATTTGCGGATTAGCTGATGGTTTAGTTAAGAACTACGGTATGACGTCATGTAGCTTAAGGCCACGTCACACTGATAAACCTGTTTTTAATATTGATGCTATTATTCTTCAGAAAGTAACTTCAGATTTACCTACCATTAAAATTCCTGAGCATATAATAAAACAGTATGATAATTTATTTTTAGCTGATCCTCATTTCTATAAGCAATCGCCAATTGATTTAATTCTAGGCGGTGACGTTTTTCCCCATATTTATAGTGGGAAGAAAATTATTATGGGTCCCAATATGCCAGCCGTGCTGGATAGCATATTTGGGTATATTATAACAGGTAAACTAGTTACACCGTCGACTTGTGACGTCACGGACGTGAACGTTGTAGCGTCTACAACGTTGGTGTCGTACACCACTGATGATCATTTAAATGATACTCTTAAGCGATTTTGGGAAATAGAATCCTCGCCGTGCGATGTTCCTTTAAATCCCGATGATGAAATCGCTGAAAAATTATATATTGAGAAACATTATCGTGACGAAAGTGGCCGATATGTTTCACCTATTTTATTAAAGCCAAATCACGAACCGTTAGGTAATTCGTATGACACAGCCTTTAGGAGACTCACGCATGTGGAACGTCGACTTGCGCGCTCACCCGAGTTCCGAAAGGCTTATTCTGATTTTCTAAAGGAGTACGAGTCACTGGGACATATGGAGCTATATCGTGGTACGGAGCCGTCTAAATATTTAATACCACATCACTGTGTGTTACGGCCTTCTAGCTCCACAACACCGTTGCGTGTGGTCTTTGACGGATCACAGAAAACTAGTACTGGGGTGTCATTAAATGATAACCTTTTGACCGGTCGTAAATTACTTCCAAATATTTTAAAAATTATTATTAACTTTCGTCTCTACGACGTATGTTTTACTGCGGACGTGTCAAAGATGTATCGAGCCGTGCTCATCGACCCCGCTGATAGGTGTTATCAACACATATTATGGCGTGATACACCGTCAGACCCAGTACAAGTTTACGAGCTGAAAACGGTCACTTACGGACTGCGTAGCGCGCCTTACACGGCTATTCGCACGCTGCTTCAACTTGCCCAAGACGAACGGTCAGACTGTAAGGCTTCCCGAGTTCTAGAGAAGGGTGTCTACGTCGATGATTTTTTGTGGTCATGTCAATCCGTAGATGAAGCTTGTACCTTACAAGACGGCTTAATGAGTCTTCTGAAAAAGGGCGGGTTTGAATTGCGTAAGTGGGCTAGCAACTGTCCAGAGCTACTGACGCGAATGAAATCAGAACAAATAACGCAAATAAATTTTCAAGATGATACGTTATCATCATCCTTAAAAGTCCTAGGATTGACATGGTTGCCCTCGTGCGACTTCTTTTCATTTAACTATAATTTAAAGGATAATGACGGAACGAAACGTTCAGTACTTAAGCTGCTTGCTAGTATTTACGATCCGGTTGGTTTTATTTCACCATGTACTTTCGTTGCTAAATGTATCATGCAGGATCTTTGGAAACTGAGCCTCGGCTGGAATGACCGTTTACCATACGAATTGTTACAAAAATGGGATAAATTTATCGGTCAGTTACCGATCCTTTCACAACTTCGCATTGAGCGACACCTTTTAGTGAATTCGTTTGTAAACGTGCAATTAATCGGTTTCTGTGATGCGTCATCACTGGGTTACGCAGCTTGCATATATTTTCGTAGTACTGACAAGGATGGGAACGTCAAAGTCAAACTATTGACGAGCAAATCAAGAGTTGCTCCATTGAAGCCGTTAATGTCTATCCCAAGGCTTGAACTTATGGCAGCCGTGCTGTTATCGAAGCTAGTTCGTTTTGTCGTACAAAACGTTAAAGATTTTAATTTACCAATAGTTGCCTTTAGCGACTCGAGTGTAGTTTTGTCGTGGTTACAGACTCCGCCATACAAGCTAAAAGTGTTCGTGGCTAACCGTGTTAGCGAGATTGTTGACGTGATTCCACCCAATTGCTGGTTTCATGTAAACAGTGAGAACAATGCAGCCGACCTCTGTTCTCGAGGCGCGCTGCCTGAACAACTTTTAGCAGTAGCGGACGAATGGTTTAGTGGCCCTGCATGGCTTGCTGGAGATCCGCGTAGTTGGCCAAGAAGTACATTAATTTTAAAAGAAAATGATATCATTCCAGAACTTAAAACTAACGTAGACACATTTACATTTAATTCTTACAATTTAAATAACTTGAATGATCTTGAACATTCCTTTAATAAAATTTCATCGTTTAGTAAACTTGAGCGCGTAACGGCGTGGTGTCTTCGTTTTATAAATAATTTAAAATGTAAAAAATCTGATCGAACATTTGGTTCACTAAAGTCTTGTGAGTTAAAGCAGGGACATGATTTAATTATAAAAGTCATTCAAAACAATTATTTTTATTCTGAAATGCAAATGCTAGCAAAGGGAACTCATGTATCATCCCTTCGCAAACTATCTCCCTTTATAGACCCTGATAATTTCCTCAGGGTGGGGGGTCGAATGCAACAGTCGGATTTACCATATAATATAAAACATCCGGCACTATTACCCAAGAAGTGCCACACAACAAATTTAATAATTGATTATTTTCATAAATTGTACATGCATGTAGGACCGCGCACCTTGCAAGGCATTTTGAATAATAAATACTGGATAATAAACGCTCGTAGTGTTATTCGTTCAGTTTTGTCGAAATGTCGGGCTTGTTTTAAATTTCGTCCATGCTCCACACAGCCTATGATGGGTACGTTACCTGCAACTAGGCTTAAGGCCAACAAGGTGTTTGACCATGTTGGTTGCGATATTGGTGGTCCATTCTTTATTAAAGAAGGTATGCGGCGAAATGCAAAGGTTACTAAGGCATATTTGTGTTTATTTGTATGTTTCTCTACAAAAGCAGTGCACCTAGAAGTGCTCTCAGATTTATCTTGCGAATGTTTTCTGGCCACATTTGATCGTTTTGTGGCACGCCGCGGTCTCTGTAGTTGCTTATATTCTGATTGTGGAAAAAACTTTATTGCAGCGGCTAAACATTTAAAAAATGTTACTAATTATTTTAATTCTACGACTAATTCTGATGAAATCCTTTTTGGGATGTCCTCACGAGGCGTTGAATGGCGTACGAACCCGCCCAATGCAGCTTCTATGGGTGGTCTGTGGGAGGCAGGTATAAAATCAGCCAAGCATCATCTCTACCGTGTAGTAGGTGATAGGTCCTTGACTTTTGAGGAGTTGAGTACTTTATTTTGTAAAATTGAGGCGATTATGAACTCGCGTCCATTATGCTCCTTTTCAAACAACCCTAATGAATTTGAAGTTCTGACTGCGGGTCATTTTTTAATTGGACAGAATCTCTTAACTGTTCCGGAGTATAATTTTGAAGATGTACAAATGAATCGATTGTCACGTTGGCAATGTATTCAAAAGGCATCACAATCATTTTGGAAGCGATGGTCAAATGATTATTTGCACACTTTACAGCAAAGAGAAAAGTGGTTTACTTCAATTCCAAATGTTAAGAAGGGTGATTTAGTGCTTCTTAAATCTAACTTAACCAAACCATTGCAGTGGCCTCTTGGCAGAATAGAAGAGGTTCACCCGGGATGTGATAACATCGTACGTGTAGTTACTGTACGCACGCAAACCGGGGTTTATAAAAGACCAGTAAATAAAATCTGCCCATTGCCATATGCAAACTAAATATAAAATTAGGTTATTAGGTTAGGACTTAGATTAGGCTCATACATTCAACATTTTTACATAACACTAACAAGTTTCTTTATTTTATTTTAAAATATTTCGTAAATATTTATTAACACAAATTATTAACGCTCATTCTTCACACACCTAAATTATTAGGAAATCATCACACTGATTTCGGTGGGGGGTATGTTCAATCCTTTATCACTGGTCGGTGTGAAAAGAAAAGTAAAAACCCTTCCAAAATTGACACACCAATGTCAATGGAAAATTATCGCGAGTTGCGTCAACTCCGGTGAAAAAAGCGGATAATTCACGACGTTCGTGGAGTTTCCTTCCATTCAGCAGCCCATAACGTTTATGGTGCTGCTCTCCGGCCGTGCCGTGAAAGAAGAAGCAGTCGAGCGCAGCGCAATCCTGCGACATTGGATGTTAAGGTTGGTTGGAATCTTTCATACTGATTGTGGTACTGGATTGCTACCTACTGCCTCACATAAACATATATACATACATATATACATTCATATACAGTCCACACTCATATATATATCGAAGGATCGCCCCTGCGATTACCGCACAATAATGATTGGTTATGGTTAACCAACACAATGTTTAGTACAATTTTGATTAATTTATTTTCTGCATCAGAAATTGATTAAAATTAAAATATCTAAAAATAATTTTGATATTCTGGTATTATGTTTTCTGATATTTGTAATTCCACTTGTAAAATTAACATGACCTATTTTAAAACCTTGTGACTTTTGGAATGTTTCACGCTCACTACAATGACTTTTGGCGGCAGAAGGTCCATTCCAATCAGACGCACTGCTGGTTCCCGAGAGCTGCCTCTTCGATCACATCCACAACCAGAGCCGCTGCTGGCAATTCGCGAGGTGGAACGCTACTGCTGGCCGTGCCTGTGCCCAGCGTGGACTTCGACTGAGGACCTTCGCTATGCTCCTCCCTTGTGGCATCAGCCTCTTCTCTGGCGTTGAATTTGTCTGCTGCCCAAAGCATTTTAAGGGTAAGTGCGATTTTGGACAATACATTTGAATTTTGAAAAAGAAAAAAATATTTAAAGAGTATTACAGAATAGATAAGTATAAGCATTAAATAAACCAATAAAATTCCAGAAAATGTAAAAATGCACAAACCAATGGACGTCGGCGTACCAGTAAGCCCCGGTGGTGAAGAAATGTTGGCTGCTTCTGCTGCAATGGACGAGCGAGACGATGAACTTCTTGATGACGAAGATGCCCTTACTGATGATGATGATGACACACTTAACCTGAGCGATGACGACGATGATGACGATGCTGATGATGGTAAATAAAACATAAGCTGATCAATTGATATTTAAAGATTTAGGAATCTAGTTTAAAATATAACAACATCTATTATCATGAAACAACTAATATCATTTACCAGTAGTAACTTAGAAAACACGTATTATAATCATAGTGTATCATATAAACAAACAAATATAATATAAATAAAAATATAAACAAAGATAATGTAGGTCACAAGATGATTTATATAACGTCTTCAAGGTCTACTGTGTAAGTGACTACTAAATATAACTAGTACTCAGTCAATCATTAAAATGGTAATGTAACGTTACAAACAGACATGGACGCGGACGAGGACGCCGATCTCTCCGGCGACGACGACGCTGAAGATGACGACTACACCGATGGCGACGACAACGGCTGGCCTCGACCTGAAACCTCTTCGTCACCGTCCACCACTACTTCGACGACCACCACCACTACTACTACCACCGTATGTTTGTTTGTTAACTAAAATTAGTTTGTTTTCAGTTACAATATGGTGTATTATAATCAAAGTCAAAATATTTTATTCATATAGGGATCACTGATACACTTATGCACGTCATAATTTTTTTAATCTACCAGTTTTTCGGAAAGGTGTTTTGTAATGGAGGAGAAGAAAAGCCATAAAGAAACTCCTCGGCACAATTAATTACTACATTATATTACAAAATTATTATATTACAAAAAAGAAAATACATATTACAAAAATATTTACTAATCTGAACGGAACGTTGCAGAGCTGGTCATTTCCATGCGTCATTGTCATTTAAATACTCGTCTACACTATTAATATCCCATGCCTAACAGTTTTTACACGTTTTTTGAAAGAATCTATTGGCAAGGCATGTATTAATTTTGGGATTCAATATTATCTTTTAAAAAATCTTACTAAGGGTTGGCAAAATATAAACTGTTAGTGAATTTCAATATAATGTAATATACTTAACTTCAATTTTACCGTAGACCCTCACACAATTATTGAAAAATGATTTATTAATTGAATTAAAAAAATAAAATAAAGATAATGTCAATAATTATAAGGCAAAGCGTGAATTCCATTATATAAATGACTGGGCTTTAATTAACTGAAACACTGAGAACCATAATAATAATGGGCTTTTATTATGATTCTTTTGCTTTTGATACTGTTGGTGTATTTTCTATGAAGTTAGTTTAGTTTCATTACGAGAATAACAATACTTGAGATAAGTACTGAGACATTAAAAAAACAATTGTCAAATCTTTTATATTTCCACAGGTTTCAACTGCTACATCTGATCCATATTTCTCACATTTTGATCCTCGCACGGAGCATCAAAGCTACAAGGATGCCCAACAACGCCTTGAAGAAACCCACCGTGAAAAGGTGAGTTTTGCACCATTTCAATTAATTCTCGTTTTAACTTGAAAAATTAGGACAGTATACATATTAACTGGAATAAGTGATATCATGATAAATAATTAGGTATTTAACATTTGGGAATTGAAATTTTAAAAATAAGATGTTTTACGCTCTGGAACTCAGTTACAAAGATAAACTTGGGGCTATAATGGGCCAATAATTGGTTAAAGCCAATAAGACCGGTTTGTAAGATTACAAAGACATCATACATATCCTTTAAATTCATAGACATGTTTGCAGGGTAGCTTTGATAACTTCTTACAAATATTTGAGGTTATTTAACACTTTAGTTATTAATTATAACTTAACTAGCTGACCGGGCAAACGTTGTTCTGCCAAAAAATTTTTAGGGGTAGGGGGATGAAAAATCGATGTTGTCCGATTCTCCACCCTAACCGTTATGTACGCAAAGATTCACGAAAATCGGTCGAGCCGTTTCGGAAGAGTTCAACTTCTAACACCGTGACACGAGAATTTTATATATTAGATTATGCCTTTAATACCTGTTATGAATTGAAGCAATTGAAGCAATAATAACATTAATTACATTCAGTACTCAAATTAGCTAAAGCCGACAGAACTGCCTGTATCCGTGTACTAAATGATTCAGATTACGAAGGTGATGCGCGAATGGTCGGAGCTGGAAGACCGCTACCAACAGATGATGGCTTCGGACCCCGCCGCCGCGCAGACCTTCCGGCAACGCATGACCGCCAAGTTCCAAGCTAATGTACAGGTAATTATGTAATTAACTAGCTGACCCGGCGAACTTCGTATCGCCTAACAATTTTTTTTTTCTAAACTAAAAGTAGCCTAAGTTACTCCTCGTTAAATCAGCTATCTGCCAGTGAATGTCCCGTAAAAATTGGTCCAGCCATTTCAGAGATTAGCCGGAACAAACAGACAGACAGACAAACAGACAGACAAAAATTGTAAAAAATGTTGTTTCGGTATATTATGTACCGTGTATACACCCAAATGCAGTTAGTAAAAAACTGTTATTTGAATATCACAAACAGACACTCCAATTTTATTTATTTGTATAGATAATTAATTATCGAAATACTTTAAACTTTGTTCGCAATGCTGTTTATTGCGGTGGTAACTAGTTACTTCTCTTTTCTTCTAAACTAATCAGTATTGTAATCCTTAGCTTTTTTAATTTTTCAATACCATAGTATTCCATAGTATTCGTACAACTGAATAACACTTCAGTGAATGGTGAGGAAAGCTCTACTCTACTTAGTTTTTCAAGTTTGAAGTCTGCAAATACCTTAACTTCATTACTTTTTTCTGCTTCCTTTTTATTTCTTTGGTTCTCTTTAACTCTGTCGTCTTACACCAATAAATCTCTTTCAGTCTTTGGAAGAAGAAGGAGTGGCTGAACGCCGTCGCCTTGCCGCCCTGCATCAGCAACGAGTGCTGGCCCATCTGGCTCAACGCCGACGCACTGCGCTGGCTTGCTACACGCGCTCTCTCCGCGACACCCCGCCCAATGTAAGCGATAACACTTGAAACAGATTTTTTTAACTGTGTCATGTGATATATAAATATATACTATAAATTTATAGTGCTGCCTTTATTGATCAATAAAGGCAATTGATAATGAAATGAATTGAAATTTACATGAAAGTAGGTATAAAATCCAATTGATATGGACCGTGGATCGTGACACGAGAATACGATTCCCACTTATCAACTGGTCAAATTCTTAACTGGCCATGGTTATCTTATCACATAATTGTACTGTCATCAGCTTAAGCAATATGTACTGTACAACTCCTTAAGTCATCCTAAGAAATGGAGAATTAGGTCTAATATTCTCCCAAGATTTGACCCAAACAAACAAGGTAAGCTAAAGTGAATTCGCATAAACTACAACCCATGTTCCAGGCCCACCGCGTCCAGAAGTGCCTGCAGCGTCTCGTGCGTGCGCTGGCGGCGGAGCGGAGCGGTGCGCTGGCCGCGTGGCGTCGTGCGGCTGCGGCCGGCCGCGAGGCCGCTGCGGCTGAACGAGCCAGCGCTGCTGACCGACTTCAGGTAGGTTATTCAACTATGAGGACACAGGCGTAATGCGAGTGCATTTGCACTAGGATATGAGGTCCGTCAGCACGTCAGCAATTCCACTCCGGCACTACGCTTGTGTTAGAAATGTCCATTGTCTCTAGTCAGATTCCGTCTCTCGTACGTAATGTTACATACGATTCTAGATATCATCCTAAATTATTGCCGAATATGCAGATCCCAGATGCCCAGCTTCGGGTCCATCTCGCGATAATAGCCGATTTCTTAGGGCAGAAGTCATTATTCGTGGTAGAAATATTTAGCTAGAAATATTTGTAAAATATAAAATAAAAGTGGTGTCGGGATTTTTTTTATATAAAAACGTCGCCGCCCGCGACTAATAGTAAGTATCTTATACAGTGCAGACGGGATTTAACGTGTTGTGCAGAATTCCGTGCTTCTTATTTCTTTACATCAGAGCTCACCACTGAGTAGCCTAGCCACACATCACTTATAGAAATACTGGATTACTCAATTTACTCGGTTATTCCTGATTGTTTTTATATGTGTGCGGGTTACATCTGATCTGTAATTTCAATGGTCCTGATTTCAAAATTAGATACTCCGCATCTGAGTTCCACATTTAGAAATAAATAGTACAAATGAATGATGATGACTTGTTTATTGTTTAGGATGCCGACCGCGCCCTGCAACGAGCCCTTTCCGCACTTCGCCGCCGCCCCCACCTCTACACTAACATTGGAACTGCCATTGAAGACTACGTTCAGGTACTTGAAACAAAATTCACTTTTTTATACATATAAGTAACAATTGAATGTTTCTTCAAATCAAATAGTACATGTTTGGTTACTTTGGCTTTAAGCTTCTATACTATACACTCCACCAATAAGCCCTGTAGTTCCGTGAAGAAGTACACTTTACAAAGAGTATCCTAACAAATTGATTCCTTGTTCCAGTCGATGCAATCCAAGGACGACATGGCCGTGTCTCTGATGTCGATGACTCCCGAAGCTGAGGAGCTGCTGCTGGACCGCATCGAGGCTGAGGTGCAGCGCGAGCAGGCCGCCCGCGAGCAGCTGAGTGCCAAGCGTGATCAGCGCACTCGGCAACGACAGGACATCCAAAATGAACGTGCTAGGGTGAGTAGACGCCATTTTAGAACCAATTTCATGGTTTGTGGTAAATGGTCACTGCTTCTACATATAAGCGGTGTCAACTGTCTTTACATCTCTCGTCTCTGATCTAACAATCCCTAATGATTCCTTAGGGAATTGATCAAATCACGGATTCCTTCATTTCCCTGTGACATATACATCGGTGACACTAGCTCAATACGTTGTTAGCCAAGGAGAGGAGTTCGATAATTTCTGGCATTGGAACTTCCTGATCTAAACACAACTTTATTGTTCGTTCTAGAAAGTGTTAAAATACGTTTAGTTGCACACAAAATAAGTTTTATAAGCTTTTACCATGAGCTTTTACCACTTGTCTTATAAGTAGATAATCATCATTACCATTGGAAGATCTTTCATGCCTAAATAGCTTTTCATCGGCTATGATGTGAGCTTTATCAAGAACTCTGTCCATTCCAGACCTCAATCAGCGTGAAAGAGAGCGAGGAAGTGGACGACGAGGCCAGCGAACCGAGCGAGACGGACGACACCACCACGAGCACGCACAGCGTCAGCCCCTCTCCCTCCCCGTCCCCCTCCCCCGCGCCCACCTCTGCCCACGACTTCACCACCCGCGCGCCCTTCACACAGGAGACTACCACTACTGTGAGTATTTATTAGTATCTATATTGTTACTGAGTGCTAGCTCAGGATGGATGATGATGAAGATGAGGAAGGATGTCCACCTACAATGTAGGTGTCTTCAAGAGAAGAGTGAATAGGCATTTATTAAGTTAGTGCATTCACCATCTTGTTACTCCATCGCCACTTACTATCAGGTGGGATTGTTGTCAAGCATTAACTTATTTTATGTAAAAAAAAGGATGGATAGGTTGCTTCGCTGGTAACCATAGGGTATATAGTACACCGGTGCATTCATATTAGAGCCCGGATCCCACATGGCTGCCGAGGGGATATTAGTGGGTAGAAATCCCAAATAACCCGCGACCTCGAGGTATGGGGTCCCCTCGATAAAAGGGCATGTAATCGAAGGCTCTGAAGATAATTTCGTAGATCGTGAAAAGTCTGGAACATGAATGGTAACTTTAATATAATGGTTGATTTAAGCATGTCCTTCACAAAATCAGAATATTTTTCTAACTAATTAATAAATATTAATTAATAGGTTTAGTAACTATTGGTTTATATGTATAATTGTTTCGTAACTTGTTGTTGCAGGAAATGGCTACAAACATGACTACTGAAGCACTTGAGAGCGAGACTGAGACTGGCGAAATTGGTGAAACTTCCAGCCGACGATCCACTAGCGAGGTAAAATAATAAAATCCCTGCGTATCAAAGATATAAAAGCAAATTGAGTATAGTAAAAAGACTTATCATCAAAATGTCCTATTAGCAATCTGTGACCAGAATGTCCTATTAGAAGAATTCAACTGCCATAATAATCCCATTTAGAGAGCCCTTGATACGCAAGTTTCTTGAATGACGAGGAGAGACTCGTTTTCTAGTGGATTACTCCAAGAATCTAGCAAATCAAATTTGTTTGTCCCCAGACTACTTGATCCTTAACGTCTGTTCACACTTGCAAAAGTGACATAGATTACATGTAAATATTATCGCTGCGATAAGCTGGATTTTCATATAAATTTGCGTCCACCAACGTCACATTTTGCCACATCACTGTCGTGTCACACGTGTGAACAAACAGTAAATTAACTATAAAAAATAAATAAAAAAAAACCTGACAGTACATATACACTAAACGTAATTGAGAACAGTGAGAACGTCAACTTTGAAAAAGTTCCATCATAATTGGTCCATTCGTTTAGGTGCTAAGATCCCACAGATAGAATCACAGACATGTCAAACTTATAACACCCCTCTTTTGCGTCGGGGGTTAAAAATTGGAATGTATTCCACAACAACGTTAAAGATGGATATAAGTGAAGCTGTAGTATTGGCTTGTTAACCAGACGGAGGGCGAGGGGCTCCGCGCGGCGCTGGAGCAGGCTGAAGAGCGCGCTCCGCCGCCGCCCGCGCACGCGCTCAAACATGAACTGCAGCACTCGCAGCCTGTGAGTATGGCTTGGCTTCAACCCATTAATGGCCCACTACTGGGCACGGGTCTCTCGAGGAGGCCTAGAGCATACTCCACCACGCAGCTCCAGTGCGGATTGGTGGAGGGGTTAGTGGCCAACCCGAGTGTCGGAAGTTTTCAAACCGCGCGAGGGCCTCCGACATGGCTTAACGACTGTTATCCTATGATAACAACCGGGACCGATCTGTGAGTATACTGTGTGTTTAAATGCTGTTAAGAAATACTAGGGCATAGTATAGACTGAATAAAATACATGTTTTAATGTAACTATCCGACAAACGAGCTAACGATCCATCTTATCGTAAACGGCGTCGTTACTGACCAAGAAAGAATAGAGGGAATGAAATAAAGAACTGGTTCCCGAGCACCCGAGCAGCTTTCTTTGTTTTTCTTCTCTCTTTCTTGGCTAGCAATGCTTCAGTGATACCTTTGGTGTTGCTGATGTCCATGGGCGACGATAGCCACTTACCATCAGGTGGATCGTCAGCTCGTTTGCCGGTTATTTCCATAAAAAAAACGTAGCCGGGACACTACGAGTCATTTGGCGGCAGGTTAAGCAAGAGCAGTAAGGCTATTCTGTTTTGTAACTCGACAGCGGAATCCGCGATGACTTTCAAAATTGAAGTTCGAGTTCGAGACTCACTTCACTTCGCAAGTGCGTACTAAATGATTAGAGAATGACATGACAAAAGATCTCGAACTCGAACTTCAATTTTAAAAGTCATCGCGGATTCCGCTGTCTAGTTACAAAACAGAATAGCTTTGCAGCTATACTCAACGTGCGGCTCGCCCGCGCCAGACTTGTAGTTGCAGGTCCATCTGGGGTTACTTTATTTTATAATAATCGCGAAAACCTAAGAAATCAATGCCAAATTTTATTTCTTTGTTTTGCGGCCCGCGACAGCATGACTTACGGCCGGTCTCAATAATGTACTAACAGATGGAAGACTGTGGATAGGGCTACCATTAGTATGTTATTTGTCATACTTGTCAATTTTTCAGACGCAAAAATTGACAAATATGACAGATAACATACTAATGGTAGCCCTATCCACAGTCTTCCATCTGTTAGTACATTATTGAGACCGGCCGTAACACGTGTTTGTGGCCTGTATGAAAAAAAGGTTTATTACCACTTAGCTAGAGGTGGTAGTAACCACTTTATCAAGTCAGTTGCCAAACGATTTGTTGTGTTTTGGCTGGTGGATTGGCAGTCAGTTCTATCTTTCTCAGTGAAGCCATTGTTGTTGATGATGAGGGACAATGCTCGCTAGCCATCAGGCGGATGGCCAGTTCGTTTGTCAACTGGAAGAAGATGAAGAATCAAAAAGCATTACTACTAGCTAATACTACTGGAGGTAGAACTTGAAGTAACATTACCCTTGCAGGGCTACACGGTCCGCGGCCCTACAGCCGGCGGGTCGGGCTCGGGGGCGCTGTACCCCGCGCTGTGTGTGGGGGGCGCTGCCCTGGCTGCCGCCGCCGCCGTCGCCCTCGCCGTGGCGCGCCGCCGCGACCGCGCTCCTGCAGCGCAAGGCTTCGTGCAGGTAAATAGGTTTACTAGAGGTTTTCTCTGTTCATTATCCTCAAATAGCTAGCAAGACTCACAAGATAAAGATGCGCTCCTGCGTCAGGCTGTTTTGGGGCTTGGGCTGTTGTGTGCTGGTCTTGGACCGTCCAGTTAATGTTTTCTGCACACCTGTTGCTGCATTTCGCAAGACAGCTGGAGTATGCCTTGAAATGCTTGGCAAGAAAAAATAAATAATTAAATTTAAATTAAGATAAATAGTCACACAAATTAGAAATGATGTTCGTTTCTTTCCTCAGGTGGAGCAAACCGGTGCCGTAGCTCCAACTCCTGAGGAGCGACACGTGGCCAACATGCAGATCAACGGCTACGAGAACCCTACCTACAAATACTTCGAAGTCAAGGAGTAAACTGGCTCATGCCCACACACACCCCCAGGCCGCCTTCCTATCCCTTTCTATCTTCGGACAAGTAGATGAGATGCCGAATGGCAAAGTATTATGAATGTCTAGGAACGCCCTGAGAATGTTTTCGCTTCTTTTTGTCCCTTCCCACTGATTCTACTGAAGCTGCTGACTTTAGTTAGTTTTCGTTTCTAACAATAGTCCCTGAATAGTTTATGTTTGAGATATTTATGATTTAGTTCGATGAAAGTCAGCCGAGTCGCTCGGTAGAATCGGCGCGTGGGACCGGACGAAATTTTCTAATATTTTGTGATGTGTGCTAGATGTCCTTTAGAGCCTGGGTGCTTTATCCCCTACCTTATATCTATTTCCTAAAATTGATAATTCTTTATGGAATGAATGTGTGTGCAACGTATATACATTATCTGTCTTTCTACGGATAGCGAAGGAGCCTGACGGGAACTAATTTCGGTTAAAACCTTTTATAAAATATTTAAAATTTAAAGTAAAGCTTGTGTGATTAGTCTACTCAGATATTTTGCGAGAAATCGCAACAGTCATACATATTAAGAAGTGATATTATGATTTTATATTTTTGTTGATTTTGTGTTCGCACCAAAATATTGATTTTAATTTTAAGATTAGGTCTAAGTTTTTGTCTAGTGTCCTAGATCTTATAAGTGTCACCTTGTAGTGGAGATTTTTAATTAAGTTTTCGAGACCGCAGCTCAAGTGATAATGTGCGATGAGGGACTTTCTTAAAACATTTCATTACACGATACATTTCAATAATGATCTCAATTTAATTCGTATTATGTATTTTAGTTAAGTGACATGTTGCACGACGATCACTGCGCATTGCCACTTGGGCACGTGGAACAAACGTCCATGGTACGCTGTGTATATAGGCTCCGCGTACAAATTTGAACCTAAATTACTTACTCTTAAAGCCCGCTTTCCTTTTCTAACGTAGGTAGATCATAACGTGAATTTTATGTAATAAAATGCGAAAATATATTTTAATAATTATTGTGTACTTAGCGAAGGGACGGGCGGCAAAGCCGGTGCGGGCGAACTCATTCTTCTTTTAGTCCTCTTCTAGTCTCTTATCTTCTCTCGCCCATTTCTACCAGATACGCGCGTGTCGTAGCGCGGAAGGCGTACCTCGGTCAGCAAGTGGCTCTCAACCTTCTCTCTCCAACCTTCTCATTTCTCAGTTCGCCCGCGGGACAATACTCTCAGTTCCCATAGGAAAGAGCGCCGTGTACTCAAAGTGTGTTTCTTCGGGAACGTTGCTACTCAACCGCTTACGTTCTGTAGCCGCAGGAGCGGGCTTGTTCTAATCTAGTCAAGACGAGTACGGAGGTACAGGTTCGAATCGGGTTGCGCACACGTTGGGTACTCGGTAACGGCAGTAAGCTTAGTGAGTGTATGTACGGTAATTATATAAGTAGATGTACAAAAAGTAATACATTATATAGATGTTTTAGCGTCAGATACATAGATATAAAGCAAAATATTATTATATATCGCATTCGTCCGTTTAAAGTAAGGGCTTGCGCTCGTGTCTAATCCCACGTACCACACTTAATGTTACGCCGTAGTTAAGATGTAATTCTGCCTCAGTATTATATACATTTAAGCTTATCTGTTACATAAGCTAATTTATATACACTTATTCTATTCGTTTACGGGCGTAGTGGCGTTACTACATTAAGAAAGTCATATCAGATGCGTCACGGCGCTCTTTGTTCCTCTTTTGTTGCGATGCGCTTGCACAGTTCAAATGTAATGGTCGGTGTGTTTCACGGGACTGATAAGAGATGGCGTTGGCATTGTACCGCATTCGCAGTGAAAGAGGGTGTCAGTAGGCGCCCGCCCGTGGCTTGTACGGCATTTAAGTAAGTCTACTCACTGTGTATAACGTAAGTTTATCCTTGCATCAGTATCCGCTGTGTATTTTTACTAATACTAAGTAACGAACCGACCACTTATTTTTTTAACAAAACTTTTTGCTCAAAATCAGCTCTACTTATCTCTCGTCGGTATTATAATGTAATCTCAGTGTCAGATTGATGTTTTAAAATTTATTGTCGTCGTAAACAGTAATTACGATGATATTGTAATCGATGTTTGTAGTGACCCTGGTTTATGTGACTCCCAATAACTGTTTCACGTATTTTAAGGACATAATAAATGGTTTGAAATTTTTTGTGTTTACTATGCTACATTTTATTGCGAGTTTCGAAGTTCAAATTGAATCAATAAATAGGAATTTAAATATTGGTGTTGTTATTGGCGGTCTCGCCGCAGCCTTCCACCTATGGTAATTAAAACCATTCTGTGATCATCACAAGACCTGTAACTTACACGATATTTAACACTCGTTTAAGATAACGTAATATGTTTGTAATAATGATATAATCATCACTATACAAACATGACAGCACTATACAAACAATATTTTCTGTATCACATTGACGTAATGAGCCCCACAAGAACAGACCATAGGACATGACAATGTGAAAGTAGCTAAATATATTAATCTAGCTAGATTTTTTATGGAAATAGTTGGCAAATTGGCTAACGATCCACCTTATGCTAAGTGGCTATTGTCGCCCATGGACATCAGCAACACCAAAGGCTTCACTAATACGTTACTCGCCAAGAAAGAGAGAAAAAAAGAAAATTTAATAAAGCAAATTAGAGAGAAGCAGCGAAAATAAATCTCCCTAACAAGGCGTATATGGGTAGGTACTCTGATGTAACCAAGAATCTACAGGAAAGCCAAGGAACGTTGCAATATATCCTTATTTAGAACAATTTGAAACCGTCTATCATTCGTTCAGCGATACCAGTCGCATGAGTATGTGCAAACCTATCGGCTCATATCTCTACAATCTTCTATTATTTTGTGTTGTATTGTGTTAATTCTAATAAAATTATTGTAATACAATATCTCTGTGATAATATTTCTAGGAAAGTACCTAACTACCTACATTGTGACATAAAATCATTTTACATTTGTGATTATTTTTTTTCACCTTGTACCATAGACTTAAATATATAGACACGCTGTTGTTAACAAATTTCGTGTCACGCTTTCGTGCCACAGAGTACTCAATCACAGAGTCAATATGCGCCCAGTGTTGCCAACACCCTACTCCGAAAGAGATCATGGATACATTACTATAACTGGACATATACCATGGATATATTACTCTGTCTGGATTACTTTGTAGAGGTACCTGAGGATTAATTACGTCATAACGGAATGACCATTGTGTTCATCCATTCATTGTGCATCTGTAATCCCAGGATATATCATTCAGCTGTGTTAATTTTTTTTATAAGTGTTATATACTTAAAATAAAAGAAATGTACCGTAATAAATTACATTGTTTCATTTCATTATCACCTTCAACATCCGTTTTCATGACGTAAGGACAATTTTGAAGAAATTATAATAAAATGTGTTAATACAATAGTATATTTTTTTACCACCAGAAAAATTATTAGAAAACATTTGGAAAATAGGACATAACACCCCACAATTATGAAGGATAATCTCAATCCGGTCTGCGATTGGTCAAATAGTCATTCCGTTGTGACGTCATCTGTCTTCAAGTACCTCGAAGTTATGTATCCAGTTAAAAGTTATAATTATATCCATGGCGACAATCATACGATTTATGCCTTTTTCCAGTTCATCTCGGAGTGACTACTATATATTTTTTTAACATCGTAAGTAAACATTAATAATTTAAATATGTATTTGTATGCATTGTTAGAAAATTATGTACGAGTATAATAGGTTCATGATATAATTATTATAGGTTCATAGATTTATCAATAGATGGCGCACATTATAATTACCTATGTCCCGATATTTCTACATTTATAATTTTGTATGTTATTATGTAAATTTATATTATAACTAGCTGCCCGGACAGACTTCGTTCTATCAAAAAAAAATTGCAATAAAATAATATTGCGACTATACATTGAGATGTAAGCTATCCTATCTTTCAAGTTGGATCAAACTGCACACGGTGTGCAAAGGGCAATGAACCTAGTTGGCATACCTACAAGTCCGCAATTTTGAAAAAACCTCGATTCGGCGGCCAGTGATGTAAAATATGTCAATCGATAGAATAAATGATTATGATCAAAAAGTATTCAGTGATGAAATGTCGTAAGTGGTATACTTTCTGAGATATTTGAGTTCAAACCCGTAGAAAAATGAAGTAAAAAACTTTGTTTCGGCGGATATTGATAAAACATGTGTCAATCGATAGACTAAGTGATTACGATCAAAAAGTATTCAGTGATAAAATGTCGTAAGTGATATACTTTCTGAGATATTTGAGTTCAAACCCGTAGAAAAATAAAACATTGGTAATTGTCTTTTTTATTTATTAGTGGATCAACACTATAACTATATACATATAAAATATCACAATATCATTAACAAAACTAAAATACATATTTATTCATATTTACATATATACATATTATATTATATATTAAGTACATAAATATTTATAACTACGTATATAACATGTGGTTGAAGACCACGGGCGAGGACATTCTAATTGCTTCAGGTAGTGCTGCCGGACGTGATTCTTGAAGGAACTTTTGGTAGTCTTTTGATGTCTACAAGCAAGTAGTTCCAGAACAGTATTGCAAAGGAATTCCCGAAATAAGCAGTGCTATGGGTTTCCTTTAAATAAATAGGAGAAGACACATTATTCAAAATAGCATAAAATGTTGAGAGAATTCTGAAGTTTCACCTGTGTCGAATTGGTAGCCATTTAAGTTAGGAATCAAACTGGGAAATGTGGTCATACTTACGTAAGCTGAAGATAGGTATATCGAAGTTTTTTTACTTTATTTTCCTACGGTTTTGAAATCAAATATCTCAGAAAGTATATAACTTACGACATTGTATCACTTAATACTTTTTGATCGTAATCACTTAGTCTATCGATTGACACATATTTTATCAATATCCGCCGAAACAAAGTTTTTTACTTTATTTTTCTACGGGTTTGAACTCAAATATCTCAGAAAGTATACCACTTACGACATTTCATCACTGTATACTTTTTGATCGTAATCATTTACTCTATCGATTGACACATGTTTCATCACTGGCCGCCGAATCGAGGTTTTTTCAAAATGGCGGACTTGTAGGTATGCCAGGTTCCATACAAAACTGTTGGAAGCCCTTTGATTAAAATCGGTTAAGTAGTTAAGGAGTCTATCGCGGACAAACAACGTGACACGTAATTTATATATATAAAGATAAGAAGATTTTATTTTAATTTATAGTTTTACTTATTACTTTTCTTTCAATTTCGTTTTGTAGACCGCCATCTAAAACTAATTAAAGTTTTAGTACCTACATTAAATGAATCGTACTATTTTTTTTCTGGAGCCATCTTAGGAAATACGACTTTTATTTACCCACCGTACGATCTCTCACTCCGCGACGTCTGGCAACCCTGTTCCGTAGTGATTAAGTACTCTGTGTTCGTTCTGTCAAGTTTGGTTCTAGATGTCGGTATTAAATATTTGACACTAAATAATTTTTAAGACTGTAAATAAAAATATAGTTACTTACCAATTATGATTAAATAAAGCGAAATAAAGTTCAAACGTAAATAATGAGAACGTTTTAACTGTGCTCAATAAACAATAATACGTTATTAAGTGTTTTTGAACAGTCGGAGTTTTTCTAACGTGACATTTACTTGTGTAGCTTGCTCGCAGCCGACTAAACTTGAGTTGGCCCCAGTTGGGGTCAACACAGGTGAACAAAATGTAAGTACTGAACAGCGTGTCTATATTATTTAGGTCCATGCCTTGTACCTGGCAATGCTTGACCACAATCTCATCTGATAGTAAGTAAATAGAAATGAAGTTCAATTAATGCCTAGCAATATCATTTTATTCACTCTTTCGGAATACTTCCACATCATAGATGGGCAGGAACACCGACTCAGGCAACGTGTTCAAGTCCTTCGTGGTACCCATAACAAAAGATGATGCGAATTGTTATAAATTATATTTATGATTTTTTTTACATAAAATAAGTTAGTGTTTGACGACAATCCCACCTGATGGTAAGTGGCGATGAAGTCCCAAGATGACGAACGCACTGACTTAATAAATACTTATTTACTGTTCTCTTGAAGACACCTACATTGTAGGTGGACGGGAATACTCACGCAGGCAAGCTATTTCAGTCCTTCGCGGTGCGCACTATGAAAGACGAGGCGTATCACGTTATTCGTATCGGTGGAATATTCACGACGTATGGATAGATGCTTGACGTGTGACGCGTTGTTCGATGGAGGAACGAGGATGAGGGAATTTATTTGTGCAATCCCTGAGCACACTCTCCAAAATGTATCCTGTAGAATGCCGAGAGGCTGGCTACTCTGCGCTTGTGTGCGAGGCTTTGTAGATTGATTATAGTAAGACGTTGGATCTGCATTCTGCAGTCACGATTAGATTACACTTTGAACATGTTTGTTCTGGTGTATTTCTGCTATGTCAATGGCGAAGGTTACACTTACAAGCATGATTGTCAATCAACAATCATTATGATTTTTTTTCATCATGATTGTCGATTGACAATCGTGCTTGTACGTGTAACCCGGGTTCCTATAAAAGACGTAGGTATATATACATATATATCACCATCCATCAAAATTTGACGAACTGGGAAATCACAACCATTTGATTGTACGTGTAACCTTCGCCAATAGGTAATGCTTTAAATTCCCAAACTAATGATGGAACACCATCTACCGAAAAGCGCTGGAAGGAGAAACCTTGTATAAATCCTTGTATAAGCCCGTTCACAGAATTAACCAAATCAAGATATGCCTCGGTATTTCATAGTAGGTATGCAGCTATCTAATCTTAATAATTTGACATAGAATAAACTTATTCGTCGATATTCCCAGTTTAATATGGTACACTAACTCGGTATAATGACATTGACCCATAACATAAGATCAAATAAGAGAAATAATCAACGATAAAGGATGACTAAAATTATAAGTGACTCTACTGTAGAAAGCTATCGTCGAGCGTCCGCATCATAGAACCCAACACTTTGAGGGCCTTTGGTGAAACCTAAGATAAAAAGTGCCATCTATGAAATCGTAAGGAAACATGAAACTGAATTAATCACTCTACTAGTGACATCTAGTTGTTGTAAGTTGAACTTACTTTCGAAATAGTAGACAAAAGAGTTCCTTATATTGTCACAAGAGGGCAATATTGAGAATGTCCAGCGAAGTTGCCTGCGTGCGTCCATTCAACCGTTCCACACTCCAACGCCCACCTGCTACATTATTAAAAGCCTTGCGGGGATAGTGGGTTGACCGTAATTAATTTATTGCCGGACAATATGATCTCAATCGCAAGTTTAGGTCACTTATTTTTGGGTAAGCTAAACACGCAGAAACGAAGATTCATTGGAACTTCTTATCTAAATAAGACTTTTGAATAGTAAACCATGTACCTAGTTGAAATTTAAAATAAACTAGGTAAGTACCAGTTATATTGACGATCAGTTAAATATAGTGTTCGCGCCCATAGGTCATGTCTGTAAATCTGTGTTATGTGTTAAGTATTAATTTTCACGCTGAAAAACATTGTTAGCCAATTAGTTTTTAAATGCAAAGAGCCTTCATTTAATTCAGAGTAAAACACAACGAGCCACGTGCTACGAGTATAAGTATGTGTGTTACTGATTTGGTCAGATTCGAATACAAACAAAAGAAACAAAACTCCAAAATAAAGCTTACGCACGCCTCGTAAACCTCATACCTTCACGCCTGTTTACGATGTTCACACATCACAGATTAATTAAACTCAGGCAATCAACTTCCCCCACCAATGCATCACAAAAATACCTTCTTCGACCGATTATTGATAGCTGAACTTTAAAAGCATCTGAAACATAGAAAATAGGTTTTTTAAATTTTGAAAAAATATATAATTAATATATGTAAGTATATATGTATTAATTAAGGATCTAATCTAGGTAAAGTCGCTTTCAGTTACAAAATCTAATGAACTTCACTGGATAACAAAAAATCTCAAAGTTTTTCAATGTTTTGTTCCATATTATGACTAAAATACTGACCTTTTCCATTTTATGTTTGTCCTCTATTAAGGACACTAAATAATTCCAGGTATCTTCGCTGAGTCTGATTTGATACAATGATTGTCTTAATTACTATGTTTAAATAACTACAAAATTTTTGAGCGCGGTGGCTCGGTAGGATCGATTAGTCGCGTACGGGAAATACTTTGGTGGGAATAAGCTTACAGCTTACTAAGTTACTAGCTTACTACCTAAGGACGGAAGATATCAACTCTTTATTAACTAAAATATGGAGATATATTGCTGCCAAAACACTTGTCTCTCTTCACCTGCGACAAAGACCCGACTAAGACACGACAAAAAGTATTTTTGTCGGATGTGACAAGGCAAAGCTGCGTCAAAGTCTCGCAGCGGCGTCGCTCATTTGCTGCAAAATGTCGCACGTGTGAATGAAACTGCATTTTCATACAAATTTGCGCCCGCCATGTCGCAGTGCGACATTTTGTCGCGTCGCAGTCGCACGTATTAGTCACACGTAACTTTGGAGTAATGAGCTCACTCGAGTACTCTGAAGTAACCAGCTTCGGAGTGGAGTATCCAGTATCCAGAGTATCTAGCTAGTTTAAGAAAGCATGTATGCGAGTTTGAAAGAGTTAAGTACAATCTGTAAGTATAATTGGCTTCTGTACCGGCGTCCTAGAAAACAATAGGTAATATCACAGAAGAAATAATAGTTTTTATAATAAGTAGTAAAATTAAAAAAAGAGCAAGCCAAAGTTCATAGCTTAGAACACGTCTATGGCATCAAGGATGAATTTGAGCATTATAACTGGTGAAGACTTAAGGAACGATTCTTAAGATTCTTACCAATGCAAAAAAAGCTCACGAAATTTGGCTAATAGCGGTCACCCACCAAATCTAGGCCGCGCCCGTTAGTAACTTGATCGATTCGATACATTTAACGCCATTAGCTAAAAAACTATTAACACATTATAAAGAAACAGAAAAAAAACTGCTCGGTTGTCGGCTAATTAAATAAAAAATATTTAAAATTGTATGATTTAATATCAAACATTTTACTAACACGTGTGATTACAGCAATTGAGTTACATATACGTACTAGGCAGGTGTAGCAAGGTATGTAGTAGTATAATGTCAGTACTAATAATCAGTACGTACACTAAACCTATGGATACCTTATATTAAGGCACCTCAAAGCTCAGCCTTAAAGAATAAGCCATGAAATGTAAAAACAAATTAGAAATCAACTTTTTGGATGACGTGTGAGGTAGAGCAGCTTGTACATTGTACAATATACGTATTCAAAACTACAGATACCTTACGTCTTACATTATGGAACCTAATAGTATAGGTAAGTCATGTCATTAAATGTAAAACAAATTAGAAATCAGCTTTTCGGATAACGTGTGAGGCGCGCCGCGTTGCTCTACCTTACTTGGCAACCGGATTCTTTACCAAATGTACAAAATGAACGACTATTGAACTATTCATTGTAACTTGTTTTCATTGTGTACTACTTTAGTATATCACTAAACATATTTGCATTGGAAACTAGTTTGAGATTGAGTTTAAAATTGCTATGTCAAAGTCGTAAGGAAAATCTGGAAATCTATTTTGTTAGATAGTTAAACAGCTGATACCTGTATTTTCTACGTTTGAAATAAATAAGCAAGAAGCCAACCTTTACTACACGGACCTAAAAAAAGCGGCCAAGTGCGAGTTGGACTCGCCCACGAAGGGTTCCGTAGCAGCAAGTAACATAATATAAAAGTTCTTGTAGTTCGTTGTAACTTTGATCGATGTTTTTTGCGGTTTACGATTTATGACGTATTAAAAAAAAACTTCTTATCAAATCTTATTCAAACCAATTTTCGTTGGAAGTTTTCATGGTAATGTACATCATATATTTTTTTTAGTTTTATCATTCTCTTATTTTAGAAGTTACAGGGGGGGGACACACATTTTACCACTTTGGAAGTGTCTCTCGCGCAAACTATTCAGTTTAGAAAAAAATGATATTAGAAACCTCAATATCATTTTTGAAGACCTATCCATAGATACCCCACACGTATGGGTTTGATGAAAAAAACATTTTTGAGTTTGAGTTCTAAGTATGGGGAACCCCCAAAATTTATTGTTTTTTTTTTCTATTTTTGTATGAAAATCTTAATGCGGTTCACAGAATACATCTACTCACCAAGTTTCAACAGTATAGCTCTTATAGTTTCGGAGAAAAGTGGCTGTGACATACGGACGGACAGACAGACAGACAGACAGACAGACAGACAAACAGACATGACGAATCTATAAGGGTTCCGTTTTTTGCCATTCGGCTACGGAACCCTAAAAAAGATGGACGTAATCCCAACAACAAATTCAGTGAAGCATCCATAGTAATACCAACTCTCTATTCGTACAAGTACACACACCAACATATTGACAATTGACAAAAATTACGCCCACATGGTAAGCGAGCGGCCATTGCTATGCTTCACTCTCGATGAGACGAGGTTACGTCCGTCTTTTTTTCAGGTTCGTGCTTTACTATACTCATTTTACAGCCATTTTTAACAGGCAAACTTAGAATCAAACTCGACTAATAGAACCTAAATTAGAATAAATAACTAATATAAGTAACTAATAGAACCTCATGATTTAAATTCTTAAGAAAGACAAATTCTGAAAATAAAATTGTCCCTAGAGATTTCAATTTTCCATCTATTTTTGTTAAGGGGATCATGTTGTGATGTGACAGAAATATAGGTAAAATATACATAAGTGTTGTGTTACATCGAATGCAAACCATTAAAAGAGAAGAAAGCTTTAATTTGGATGCGATTTTCATAAATGTATTTTTTATTTTTACAGCGCAATGAAGTTATCATCAAAGTCCATAAATTTACTGTCTATTGTATCCCTCAATATAAATAAAGAAAGTACGTTACACACTCACTCACTAGGATTCCCTGTGTCGTGGGTGTCATGGGCAACAGTGACAACACACAAAGACAAGAATACAGCCAGACCGAGAACAGAAATTCATACTCATCTAACCCACGACTAGATGGTCGGGATTCGTCTGGATTGTCCCGACGTTTCACATGATGTCCAGAATCCCGACAAAATACAAGTACGAGTCCCGACAAAATACACAATGTCCCGACAATTCGAATACAAAATTTTTGTCCCGATAAAATCCCGACTTTTTGAAGTTTTGTCTAGATATTTCAGTCTTGCCATCTGGCAACCCTACCCACGACCCTTGGTACGGCGATCCGACGTGGTAACCATTGCGCCATGGTATGAATGGTAAGCATTATCAAAACTACGACCTTAGTTATACACTTCACACATTGAGATCATTATGGTGAACACTACATTCGATTTTATTTCTTAGTTCATTAATTGTTATTCTAATCCCTCGAATGTTAGCTTCCACTTACCAATTACCTCCTGACCTTCACAACTTGATAACTGGCGTCTGGCGATACCGAACATGAGTTATTAAGACAAGTCAAACAGCGTTTGGAGACGCTCACGAGTTTCACAAGGCTTTCAATAGACAATATCGAAGAGCCATATCATAAACTCTTATTCATCAAACTGTTAGTAGTTTCAATGGCCTAGATTCCGAATTTAGTTTGACAAGTTATTAGGGAAAGGATAAAATTAGCTTTGTTAGGACTTCGCCTTGTCTGTTATTTCATGTTTAATTAATTATTGTATCTTCAATCATCTATTTAAATAGTATATTCTTCTTATCAATCTACCCACAAAATATGCAGACATTCAGAAATAATTGTGCCTGTTATTTCATTTATTACATAAATAATAGATAATAGTTATATAACCGATAGCGATAAAACTTTGTCCCAATGATTTGTCTCACGTGACACCTCTTTCCTTTTTATAATTAATCAAATAAAGAAATCGTTACTAACTATCCTAACATCAGGGTTATTTGTCAGCTCCAAAACAAAACACACGATAACAACGAAAATAGAGCGATAAACGTAGACACAAATATAAATATTAGTCCATCCAGTATATTAATAGACATTAATGACGTGAGCATGTAACTGAATGAAATATTCTATGTTAATTGAACGGTACGGAAGTCATCGCGAGACATACCTATGGAGTACGGGAAAGACGAGATGAAAACACTTTAATACAACGCTAAAAATATCCCGACGCGTGCAATGTCGATGCAACAGTATACGAAAGGTTTAGGAATGTTAGGAACGAGAATTTGTATGTGATAGACTTGTATGTGACAGAGATAGATAGATAATATGTATCAGGTGCAGATGCATTTGTGCATAGATGTAGTACATATAGATTTAGCTACGGCGTGGCCGCACATGAGACAGAGAATTTACGTTTCTTTGAGGTTATTTAAAAGAAAATGATACAAAATTTAACAAGCAGAATACTCTTACCCACCATCGTAATTAAACTTATATGCTTAAACTTACTACGATTTTCTGCTTACAAAACAAATTGAAACTTTAAATCTCCAAATAACCAACTTATTCTTCATTGTTCGGATGTTTGATAAAAATTAAAATGTAAGTACTTAATATAAAACGGCTATTGTTAAAGTTAGTTTAGGACAAAATTATTCTTGTTCGGATAATTTTAAATCGGAGCAAAGCTTAAGCACAGTTCGCCACTAACCACCAATACTACCTACTAGGTTACTAGTTTGAAGCCATGAAGCACATAATAAAGCAAAGCAAAAGCAACAACCCATAATTGTCCCACTGCTGGGCTCGGGGTCTCCTCTCACAATGTGAGGGGTATTAGGCCATAGTCTACCACGCTGGCCAAGTGCGGATTGGTAGACTTCACACACCTTTGAGAACTTTATGGAGAACTCTCCGGTGTGCAGGTTTCCTCACGATGTTTTCCTTCACCGAAGCAAGTGATAATTAACTTGTAATTAACTTGTAATACGCACATAATATTTGAAAATTAGAGGTGCGTGCCAGGGTTTGAACTCGTTTTTTTTTTTTGCTTGCTAAAAACAAGCACATAACATCGCTATTAAAAGGTAATTGCACACCATCTGCCTGATCTGCCAATAATATCCGGCCGAGTTATCGTCGAAGGACGTAAATCGGAAGTATGGCTATAAAAATAAACATCCACTCATACACTCACTGGGATTTCCTGTGTCGCGTGTTGTGTGTTCATACCGTCTGCCACATGTCTACCCGATCATGAATGAACCCCGGATCCTTAGCAAGGGTCACTTCGAATGCTAGGTTTATGTCAGCTTCAGTAGCCTTGGCGTTATGATGGCATATAATATAAATATTGGCATCATAGATTTAAATACATATAGGTCTATGGTTGTCATGTGTTAAGTTTTGTTAAAAACCAGTGGTTAGTTTTAATTTAATTAGTCATCCGCGCAGGTGTTAGGTTCGAATCCTGCTCTAACCTCTAACTTTTGAATGTATGTGCATGCTTTGGTAATTTTAATCTGAATTCAATATAAACATCGTGAGGAAACCTGTCCACCTAAGAGTACATACTGAATGTTTTATCTGTGACTGTACAAGTGCGGTGGATTATTACCAGCATCCCTCAAATCATGAGACTCGAACCCAGTGGCCCAGTATAGGCTGCGATGATGTTCTGGTTAGGGATAGAATGTAAACGAATTAGGATTTTCCGCAGTGTTTTTAAAACTTAAAAGTGTGTTAAAACTTAAAAGTGTGTGAATTTTGGCCTGTACCTGTAGTGGATTTTGGCCTGTATCCTTAATATTATAAGACTTAAGTCTTAACCTAAACTGTTAAGATGTTCTTGAAAGTGTGTAAAATCTGACAACGAGCACTTGGGCCACTATGCCAGCGTGGTGGTTTTTGGCCTACGGTCTGTAACCTTCATATTAAAACACCTGAGCCTAGTAGGCCAGTTATGGGCCGCAATGGTGATCTAGTTTGTACAACGTAAACTGATTAGGATCGGGCTCGGAGACGATAGCGGCGCGGTGGTCTCTTGACCGATTTAGCCGCTGCTTGTTAATAAACTTTACCCTTTATAAAAAAGCGAGCTCAAAACACGAAGTTTGCTTACTGTACTGCGGTACTTTAGGAAATACTGGTCCTGATTTAGATATTTAACGTAAGGAAACAATCTTTAGAGTAGCCATAAAGTCAAGTTTATTTTAAAAAAGTTTTTTCATAAGTATTTTTTAAATATATTTGGTTATTAATTTTTTTTTCAATATTAGAAACAGGTCTCTGGAAGGGGTCGTTATTAGTTATTAAATAAATTATAACCTTGTTTAATAATACCAATAATAACATTTATGCGGAAAATGTTTAAAATTTATCTAAATTGTCCGTTTTACTATTAGGATGAAATAAACTTTAATATTATATTGCCTTGACAATACTTAAGTAATTATTAAATGACATCATTGTGACGGAGGTAGGTACGTGGCGTAATACACGTACCAACATTGATTCACATAATGTAAATTTTCCTCTAATGAGTGGTGACGCAATCGGAATCTGGAGTAAAATCGATATAGGGATCGTCTGCTTATAAATAAGTATTTTACTTCAATGTTGTATTAATTAAATAGAAATAATATTTCTATTTACATTATTCATAGGTATAACAATAATATTGGAGAACGTTTATTTTTAGAATAAATGATCTCTAAGTTCTTTTCCGTAGCTATGAACATACAAATCTCGGACAGCTTGCGTATTTAAGATTTGATGTAGTTTGGCTTATCAAGTGCCTTCGTAAAATAATAATTAAAACACCAGTTAATTTGAAACAATATTTTTTTTTATGGAAAATAAAACCGCATGAGCCAACGAGCCACCTGATAGATAGATTATACATATTTTATTAGATCCTGGTCATAGTTTTCTTTGTTCTCCCACTGCCCTAAGGTTGACTGGTAGAGAATGCTTTTAGCATTAAGTCTGCCTTTTGTATCCTCTATGTTTTAAGGTGCAATAAAGAATAAAATAAATAAATAAGTAGTCGCTCATGTACTTTGATAACACCAAAAGCATCATTGATGCGTTGGCAACAAAAGAGAGAGAAGACATGCCAATAACTATATAAACACTTCCTTGCTTTGTAATAATTTTGTTACCGTCAGCTTTTTCCTCAGACCCTCAGTATCAAAGAAAGTTGGTTCTTGCTTGAGTGTCCTTGGTCTCTCATTGATGTCCACGTCAATCGTGACACAAAGAATATCAGTGTGTGAACACTTTATTAATTTAATTATTAAGTTATAACTCGTTAAATAAAACAAAGGCATAACGTTTAGTTAATTAAAACTAAAAATGCGAGAGCATTGTCTGATTAATGCTGATGAGGTCATTGATCCTAATGCGGTTGACGATTCACTAATTTATTGCCAGTTGTTCAGTCTGTATGAGGGTCTAGTATTGTATGGTAAGTTTATATCGAGAAAGTAAAGACAAGTGTTCCGTTATGTTTTGTTTGTGGTGCATACTATTAAATTGTAGCCTCATTATAGCTTCCTACTCGTAGCTAAGCTAGGAAACGATCGATAGCTCTAACTGGGTAATGAATTTCGTCTCCAAATGTGAAATCATTTTGGTAAGTAAAATTAATGTTTAAGCAGAGTTGGGTATTAACAAATAATTTTCGATAGACAAGCTTCGCAATCGCTTGAGTAACTTCCATGGCCCGAGAAACGTTAAGAAAAAGCGATAAGAAACTCCTCAGGGGAATGTTTACTAGAGAAAATGCATTACATTACAAGCTAAGGCTTCCAGCTTCGCAACTAGAGTGCGTTCCACATAAGTTTGCACTTCGCAATAATGGGTTTTGACTTTGACTTTGATAATAGCGTAGTTGTCATGTACATCAGTCTGAGGTAATAACAATATAATTAATAATATATAAATAGTTATCGAGATAATAAACATTACATTAAAATAACATTAGTAATTTAAAAAACACTTCAATGCTACCAACATAATAACGAAGTGCAAACTTATGTGTAACGCACTATAGTAGCATTTGATTGACGTACAGTATGTTACGTCATGAACATAATCACTTGAAGATATCATTACATTATTATAGCCTGGTATAATGAGCCATTGCGTCTGTGGCTCCTTACTCAATAGCTACTATCAGTCATTGACAATCAGCGAAGTGATAAGCTCAACAATTATCTGGTAAACCGATAAATCATTCGTATGCGTGTTGTATAAAACATTACAACTACATAAACAAATTTTATCATCAAACAACTTTTATAGGTAGGTAACAGGTACCTTTTAGTTTAATGGTAAGTACGTATTTACTTGATATTTACAGAAAATATATAACCAGACGCGGCTGGCATAAAGACATTCCTTCAATATACAATTCTTCTTTCACTTAAACATTTTAAACATAATTAAGTGACGCATCTTGCGATAGATCCGTTTAGTTCTACACACGGACCTGAAAAAAAGACGGACGTAACCTCGTCTAATCGAGAGTGAATCATAGCAATGGCCGCCCGTTTACCATGTGTGCGTAATTTTTGATTCGCGATTAAAGCAATATGGTGTCAATGTGTTGGTGTGTGTACTTGTACGAATAGAGAGTTGGTATTACTATCAATTGGTGCTTCACTGAATTTGTTGTTGGGATTACGTCCGTGATTTTTTTAGGTCCGTAGTTCTACAATGGTCGGCCGATGCACTTGCTTTCATAAAATAAATGCCATGAAATATTATAAAACTATACATTTTAAACCAAACGTTTTAGTCTGTGCCCCATAGGACACTTGCTAGCAACGTTAAACTAATCCATTAAAAAAAATTAAGTCATATTCTTACTTTCACCGGAATAGTTACGACGAAACTCATTAGCAAAAACTGCATGAGATTCGTTCATAACTCGTCTGACAACGGGCGAATAGCGATAATATACGATCGCTTTAGAAACGAATGAGTGTATGAAGAGGTCGATGTGATAACTGAACATTTTTCTCTTATTATATTTTTTTTGCGAGAAAATTAAGCGGGCTTTGTGTTTAACCATCGTATCATACATACCTGCTGATTGATCCGTTCCAGAGCAACACACTTTTAACGATGTTGTGTGTAGGGATCCATATTATACGATAATATTATATAAAACTAGCTGACCGGGCAAACGTTGTTCTGCCAAAAAATTTTTAGGGGTAGGGGGATGAAAAATAGATGTTGTCCGATTCTCAACCCTAGCCGATATGCACGCAAAGATTCACGAAAATCGGTCGAGCCGTGTCGGAGGAGTTCAACTTCTAACACCGTGACACGAGAATTTTATATATAAGTTTTTTTTAATGCTACCATGCATATGTGTATAGAATCAAGAAGAAGGAAGAACGATATCACATATTATTTTTTGACAAAAAATCTTACCAAAAAAAAGTAAAATTTACGTATCATTTGATCTTAGAAAACAACGTGTTACGAAGTCATTGTATTGCCATCGATCCTTAACACATCATTTTTTAACATTTCGACCCCTGGTTACTACCCTATTATATCTACTGATGTATATTGAGAAGTTCCGTACTCATGTACTTCTTTGGACAAACATGTTAATCGCTTCCTTGTGTATGTAGAACCCCGCCTTTTGACTCGCTCGGCGACAGTCAAATTCATTTTCAGTGCAAACTTAAATGACACTTGTATTTACAAATTCGCGTTTGGGAATTTTCGTCTGGTTTTGACGATCGTGTGACAACTTTGACAAATCAACAAACAAAACTGGGTTCATTTTAACGAACTTTTGCTTGTAGTGCATCAGAATTTTATATTTAAGCGTATTAGGTAAACTATACTATGACGTGGAATGCAGAAAAAAATTAATTATTCGATTAATGTGTTGTGCAAAATATTTTTATTAGAAAATGAAGTAGCTCGTTTGACTAGTATACTAGAGACAATGGAGAAACGCCCACGCTGTGACCACGGACGTAAAAAAAGACGGACGTAATCCCAACAACAAATTCAGTGAAGTACCCATAGTAATACCAACTCTCTATTCGTACAAGTACACACACCCACACATTGACACCATACTGCTTTGACATTGACACCATCGCGAATCAAAAATTACAAAATTACGCACACATATGGTAAGCGAGCCGTCATTGCTATGTTGCACTCTCGATTAGACAAGGTTACGTCCGTTTTTTTTTACGTCCGTGGCTGTGACTTAATCACCTGTTTTTGGGCTTGGAAAGAACATGGACAGAGTTATTTTGAAGTCTTGACTGAGGAGTGCTCATTATTGTTTGAACTGTGAACTAGCAACTTGTCCAAAATGGAACTGTAGTCAAGTAATTGATAATAACAATAACTGGAAGTTATTGGGGCGCTGATGCCCACTCTCAGCTATTCCTATCGTTGTCATATTAGACTAGAGTCGGACCTTCCATCCATATTTTTCCAGTCAAATGTTAAACATAGTACATCTCCTACTTTTATTGGCGTAGGCGCGGTTAGACGTCCTTAATTTAGTTCAAAAAAAATGAAGTTACGTGGAAAACATAGCGTCATTGTTTATTTGTTGTCATATTAATTATACATTTCTTAACATATTAAGATAAAATAAATATTGTTATTTGTAATTATTTCTGTGCCTATACTATAACATAACTATAACATAATTAATTACATTTAAACTTATTGTTAGATCTAAGAGCTACATATTTAAGGCGATCATCCAAATATCGTAAAATTTTATATTTTAAAACAATTTGGCTATTCAAACAAATAATACCCGTATAATTGTTGAAATAAATCCTTTTTTTGGAATTTCTCAAATTGCATTCGGACGCAATAAATAAAATGAATGCATTTACTTAAAAAAATATAGTTACATAAAATAAATTATAACATTAATTATTACAAAAATATTGCTACCGAGGTTACTTTATACAGCTCTACCGCACTCATAGACTAATAAAGCAGAAGTGCCAGAAGCTATAATCTTAATTGGCAGCCCGTACCAATAACTAAAATGTGTTATGCGACTTGTAAAATCAATTTACTTCGCAAGCCATTAATTCACATATCGTTCAATACTTATTGAAGGCCAGCGTAGTAGGAGCCGTCCCACCCTCCGTAGGTCATAGTTTTAAGATGCGATGGCGTCTCTTGAATGGTGTGTCGGGGTTCTCATTATAATGGGGGATAATAAAAGTTACCCTCGTGATAAACACAATGCAATGCAAGGGGCTAGGGTATACCCTACGAAGACGGCAGGAATGTCGACGGGAAATAGTCGCGGTCGAAATCACTTGTTTGCGATAAATTGATGTTCGGTATTTATATTATAAATATATCTCTGTCTCTCCCATTCTCTCTCTTGACTCTCTCTGAACGCTCTTGGGAATGCTTCCTGACATCTTAGTAAATATGCAATTAGGTACATGTAAGTGTTTACTTGGAATTACAATTTAACAAGATGTCCGGTTTCTTTATCAGTCGGCAATGAGTCGGCGATGCCTTGGTGATTAGTTTAATTATAAGCTACAGTAGACTAATTGTATTGTAACAACTAATTGCGGTTACAAATAATTTTTTAGAGTTCCGTACCCAAATGGTAAAAACGGGACCCTATTACTAAGACTCCACTGTCCGTCTGTCTGTCACCAGGCTGTATCTCATGAACCGTGATAGCTAGACAGATGAAATTTTCACAGATGATGTATTTCTGTTGCCGCTATAACAACAAAAATACTAAAAATAAATATTTAAGTGGGGCTCCAACACAACAAACGTGATTTCTTTGGCGTTTTGTGCTCGATAATAATAATGGCAACAGGTAGACGCTTGAAATATTCACAGATTATTTAGGTTCTATCATTATCTAATGGTACGGAATCCTTCGTGCGTGGGTCCGACGCACTTGGCAGGTTTTTTATAGCTGACAAACAAATAGATGAGCCCGCTGCCTCATGGTAAGTGGTCATCGTCGTCCATGCGATACCATAATTTATCTCTATATCTATACTAATATATAAAAAGGAAAGATTTGATTTTTTGTTTGCATTGAATAGGCTCCGAAACTACAGAACCGATTTCAAAAATTCTTTCACTGTTGGGAAGCTACGGTATCCCCGAGTAACATAGGCTATATTATATTTTCAAAAAAATTAGGGATCCTTAATAAAACTCCAATAAGGTGTAAAAAAAATAAGAAAACCGAAGCAAAGCGTGGGTGGTTACTTGTGTATTATAAAACACAAAACATGTTTGTACGGATGTTCTTTACAGACTTTGAAACCATCCAAAATCCAATCGATATGCCCCAAAGTGGTTTCATTTGAAAGGCAATACTAATGAGAAGATGGTTTGAGACCACTAAAACAATGCATTAGGCACATTTTCGATTTTCGACTTTTTCTATACAAATTTTCTTTGCGTAGTAATTTTTTTTTTGCGTAGTAAATTAATTTTTTGCACATCGAGTATAGACTAGTATGGTATAAAGTTGTCGGTATATGGTAAAGAGAATAAAATGGAAAACACCTGATAAAAAAGTAACAATCGCTTCGGTTTACTAACTAATGACGTTTAGTGAAGCAAATCAACTGTTATTGGTGATATAAAACGAAACGGTTCTATAAATTACATAATACAAATAAATTATACGTAACAAATAACTAATCTATTTAAAAATAGGCTAAGACGCTTCACCCCATTTTCTTAACTTATTTGCATATAACTAATCGACCTTTATCAAATTAAAATCGATTTTTTTTATTTCATTTTAATAGCACCGAATTATTGTTTTTGATTAGTGCGTAAAAAGTATTGTCTCACATAAACACACAATGAATGAGTATATAAAAGTAGAAAAGATGAGATTTCCTCAAATTGTGTATAGATTAATATACAAAGTATAATACTAGTACTGTAATAATAGATATAAATAAAAGCTATTATTGTGTGCAAAATATTCTTACGTCTCAGTCGCACGCGGTACGGTAGCTACTCGTAGCTGTAGATCGTAGTGAAAGTAGGACTAGACAGCTGTACGGTAACATATCATATAATGTGGAGAATACACTAATATTTATACGTATATATTGTGGAAATAAACTACACAAAGATATCGTTATTATATTCAACCAGCTATAGCAATACTTGGTGGTTTAAATCTTGGTCTCCCGCAGACATGATTCGAATCCTTCATGCATTAATTTTTTTATTTTGGTATTAGAAGTAAAAAATGCAAGTGCTAAAATCTTTAATCAACTATATACATAAAAAACGATTCGATTCAACTGATATTATATAACACATATTCTTTTAATCTTATCTTCATCGTATCAAAGCAATATCAACAAAATATCGTCAAATGAATTGCATTGTACATTATAACCTTTAAATTATCAAACCTTTATCAGTAATTTCTTTACAAAGTATAAACTCGACCAATAAATACGCTGTAGTGAGCATGAAAGAAATCAAACGGAAGACACTCGATTCTCTTTACATATTGCAAATATACGGTGCATATCGCTTCTGGAGCCAAACGTTGCCAAATAGAGTAACGGTACGAATACGAATGCACAAAAGCTCGCTTACTTGGAAAGGATGCCGCGATCCAAACGATATAGCCAGGTATGGACTATGGTCCACCGCCGTCGGTGATGGTACATTACATTGTTGTGATAATCGCCATTATTGTTATTGATAATTATGATGTATGAAATATAATAATAATAACATAAATAATTGCTTGATATTATCGAATACAAAAACGCTATTGGTTGCGAAAAAGGCTATAGGTATACATATAAAATTAGAAAGATCTAAAGAACATTAATCTGAAATAATATGCTCAATTTTGCTTGCAGTAATACTGTTTTTGCTAAATGCTAATTAGGGTTTTTTTAATGCTTGATTACAATCCCACCCACAGTTTGTTCTGTTAAGTAAGTATAATAAAACTGAACTATGAAAATTTTCCTTCTTGCACTTCGGGAAACCAATGATTGTATTAGTGCCAGTATTTTGTTAATTTTGTGAAATGAGGGCCCAGTTATTAGTTTTTGATATAATTTTATTAGATTTTTGATCAAAGACTGCGTTATACGCAAAACTAGATTTGTGTGGTCATTTTGTATCAAATTTTGATTGATAGAGACGATAAGGCAACTCTAGCTATCCTAGCATACCCATAGAAACGTCCTCCTAGCAATGCAATGGGATATTAAAACAAAAGACCAACAAAAGACTGATATTGAATTAAAGCTCTGTTCACATCAGATTCAATCAGCCTACTTAATATTTGCTCAGACAATTCCTACTTGTTATATAAACTGGATGTCAAGATTATGAAGTGATGGACATTGAATTATCTTATTAGGATAAACAGTTTCGTCTGGACAAATAGTCAAGAAACCATGATAGCAGATTTCGCACGAATCATCCTTTTGTTCATGCACAGAAGGACAAGTAAATACACACGGTTGTGGTAATATTTATTTAACACACAGGGTTAACCGCAATTTAACTAGGAAAAATATTTGTTAAATGACTGGATTACAAGAAACTTTAACAACTATTACATAATAGCGAGAACTTTATGTTCCTATCTTTTCTGAAGACCTTATCAATTAACAATAGGATAGGGAAATCATACAAAAAAAACATAAACGTGTACTTAGACGCGCGTGAGAAGTTATACTTCTTTGGCATCATTAAATAAATATTTAACATTAATACTCTAATAATATTTAGTATTAATTATATTAAAAAATAATATTTTAATTTAAATAATAATAATTTTAATTTATATTAATAAATAATACATGACTAATAGAGGTTCTGTTTCTATTTTGTTGGTAGCTTTTTGCGGGCAACTTCACAGTGATGCGCGCGCATCTTTTTGCGGGCAACTTCATCCTGTTACTTTTGTGTTACAAATCTTAAAATTTCACTCACATCATTTTTTCGTAACGCGCCTAAAGAAGTATAACTTCAAAAACTTCAACTTCCTACAATCTTCCTACGCTTCGTAGCAATGTTACACTGCTGAAGCGAGTCTGCGGACTTGAGATAGAGATCCTTAAAGACCCCTAACAAGTTTGCGTTGTACTGATACAGAAGAAAGAAGAAAGATTTAAAATTTCCGGCCAAGAATGAAGAGAGAGAAAAGTCTAAACCCATCTTTAAGTACCATAGCTGATATCACATAAATAAAATAAACAAATAAACGCTTTCATAATTATACCCCCGCAGTAGGTTTTTACCTGTGTCGCGGGTGACATGGACGACACATATAACACATAACAATAAAACCCATGACCCGAGTACAAATATTTATCTGTGACATAAATATCTGCGGCGGCCGGGTTTCAAACCCGGGACCCTTCGCTTCGCAGGCAGGGTCGCTACATACTAGGCTACAGGGTCGTTAAAGCCCAAACGCTTCTTCCTAGAAGCTTTACCACAGGAATAAGAATCACCTATTCTATTCATAGCTTTACCACCTTTAATAAATAAGCCCTCTGTAAGTAATACATACAAGTTGCATTATAATTTAGTGTGTATGTCATCCAAATAGAATAAGGCTCTAAGTGTTGGCCAAATACACACTCGTAGATGTGTTTGCGCTGTCCGCGTCAAGATCGTAACTCGAGATATCACAGAGATTAGTGAACTGAGAGTGAAATTGAACAGTTTTTGTTGTTCTTAAAATTGAGCAGTTTTTTTTGTTCTTAAAATTGAACAGATTTTGGAACAAAGCTCAACACAACTATATTTATTTAAATAGAAAGCGATACAACATATTTTAGGTGAATACCGCGGATATATAACATGAAATTGTGAATAAAAATGTTTTTTTTTTTCATACAAATACATTAAGCGTAGCTTTGTTTTAAACGCTAGGGGACGATGAGCGATTAAAACGTACCTAGGTACATGTAACTAAAATCAAAAACAAAGTGTGCAATAAATTTTTTGCGACCCATTAAATTGGTTTTAATGGTAATTTTTTATCATATTGCTCTATAGGTATAGGACATAAACTCAAAATCTATATTAAATCGATTAAATATCTTAAATGTAGTAATTAATATTTAATTATCAGTATAACTTTTTAGGGTGAAATTTTTACCGATTATCTTGCTCCCAAAGAACGTAGCATCGTCTGCAAAACAATTAAATTCATTGCTTCTCTAAACTAACCGATATTATCTTGAAAGTGTGAAACATAATTTATTAATAAGGACCGCGTATTTATTAACGATAATCCGATAAACCCGAGTATTGGTTTACGATAAACATCGGAGGTATGTGCTTCCACCGCATGTTAGCTGTGCACCGAGAACCGAGAGCCGGTGCCGAGCGAGACGCTAAGAGGATAGAGTTCACTGAATTGTGGCGTTCGAGTTTGACTCACAGAAACTAATGAACTCAACGCTGGCTGGCCAAATTAGGTCTTAATAAGGCTATTGTATTACTAATATTTTATTAAATAGGTAATTACATTTTGAAGCAAATTAAATGTTAATAAATAAACAACGGTTATGACGGAATGTTATGGGAAAATTCTTGTTTACGAATCGTGATTCCTACGCAAGTAACGTAAAAGTTATAAATAATATTATATTGATTCATTTACGAAAACCTGTGCGCTATCAAAACAATTATCAAACAAAAAGTTATCCGATAAACCGATATTGTTTTCTAGATGAAGTTCAAACAAATGAATGGAACAAAACGAATTCATAACATGCTTCAGCTGTGAACGGTTGTACACAAGGCTTTCGATAGATGGCGTTACTAGTACAATCTTTGTTATCGGTGACACTTGCACTACAATTATTTCAACGTCGCGTCGCGTCCATTTCACTGCAAAAATTTGACACAGATTAAAAAGTCTTACATACGCTGTGCTTGACACCGCGCGAGACCGGATCGCGATTGGTAATCGAGACTTTTTATAGCCATGCAAAAACTGGTGCAAGTGTATTCAGATCACAGATCACTGCAAGTTGTTGGAAGTCGAGTTCACAGACTGGTTGTTTACGTAATCTGAAACACTCGCAGAAAGTAAAAGAACGTCCAATTCCATAGACGTTACGGAAGTAGCACGCATGAACTTAATGGATTTCTTTTTGTTTTCTTGTAGCGCTACTTTAGTAATTCTTCGGATTTTTCGGTTATGTAAGTTTTGTATGTTTCAACCATTGATGTACCTATAATGTCATAGAAACGACATCTCGAACAAAAAATGTGTCCCGCCGTGAGGTTCTATTTTTTAAAATTGAGCCCCCGTTCTCCTTTCAAAATCTAACGGATCCATTGAAAATTGAAGCCGATCGACGCCAATTCATTGGGACAAACATTGTGTTCGCGGTGTCGGTTCTATATGCTAGTAATAATACTTCAATGGTTTCAACGTACTTACGTTTCATAAAACAATAAACGGATAATGTAAATTTCACTAACAAAAAATAACCGACTTCAAAATTACTCAAAAACTACTTGTCGAATCTCGCTCAAATTTATGTGAAACCACATGACAAGCACCTGCTTTCGATTAAAAAAAGAATCATCAAAATCGGTTCACCCAGTTCAAAGTTCTGAGATAACAAATATAAAAAAAATACAGTTGAATTGAGAACCTCCTCCTTTTTTTGAAGTCTGGTAAAAATAGCAGTTTTTGAGATATTTTATCCATGTAACTTTTTATCATCGTTTTATGATATTTTTCTTAATGAAATTTTCTTGTTGTTGGCCCTATCGGCCTTTACAGCGTTTCATTTCATGGTTTATTTCATCATAACCGTTACATATGGTTTAACAATCACTCTTGGACCTTGAATTTCTTAGTAGATACTTTTCTTTATAATTTTTATGCTCCTAGATAATATGTTTTTTGGAAAAATATTTGTTGAACATGCATGCGACATTCACATACATTTAGTAGAAAAATGTGAAATGCAAAGAGGAAGAGAATGTTACTCGTGTGACAAAGCGAGATTGAGAGTCGGAATTACTCACGGAACATTGTTAGGTAAAACAGGCCGGGGCGTCTTTACTGAATAAATGAATGAGCTATAAGCGCAATCTTGCAATATCTTAGATTTAAAAGAAGTAGTAATTTACATGACGTATTTAATGCGTAATAGTTTTAGTATATATTCAGTGCCAGAGTATAACGAGAAATAACAATAAACAAAGCTCAGGAATATATGTAATTATGAATATTAATTAAGATACTCGACTAAAAAATTTCATTTGGACACTTAAGTTCGGTTTACACGTATCAAGTAGTTAAATAGTTAACTAAATTTCAAGTAAATTAATACGTGTAAACGGACAATTTAGTATTCAAAATTTAGTACGCAAGTAAACAAGTAATTTAGAAATTTTTCTATTTTCTGTTAAGTAGGTGGGCGGGGCTTATCACTTAACACGTTTGGATAGGCACTTTTTAGTTGAAATTTAGTTAAAATTGAGTAAAATGCTTAAGTAATTAAGTAGGTTGTGAAGAATTGTATGAACTAAAGAGCTTTACTAAATTATTATGTTTGGACGCGCACTAAAAATTATTCGCTTAAAATTTAGTTATCTACATAACTACTTAATACGTCTAAACTGGACTTTAGGCATTTAGCATCATACACACTCTCACACACACCTTCACGCACTTACCCACACATTTACTTTTAGCTTACACGAGGCCATGTATTAAACGTATGCTTCCTCAGGCCATAAGCGTGATGAAAATTTATAAACAATCACGTTACCTCGTCGGTAGGATGTATTACGGTACAGACAGGCGTAGATACCACATGAGGTTTCTTGAGAGATCTAACACAACAGGCTCTGGTTAAGCCGTGGCGTATTACGCAGTAAATTCAACTACGAAAACTTGGGACCCAAAAGACGGAACTGATTCAAGCGAGCTCAGTATGTCACACGTTCCCGTTCAAACTCCGAGTGTCACTCACTCGACTGTCACACAATTTTGTTGAAATTACGAATGTCACACTTACGCTACGCGTATCGAATCTATCACATGGTTACATGTTGTGTTATGTTATAATAATTTAGTCGTATTGGGGCGGCTCAAAATACTAACCTCAATCCCACGCCAGATGGGTGTCGTAAAAGGCGACTAAATCCGGCCCGCTGGTTGTAGGGCCCCTCGAGGGATTGTATTGGTAATAATGATTTTAATTGTTAATTAATACCATTATTACTATTATTATTTCTCCATGGGGTTCGCCTGGATAGCTACCACCCTTTAGCATGAGTCAGCCGCCAAACGACTCGTCGTGTTCCGGCTGGGGGCTTGAGAGCCAGTTCCTTCTTTCTTTTTCTTTTCTCTTTCTTAGCCGGCAACGCATCAGTGATACCTTTGGTGTAGATGATGTCCATGGTCGACGATAGCCACTTACCATCAGGTGGATCGTCAGCTCGTTTGCCGGCTATTTTCATAAAAAAAATAAAAAAAATGGATAGCATTATGTAACAACTGATTAACGCCTCAACTCAGAGTCACTAACGGTTACTTAAATCATTACTTAGTATGGAATTTGTATGGTGATTCTTTACTAAAGGGCGATTAAAGTAACCGTTAATGACTCTGAGTTGGGGCGTAAGTGACACGAAAAAACCGAGAAAACGAGCTTCAGAGATTGAAAAGTTCAAAACTTCAAACAATTATGTTTGCAAGCCGCTAGATTCAACCCCTTTTTTTAGAGCATGCAGGCATGGTAGATAATAACCCTCTAAAATCCGGTTTACACGTATTAAGTAGTTAAGTAGATAAAAAAAAGCTATGGCAAGTATATTTAACGCTTTAGAAAATTGTGCTTGAGAGTTCGTAAGAAACATTTAGTAAGGTACTTCCAGTTATGAATGTTCTTGAGTAGATAACTAAATCTATATCTATATACATCTATATACATATACAAATAAATAAAATTGGAGTGTCTGTTTGTAATATTAAAATAACCGCTTTTTACTAAATACATTTGGATGTATTCACGGTACATATGCCAAAACAACATTTTTCACAATTTTTGTCTGTCTGTCTGTCTGTCTGTCTGTCTGTCTGTCTGTCTGTTTGTTCCCTAAATGCTAATCTCTAAAATGGCTGGACCGATTTTGACGGGACTTTCACTGGCAGTTAGCTGATGTAACAAGGAGTAACTTAGGCTACTTTTATTTTAGAAAAAAAAAAGTTTGTTAAGCGATACGAAGTTCGCCGGGTCAGCTAGTTTTAACTAAATTTTAAGCAAATTAATACGTGTAAACCGAACATAAGCGCCAGTCCTTGCTAGCTGAGAAGGAAGCCATGGACATGTTTATCGAATCGAATGTCCCCATATCGTTACGTCGGGAAATTCCGTTGATGGTATTTCGTTCCACACTTTACACGTATCTAGCAGGAACGCAGGAACGCGTCGTACTTTCGTGAGTCCGGGGGCTGCATCAAAATGTCCGTGACCTGTTGGATGGCCTCTTTCGACAGCTTCGTGATAATGAGGTTGAATTTGGCCTCATCCGACAGCTTTTGCGGTGCGAGTATGGCTTCAACCTGATAGAACCATAACCTGGGCTGGTCCAACCAAAATTCCGGAACCCTCGATGAAACCGTGATTGCAGCCATGTCGGTCTTGACTTCTTCCTTCACAGGACCAGGTACTTGTGATTGTTGCGGCAAACCAGGGACCGGCGGGTTCATGTTGATCGATAGCGACGCGGAAAATTTTGTGTGTAAAGTCCAAACAATATGGCGAGAGCGCGTGGGGCACGGCGGTAAAAAAATGTGAGTCGTCACCTAAGTTAAGTTCAGTTTTAAAGTTCACTCACTAAAAAAATAATGTTCAACGCGGGGTCACCACTTTAGGGAAGGGACGCTTATAATGAAGTACGACAAAGTTCTGAAGAATTGTTTAATTAAACTTTTACAGTGCACTGGTTATGTATATGAATAATATATATACTAGACACGCCCTATACCCTACTATCTACCGCCGTGCCCGGGTGACGACTGGCGCAACCTAATTACGCCTCGTCCATGCAGTTACAAAACTGCATTGTGTGCAATTCTCTGCTACAACAACCCCTTCCTTTTTTGAAAAAAAAATGAAATTGTTCAAACGATTACAACAAAATAGAAAAATATATAAAGTAGCTTCCAGAGTGCACAAAACGCAGTTGCAGTGCGAGCAAAATGCTGATAGCGCAGTAGACTGCAACTCTACACTGGTATTACAACATGATATATTCAAAACAATATTATTATCTATGTTCTAACTATGGGCACAGTTTTCTACGAATACAACAAAGGATAGATAAATCGTAAGTATAGGTATGCAATGTATGACATAAAATATAATTAATATTTTATACATTAGTTATGAAAACAATAAATGCATAAAATTACATCGTTTACATTGAACCTGAGGCATTTTATTTTATTTTATATAACTGAAAAATTGACACTGAATTACGCATATGAATATGAACAAATCTATACAAAAATTTGTAAATTAATTAACTGACTAACTAACTTTATCGACTAGTTAGTAGTAACTTAGCTACATTTTAATTGTATATATAATTAAATAGTTATAAGATTCGAGTAACAAAATGTCATGACGCAACGACTATTCACTAAATCATTGATCAATAATTCAAAAGTTTTACGCGTATGTGGTGACGGGATGCACGGGAACTGGAACCGAACCCGGCGCGGGCGTGGCCGGTTGCACCTGGATGTGCGCGAGCGGCGGTGCCGCCGCGGCCGGTGCGCGCTGGCATGTCGCTATCTGCCGCTGTAGCCACTTCCTGCCGCGGTTGCGGCAATATCGCCACAGGACGTACAGTGTTACCACCACGAAGAAACAAACCATGGCCACCATGAATATGTTTTGCCTTGACATGTGGGCCTCCACCGCGCTACCGTTCTGCGCGATCACTACTTGCTCTTTCGACTGATTTTTACCCATTGTAATAATCATGAGCCGCGTATTGTCACACAAAAATCGAAACGTAAATGATAAAACATTTCATATTTATCTACACGTTAACTACCTTTTTGCGTCATAACCTAATTTGTTACTTAAATTTACAAATTATATTTTCGTAAATTGCAATTAAACAAATACTTTATGCAAAATAAACATATGAAAAACAATTGTGAAACATCGTTACTTATAACTGATGATTAGTTATTGTCACACATAAGGTATTTGCTATATCAAAAGCGAAACTATCTTACGCTATAATCAAGTGTAATACAATTTATCATAAGTAGTCTATTGGATCTTAACAAAATATTGCTAATATTTGTAATGCAAGTATAATTAAATAATAATGCAAGTAAAAATTCATGTGAAAAATATTTTCTCATCAGGGTTTGAACGTGTGACGTTCAACGAAAATCATATATTAAAACGCACAGGAGCGCGTACTACACGTCCACTCCTAGTTTTTTTACAAGAAGTATTCGTAAGATTACTTGATGTGTTTACGTTTTCAAAGGTTACATCGCCAAACTGAGTCGTAGGAGTGTCATCGGATATGTTACGTTCCGTATGCTCCTCGTTCAGCGTATAAGCGGGTTTCAACCGATCTATTGAAACAGTTATGCGTCTCGTAGGCAATTGAACTTTATAAACCTTATTACCTCTACTTAAGACTCGGAATGGTCCGTCATAGGGAGGCTGTAATGGTTTACGAACAGCATCATTTCGAATAAAAACAAATTCACACGATTTAAGATCCGGATGGATGAATATCGTACGTGAATTTCTCTGTCTATCTGGGACTGATCTCAATTTACCTATATTACTTCGTATTTCAGTAACTAAAGTGTGAGGGTCTGACGATTCTGACTTTCTAGAGTCAAAAAATTCGCCTGGTAGCCTCAAGGTACATCCATACGTTAACTCAGCAGCCGAAATTCCGGTATCGCTACGTAACGTGCATCTAAGCCCTAATAGAATAGTCGACAGTTCATCCTGCCAGGATGTAGAGTCTAAACGAGCCTTAAGGGCAGCCTTGAGTGATCTATGAAACCGTTCCACCGCGCCATTGCTTTGCGGGTGATAAGGTGTGCTCCTGATCCTATGGATCCCCATACATTTCATCAACTCAGAAAACAGGTTGCTTTCAAATTGTCGTCCCTGATCGGATGTTAAATATTGACAAATGCCAAATCTAGTAAACCATCCGTCATATAACGCTTTAGCTACGTTTTCTGCGGTTATATCGCGAAGTGGGAAAGCTTCAGGCCAATGAGTACACCGATCTACTACGGTTAGTAAATATCTATAACCGTCAGAAGTGGTCGGTAATGGACCTACAATGTCAGTATGTATGTGTTCAAAACGTCCGGCCGGCGGGAATTGACCCAAAAATGAAACGGTGTGACGTTGAACCTTAGCTCTCTGGCATTTAATACAAGCCTTAGCCCATGTTTTTACGTCCTTATTCATACCTGGCCAGAAATATCGCTGGCCCACTAACTTACGTGAGGTGTTAATACCTGGATGACTCAAGTTATGAATTAAACTGAAAGCCAATTTTCTAAATTTATCCGGTAAATAAGGTCTAACATTTCCGGTTGATACATCGCAATAAATTTGAGTATCACTGTTAGGTATAAATATCTTTTTTATTATAACAGTGTTATTGTGACTACTACTTTGAATGTATTGTGCAAAGTCTGCGTCCTCGGCCTGCGCGGTTGCAATTTCTACGAAATCTAATGCACCTGGGCATGTTATTGTTTCAATTCTACTAAGTGAATCTGCAACAATATTATTTTGTCCGTTAATATACTGAATGTCCGTAGTGAACTCGCTAATATACATAAGTTGTCGAATTCTTCTCGGCGTTTCTTTATCACTAGCTAATTTGGAAAATGCAAAAGTTAATGGCTTATGATCGGTATAGACAGTCAATTGTCTACCTTCGAATAATTTACGAAAGTGAATGATAGCTAAATAAATTCCTAGCAGCTCACGATCATACGTACTATATTTAACTTGCGTAACTGAAAGTTTACGTGAAAAATAGCCTAAGGGTTGCCAATGACCATCAACAAACTGCTGTAAAACGGCTCCAACAGCAATGTTAGAAGCATCTGTCATTAACCCTAGCGGTGCGTCAGGTGTAGGATATGCCAAAGTGGCTGCGGACTGGAGGCTTTCCTTACACTTAATAAAAGCGTTATTAGCTTCATCGGTCCATATGATTTTAGACTTGTCATTTTTCTTAGCTTTAGGTAAACATTTAATAAGATCCGCCTGATACGTCATTGCGCTAGGCATGTGTGGGCGGTAGAAATTGACCATGCCAATGAAACGACGGAGTTCGCATACCGTTTCCGGTCTCGGGAACTCCAAAATTGCCTGGACTTTATCGTTAGAGGGCCTGATACCTTCTACAGTTATGTCGTGACCTAAAAATTCGAGTTTATCTTTACCGAAAGAACATTTCGACAAATTAATTGTTATACCAAAGTCATTCAATCGTTGAAAAAGAGCCTCGAGATGCTGTTTATGTTTCGCGCTTGTTTCGCTGGCAATTAATATATCGTCGATGTAACAGAATATAAAATCGGAACTACTCTCGAAAGTTCCATCCTCCCGACGTATACCTAAACCTTGTAAAACCGTGTTGTTCATGAAACGTTGGTAAGTCTGCGCAGCATTAATAAGTCCAAAACTCATCCTAGGAAACTCAAATAAACCGAAACTTGTGATGATGGCAGTCTTTTCAACGTCTTCAGGGGCAACAGGTATACAATGATATGCTCTATTTACGTCAATTTTACTGAAAATACGTTTTCCTGTTAGAATGTAGGTGAAATCATGCAATCTGGGTATTGGGTATCTGTCCGGCTTCGTGACGGCGTTAAGCGCCCTATAGTCCCCACAGGGTCGAATCTCTCCGTTCTTCTTGGGAACCACATGTAACGGACTAGACCAGGGGCTCTTCGAAGGTCGGCAAATTCCCAATTCCTGCATAATACGAAACTCTTCACTAACCTTTTTATATCTATCAGGAGGCAGGGGGCGGGCGCGCGCATGCACGGGCGGCCCCGTCGTCTCTATATGGTGAAACACTGTATGCTTAGGGGTTTCCTTGAAAGACACAGGTTTCGTTATATCAGGATACTTCAATAAAAGGTCAGAGTATGGATGTGATTCATCTACCGTGCTTAAACTAGGCTGTGTACAAGTAACTATTGAACCTACTATATTCAAATTAGTAATTTGATCTACCAATCTACGCTTGCTAAGATCCACTAGTAATTTATGATGTACTAAAAAGTCTGCGCCTATAATAGGCTGATTTACTGCCGCTAATACAAATGTCCAACGATAGGGTCTACGTAATTTTAAATCTAACACTAAAGTCTTTACACCAAAAGTTTGAATTTCTGTACCATTTGCTGCATACAATTTATACTTAAAATTATTAACAGTACTAATAGTTTTACTACGCGCGGGAAGCACAGAAATATTTGCTCCCGTATCAACTAAAAATCTGAGGCCGGAGTTAAAGTCCGTAACACATAATCTATTGCTACTTACACCGTGAGTACAGTCACCCGACACTGGCTGTACTTCGCTCAGTTTTCCTTCTTCCAGCTGCAGGGCGGAATGCACTTGTGCGCATTCTCCTTGTAGCGGTAGTGGTAGAAACACTGCCAATCAGGTCTCTTTCCCTTGCGCGTGGCACTGGTGTGCGGTGCTCTGGTCTGGCTCTGACTGCGTCCGCAAGTGCGCTGCCTGGACCGCTCCATACGACCAATCCGCTCGTTAATCTTCTTAATCTCCGCGATTATCATGGAGGTGTCGCTCGCCGGCAGTGCTGCTGTCCCGACCTCGGCGATGGTACCGCTTCTTGTGGTCTCCATGACTTTGTCCGCGACCCTTGCAAGCACGTCGAGCTCCGCTGACTCTGTCACCGATATGATCCCTCGTACCGCTGTTGGCAGGTGGCTCTGCCACAGGATCTTCAACGTGTCATCCGGAAGTTTCGCCCTGGCGAGATCCCTCATCCGTCTCAGCAGCTGTGACGGTCGTTGATCTCCCAGCTCCATCTCGCTGATAAGCTTCTGGATCTGACGGGTCTCAGACTCCTCGTAAACCGTCAATAATCTCTCCTTCAGCGCGTCGTACTTTCGTGAGTCCGGGGGCTGCATCAAAATGTCCGTGACCTGTTGGATGGCCTCTTTCGACAGCTTCGTGATAATGAGGTTGAATTTGGCCTCATCCGACAGCTTTTGCGGTGCGAGTATGGCTTCAACCTGATAGAACCATAACCTGGGCTGGTCCAACCAAAATTCCGGAACCCTCGATGAAACCGTGATTGCAGCCATGTCGGTCTTGACTTCTTCCTTCACAGGACCAGGTACTTGTGATTGTTGCGGCAAACCAGGGACCGGCGGGTTCATGTTGATCGATAGCGACGCGGAAAATTTTGTGTGTAAAGTCCAAACAATATGGCGAGAGCGCGTGGGGCACGGCGGTAAAAAAATGTGAGTCGTCACCTAAGTTAAGTTCAGTTTTAAAGTTCACTCACTAAAAAAATAATGTTCAACGCGGGGTCACCACTTTAGGGAAGGGACGCTTATAATGAAGTACGACAAAGTTCTGAAGAATTGTTTAATTAAACTTTTACAGTGCACTGGTTATGTATATGAATAATATATATACTAGACACGCCCTATACCCTACTATCTACCGCCGTGCCCGGGTGACGACTGGCGCAACCTAATTACGCCTCGTCCATGCAGTTACAAAACTGCATTGTGTGCAATTCTCTGCTACATGTCCTTAAAATACTCGTAACTAAGCTAAATGAAAAAAGTACTACTGTTAATCAATCAATTAATTAACTCTGTTTCCAGGGATATTATTTATGTTTTTATTTAAAGACATACTAATGATAACTAATAAGCGATCCCATAGGATTGGCTGGGTCGGAATCAGCTTTCATACATAAATTCGTGGTCTCCTGGGGTTTGAACGACCCATGTAGCATAGGTAATGGTTACCATGCCGCACCGCCCACGCCGCGCCGTTCGAAGGGTTCTGGGTTCGATTTCCACTATTGCCAGCTAGGCAGTTTGAATGTTGAGTTTGAATGTGGGTGTGTGTGATCTTGTTTGTTGCGATTTTGATTATAATAAAAAATACACTGTGAATCGACTTCAAAAAATTTGTTACCTTAGAACTCCAATCGTCAGTTAACCGATTTGGAACATTTTTTTAAGGATATTCTTCTAATTTGGTCCTTAGGGAATTGAGAGAACTTCTCAAATATAAGGTATAAATTTTATTATATGGCCTCTTACCATCAGTTCAAATCAGTTCAAATTTATTTTCTATTTTTTTTAGTTGGATTTTCTATAAAAGCGTGTTTTTTTAGTTTTTTTTTAACTATTATTTTTTTACTTTTAAAACACATTTCCTGCTGGCGTAACGTTATTCCAGTGGGAAGGTTTATTTCTAAATGGATACATTTAAATAATCATTTGCTAAACAAATAAAAAGTTGCCTAACCCCGTTAAAGCTTGCGACATGTTTTGTAAGTTTATGTAACTTTTTTATGGTTGTGAAAATACTTACGATAAGGTGACATGTACGATCATTAATCATTAAAGGTTCTAAGATATATTATATAATAATAATATATTACGTTGTCTCAGACAGACAACCCAACCTGTCCAAAATTTACCCGTGGTTATAAATGTCTTCAGTTAGTGTCCAATCCCATGTCAGATCACATTTGTAATGCTTAGAGAAACAATGAATATAAAAAAAATGTTAAAGCAGTGTTAAACAAATTGTTATACTAGAAGAAAACCGGGCAAGCGCGTGTCAGGCCACGCGCAATGTATGATTACGAAGTAGTAATTTTATCGACTTATTATATTCATGTGACAGATAAATATTTGTACTTAGGTCATGGGTGTTATTTTGTGATGTGTTATATGCGTCGTCCATGCCACCCGCGATACAGGTAAAAACGTAATGCGGGGGGTATGGGTAATTGGGTATGTAAGCGTTTATTTATTACTGTATAGATAGGTTTATTTAAAGTACTCGAATTCAATGTTTCAAAGTAGCACTACTTAATCAGTAGATAGGTACGTACCTAATAACAAAAAGGTATACGTATCCACAACATGTTGGTATGCAGGTGGTTGCAAGGTGCATCGGTAAATGATTTGTGTCGTGACTTCACCTATAGAATTAAATACGGAACTAAGTTTAGAACAAAACGTACCTAATATTACGCGTAACATACTGTTAGTGTTACGAGTAAGAAATAATTTCTATAATTCCACCATAATCTTTTAAAAAACTGATTCCCTTAATCGTTTAAAATCGTTTTAATCGTTTGGCTCCAATTTGTAAAGGGTCTACTTATACTTAAGTTTAATTCTTACCCTTTGCCTTATGTAAGCTGTGTATAGGTTGTGTATATAAGTGCATCTTTTACAAATAAATGTATTTTCTTTCTTTGTTCTAAAATTTTTCATTTGCATTAATGGATTATCTATTAAACTATTATTAATCATTAATGGATTATCTATTAAACTATTATTAAACTATTATCGGGAGATAATAGTTTTTCTTAAATTATAATAGTTACACTTGTATACAATATAATAATCTGTATGCAGAGACATATAGGTACTAATAGATAGGCTCTTCTGAATTAAAGGGATGGTATAGCCTATATATTATAATGTAATAAAAAAGAGGTAGATATGTCACTAGCACGCCGACGATGAAGAGCGTAAGAACAGGCAATTGACCATTCTGCTCGTAGTCGCTCTGTCAATACAAGACGACACGCACGCTTTTGTTGTTGTCAGAAGTGCTTGAAATTTGACATACAGCGTTAAAATGCCTTTATGTATTATGCGTAAATGCACTAATTACAGAAGTAAAAGAAATAAAATTCATGGAATAAAACCACACGTTAATAATCATGATATATTGCATTTAATTTATTTTCATTATTTCTCTAACAAAATAAATATGTCGGCATGGCCAAGGCATTGCGGACATAGATTAACATACAGTAGTGACGATATATTGATGCTGTCCTTATTTGTATGTTTATTGTTAAGCAGAGAAGAATCAATGGATAATTTTCTCACGAGTACCTGTATTGTACTAAAGCCGTACCGTAATAGTATCTAGTATTGTGATAGAGCCATATCAAAAATAAATTTATAAATAATATAATATAAAAATAAAAAATATATAATGCTCAAAACTTTTTTGTATTCGTCGATATGCAAGTAGTAAAAATAGAACCCTTATTGTAAAAATATTCCGGTTTTCTTGGATTATGTTTGGATTATGTTTATTATTTTATGTGTACATAATTATTAATGACATAATATAATATTACTATAATAATGTGGCTAACTAGTTTAACTACTGTTATAGATTTCCATCTGACGAACTAGTGCACCGAAAGTGGATCGTTGTTGTCCGCAAACAATGAAGTCCCAAAATATTGCTTATAATAGTTTCGAAATTACAACTTCCTTCCTTAAGTTTATTTTTAGGTACTTTCAACCTACTGACTGTTCTGTCTTAATTATATTAGTCTTTGCCAAATGTGCGATTTGGTGACGCGAGTGACAAACACTAGCTGTCTTTTTCACTATTATGGTTTTAGTAATGCTACCCTTTTACATCATTTATCAATTTAGTGATTGGTATAGTGAAACAAAAGATAAACGAGTGTGTGTTGTAGCTCTTTTCGGAACAGATTTTTTGGTTGATTTGTAAAGGCATAACGTATCTATTTTTAAATATAATGATATTTATTTATACCCAATGGGGTATAGTGAGAGAGATTGACGTGTGTCAGCGATTTGGATATACTGCTCGCTCTCAAGCTATTATTGGAAAGAGTAAGAGAGATAGTAAATGAGTTATGAAGAATTGACCCTAGTCATGGAGTATATCCTCCACTAGCTTAGTATACAATTTTTACTACGGCACAGATTAGAATATACAAAGTCTTTGGCTGTGTTAAAGTTATTGTGAGTTATACTGATATTTCGCGAATAAAAATGTTTTCCTGTTTTCGTTCTAAAAATCTTCGCCTTAGTGAAACGTCGGCTCTATCGGCGGTTCCCGTGGGATCAGCTGTAATATTTAGCTGTCCTTATTACGCTGCTTGTGTTTGAAACCGGGACACTGCATATGCGGCGCTTTTGAAATGGCTGTGTATAGAGGGTAAATGAAGTAATGCGTTTTCTACTCGATACTTAGGAAAACGAGTTCCTTATAGGATTTGGTTTGTACTTTGTTGACACATTTTTTAATTGTGGACCGATTGAATACATACACAAAATTATTAACAAAATACAAAATAAATACAAAACACAAAATTATTAACCTAAACTCGATTAGTTTGGGTTTCATTTCATGGTTTCAAACATTTCTGAGTTGGTGGGTAAAATAAAAATGCAAGGAGAAACAGACTTAATCTAAAAATCATGCGGTTTTTAAGACCGATAATAATTTTTTTAAGTTATACTTATTTAGGCGCGTTATGAAATAAGTGGAAAAAATGATGGGAATGAAATTTAAGATTTGGGACTCGGTGACAGTGACACAAAAGGTGACGAAAAACTCACGCGCGTTTTAAATAAATAAATAAATAAATAAATAAATAAATAACGCTTCACACTCATAGCGCCCCACACTAGGATTCCCTGTGTCGTGGGTGCCATGGACAACACACTAGACCCTTGTCTAGTGTGTTGTCCATGTCTAGTCTTGACATTGTCTAGTCTTGACATTCACACCCAGACCGAGAACAGAAATTCAAACTCATCATTCAAATTTCCACCTCGCTGGGAATCGAACCCAGGACCCTTGGTGCGTCGATCCGGCATGGTAACCATTGCGCCACACGGGTCGTTATAGTGTTTAGCTATGTAGTGAGATTGACGCAAAATGAAAATAATTTAAAAACATATAATCATTTAAAGCCAAAACTAATTCCTTTTTACCTTATTAAAAAAATAAGTAATTTTAATTAACATTTACGTTTTAACGTAAAAGTACTTAACTGATTCGACGTCTAGGTTATAGCAGGTATGATTCAGGCTTTCGCCCTTGGTAGGTTTGTACATAAAAAATATTAAAAGGAAAACGGTTACAGTGTCACTATTGTGTGATTTGTTAGTTAAACTATTTAGTTTGTTGCCTGATGTTTCATTTTAACTATATAGTAGCGCGTTAAATATAACGTATCCTTTAATCAAGTTAACTATATTCCTACTTAGGTAAGTGTATTCTCTGTACCATTATTTAAAATATGACAAAATTTATTTACTTTTTTAATATTTCAAAGTACAGAATGAACATTTGAGTGTTACTTTTTACTATAAAATTATAAACACCAGATTGATATTGATTTCAATATTGTGCTTATTATATCCCACTCATCAGATGTTGAAAGTCTGCTGCTAGAGGCCATCCAGCACATTCACCGATCCTGGGCCCTCAGAATTTTCGGGACAACTAGATCTATGTCAAAATACTACCATTACTTTGGCAAAAGCGTAGTTTCTATGCTAACTACTACGCATTACTGTAAATAATTAAATTTCCGCCGACGAAAATACGCGCAATTACCATGTCACAATTTGTCAGCAGTTACTTTACGGAGAAGATGACTAACCGGAGAATCATTTGCGATCACTGTGACGTCACTGCAGATAACTAACAAGATGATACTACGTTACTGAGTCCTTTAGTTACAATCAAATATTATTCGTCTGCATAATAATAATGGTATTTGGGTTTTTCGAAAACTTTATAGTTCTGTCATACGAATATACATATAGCAATACAATGTTATTATAATGTAAAAAAGAGGTAGATATGTCACTATATAAAGACCGTAAGAACAGGCAATTGACCGTTCTGCTCGTAGTCGCTCTGCCAATACAAGACGATACGCACGCTTTTGTTGTTGTCAGAAGTGCTTGACGTTTGACATACAGCGTTAAAATGCCTTCGTATATTAAACCAATGTGATTGTTGTAGTGAAACAAAAGATAAACGTGTGTGTGTTGTAGCTCTTTTCGGTATAGATTTTTTGGTGGATTGGTAAGGGCGTAACGTATCTATATTTAAATATCATTAAAGCAATGTGTAAAATTTGATCTCCTTAGGATAAGAGGAGGTATGTCTAATTAGGCTTGCAAGATTTGTCCCTCACAACACAAACGTAATACGCTAAATAAAACCGTTTAAAACAATATAAATCTTTATAAGGTCATTGATATTAATTCGATACATTACGTAAGCACGTTTACTCGCATATGTTATCTATGCATCACGATTCACGATATCAATTACGGCTAAGACATAATAATTAAAGATGATTACGAAGTTTCGGAGTGCATTTGAATAATGGCTATCTATCTACCTTACAGTGAATCAGTATTATAGTGACGTAGGATCGTATGAACATTAACACAATAAATTGTATTAGTGTTTAGTTATGTAGTAACACAATTTAACAATGTATAGTGCACACCAAGTTGGAATTCAGATTTAAACATTTTTTTTATTCGAATAAACAATTTTCGAAAATAAATATTCGATATTGAAATTGTAGGTACAGTACAACTCATATTATCTTCCATGACAAAGCACCTTTCAGAAAAGCTGGTAGATTTAAAAAATACGTGCATAAGTGTATCAATGTTACCTAGATTTCCTAATTAATAAAATCATTGTTGTATTAGACAAGAGATGCGTAGAGTCGAAAACTGAACCTCATGACGTTTGAAGTTCTGAACATAACATATCTGTAGTAAAATATCTATGATGTAGATTGTAGATGTTAGTTACTTTGAGTGTGATTAAACAATTTTTTGCGTCAGAAATAGGCGTCACTACAACCCAGTCGATGCCCGCATAGGGGTTCTAACCCCAGTAAAGTTCAGCCGAGGTCAGAAGGTTAGTCTTTTGAACTTTTACATGTTCCCACGCACATTTACTTTACACAATTAATTTGTTTTATGCAGATTTAATTTGGTTGATGCAGACTTTGATTTTATTAATAACAATTTATTTTAACAACAGATTCATATATTTTTAGATGTTCATTCTTCGCGTTTCTATCATATGTCGAGCGAGTAACGTGGGTTGGAAAAATCGCAGGTTTACGTTGTTTGTCCGCGATGGATGAACTTGAAAGATAGGATAGCTTACATCTATCTCAATTCAGTTTTAATAAAAAAAAAACTTTTGAGAGAACGAAGTCTGTCCGGGCAGCTAGTCTTTAAACACGTATGTTATATACGTGTCACATTGTTCGTCCGCGTTTGTCACTGGACTCCTAAACTACTTAACCGATTTTAATCAAATTTGCACATCGTGTGCAGTTTGATCCAACTTGAAAGATATTATAGCTTCCAATGTTCCTTAAGGTACACGGAAGGTTTTAATAAAAAAACTTTTGACTGAACGAAGTCTGTCCGGGCAGCTAGTAGTAAATAAATTTCACAGCCTGACTTTACTCATTGTGTGGCGCTATTCACTTGTATGAATGTAACATATAGGTATATAAATCTCACAAACTTCCTGCTTATAATCAAAATTCTGTTTGTAATACGGTCCCTTGATAAACATTACGGGATATAGCTTAATACTAAATTATACATATAAGATACTGAACATTGACTCAGTAACACAAATAATAAGGATATTAATATTTGATGGTAACATTTATAAAATGTTATAACTGCCTCCCAAAATTTGGTTAAGTGTGAGTCTGACGTCGGATTTACTTAAGATCATTACACTGCATTCCTGCAAAGAAAAGTTTTACGAAATTCATATTAGGTCCATTCAGCCAGCCCAAACGCTATATATATTTTTAGTATATTAAATTGGATACAAAATACAAAACACTTTTCAACTAATAAACAGGTCACGCCCACTTCGAACAGTAAATAAAAATCATTAAAATTATGTATTTATTTAATGAAACCCTAATACTGGATTACAAAACACGCATTTTATTGAGCGCGATTAACAATATTTTTGATAAAATAAAACTACAAAATACGGCAAGCCGCCATGATATCTTGAACGCCAATCAGTCTGAATCACCGCGAATTACGTCACGCCTCAATAAACAAACGAATATGACAATACTGACAATGATATCTTGTCTATTACTTTACTGAGGCGTGACGTCACAAGCGACGCCATGACACTGAAGTGTTTTGGTGCGAATTTTTAACTTATAAATTGAAGTGTATTTTTTTACTGAACCTTATTTTTTGTGGAAATGTGATGTTAAACGTTGTAATTTTAATATATTTCCCAATAATATAGAACAGTTTTTCAAAATCTGTCATCATGCCTATTTTTGTGGGACACCTGTCTAAATCTTTAAGTGAAACAACGAGGTTTTATACAAAACAATCGTCCCCTATTTTCCTCTATCGTGTGCAGAAGTAAAGGCCACTAGGGGCAACAGTAACTGTTCATTCGAAAAAAACCCCTATTTCAAACCGTTAGGGGATGAATTTCCAAAAATCCCCCCTTAATGATCCACTACGCTATTAAGGAGTATGTATCATGTTTTCATTGCCTATCAGTTACATTTATCTTTAAGGTATATAAGTTGTATCTAATGAGATATGGTCTCAATTTTGGTATTCTGATTTTGATGTAATGCAAGCTATTTCAAAAATAGCGTACCATGAGAAGCAGTCCAGCTATCTTCAATATAACACTACGACGGTATTTTGAATTCCCAATATCTGGTATCAAATGTTCAGCAACAATATGGGAATTACATCTCATTATGAAATATCTGGGAATTTCCTGCTAATATCGTGTTCGTTTAATTATCTACCTATGTGTGAGTAATCGCACTGATGATGTTTATGACTAGTTCTAGGATTCAAGTAGGTATTATCATTAGTAGATAGTACCTAGCTATGTCCTACAAAACGAAAAATGAAATCATTTGTCTGCTTGTTTCTTATTCAATAACGAAAAACATCTAAACGGATTTCAATGAAATTTGGCTCGCCGATAGTTTTTAACCTAGCTTAGTTTTTTTTGGGGCCTTTCTATTCCTGTGACTTAACCTCGCTTTGCTTCGGTTTTCTTATTTTTTTTACACCTTGGGTTACATTATTGGAGTTTTATTAAGGATCCCTAATTTTTTTGAAAATATAGCCTATGTCACCCGGGGATAGTGTAGCTTCCCAACAGTGAAAGAATTTTTGAAATCGATTCAGTAGTTTCGGAGCCTATTCAATGCAAACAAACAATCAAATATTTCCTCTTATTTTAGTATACCTATAATATAGATGAATACTGTACCATAATCTGCAGCTCTTTCTTTCTAATGCAGCGCTGCAGCGTAGGTAAGCAATATAATATATTATTATGTATACGGTCGGAGGTATGTATGTATGTTTTTATTCCTTTTTTGTACTTGCGAATTTTTAAAATTTCCGTGGATTCAATTCTGACGACCAAGTAGACGTACCTGTATAGAAGCTAGTTTGTTTAATGGATGTTTCGTCGAATTAGTGATAGCGTAACATCTGTATGCGGTTTGACGTCATATTCAGACAATCCATTTTGTTGAGACGCACTGTAGACTATTAACAGATTTTCTCTTGATATAACTATGTGAACCTTGTTTTGCTCACTGGTTTTCCTTAAACTCTAGTAAAACGACATAGTATGGTTAAGTAATTGAAGGTACCAATTTTGGTGCCCTATTTTTATCACGCAAGTCTTAGTAAACTGATCAACCTCATAGTGAGATGACTGATGATGATAACTGAAGTGTTGTAGAAGATCAGATGCATCACCAACGGGTTGCCTGTTGAGAAGGAAATGATGGAACTTCACAAAAAAATCCATATCATCCATCTAAAGTTGGAAGGCCTTTCCACCGGCTCCGCAGCTTATTCGTACGAGGTATAGATTGAGAAGAACTAAAATAATAATAATTTATGGTAGGAATTGAAGCGCTCATAGCCCGGCGGTTTATAATGATCCTAGTGATCGACAAAGTTAAGCAACAGCGGGCGCGGTCGGTAGTTGGATGAGTGACCGCTAGTGGCAAAAATTTCTTGAGCATTTCCGTACTGACTCCATCCGGAAGGTACGTAAAGCCGTCAGTCCCATTGTTATTTTCGTTTATTCCCATTTGTCCTGTTGAGTAGATAGTCCTGTTGACAGTACTAGTGGGAAAATATTCCCACTAGTTCTTGACACTCGATTTTATTGCCACCTGTCATATGGCATAGTTCTGTAAAGATAACAGTCATTGACTCAGGCTATCGGACGGCATAAAAACTTCCGACACTTGGGTTGGTCACTCACTCGAACTGGAGCAGCGTGGTGGTGTATGCTCTAGGCCTCCTCAAGAGAAACACTTTCTCAATAATGGGCCATTAATGGATTAAAGCCCTAATTCGTCTTTTATTTTCTTCAATTTATTTAGGTACTTATTAAATTTAGCTTTCTACGTTTCTTCTCTATGTTAACTGTAAGTTAGTATACCAACAATTGGATGTTACCATTATTCTGAGAAAGTGTACAAAGTTTTTCCTTCAGGAATCGAACCCGAACCCCTTGATAAATAATCCAGTTCATCCATAGGAATAGTAGAAATTATTTAAAGCACTGTTTGTGTTTTATCTTAAGATGGAGTGTAAATAAAAAGTGGGTTGAATATTTTTAATTTAATATTTATTTAATGATCATCTCTTAACTTACGACAGGAAACATTCATAAAATAGCAGCTAGTCACGATATTAAAATTATTATAACATTCACCGAACGCATGTATCCTTTATATTTTATTCAACGACATTATAATATGGCCTCGCCTCTGTTTAGTCAATGTAAACTAAATACCGTTTTCAATGATCTATCTGTAATCTCTGGATGAGTTAGCAGGTAATGTATTTAAACTGACTTGTGGTTTATGGATAGATAGAATTTTGAATACGCCGGTAAGAACACACTTGGAAGTCATTTCAGTGTGTGATTAGAAACAAAATGATTGTTATTAGCTTATTACCAATTGTGTGTTATGATTACTCTGGCAAGATTTACATGTGTGTGGTCTGAGCCTTATTTTTTTTTTCAAGAAATAAACTCATGAGTCTCATTTTTTATTCTCGCTTACCTATGGACTTACGCTTAAATGTTATGTGCAAAAATATTGAAATTTGTTGTAAAAATTAATTTCAATCACTCTCGTAACTAAATTTAATAAATAAATGAAAAATCTGGTATTTTCAATCATTTTCTTAATTTATTTCTGATTTCCGATACGAGTTTGGTTGTACCAAATTAACGATCTGCGTATATCAATAATTGAGTTATGACCATCCAAAAAATATTGACTGTATCTTTGAAATTGGGCTATACAACTTTGGGGAAATGAAGATTTTTGTTCTTTCGGCAAATGTTTAAAATATTTGTTATCAGGCTCACCCACCTTTCATGAATATTAAAACGGTTTGTTTTTGCACACATTTCGGGAGCGCGTATTCTTAGCTTATTCAGCTAAATGTGGCAACATCGAACGTACAGAAGTGTTATTTTTAGCGATTGCACCAATACCGTAAGCTTTGGAACTGAAGTAGATAATATTTTGCAATACTTCCATCGGAAATTCTGTATAGATTTTGTTTCGGAATTAAAAAGTTTAGGGAAAATTTTGTTAAGTCAATACTTCTAGATCCCAATGCTTGCTGAAATATAATTTTATGTTTCCGTATGTATGGAATTTATTAGATTTATATTTATCCATTTTTTCTAGGTCATTTTTTTGAATAAAGTAAATTTCATTGCCTTTGTGCAGTTGAGAAATGTTCTAAAGTAAAGGATGTTTTTAAATAATAAGATTTGATCAATATTTGTATTTTTAATAATAAAATCATTTAGGTAAACAATGATGACTTTTTATCTTTTGGACACATCAGACACTAAGATGACTTCTTGTGCTAGTTTAATAAACAATGTAATTTGTTCTTCATATTCAGATAACTTGCATTTTTAATAACATTTTATTCAATGCAGTTATTACAGTTTTGGTCTAATTTCAAAGCTTACACAATAGTGCTTCTACATTACAAAGGAATAATACCCAAACATTCGATAAATACCAAATTATGTAGAATATCCATACCATTTGTGAATCATTCAATATTGCAGTTGTTTCTTTGTGTAAAAATCTACTGCGAACATGGATCCATCGCGTGATTGTGTCAAACAACGCATACATTGCGAGCCCAATATTTATTATAAGTCTACACAATGTTCATACACCGCAATGTATACTTATCATAATCAACAATTACAAATCTCCATAAGTGCATGTAGAGTCAGTATCGAATTATTCAATTATGGCCGTCTCGCTCTTTCGAAGCGTTATTTCTTTTAAGAGTAGTAAGCGTGAAGGAGATAACAGTATACATGGATAAGTGATAAGTTACACTACTTTTTATTTTCACCTCATTCGTTAAGATCTGTCCTCACTGACCGGAACATAACTTTTAAGTAATTCGCTTGCAGTATTGAAAATAAGTATGTCTAAGTACAATAAAATAATTTTGGAACAGTTAAAATTGACTTTTATGACTATAACTTACATAAAAAATTCCCGTCCAGTGAAGTAAGATCTATCGTTCCATTTTTCATCAAGCAAATTAAATACAACATTCAATACATTTGACTAAAAATAGAGGCTCGGCGTTTAGTATTTATTTTCTCAATCTCACATCCCTTAAAGAGACAATTCTAAGAGCCACGCAACTCTCATTGTTCCCGGAAACAAAAAATAAACTCTAGAAATCTCTCATTGAGTACATTATTAAAGCTTCGAACAAAACCTAATCGTAGCTAGAATACCCATGAGGCGGTCTCCTCCAATAAAAAGGAGATCATTGCTCAACACAGGGATTTCAATACGCTATCAGTGCTAAATATACTATATTCACAATTTTGATTTTACAACTGAAAGTTATCTATCGTATAAAATTACATTATTGCTCCACAGGGACACGGCAAAATACCTAAAATTAGGTCTTAGGTGGTTTGCAACAAAGGTTAATTTCTGGACGTTTCACCGTGGCTCCCAGAAATGAGTATGTATATTAAAAACGAACTACTTATAAATTACATATTATGTGCGTTTACACTTATTTGTTGAATACTTTGGGTAGTGTTACCGAATAACAACTAATGAACCAAATTTGGAACGCTGCGTTATTCAGGAAGATTAACTTCGTGCGAGGACCGTTAATACAACTATCGCTGTCCCTTTCTTTCCTACGCCAGTGACTCAATATGAGTTAGAGGAAATATTTCAGGTCAGAAAGATGGTACCGAGTTTAATTTTCCGAATAAAGCGTAAAGCGTTCCCATATTTTTGTATATCTAAACCCTCAAACGGGCTACAGCGGAGTGATTTAAGCGCTTACTTTACAATATATCTTATGAACATACAAACTCCATACAAAAATGAAACTACATCTCATTACAATGACAAACATCTAAACGCACTACCGTCGGGTATACGACTTTAAAAACCGGATAATCCGTATAAAATGGCCGATATAGAAAAGTAATCGTTTTCTTCAAGCGCTTCTTTATACATAGCTCAATGTCCAAAAAAGTCGGATGGGGAAACTAGCACAAATACGACATACAGGCTAGGCTAATATCACAGGAGTGCTGGGAACGGCGCGCACCCCCTGCCCCTCTCTCCCCCGGGTGGGTGTGCCTCATCCTCCTCGCACACCCCACGCTCCTCCAGGTACCTATTTACTATTCAGAGGGGCAAAACGGGCTACCAATATATTTTGTGACAATTAAGACGTTAATAGAAAAATAAATTATTCCATTAGCGAATGCATTGCACAACGCGTCCGATTACAGACTTATTGCACAACGTCTAGTTGCCATTTTGAACTTATATCATTCTTCTACAATAAAATAACAACGGCAAAACATAATTTAACAAACCGATTGATATCCTACGATAAGTACGTAATCCTCGATAACCCGATAGCTACAATAATGGTAACAAAGCGTAAATGGTGATATAAGGTAACGCGGTTCAAACAAAATATACAAAAAGAAATAAAACATAAAAAACCTTGAAAGTTTAACAAAACTCGATCAAACTAAAACTCAGACTTAATAAAATGCAACGCTCGAGCAACCATTCGGGTGTCGGTCAACGTTACCGAGCCCGGCCCATGGGCGAGAGGTCGACGGAATCTCATCAGCTGGACAATGTATCGAAATATTTTTATTACATATGTTATGATCGTCGTATCGCCATATCGTCGTACCGTACCGACGCGACGTAACGTTTGGCGTTCGGTTGTCGGTTGCCGGAGTGTTTCTTAATGCGTGCTCTCACGCTTGCAGTGCAGTGCACTTGGCTTTTACTTTCAAACTTTGCTCATGCGAAATACCTTCTTAGTTTCCAACAATATCTTCTGGCGACTTCATAACTCGCAACAAATCCCATTCGAATATTAGCTCGGATGGGAATATGAAAAACTGAAAAAATAACACGCAACCGTTCCCAGTCGTTTGCACTATCACTTAACGCTATTTATAGTACAATAATGTAACAATAATAATTATGGCTTAAAACTATTATTCCCATATAAAACTTAAAACTCCTCACTATCTGTTGTACGACGTGTACACTTGTACAGTGTACACCGCGACGTCCCACGGCGGACAATAGGTACGACACTTCCGAATCTTCGGATACGCGAAGCGATCGTCGATCGTCGATCGTCGAACACTAATTGGACCGCGCCCGCCGGCAGCGCCTGAGCAACTTTCACTAGATAATAAAAACACGCTAACAAAGTAAGTACTCGTCTTAACAACAAAGAATTGGCTAAACGTCGACTGTCCGGTCGGGGTAAACGTAAAATTTCATCGACGAGATGTCCAGTCGACCCGGATGACCCGGAACGTGGCACATTCGGGCGAGCGAACGGATCGCCGGTAACTCGGTCAGCGACTCGAGCTCGGGCTCGCGCGAGCGGACTAGCGGACTTCACTCGGCTGGCATCACAGCGGAGAGTGGAGGTGCGCGGGGCGGCGCGGTCATGAGTCGAGCACCGTGAGGAGCCCGGGGGGCAGCAGGGGCACGTCCTGGCGGGGCATCTGCCGCGCCAGCTGCGCGCAGCCGAGGTTGGCGTCCCCCAGCTCGGGGATGGCGTCGAGGAGCGCGAGGCACTCGTCTTCGACCGCGCGGCGGGCCTTCTTCCCCACCCAGGAGTCGTCGCACTCCTCCCTCGCGCGTCTCCGTCGCGCTTCCTTCTCCCTCCGCGCTTCCTCGCTCAGCCGGCAGTAGGTGTTGTTGATGCACACGGACCTGCGAAGGTCACGCGCGGGGTCCTCGATGTTCTCCAGTTTCTGGGAGCAGATCTCGATGACGCGCTTGCGCTCCTCGTTGGCGCGCAGCCGGGCGGAGATCATGGAGAGCTTCGGCCTCTGGGCGGGTTCCGTTCGCGGCGGGCCGAACATGTCGTCCTCAAACGCGTCGGCAATCTCCGCACCGCGCGCGCTCTCCCGCTCCTCTTGCGGTGTCATTCTGTAACAATCACACGGTCACATTAGCACTCGTTCTTGAATCTAAAATTACGCCAAAATATGGCTACCTGTAATGTTTGCTGATTTTGATTAATATTTTTGTTTAATTTGTTTCACTAATTTCAAAAGTTTATGTATTTTTATTGTATGCAAATTTTACTAGTGCGATAATCATTATATTATTTATAATTAATATGAACTAAATAGTAGACACTAAATAGAACGACAAAGAAATCGATTTCAAAGAGTCGCCAAATGTTGTAAAAAACCTCTGAATTCAAATTAATTAGGTAGAGCGAAAAAGCCATTAAATAGACCAGTTCTCAAATGCGACTAGAATGTGACCTACAAAGTTACAAGTGTTGTTACCAACCTTGCCGATAGTTCTGACGAGAGAATGAAAAATCCTGACATAAACATTGTAATGCACAAAGAGCTGACCAACAATGAGATAAGTCTTTCAATGCACAAAAACAAAGTTAAGACACTAGCACAACGAGCGCGTAATTCGTCACTACGTCCTCGACGGTGAACAAGTATGAAGGCACAAGTGAAACAGAAATAGCTCGGTGCGCAAGCGGCGTGTGCGCAGCGCGACGATCGCTTCACGAATGACAGTATACCTCGGTGTAGATAAGACATTGAAAAAGCCAATTGCGTCATTCGTGAACGACTACGTACGTGCCGAGAGGAGAGGAAACGGGTGACGTACGGTATGAACCGTCATTTTAGACGCTATTGACTATCGTGACTCGTTCCATTTGTTTACGACACGAGCTCTGCGAGGATCGAACAACGCTCGTGCACAAACAGGTCCAAGAGACCAGATGATCTAGAATCGCCGCGGAATTTCCCGGCTTCGTAAATTAAAAAGGCCATATCTCTACTTTGGAGAACAATAGTTGATCTTGCTAATGGAAAAACTAAGGTACCCGCTTTTAAAACCAATTTACATAATAAGGAAAACAATGATGATCCTTTGACAACTTCACTGTTCATCGATTGGGAAATACTCGTAGTAGAACTCGTATTTTCTAGGAAATCGGTGTATAAATCTTGATGTGTCTTTTCGTATTCTATGATTGAGGTCATATTTTCTGAATGTTTATTTGTATTGCCGACATGATATGTTATTCTTTTTCACTGCGTGGCATCCTATTTTTAAGAGCCAATAAATTCTATTAAAATTTTCAGATAAAATCAAGAAGCCAAGTTTTGTAATCAACATTATGACATAATCAGCACACTTTACAAGTGCTGTTCATGAGATGGTTCGCTAAGGAGATAATGTATTTATTTTGCATTTTGGTATCCGCCATATCCGAGCCTTAACAGTTAATCGTATTCGTTCACATTTCGTCGAGGCTGAGAGTTCAATCTCCTTTCAATCGAGCGCTTTCTCAAGTAACTAGTTTGGCTATGAAAACTGCTTTTTGTAATCTTACCGACGACTGTATGACCTTAGCCACGTTTACAATTGCCAGATATTCGCCACCGTACTCCAATCGATTTTTTACCTCGAAACCTTTGTACGAACGCTAATGGATACCTATTTCATTGGATTTTTTTTAATTATCTCAAAGCGCGTTCATATCAATAACATATACAACTTACAAGGTTCATGCTATTTATATTTTACGATACACCGTAGTTGACTACAAATAGGAAAACCTTGCATAACATGAAGCTACTTCTAGTTCTACACTAGATAAGGGAAATGTTTCTTTGTCAGAAAAAAGGAATTTAAGGAAAATATACTCAAGTATTAAGATCACTCAAGGTTTGACAAGAGCGGAATTGTTCCAAAGCTCTGATTTCGTTATAACAACCTGGTAACTGAACAAAACCAAAGTTACGTAATACTTTCGTGTTGTAACCCGTAATATTTCAGTTATGTCAGCGGTAAGGTTACCGTTGGCAGCTTATTAAGAATGTAGAAGTATAAAAGTTTTGTTTGATGAATACACCTCGCCAGCTAAGTCAAATTTTACTAAAATTATTCAATAATTATTAGCACCTATTTTTATCTACAATTTACTCCATCGAGATAAATACTTGCTCTTGAAGACTTGCTTAAGAAAAAAATGTTTATAATGTTTTATGTTATAAGTTAGACGTACATAATTAGGTAGTGTTACAGATCATAATTTAACATTAATTATTTAACAATATAACCAAAAGTAATATTAAATATGTATGTCTCATATTTAATGCATTACAACCAAAATCTTAGACACATCGTCACAATCTGATTATCGAAAAGACGAAAAAAAAACGTTAAGTGTTAACACTAGACATGTTTTTGTTTTAAATTAGAGCACCTACAGCGTTCAACTGAGTCCTTATTTTTAAATTTTCTTTTTAAAAACCTAATTGCATCCTTTGTTGGCCTTAAAAGATAACGCTTTTACTTTTAAAATTAATTAACAATTAATATGTTAAGTTTTAAAAGTACCAGTATTCATGTGACAAAACGTTTTAGTTTATGATGAGTAAAATATCATAATATTTGTAAAACTACAATAATTATTGAATTTGGCGTATTTTTAATGTGAAAATATTTTTCTTTAGGGATACTTAATTACTCTTAGGTTTGTTTAATAATATTTCATTGTTTTGGCTCTCAAAGACAAAAACTTAGTATTTAATCTCGTTCAGAACAAGGTGTAGAAACTGTAGAATAAAAATAATACCGAATACACCTTTTTGTAGTCTATAAGCGTCGTTTATAAGTTATTCCTCCTCAGGATGACAAAAACGCGTCGTGTTGGGATGGGCACGCGTGTGGGACAGAGAAAAGAAAGTTCAGGTAGAGGCTTACGCTTATTAGATCGTAACGTAACATTTGTATGAGGTCGCAGTGGCAAGAGCAGCGGACGGTCAAAAATGGTAGGAAAGCGTTCGTTGCATTATTGTGCATTCTTTGGTAGTTAGTTGACTATTCCCTAATATACTCAATTATTGTTACTTTTATGAACTTTCAGAAGCGGGATCTCACGGGATAATCAAAGAACAAATATTTCGCTATTTTTGTTTGTTGGTTAGTTTAGTGTTCCACGGAAAATTGTGTGCCAGGCATGTTTAGGACAGAAACATTGTTATTCGTCTTATTATCATTGTCATTAATTAATACCTTACGTTCGGAATTTAAAAAATAAGTTACTACCACAGACATTTTTAAAATTGTGCATCAACACTACCTCACTTTAATCTGAGACTAATTGCAACATTGTAAAAACAGTGAGTGACCTTATCGCTAAAAAGGAATTACCAAAGAACAGGAAGTTAATTACTAATGGGATTAAAACACAGAATATACATTAAAATAATATTATAATGTGATAAATACAATTTATGATATTTTGGATCGTTATCTATCTCATGGCTCACAAAGTTATACAATAATTTGCTTTATAAAACTTGTATTATTACAAATTGTATTGCCGAGTGTCTCGTAACAAATACCGAAATGAACATAAAATAAACGTAAAAGATTGCGTTATTGAAACGATCAAAGAGAAGACCGAAAGTTGAATTACAACGTATCATATTGCCACGCGTCCTCTATAATGTCGCAAGTCAAGTCCCAATGTCTCAACAGTGATAGGACATGCGTTTTGATTATTAGTCCTCAACAATATTTAAATATAGATACGGCCCTTACAAATCAACCAAAAAATCTGTTCCGAAAAGAGCTACAACACACACACGTTTATCTTTTGTTCCACTACACCAATCACATTGGTATAATACACGAAGGCATTTTAACGCTGTATGTCAAATGTCAAGCATTTCTGACAACAACAAAAGCGTGCGTATCGTCTTGTATTGACAGAGCGACTACGAGCAGAACGGTCAATTGCCTGTTCTTACGCTCTTCATCGTCGGCGCGCTAGTGACATATCTACCTCTTTTTTACATTATAATATGTATCATTGGTCCTCAAGGCACTTGTATCGCTCTCGATACTAAAAACTTATTATGTAACACCATCATGAATTATAAACTGCAAGATGGTATAATTATACACACTTCAAGAACTGTAGATTCTGTGATTTCAAGAAACGGAAATATCAGTAAACATAAAGTAAATAAACGTAAAATGAGCGTTTGAAACGACGAATGACGATAAACTTTGCGTCATTCGTGATATAGTTTCTTTGATTTTGTCATAAACATGTTTGATTTAAAAGCAAGACGGTAGGTGCAAAAGTCGCCGTTAATACTTATCGCAATGGCGTGTGCCGCAAATCATGATTAGATTTAATTTTCCATTTCAGTTAAGCATACTTTTATCCTACCAACATTATAAATGTGAAAGTTTAAGTGGATGTTTGTTATTCTTTCACTCAAAAACTACTGAACTGATTATCATGAAATTTTGCACGCAGGTAGACAGGTCATCTGAAATAAGATATAGAGTACTTATTATCCCGGAAAATGTGGATAAAGCCGAGGCAGAGCACTAGTTACATAATATTACAGCCTAACACGGCTCAGAGTTTACAAGCGGGATGGGGTACACCGATACCGAATTGCACAGCCGCCATTCTAAGCAACTTGGTAGGTACTAAACATTCAGGGTTGACGCGTATTTGTGTTAATTTGAACATAATTAAAAAAGTAGATACGATATGCAGTGCGAGATAGCAAGTCGTTTTCCTAGCGGGAATAAAGTATCTGTGATCGCAATTCTGTGTTAAAAATTGCATATAAAGTTTGAGAGTAATTCTAATTAACATGAAAGGTATGACATTCACTGTGTGAGAATGCAAATTGTGTTTACTAAAAATACAAAATCTGGCGGAATTTTCACTGTAGTACTATACTGTACACTGTATGTATTTACGCTTGTCACAGGTTCCAAATTCCAATAAGCTCATATTAAACTGGATTACTGCAGTGACTTAGCTCGCGTGATCCTGTAACACCTGTTTTATACGTGGCTTCACACCATAACTATGCACTTCTTTAAATAGTATTAGGTATTGATTTTATATTTATATATGCTTCCTTGAACTGAACTTTAATGCGACGAGTTCACTTAAATATTTAAGACGATAAAGCCAATGTTTTTCTTCTTCCTTGTTGTTTTATTTTTAATAAAAGTGAAAAAATTCAAAGCAGACAGAGTCAGAGTCCGACTCAGTTTGATTAAAGTGAAATCATAGCACTTCAATAAGTTGCATAACTCATAAAAATCTTTTTAATCCCCGCTGTTACCTGGTAGTCGATTATAAATAGTCGTTTAAATAATGTGGACATCAAAATGAAGTGAGATCAATACAAAACTCTTCTATCCTTGAGCGGAATAACAACAGAATACTCGAGAGATTACTCGTACTTTCAGTTTATAGGCAAAACAGCTGCCTTCTTATTATAAATGCATTTCATTGACCTAATACTACCTACTGTAATAAGTATTATAAATGTGTAAATTTCTGAGGATATTTGATACTCTTTGTCTAAAACTACTGAACTGTTTTTCATGAAATTTAGCACACAGGTAGGCCATGATCCGGAACAAGATAAAGGATACTTATTATCCTAGAAACGTAATAACCGAACAGGGCCGTAAGCAGAGCGCTAGTGTAGTTGATAAATGGATGTAATGTGGACTTACATGAGTAAAGAACTATAATATTATTATATTATACTCACTGCTCGTACAACTACAAGGTGAAGTAATATAAGACGAACATGTCTATGTTTGTACGTTTAAATAGGTACAGTACAATCGGCAGCCTTATCGATTGAAAGGAATAAATGAGATAATAATGTGAGTCTTCCGCGTCTTTTTGGGTCAACAATGCATCGGTGATGCATTTGCTGGTGCTTATCTGCTTGTTTATTAGATTTTTTGATAAAAACTGGAAAAAATAGTAGAAAACAAAGGTGAAAAAAAAGAAAACAGTTTTTGCCTTTAATTCCTCTCGATGAAGTGAAAAATGTAGTAATAATAATAATAATAACGCTTCACACTCATAGCCCCACACTAGGATTCCCTGTATTGTGGGTGCCATGGACAACACACTAGACAAGGACATTCACACCCAGACCGAGAACAGAAATTCAAACTCATCATTCAAATTTTCCGCTTCGCTGGGAATCGAACCCAGGACCCTTGGTGCGGCGATCCGGCATGGTAACCATTGCGCCACACGGGTCGTCTCAGTAGTCTCAGAGTTAAACGCATTAGCTTAGGAAAAATTATATACACTGAAAACGCTCAAGTTATAATTGGTTCAAAAACAATGTTGAATATAAATATGAAACAGACATAATGGATTCGTATGCAACATAAAATAACGAAGGAAGGAGAGTAAGAATAATACAACAGAACAGATACACAACTCAGAACACAAGACAAAGCTTTCAGTAAGAGAGAGACATACATGTGAAAAGCGAGAAAGAGAATCGAAGGTTTCAAATTACGAAACGACAAGCCAGACTTGCTTATGAGTAACTAATCCTCATTAAGGTTCCTTAGTTAAGTAGATTAAAATGAACAGAAGTTTTGTTGGCTGGTTAAAGATTGACAAGGATCAATATCAAGAATTTCAATAGGAATGTAATTTAATTAAACAAATCCGGTTCTGGTAATGATATAATATAGGCATGTTTATGAGAATTTTCAATTTACATTTTGATTTTATCATTAGACACTATGTATGTCTTTTAAGTAAAACAAAAAATATGTATGTTATATCAAGCAATTTGTATTGTTGTACATCTTTACGGATCGGTGTCACCTTAACGGATTTGTGGTGTTAAAAGAAAAATAGTATCTCATTCTATAACCATAGACAAAACACTATTGTACACTAAAACAAAATGAGATCAATTCAATTTTAAGTATTTGCCTATTACTAAAAGTGGACTTACTAAAGAAGCGATTTCTGATTAAACACTGAACGCTTAAATTTTGCTAAAAATTTCGAAGTTTGAACTAGACTAGATTAAAAAATAAAGAATTTCCAAATCCAATAACCTTAAGCTTTTCAGAATATGTGTTCAATCAAATCTTATTCAACCTCTTAAGTTAACCTCTTAAGTTGATTGAACTATAATGATATAATCGATTATTGTATGTAATTTTGCTGCAAACCTTTGGCATAATAGCCCGCTGATCTGTCTCATCAAATACCTTATGGTCTTGTCACCATCATCACAAATTCAATATCATATCTTTTATAATTAACTTTACTCAATAGATTAACCTTTGAGGCAAAATTATTTCATGGGTCATTTATTTAATTCTTTTTGTAAACTTTACTACCAGAACGCCATATTAATTACCTCAATCCCTAACCGACCCTCTCACTGAAAACTGATCTCTTATAACTGTAATACAAGGCATAACATAATTAAATCACTAGTCTAAAGTTACTCATGTCGTATTCATAACATAACCCTGACATAGCAAGTTGGGCCAAATGTTTGTTCCAACATTTGCAACGCCATCTTTGGTGTCCAACACAGACGCAACAACGCTAGGTCACGTGGCATTGATACGTCAATATTTCTTGTTAATTACTGACTATACATATTACATAATCACCTTAGCTTGTAATTATTAAAAAGCACTTGACCGATTGAGGAATTTATGGAGACTGGTTAGTACTCGCTTTCAATAGACGGTTCTAATATCGGATAACTTAAATCACCTTACTTTCAGTTTCGAAGCATTTTAACGAGTTCTGTCATTAAGCTGTACCAAAATTCATTCTTTCGGAGTTTCAACAGCCTTCACCTAGTATATTCGATGGTGCTTAGGCGGTTCTTTGACGAGAAGGCCTCGGGAAATGATTGATCGTAGAATGTAGGCGTAAAGCCGGTTCTACGGGGTTACCGTGTACAAAGTGCGACGCGACGACACTTTTGTCGGTACAAAAAACACAAACCCTTTATACCATGTCCATTTGTAACAAGGACAATAAATATTTGCGAAGAAATAACATACTTATTTTAACGCACACATGAAAATATTGTAATGATAACTGACAAAAATGTAATTACAACTTTCACCGACTGATTAACGGAATGATTTTTAAAATATTGTTTCTTACTATGCTTTGTATTTTAGCAAAAATCAGTGAGGTTTGTGTCAAAATAAAAAAAAAAATTTAAGACTTCGCCAGTTCGCCTTCACATAACAAATAGCTATGATACATTTTTCACATGGAGCACAGAAGGTAGAAGGAGGGCCATCTCATATGAAGGGAAATTTGAAAAAGTGTCCAGCTGGTTACTGAAAATAGAGGTTCCAATAATGGTCATTTCAGAATGACGTTAGTTTGTGAAAAATAGATATATGAACATGGCTGTTGTAGACGGAGTGAAGTTTGCTGAGTTATGCCACCCGTAATGAATGGCACTAGTGTCTGATAAATAGATATTCGAACATAGCTGTTGTAGACCGCACCACATTGGACGCATTGGACGCGTTTTTACGGACACTTTTCATAATTATTAATACACAGAGCCCTCCTTCTACTCTATCCTCCATGATTTTTCACAAGAAAGTAGGCTGAAGTTAAAACTATCATGGCGTCTCTGCAACTGTCAAAATAGCGACAGCGAACGAATAGCACTGTCCCACAGATACAACAAAGCAGTACAAACAAAAGTGTACCAGTTTACCAGATTTCGAAGCTACTACGTCACGCTCTTTGACTGGTGTACGAATAAGTCTCATTTTTGTGGACTTGCTATTTTTATACCGCCATTTCAAATACAGCTCGGCTTGCAAGCTTGTAACAGTTAAATGACTACATCTAGAATCTATAACTTTGTATACTAACCTTTCGATAATTAGGATTTATTCATTTTCTAAGTTTTATATTATAATCTGTTAGTGATACGTACAAACAAATTAATAAAGAAAACTGAATGAATTTTATTGAATGAATGATTGTCTGCACACTTATAGACAATTTGTTATCTTTTCCTATCTTGAAAAACTCCCGTCTTAATTCGTCTGTATTCAACAATGTCGATAAATATCTAATTAAATGGAGCGATTACGAAAGGAATCACACCATTTTCTAAGTTCGATTATTGATTAAGTACAGGAAAATATCGTGAGGAAACTCTAGAGATTTCCATAATATTCTCGAAGGTATAAACGTACAAGTTTCGTTTAGTAAAATTGACTAAAAGGGATACAAGTAATAAGGGTTTAGTAGCCAATCTGATGAATATGAACTTGAATATAGCCGCAACGCAACTATTAAAGGCCAAAGTTGAGAGTTGTTTCTCGTGACCCGTAAATAGACCTGCAAATAGACCTAAAGTGACACTGACAGTAAACTTCAGCTTTTGCGTGATAATGTCACGAAGCAATATGATAAAAAATAAAAAAGTCAAGTTTAGGTAAATAAATACTATGATGCCATTTTCAATTTGTCTTTTGCTTAAAAATATCAACGGTTAATATGTACACGGGATTACCGCCAAATTTTCACGAGAAAAATGTTGTCAAATGAGACCCGAACTCGTGTTCTACTACGGTTATTTCTAGAACATTCTAAAAGTAAAACGTACTTTTATCCCACACTTTTCTATTAAAAAGTAATTTACTACAATTAAGGTTAGCCTAACAAGTTAACAAAATCAATATTTCAAACAAGATTTCACGTGAATTCTCCTTCTAAATCTACGTGGCTTTAGAATCCAATCGCTCGGAAACAATAGCTTTACAAGAACTTTATGAATTTCTAAAGAAAAACCGCGTTATGGCGCGGAGTGGTTTCAGAATTAGCCACAGTAGTCCGGTGATGTGAACCGAACTGTTAGCTTTATAGCATTTTAACGGTAAGATATGTTTTTGTATAAAGTGTCACTACAGGCTTGAGAACACTGAAGTCTTCACATTGAATCCATATTTAACAAGTTTGTAGTAGTTTTCCCTTTTTTAATAGCCAGCTTCAGGGTTCATAATCTGATCAACTATGTCACTATTGCATCAATTGTAATCAAAGTTATATAAGTATTTAAATATTCGGTTAAATCGGTTTTTAATTGAAATATGTGTGTATTTAATTTACTAGCAATTTTTCATTAATGTCTACATATTAACGTAGTAAGTTAAATAAGAGCTTGGACGGACAATGGAAAATGCGAATAGTATGTTAAGAATGAGGCAACAATTCTCTGATCTATAAAATAACGAAACATTACTACTGATTACGTTAACATAGGAAAATATTTTTTTTTACTTTTAATAATAAGTATTGAAAATATCATACTAAAAATAAGTCTTGGTCTCTTGAGGGCAAACATTTTCAGTATTAATAAAATGTATTTTATTTATTCTGTGATTGTATACTTTATTTAATCTGTTTAGACATTTATTGTATAAAGTACAATGATAGTGCATTTATTGTATATAGTACAAGATAAAAGTGCAGTTTTGATGACGTAAGAATAGTTGCTGTGAGCGAAAAAAATATCAAAGTCACTAAGTGGGTAGCTGGGTACTACAAACTACTCGTATCTACCTTGTTTAAATATTTTTTTTCACTGCATATGAATAAATCGTAAGCAAAACAAAAAAAAAAGATTAATTTCATATAAAATACGAAACAAGATAGTAGTAATATTAAAACTAACGCAGGGTTAACTAAAGAATAAATATTTAATTTTATTTAGTTTTTATAATAATTACAGTAGGTACAAACTTTTAATCGTTTTTATTCGATTTTCGTCAAACTGATTCATCACATGATAACATACAGTAATTAAATAAATGTTATTTAAATGAATACAATTTTAGACAAGAACGCCCTAATGCGTTATTATTGCACTTTGATATTAAAAAATCCCCTTGTGTATAATATTATAAAGAGAAATTTTTGTTTTTGAGTTTTACGAATAAACCAGTAGTTCTGGTTTCACTTCAAAAATATAATTAATGTAATAATTGGTTGATACCGTTTTAATTATAGTAAAAATAAATAAATAAATATAATCTCTGTTCAGTGGTTTTCTCTTGAACAAATTTATATTTGACCTAGTTCATATAAAAAGCTTAGATTTACGAATTCAAGCTTCAGTATTTACTGTAGGAGCGCGTTACCGTTAAAAGATAACTGTCCTCTCAGCTATAAAGCCTAATAGCATGTAATTTATCATGTGGACTAATCGAAATTTCCATATAATACGCGTAATACCTTGCGGGTATGTACTGGGTAAGTATAAAGTTGATAGACCACAGCAGACAATGGACGACGCTCAATGCGAATAAATCAAGGCTAATGGCGACGCAGTCGACGCGTTCAAGAGTTATTGACTGTGTATATTACTTAATTTATTGCGGAAAAATCGAGCCTAGACACTATTATTCGATATCTATTATACTTATTTTAAACGACATGTTGGTAATGCACTGAAATATCATGTTTACAGTTTCTTGATAATTTGTCGAAAATACCTATATATTATGTACCTACCTAATATTTATTTTTAAGACTTTGCTTCAAGTTTAATAAAGTCTTTGTATAAAATAAAGGAATCTGTGACATAAAATCACTGAAATTTTAATTAGCGTTTGTTAACATTCTGAATGAAAGTACAACAACGTTAAAGCAATTAAGAACTCTTAAATTAGTATAAATTAACCGAAGTCGATATTAAATACCGAAGTCGGCAGATTGAAATACCTGATAATGAAAATAAAACTTCACGTTACATTACGTAATCTGTATTTAAGTGGAAACTAGGTACCTATGTTATATGTTTCAATTACTTTGTATACAAACAAGCTATCATTAAAATACGCCATCGTTAACCACGTAAACATAAATTATTTGAGTATTCAAATAAAGAATTCCGTAATAAATTGACTAGAGCACCACCTATCAGATTTTAGCACAGCCTTCGTAAAAACAAAACAAATATGATATGACCTAAATCAGTCAAATCCTTTACAAATCAAAAGATCACCTGACCAACCAATGAAATCAAAAATAGGCCTGTCTGTATGTCTCTGTAACACTGCACTGGTGAATGTTGCTGCAATAAGGATGCGTCATAATATGATATGTGTTTTGTTTGCATCATAATAATGATGATGTAGTGTTATTTTATGTTGGGACACAAAGAATTTTCTATTGTGTGGACCGTGACTTTCTGACATATGGAAACTCAGTAAATATCTATAATATTTTGTATGGATTTGATGGTCATATTTTCTTAATATACCTAGGTGCTACGCCAGCACAGACAACCAAATTAACAGGGGCTCAAAATTAAAAAAAAATACATTTGATTAGATATTTGATTCAGTTAAGTGCGACATTATTAAACTAACTTCATAGATACTTGAAATCCTTATCCAAAACAAAAATAAACTCTTATTGAAAAATACATTCGAATGAGGAGATTCACGAAACTGAAAACCTCGTTTTGATGTAGCTACGCGCTTAGGATTTGTTTTCCCTCGTATGACACTTTTTAAATTTTCAAAATCCATCAAGAAATGACCGAATTATTAATTATTCAAGTTATTGTACCCAGTTATTCAAATTATTATTGACGTATGATTTAAGCTTGCTAGCGAAAGTTAGGGCTAAATCTCTTTGTTCATATCTGCTTTCGTGGGAGATAGGGCGGGGTGAGGCGATAGCGTCATATTACGTTATGCTTTTGTATAATCATCGTTTGATTATATCACCGCGGATATTATACATATAAAAAGGTACACACGGTTGTTGTTAATATATTATTGGTATGAAATACAAATATCATGAGTACCCTTTATACAAGATAGGTAGATTTTGGGTGGTAAAGCGTAAGTAATAAATTGCAAAATATGCTTTGAATAATTTTGATGACATATTAATATAACATTTAATTATGTTTTAGTGAGTGTATCTAAACGATTTATGTACTATTTAAGTTTAGATTTTTTTTAATACAGCGGTTAAGCAACCCGATTTACCTATTGAAATAACCGATTTGAATTTCTGGTAACAATGTCATAATAACAACATTTTAGTTTATTTTATTTTCAAATCGATGTTAAACGAAATCGTTAAACGTTTTTTATTATTCTAAGCGTAAAACAATACACCCTTCGTTCTAAGCGATAGTCGATAAAAATTTAATCTGTAATAATCAACACATGCTAACGATATGGTGTGAATTAGATATAACCACACAAATAATACATAAATTTCATGAACACTGACAAGAATAACGTAATAAGTAATTAAACATTTCCTTAATTTTCGAGTAAGTGACGCAAGAACTACTTCAACTCTTAATCCGTTATACTTTTCTAGTGATGCTGTTGGCACATTTCCCACGAGCAAACTCTGTTATATAAAATATATCTGAGCGAGAAATATATACGTGTTGTCGTGCCTTCCCTCTCTAACTATACCTGAGAATAATCGTGATCCTTCTGGCGTCGAAGGGAAAATTGTCTGAGGACGGAAAAGCAATTTCCTTGTACGCGAAACAAATTGTTACCTACGATACATGTTTAGTTGTAAGTAGTAGTTTAAAAATATATTTTTTTTATATTACAAATAAAATAACGCAAAAAATCTATTTCAGACTCAAAAAGGCACGGGTCGTAAAACCGCATGATCGACATATTTTAACGACCCTAACGATAATTCAATATTCAACGTGCCTTTCGAAGCACGGAAGCATTTAAAATTTTACTACTATACCACTGTGTTCTATAGTAGGCATTACTATAGAATTTGTATTTTTTTATCTGTAACCAAATGCCGCTCAAACCAGTAAACGCTTATCTCGCGAAGCACTTAAAAACTGTATAGTTAGTATGCTCGCACCAAAGATATGTGAGTTTACGATAATTTTAAATAATATCCAGTCACACCGACCAATACGTTGTATACATAATATACATATTAATCACGATAGCATCACATAACAGTGTTTCTTCATATTTACGTATTTATTGCGAACAATTTGAATATCGATTAAAAACGTCCTTATACGAATTTATTGCAAAAGTGTATTAAAGTTTCTTTGTGCGGTAATTAAAGAATATATTTATTTCCATCGGTATCAGTATCATATCGGTAAAATCTTTGGGACTATAAAACTGAATAAAAACAATTTCTATACTCAAAATATAAATCCAAACATTAAAAATTAAAAACGAATAATCATTGGCGCATTATGCCCCTATTCCAACGTTCTCAGAATAGGAACGTACTAAAAATTCTTTCTCTCTTAGTAACGCATCGAGAGAAAGAGACGACTATATTGTCTACAAAAAAATGATCGTTGGTCAGGTAGAAATTGACAAATCTAGTGAACTCTTCTATAAAAAAACTAATTTCTTCAATGGGTGACTAATTTGGACATAACGTTTGTTTTCTACCTGAGTTAATATATTTTAATGTTATTTTATTTACATTCATAAAATTGTTTGTATTTACTTGTACTTTATTTATTACTAACAGTTTTTCATATCAGATACGCATTAGCAAGTTATAGTTCAAGACCTTTACAGGCTTTACAAAGTACTTAAGTAATGAATTGTGAAATTGATAAGGACTCTTTGTTTAATATAACAAGAAACATATAATTCCTCTTATGTGCCTCTTATTTAAATTTTACATCAAATTATACACCAAAACAAATTACAAAAAAAAAACAATAAAAAAAGTGTATAAAAAATTAATTACCTGTATAATAAAAGTCAGTCCAAAAAAATAAGCACTGAGTCCATAGAAAACAAAACAGTATCGCACTTAGCTATTTAAAAATCGAACGCTTAATTTAAACATAATGTCAAAGAGCTGTATCACACGAAACGATCAACTTAACACTTGTCCAAACAGCGCTGAAGCGATTCACGAATGAACGAAAAGTAACGTAAGAGACATGTATAGCAGTCGGCTTCGCGCGCCAAACTGCGTGGCGTTCCGAATACGAACTTCTGGTGATCATAGAGGGCGCGCAGGCGGGGAACGCTCTGTATGCGACCCTTCTTGCAAAGGATACCTCATTATCCTCGCTGTAATCCGTGTGCCTTTTTGATAATTTTTATTTATAGGGTGTCATGTGATGACCTTTCTCCGATTGGACGCTCCGCGCTACCAGAAATCTCAATCTTATTCTAACACTCTACGTTCAATTTTAAGATTCCACCAAAAAAATTAATACAAGAACAATGTAAAAAACATTACTTTTCTATTTTAGAAAAGGATAGAGTATCTGAAAGTTGAGATTAAGGCGCGGTATGACTACGATTTAAAAACGTTGATGTCACTCACACAACCGCATATCTGCGCTAATCTAATGTTACATTTACGTGACGCTGAATAGGGTTCAAAATTGCAGAGCATATTTTTGCTAACAATGTAACTAGATTGCGAATAAACATTTAATTTGAGGGTTTTCCTTAGATAATTCAGAATATACACATTAAATTCAATATCTGTCCGGTTTAAGTTTTAATAAAACCATATACGTATTATATTCTCAAAAAAAAATATGGTGTTACCGCTGAAAATACAGAGAACGTCGACGATTAAGTTTATTTTTGTATAGCAAATTACGATTTTTTATTGGAAATATTAAACAACAATTTAATATTCTATTCGGTTAACATTATTCTTCAGACCTTTTTCTATGCTCTGTATTTTTTGCGTGCGATATTTTCATTGGGTTTCCTCGTACTCGAGCACCAAAGAAACCCAGTTTTGTGAATATTGAGATCACACCGCGCCTTAAATACAACTTTTATTGAGAAAGAAGTTTTACAAAATATGATCGAATGTTGCCTTAATTCGGTTGTCTGATGGGCGGAGATATCGTTCTAGTGCTAAACTAAGTGAATATTAAATACGCTTGCTTATCAGTAGCCGATCGTTATGTATACCGAGGCGGTTTGCGTGCCACTGTATGTCTGAATAAATAACGGTACGAACGTAACATCGTATAGAAATAATAATAAAAGTGAGAGTTGAATGAATTGAAACTAAATTCATCGCGCGGTTAGCAATAACGACGAAGAATTTATAAATTGCTTGTTAGCGAGATATGTTATACATGCTAAAATATAATAATGATTATTAATATGTTATTAATTCACAGACGGTGACACACAATCTTTCGTTGTGATAAAGTTGAATAGGAACAAATAATTAGATAGGTCATAGGGTCATAATTATTTAGAGTTGTTGAAAGTTATAATACTATTATAAAAAGAGAGCAATAGTGCGTTGCAAAAAATTCTTTAATAGGTACATTAACCTAGTGCTAATTTTAATTAGGTCCGCTTTTTGTAACCTAAGCAATAAGCAATTGAAATAATAAATGACTAGAACTTGAAAATGAAGAAAATACCAACTAATAGTACAAAGTACAAAAATTGTTAGTACATGTTAGTAAAAATTTAAAGTTAATTTCTGTAATGTACCACATTAAATAATTACATGTAAAGAACACAAGAATACAAATATCAATTCCTACAACCTAAGCTGCTTGCCTACTTTTCCAAATGGTAAGTTTCCATCAGTATGAACAAATAATTAGCGATATAGTACGAACATTTTGAACGAGATATGACGTCAGAACTATATTTGTGATCAAACGAAGAGTTCGAGAGAGGTTGGTAATGATGATAAAAGGACAAATAACCAATTTTATAAACCTGTTTTTGTAATCGAGTAATTTAAACATTCGTTGAAACAAAATTATTATTGCCGAACACCTGTAAAAGCAGCTGATGACCGATTAATATACATAATTTTATGTCGCAAACCTTATTACAAAACATGGCGTAAAAATCAATTTGAATATATAGACAGAAAATAAAGAATTCATGCAAAACTGAAGAACACACACACACACACACACACACACACACACACACACACACACACACACACACACACACACACACACACACACACACACACACACACACACACACACACATACAGATTGGCGCATACCATAAGTACTAAGTTATAGTTTTACTTACAGTCAATAGTACATTGTTTCATTAGAAAAATTCTTTGTTTTTAGTCTATTATAATTATGTAACGCTTGTGTTAAGGAGGAGCGGGGCATTCTGCCACATGCATAAAGTATTTTATGCTTACTAGGATGCTTCAAAACCTGAATTACTTAAATGTAACTTTTAGACTGAATAAAGATTTTTGAATTTTTTTTTAAAACTACAATTAATGCAAGAGTGACACAAAACGAAACTAATACGATACAAAATAATCTAATAAGATAAAAAATAAAAGACAAAATGTAGATTTAATAAAAATTTGATTCTGCTTAAGTAGTAGCTGGGTTTTGGTTGTTGTTTGATTATTTATGTATTGTACTATTCGATTGCATTGTCCTTTACTTTCCAAACTGTTTCGTTGAACTATACTAGGACGTATGAGACTTAGGGTGCGATCTGAGATCTATATACAGCACTTAGATTTGGACTTTGCTCAGACAACAAACAAATGTATGTGTGCGTGTGGACTGAGGGCTCTTTTTTAAAATTTGCTCAAAATCAAGGAGGAATTTAGGAAAAAATTGTGAAAACATCGTGGTGAAGTATTAGATGAATGACACTTTGTTAGTGCGAAAAAAAATATTTATGACCAATATTTTTGTTCGAATATAATAAGAAAAAAAAATTGTGTGTGTCAGCTCCGACGCACGAGTTTAACGCCATCTAGTTTGCAATCCCCAAATCAGTAACAACGGGTGATGACGATGATGATGTTTCACATTATCAGAATAGGATATACCAAAATTAATATTATCATTAGATGCCGTTATAACTGATCAGCCATCCAACGCCATCTAGATTCTGTGTTACAAACAACGCATAACGTAACGGAGAAAGTTTGATTTTATTCCTCATAAAATTTCATACTGCGGGCTTAAATATGAAAATCGATCCTAAAGGAGTTAAACTCCAAAAAGTTACATAAAACGGCTAACGTTAAGGTTGATTAGGAACATTATTTTTGTTCAGATTATTTTATTGTAAATACCAAAATAATAAACGTTATAGCCTAGCTCGCATGAGCTATTCAATCTGTGGTCCGCAATGGCACGTGTAGGATAATATTAATTTTAATAAAGATCAAAACAGAGTGGCGGTCGGCCCTCGAACGGCTCCAACTGCCGTTCAATCACGCATGAAGGCGCATTGGACGCAGTGGCTATAGCTTTACAGATTACTGCTATTATTGCAATTACCTTTTTGTACACAAGTACTCAGACGCACGCTTCTAGACCGATTTACCTTGTAAATTTGTCGATTATTATCACAATCGGGTTATGATATTCGGTATTTTATTTGAGTATTGTGCTAACTAGTATGCTTGTTTGTTTAAAATGGCATTTTCTATTGATATATCTTTCGAGGACCATTTATTTCGTGTGGTATGGTATCCCAAAAGTATAGACATGTCCTTGTTTTTCCATGACACGCCCCAAATGGTCTATCACAATGTTTTAGACTCACCTAACAACTTTTATCTACAATATCTGTTCTATTTAATTATGTACAAGTTTTATGTCTGAAGGTATGTTCTTTATCACATTCTTTATTTTCCTTACCATGTATAATATAATTGTACATCTTCCATAACTGTTGGAAAGAGGAATCTAAAGCAACACTTGTTAACCGCTTCTCTTCGAAGTCGACGAAGCCTTACAAAGTGTAAGAGAAACCCCGATTTACAAATATAAATATTACATTAGAATATGCTGTTAGTTACACACTAAGCCACAGAATTTACACAGCTATAAACATCACTAATAGTTAACCATATTTCTATTAACTGGCTTTAGGCCAGATATGGTTGCTTTAGATAAAATAAGAGCCATTTGCGTCCCGATACAGTGCAGGAGACTTGAAACAGCTGGACCACAGTCTACCAGTCTGCAGCTGCAGGTTCATTGCAGATTCGCAATGTCAGTTCTTATGTATTAAGTATATATGTACTTCTAAAGCCGAAGTCAGAGTCGAATATTGGAAAAGAAAAAATCAAAGCAAATATCTTTACCGAACTAGCAACATTTTCACCTTATCACAAGGTCGAAAAGATGAAACAAGAAATGGAAAAACTATGTATTGGCTAGAATACATAATAATACAGGTAGTATTGGGCAATTAGAGAAAGGATAGTCCATTCACGTCACACTTATCTACGTCACAAACGACGACCGAACGAGAGTTTGGTTTAACAGTTGACGTCTGACGTAGGCGACGTTGCTAACACCGTTAGTGTTGGAAGTAGTCCGCGAGGATGGCTGACGGGCCTGACGGGTCGAGGTTCAGTAATTGCGGAGACTTTCACCTTCGCCGCACACGGCAAGGCCGTGGAACACCGCTCGCCTCGCTTCCGTAGCTCGTGGCTCGTGCGATGCCGGTACTACCGAGAGTACCGAGCGGCGCGGCGGCGCGGCGCGGCGTTCGCTGTTCGAGTCGTTCGTTCACTGTTCGAGTCGTTCGCTTTTCGCGTCACGACACGACAGTCACGACGACACGACATTTACATTTTCCTTAAGACTCGTTAATTCTTCGGCATACATTGTGGTCTAAGATTCGTACTAGACTAAACCTCCATCCATCTGTTTAATGGATGAAAAGTACTTTATATCAAATTTAACGAGTGGGTCGGCTAGAAGAATCCTGGCCAGACTATAATAAATTAAAAATTAAAACTACCCAACATTTGAATTTTCTATAGCCTCCATACTTTCGGTTGGTATTAAAGTGATTTGTTGAACAAATAAATGCAATGGTTGATAAAAAGTCACTTTAAATTTTTTTACTTCAATACAATACCATATAGAATCTACCTCTGCGACATGGCACCTATTCTTGTTTTGAGGTTTATTCTGGAATCATACCACGATCAAAATGAATTAATTAACATAGTGAGTATTTTGATTGACTGAACTTATTTCGATTGAAAAACAAAAAAAAATCAGTATTTACTATACAAATTATTTTACTATCCTTTGAAATGTCGTAGCTATTCAGTTGAGAACGAAAAATGAACCACTCGCATGTAAAATGTAAATGTGTGCGTGACAAACAATATCAATCTTTACAGAAAGGTGCATATGCCCATGACATATTGGAGAAATTCATGAATTTTCAATAATAGGAGTCGGATATATTTAGCGTGACGGTATAATTAACTGCGATGCATTTTTTATTTATTTATATTCTATGCATTAAAACATTAATGAGACTCATATTTTTTTTTAATTTTTTATAAATGGCCAACAACGAATTGGTGATGCCTTTGGTGTTATAGATGTCCATGGGCGACCGTGAGCATTTACCATCAGGTGGCGCTGGTTATTTGTCAACTAGTTTAAAAAAACCTTGATAGCAAATGTTCTCCCGAACAATAATAAAGTTTTACTTACATGAACAGTTTATTTCTCTCTCGCGTTATCTTTTTCCATTTAACATCTGTTATAAAGTGTTACAGTAGTATTATATCATATCTATCCATCTGTCATCTAATTCCAAACCTAGACTCCTTATTTTATTATTTTAAACATTATATTCCATGTGAAAATTATGAGTAAGTACTTATTAATTTTTACTATTTTATAACGATTGCTCACTAATATATTGGCACATCTACGTTTTTCATATTTTACAGAAATGAGGATGAAAGATTTTATAAAATGTTTAAAATTAATTTATGCGTTCTTTTTACGTTTTTTTTTACAGATTTTATGGGTTTGGTTACTAGTATAGACGTAATAAATATTTACCACTATGTAGTTTATGCATTGTTAAACACGTATGCCATATAAACTCAATTTCGCATTTTTTGCAGATGTGCCAATATATCACTGGGTGAGCGATATTCTCATTCACATGTGCAATGTTTAACACTTCAGCTCAGCTACTGTTTCTACAATATGTAAGAACTTACGTAATTCCTCACACTGAATGAATAAAGACAAAAGTGAAAGTATTAAAAATTGAAGAATAAATCAATCAATTTATTTTTACAAATGTTAATCAAAGTTTAAGATCCGACACCGTTATCAAATTATATTGTTATTTTCTTTATAAAAGATTTATAAGGCCCTATTAGACAATTCTTTGAAGTTTAGTTCTTATAATTTCTGCAAATGACTATCAGATATTAATCAATCATAAGCTAAATACCTTTCTTGCAATTGATGCATACATACACGATTATGTTGTACAACTATGCATGTTAATTGTTATACAATTCATTTAAATAAGAACCACTCAAGTCTATTTATAAAATACATTGTAGGTAACCATATATTACTGTCCTAACCACTTATTCAGTAAAACATAAAATAAATTACTGTTACACCATATTAATATATAGACATTCCATTAAACCATCATCAATTAACATAATATTGCACACATTTTAATTTTTTCCTTGATTATCGGGAACAAAAAGACATCACAGGGAGTTAAACGTACGGTGTACGGTGGATGGGGCAAGGTTTCGACACCGGCTTCGTCAAGTAAACGCCTTTGTACTGAGGGACGTATGTGATGAAGCGTTTTCGTTATTTATGTTATTGACTGTACTGAATCCGACGAAATGAGAATCCGACCTTTTGCGAATCCGACGAAGTGCGAACAAACGATATAAAGTCATAAATTGTGTTAAGAATAAATTCGAATAAAATGACGAATAATTTGAATTAAGTTATTTTACATACAATTCTTGTGGAATTACAATAATTGATGTAATAATTATGATTTATTATTACCTACTTATAAATGAATTCCCAGGTGTTTTATTTTTAGATGTAAGTAGTTTGAAATATAATTGAAAATTGCTTGTTACTTTTTTTAATACAATAATAAGATACAGTGTATGGGCATTGCTTATTAAGTAGGGTAGTAGAGAAATGTAACCCCAAAGCAAAGCAAACACATTAAAGACAAGCCCACTAGGCGATAGAAAGAATCGCATGATCGCATGCCCTTTTCGTCTTACAATGAACGTACCCACAGCTGGTCGTCTGGGTAGTGTCGCAGGTCTGAATAACGCCTTACTTCCGCTACGCCGTGTCAGCTGTCATGCGTGTGCGCAGCGAATCACATCACAATACATTTCTACTAATACGCATCGATCTATAATCTTCCATAAATGATCGAAGCTAATATGCATACAACTTTCGAACGACTGAAGAACTTCGATAAATCTACTTACGTAATATTATAAACAACTAGCTGTTGCCCGCAGCTTCGCATGCGGAATTTATGCTTATCATATTTGTACCCCTTGCAGAAGAAAATTTAAAAACAGGTTAATTTATATTGAAGTATTTATATTTAGGAATTTATATACTGAAACCTACGATACAATCACAAATCATTCCTCCTGGAACGGATTTTGAAAAATAAACAACATTAACATTAATTTGGTTTTTTTCTTTTTCATGAAAAATTTTGAAAAACTCGAAAACATGTATTCCATCAATTAAATGAAGAACGTTTGTTTCAAATTTAAAGCAAGACGTTGGTATTTTAAAAATATTCCATAATAAGTTTCATATTGTTTCCTGGTAAAACTTTTAATTTTATCGCGACGAAAAGTTTTTTAAAACGTGATCCAAAGTATAAAGAACAACTTAACTAATTTCCGTTGAAATCAGTTCTAGGGTTTTCATGTGATGCCCGGACAGACAAACAGACAATAATACCCCTGTCCTTTTCTCTCCCTCTCCCGCTCCCTGTCCCTCTCCCTCTCCCTCTCTCTATCCCGCTCCCGGGCCCTATCCTGCTTCCTGTCCCTCTCCCTCTCCCTCTCCCTCTCTCTCTCCCGCTCCCGGGCCCTCGCCCGCTTTCTGTCCCTCTCCCTCTCCCTCTCTCACCCTCTCCCTCTCCATCTCCCGCTCCCTGTCCCTCTCCCTCTCCCAATCCCGGTCCCTCTCTCGCTTCCTGTCCCTCTCACCTCCCGCTCCCGTCCGTAAAGTCCTCTACACAAATTTTTTGTTTGAAATTGACAAAGTCGTGGGAAAACTTGCAACCTCTTTATTTACCTCTTAGGGGATGAAATTCCAAAAAACCTGTTACAATTCACGTAGTTTCTTAAATATTTATAACCCCTTAGTATTACCCCTTATGGGGATGAATTTCGAGAAAACAGTGGTACAGTTATTTTTTGTGACTAACTATAAGCTTACATACAAATTTTCACCCTTCTTACTTCAAAACTGACGAAGTTGCCATACTAATTTGCGCCGTCTTAATCAACCCTTTAGGGGTTGATTTTCCAAAAAAAAAAACACAACTTTTAAATTTTCTTTCTAATCTTGAACTAATATATAAATTTTCAAGTTTTTTACTTCAAAACTGACGAAGATGCCATACTAACTTGCACTCCCTAATGAATTAACCCCTCAGGGGAGAATTTTCCAAAAAACACATTACAGATTATTTCTAATCTTGAGCTAATATAATATTTTTTTATGTTTTTAACTTCAAAAATGACGAAGTTGCGTAGTAAGTTCCATCCCCTAAATTTGTCCTTTAAGGGATGATTTTCAGCTAAATTTTATCTTTTGTTAATAACAATAAACTAACATAAAAAATTCATATTTATAACTCTAAAACTGACGAAGTTGATTTGTATGTAAATGACTTTAAACCCCTATTTTTAGGGGATGAATTTCGAGAAAACAGTGGTACATTTATTTTTATGTGTCTAATTATAAGCTTATGTACAAATTTTCACCCTTCTTACTTCAAAACTGACGAAGTTGTCATACTAAATTGCGCCGTCTTAATTAACCCTTTAGGGGATAATTTTCCAAAAAACATAATACTTACAAATTTTGTTTCTAAACTGGAGCTAATATGTAAATTTTCATGATTTTAACTTCAAAAATGACGAAGTTGCCTACTAAGTACTATGCATTAAATTAACCCTTTAAGGGATGATTTTCCAAAAAAATGTGATAAACTTAATTTTTGTTTATTACTATAAACTTACATAAAAAAATTCATATTTACAACTCTAAAACTGACGAAGTTGGTTTGTATGAAAATGACCTCCAACCCCTATTTGTAGGGGATGAATTTCGAGAAAACAGTGATACAGTTATTTTTTGTCTCTAACTATAAGCTTATATACAAATTTTCACCCTTCTTACTTCAAAACTGACGAAGTTGCCATACTAATTTGCGCCGTCTTAATCAACCCTTTAGGGGATGATTTTCCAAAAAAACATAATACTTACAAATTTTGTTTCTAGTCTGGAGCTAATATGTAAATTTTCATGTTTTTAACCTCAAAAATGACGAAGTTGCCTACTAAGTACCGTCCATTAAATTAACCCTTTAAGGGATGATTTTCCAAAAAAATGTGTTAAAATTACCTTTTTCTTATTACTATAAACTAACATAAAAAATTTCATATTTATAACTATAAAACTGACGAAGTTGGTTTGTATGAAAGTGACTTCTGACCCCTATTTGTACCCCTTAGGGGATGAATTTCCAAAAATCCGTTCTTAGTGGACGTCTCCTTAGCAGAAACTATCTACCTGCCAAATTTCATCTTAATCGGTTCGGTAGTTTCTGAGATTTTTTGTTTAATCAGCGGTGTGTCGCTTTTCAATTTTATATATATAGATGAATTTAAATGTATAACAATAACTAACTTTATATTTAGATATTAAAGATAAATTACTTGTAACTGTAACTAAAGATTTAAACACTGTGTAGTGTGCACCTACAATATAAGTAACTACTATTCAAAATTAAAAGAAATGCGTTTAAGGTTGATCAAGCTGATATTTATTAGACAGACATTTTAGTTCATAGAGGAAAATAATTAAAAATACTGAGCACAAATAGCACCGGACGTATTAAATAAATAAGCTTAATATATAAATAAATTGGTCAGAAAACAAAGTTTCTATTTCGCTTCGTCTGCTTTTGCAATTTATTCTTCTCTGTGCACAAGATCATGTCGTTTTAGCCTTATGAAAGATTATAATCGTTTGAAATAATTAAAGTAGAATTTACCTACCTATTTAAAATATAATAAACTAGCTGCCCCGACAGACTTCGTTCCGTCTAATGTCCGTCTCCTGATTCTAAGCTACCTCCTCACCAATTTTCAGCCAAATCGGTTCAGCCGTTCTTGAGTTATTAATAGTGAAACTAACACAACTTTCTTTTATATACATGTATAGATGTATAAAATTCTAAACATCCTAAAATATGTAATTGTGAAAAAGGTTAGCTTATTTATCATAACAATAATACATTTGGAACAAAAGAAGTACATATGAATAACAAAAGTGATGATGTTAAACTTGTTTTGGGTTTTAGGGTTCCGTGGCCGCAATCCCCAGACAAAACGGAACCCATAGATAGTTTCTTCGTGTCTGTCCAGTAGCATAGCGCAAAGACCGAGCTTGAAAGCTTAATATCCTATTAATAATAGCCTACTACGCATCAGTAATGCCTTGCTGATGTTGCATATTACGTCGGCTATCCACAAAAACAACAATATTTATCTGGGTCGACTGTACTGTACTGTCTATACTGAAACTGTAACCACGAATATTTTACACTAATAAACATTACTTATGATTAGTTTAACAGGGACTATATCGCGATCCGATTTGAAGACAAAGGCGTTATAAAAACATAAGTTTAAGTGTGAATTAAAACCGATCGATTACACATTAAAGGGATCCTCGATGAATCTCGGCCGCACAACAATACACCACTTGGCAGTACATGAGCACACGGCACATAGCTACATAGTTATATTGTTATCAGCATACGCGACGGCACCAAAAAAAAAAAAAAAAACGTTTAGACACTCATACCCCCGCAATAGGTTATTTACCTGCATGGACTACAAATAATAACCGTTTGTTCGCACTTCGTCGGATTCGCAAAAGGTCGGATTCTCATTTCGTCGGATTCAGTACAGTCAATAACATAAATAACGAAAACGCTTCATCACATACGTCCCTCAGTACAAAGGCGTTTACTTGACGAAGCCGGTGTCGAAACCTTGCTCCATCCACCGTACACCGTACGTTTAACTCCCTGTGATGTCTTTTTGTTCCCGATAATCAAGGAAAAAATTAAAATGTGTGCAATTCACACGTGGTAGAAGTGAAACCTTCAAAAATGTTGTTTTCAAGATAATGAGACGAATGTAAAATTTCGGGAAGATGATAATAAAATTCTAGGTTTTAGTAATGATCATTGTGACGCAAAGTTAGATAATTATTTTACATTTTATTCAAATATATCACGGGCGTAGCCAGGTTTTAGTTTCTGGATCAAGAAAATACGACTAAAAGTACATAAAATAACCCTAAAGAAAATTGAGAATTGAGAGAGTCCTTTATTTTTTCTCACGACGTATGTAGTGCCATCTATTATTAGTTTATATGTTTCAACAGATCTAAAGATAAAGAGTATGAGGTGAATAGTACATGTCAATATCTTAACTTTTCGGGGAGGGTTTGAACCCCCGAAGCCCCCCCTGGCTACGCCCATGGTATACATAACATATATTTATTCAGATTCACATTTTCGATAAATGATACGAGGCTTATGATAACTAAAGTATGAAATGCTCCCCCTCTCCTCCATTTCCACCTCCCCTCTCCTCCCGCTCCCTGTCCCCCGTCCCCCTCCCCTTCCTCGTCCCCTCCCTTTCCCCCTCACTCCCTCTCCCCTCCCCCTGTACAATACTTCCTATCTCATTTTCGAATTTATGTGTCTGTCTCTTTTTACTGTCCCGTTTTCGTTTCATCGAATTTCAAATCACCCCGATGCTAAAGAAGTTTTCACTTCAAAAATAAAAGGGATTTATTTTATGTGTGCCGAAGAGGCCATGGCCGCCTTCAAAGTATTATTATTATTTATATAAATACATGTTTATTTTGATTTTGCAAATATAGTTTTAGCAAAAAACGGTTTTCTTCTCCGGCGAAATGAGAATCCGACCTTTTGCGAATTCGACCCAGTGCTACTGTTTTTCTTCTCAACTGTATTCCGACGAAATGCGAATCCGACCTTTTGCGAATCCGACGAAGTGCGAACAATTCATAATAACAGATCACAATAACACCCATGACCCGAGTAGAAATATTTATCTGTCACATAAATGTCTGCCCCGGCCGGGTCGAACCCGGGTCCCCTCGCTTCGCAGGGAGGATCGCTACCAACTAGGCTACAGGGTCGTCGGTCAATCTGCACCAATCTGCACCAATCGGCACCACTCACCACTATGCACTCGGCACTACATACATACAGCGGCATACAGCTACGTTGCATTGTTATTCATTACCTGTTCGCGGCGCTCGACTCTGCCGAGCCGCCGAGTTCGCGCGAACTGACTGACGGTGACCAATGGTGCTACATTTATAGGACACGGGAAGGCTGGTTAAGAAGGAAAGTGTCTCAAGGTATTACTAGCTGACCCGGCGAACTTCGTATCGCCTAACAATTTTTTTTCTAAAATAAAAGTAGCCTAAGTTACTCCTTGTTACATCAGCTATCTGCCAGTGAAAGTCCCGTTAAAATCGGTCCAGCAATTTCAGAGTTTACCCGGAACAAACAGACAGACAGACAGACAGACAAAAATCATAAAAAAGTTGTTTTTTTGTATGTGTACCGTGTATAAATCCAAATGCACTTAGTAAAAAGCGGTTATTTTATTATTACAAACAGACACTCCAATTTTATTTATTTGAATATGTATATAGAGTATAGACGTATATACATTTAAAGATAGGACACTATATCATTTTATTATAATCACTATACATTTTATCGTATTTTCCGTATTCCGTTTCGTTCTTCTATTCATTCTACTTTTACATTCCATTTTGTACCGGCTTCGCTGTTCTCTGTTTCAACCAAAGGTCAACAGAGAATGCTTAGGTATAGCATTAAGTCCACCTTTTGTACCACTTAGCTTTAAGGGTATAATAATAATAGGACACGGGAGGATTGACTAGCAAAGTGTCTTGTTTACATAAGTGGGTTAAGGAGGCTACGACTAAGGAGCGTATAGTGATAGTAAGGGACAAAACACATTACACAAATGATTAATTATATCAGCTCCATACAAACGCGCTCGAACAATGAAATCATAATTTGTCATCAAAAGGTTTTCCGCGCCACCGCAGTTTAATAATAATAACGCTTCACACTCATAGCCCCACGCTAGGATTCCCTGTGTCGTGGGTGCCATGGACAACACACAACATAGACAAGGACGTTCACACCCATACCGAGAACAGAAATTCAAACTCATCATTCAAATTTCCGCCTCGCTGGTAATCGAACCCAGGACCCTTGGTGCGGCGATCCGGCATGGTAACCATTGCGCCACACGGGTCGTTTAGGCGTGACCACGATCTGTACCGGTCAAAAGCATACATATCGTGAGCACTATAATACAGATAGTATTATATACGCGATCTGCTATTAAAATATTGAAAGTACCCACAATAATCCCATCGTGTGGCGACCCTACAGCCAGTCGACCCATATTTACAGGAACGGCGTGTACCATCTCATTCGGCTCGTTAAATCGAAGCTTTTAATAGAGATGATGTCTCAAGACCGAATTCTATTACATTTAAATAAGACGAAGCCACGTATTAAAATGTACTAACAATACTTGACCTTAAAGAGTATTAGTTAAGTATTGTATTTATCGTTATTCAACCCAGTATAAGGATCTAATGGGCAGGGAATGGTGTCTTGTCATAATTAAAGAGGGATGGAGACTACTCTATCATGATATTTCAACTAGGATGAAATTTTATAAGAATTATATACATATTAAAAACTGACAAAAAACTTTTTAAGCATAAAAATTTAAAAAAAAGATCTCAGTGAACATAATTAAAAACTGCCGATATAATGAGGTATTCTCACATGATGATCAAAGCTATAAAATCTATTGAAATAAAAACTGATTAGTTACTTATTTATTTATATAACTATTAATTTAATTAGGTATATTAATATAGTTTTTAACGTTACATCATACGCAATTATGTAACATGCGTGCAATTTTTAATAAATCTGGTATCTGGAAATGAGTAAAAACAAAATTAAAAATGTAATTACATCCATACGGATGATAAGGGGTGTAAAAATATGGCTCTGGCTTCGTATTCATTAGGTGTACTGTCATTATTACATAACATCATTAATTTTACAAACCTGTATGTCACTTGTTAAATCGCTTGGGTAAATAAATAATAATAATAATAATAAATGCCAACACACTCATTATATAAAAGATATTAATAATTAGAGTTATTCATCTACATAAAGAAATAAACATATTTTGCAATAAGTAAACTTGCGACGTTGTTATTTCATTAAATATACATACTTCGATTTACGTGGTAAACATGAGGAACGTGTCATTATAAACTTAACTTTATTAACGGCGTTTTAAGTTTACATTTTGAATGATATAAGCAAACATAGCAAAGTTCTGTAGTTGTTCTGACGGTGTCCATTACTTACTAACACATGAAGTACTATTCAGTTTTTACGACGGCAAAAGATCGATTCTCAATGTCCGTAATAATATTAGCCTAATGGCAAATGGCATGTTTCCTCAATGTTTCATCGTAGATCGTAACAAGTGACGTTGGCATTTGTCCTTCGATATACTCTGATTACAAGGCCACGTGTAGCGAGACCTTAAAACAGAAAAGTTAATATCTTCAAGATCATAAATAAACGTTATTTTCCGTTTTTCATAAGAGTAGTGAGTTTTCAAGACTGTGCCTAAATATCTCTTTATAAACATATAAAATTTCCCACAAAAATGATTCATTAGTTAACATTCCCCAACCGCGAAATTTTAAGAATAAACTGAGATTGAAATCGTTTCGTGTGACGTCAAGTTTACAGAAGTACGTTAAAAACCTCCACAAACAAACCAACGACCGATAAATGTTCTAGGTTGAACACCGAATTATTTTGCTCGGATTAAGTCTTATCGCGTTATCAAACTTATTCGTCGTTGTGACGTTATAGATTACATTCGATTATCTGGTATAAAATTTTCGTAAATAGTTTGCTTATAATTAGGTCTTTAAAGTGCTTGATGCTAGCAACATATTTTTGTGAAGTCTGATTGGCTAATTAGGTACCACCTTGCTAAAGTCAACCACCAAAATTTACCGGATGGGGGCTTAAGAGTTCTTTCTTTCTTTCTTCTCCCTTGGACAGCAACGCATTTTTTGCTTTTTCTGTTTTAAAACAGTGATTTTTAGTCGTAACATGCCAATTCATGTAAACGTTATAACCTTAAAATAAGTAATTGGTGGCTCATCGTCATAGTGATCGTATAACTTCTGAATGACTGATCGATTGAGTTCATTTCACAATGTTTTGTTTTGACGAGGCGTCGCGGTTCGTAACTTTAATAGAATCTGTCTGAGAGCGAAAATTTGCAACTTAGGTAGCCACATTTATAAACTAGATTTGCTAGTTATGTAAATGGAAATAATAACTCATTTATTGCAATAGACAAATTTTTAATATGCAATGTACATATTCGAACCCGTTGCAGTTTTATTACGAGTATCGACGTTTTACGAGGGATTTATAACTATGGAATGGACATACATTGACTTTTAACTCTTTTAAGTTAACAACTATACCTATATGTTCTTGTTAGGTACTTAAGAATGGTGCTTTCGAATAAAATTCATAGATAGCATTATACCCCATGAGTATACTTCTTGCGAAACGAAGAACCCCAGGTTGGGTTCCCGAACAGGGCAATCTCTTAACAGATACGTTTGTCTTTATTGTGCGTGAGCCCTCGCGAGTCACGATATACCAAATCCAGAGGTATACCGAATTAACCGTTTTAAGTTTTAAATACTTTTTAAATATACGTACAAACTACCTAGGTGTCATTTGTTTGTAAATTTCCACTTGACAAACAATACGCAGTTGATCTGTCAATGTTTTTCAACACCACGGCCGTGGCCGATCGAGTTCAACAACTTATAAGAAATACGGCGCAAATGTGAAACGAAATAGAAATTCATTCCTGTTTCTGTTTTATTCAGGTTAATACGTAAATAATAAAGGCACCTAGTGTGTTTTCTATTATTATTGGATATTATTGCAAGCTTTTTATAAAAATGTATTTTAATTTTTTTAAATACATTTTTAATTTAACTAATTACACATTTTCTACTTGAATTTAAAGCTTTTTTCGGTTATCCATACTATTTAGTATTCTATACCTATTTATTGCTTGAAAAATTACGAATGTTTGAAATTGTGCGTTTTTGTTTGTTTTTTTATTTTTATAATCAAAACCATTTTAGCTCGTAAAATTAAAAAGCGTTGGTGTCACAATAGGATTATCTGTATACTCTGAATCATTATTTGATTGTTTCTCTATGTAATCTTTTACAAACTACTAAAAAGCAATCACGACGCGTCATGACTAAACTCTACACGGGTAGAGCCAATTATAAGTAAATAAATAAACGCTTCACACACATAGCCCCACACTAGGATTCCCTGTGTCGTGGGTGCCGTGGACTACACACTAGACAAGGACATTCACACCCAGACCGAGAGTAGAAATTCAAACTCATGATTCAAATTTCCGCCTCGCTGGGAATCGAACCCAGGATCCTTGGTGCGGCGATCCGGCATGGTAACCATTGCGCCACACGGGTCGTCAAATTATTTTACTTTGTTATTGATATTGATACATCATACATAGGTATCACTCTATAATCGATAAAATCTATAATCTGTGGGTTATGCTACGGTAGATAATAAAAATACAACCTACGTAAAACTATACTGAGTTCATTTATCATACAAAAATTGCATTTAAAAATCTAAGGAATACAGCTTTTGCAACGCTTAGTTTTTTAAAGGGGTTCAATATATTAAAAATTTAAACTCTCAAACTAGTTAACTTTACATTCTTCTAGTAGCTAACCCAGCGCTTCCTGTAATCATATACCGGTTCCGAGATGAGATCAGCTCGGGTACGTTATTACAGTCACTAACTCACTACTGACTACTGACTACTGACTACACAATAATCAGTAATTGAAAATATAATGTTTAAGTGGAACGTTTGATTCGTGCTAAGCTATGCTAACTTGTAGTTATCAATATGACGATAAAAAATTAAATATTTACAAACGCAGGTAAGTATAATACGTAAGAATTACGTATTACCAAAAGGTGGTGAAATATATCATTGACCGTTGAAAAGCGTTGGTTACATCACTTTAACGACCGTAATGTTTGGAATTTGTCATTGTTTATTGGAATTCATTCTACAGACAAATCTACTACAAGGGGCCACCTATAAATTACGTCACACTAATTTCATGACGTTTTGACCCCTCCCCCGTCCTTGTCATAGCTGGTCACATTTGTGAAACCTCCCCACCCTAGTATGACGTCACATATTATGAAATTTTACATCTAGAAATTATTAAATTAAAACAGCAGTTCTGAAATAAGTTTTATTTCCATAAATTGTTTTTTAATATTTACCTATATATTATTCTATTATAATTATTCGATTTTGAAATGTGACGTCACGTAATATAGGACCCCTCACCCCTTGTCACACAATGTCACACTACATCGACCCCCCCCAACGCGTGACGTAATTTATGGATGGCCCCCAATAAGAAACAACAATTAATCAGTAGTAGTAGTTATTATCATAATGAATCAAAAAATACCAAAACTGTAATTAGCACATAAACATATTATCTACCTAAATAAAATAATGATTTCAAAAAAAACTTTTAAAATCAAAAGTATCTAAACACAACCAAAAACAATCTCAACATTTTAATTAAAGCAAAATATGTAATCCCTTTCACCTTTGATTCATGAAACCTTTAACATTGATTCATTTATTTTTAAATTGAAAGTACTTACGATATTCTTGAACAAACAGCCGCTTTTATAGCTAGCCGGGCGCAAGCTATCGGCTAGATTCACGTGTGGCCATCACTTTATTGTGATTAACATTTAGCCGGCGAGGTAGAGATAAATTTACCCCCGGCTACTTTATCAGTCGCTTAGATCGCGTAGACAGTGATTACTGTACGCCATACTTCACACTGATTCTTGTTGGTTTACAGAGTAGAGTACACACAAAATATGTATTCACCGCGGCAAAATATTGTAACTGCATATTTGTAACAGTTTGAAGGGAGAACTTTATATTTATACTGTTAAAGCAGTAATTTTTAATCAATTAATATTTTTCTAAATATAGTTTATCGACATTTTACTCAGTGTTGTAAAAGTTTGTGTTAATTTTATGCATATAAATATATATTTTAACAATGTTTTTTTTGCAATAGTTATTCTATTGCAACTGTTACCAATAAGTGCAAGATTATAAGAATATATTAATATATTAATGTGTACCTACATATATCAATGTACATACATAAACATTTATTTATTTACCATATTCTATCTATTTGCTTATGGCGAAAACATAGCATGTATAATAAATACACAAGTAAAACAAATTGCGTGTGCCTTTGACGGTCATTAAAACATACACTCAACAAATAAGGAATGACGCACACAGGCCGAGAAAAATATTTTAGGTAGGCAGTTGTAATTAACAAACACTTGGTTGACTTTGCAGTCCAATTCAAAATACTCCTGCTATTTTCGAGGGCTTTTAAAAATAAAATATATTTTTTTCGTATAGTTAGAGCTATAATATTTGTAGCCGTCATTACAATATATTTTTATATTATTTTTCTTGCACAAAATTGTATAAGCAGACTTTAAATTACATTAGAAGTGGGTAGACAAAAATAATATGGAGTCATTAAATTTATATGAAATTTTATTTGAAGTAGATTTTCACAAACAGAATAGAAACTGACACAATTGCCTCTTCCGTAAACTCAAAATGAATATCCCTTTACACCGACATACGGCATGAGCATGCGTCACATGATGGATATTCCATAACGTTATTGCGTTTTGTAAAGAATTATCACGCGAACTACGAGTAGCTGGCGATAACAGTGGGATTATTTTTAAATTCCTTGTTGTAATTAATCTTCTTACGCTGCATGGTTATAATTATAAGGTTAGAAGAACCTTTCCTTGAACTACCCGCAAAATATTATACCTATTTATATAGGGTGCCACAAAAGTTAACCACGATTTGAATTTATTAGAATACACAGGTTTTTTTTCAAATATTGTAATTTAATTATTGAAACATAAAGCTCGTAGAATAGGAATAAATATGGAATACCACATTAGGGCATAATGATGCCATCTTCATCAGTAAACTTGAATATCAATTTATATCAATTGATGTAAGACATTTTCAAAGAAAATAAAGTTTATAATTGCTCTTGGTAGAGTCCTGATTCCACATATTCATGTAATTTATTGAATGTGAGAACCCTTAAAAGTAAAGTAAAAATTTACATAGTAATCTCCGAAATAACTTTACATATTTTGTAACTGCGATAACTGCCAGAAAGTACTTATAGCCGCTAATAGCAATAAATTATAATGAACTGCTGAATGTAGAGCACTGAAACTTTCGTCGGTGTTATACTCGTATAAAAATATAGCAAATGCTCTTCACCACGCATGAATAAATACTATGAAATACAACTTTAGACTTTGGAGTAATTCATTTTTTATTAGAGTGGTTACATACAGTTAATAGGGTAGCAGCAACCTACCTACTTACAAATAATTTCACACAACAATAATCCGCCGATCTAACCTTAACGCACGCAATCAGTGGAAGTGAACATTACATTATAGTTTGTTTACATTATTATTTTAAATTGAAGACGAACAGCCACCCATTACGTATAAACGGGAACAAAGAGTGTAGCTTTACGTGGGGCCGAGAACAGCCGAAGTTCGCCGAACAAAGCCGAGCGTCCGTGGCACCGATACCGTGCTACTACTGGCAATACGTTACGCCAGTCCTTGATTATTGAAAAAACAAGTGACAGTTTCATACATTTTACGGTTAACTTGTCCGAGCCCACGTATGTTGTGTATTATTGTATTAGCATAAAAGGTAATAAAGTTGTGTTAATGGTTGTATTACCTTGATGGTAATAGAAATCTTCGACTTCTAGTGCGGTTATCAGTTGTTTCGAGCGATCGACTTGTGTTTACACAATGCATATTGCTTTTATGGTTTCAACCAATTAGTAGGGCGTTGCAGGTCAATAAAGGGCCAGAATTTCTTGCTATTGAGGCCTGAATTGTAGGTACCTAATACCTACTTTACCTATTATGGATTCCTAGAGGAGTTAGTCCCCAGCCTATGTTAAGAAAATTCTTTAACCGTGCGAAAGTCAATGGAACATAAGATTTTAACTACACAACGATATAAAAATGTATATAATCGCTTTAAGGTTCCGTAGTCAATCAAGACGGATCCTTATTATCCACATAGTTTGGTCATGTCTGTTCATCGCAGTAAAAGTCGATCTGAATACAAGCCCACACCAACATACCTATATCTATTGGTATATGAGTTTTCCACAGTATTAAAGTGTCAATCAACGTTGTACCAATCACATAATTTATTATTGTAGGCGATAGGAAAGGATTCCTATTGAATCTAGTTTATTCCAACAGCGGCATTGCAATTTTTGGCTCGCTCACCGACTGATCTTATTAAAACAGATGACGATCGGCCGGCCGGATTGAATCATCCGTACGGAAGTAATTGATTCATACCGAATGATTTATTACAACCTACATAAAATAATGATGAGTGTTACGTCCATTAATTTATTTACTACTTATACGCTTCTATTATTATCACAATAATTTGGTCACCTAAATGGCTATAATCAATTAGTGGTTTACAAAGTGTCTGACTAATAAAGTGGGTTAGTAAAATGTTAGTATGTATTTACCGCTCGCGCGCTCAACCAATGTCGAAAGATCCTATGCTACCAGGCTAAACAAAGCTGAACAACCTCTATCCAACCATCCAGATTATTTTTTAAAACATTTATAATTTCAGTAAAATTCACGCGTAATCAAATGTCTATCAGTTTGTAAAATGATTTAATAAATAAATAAATAAATAAATAAAAAGCCTTTATTTCAACTACTTTACAACTTATTTACAATGTTACATACAGATAAAATTATTATATTGTAGAAGTCGCCTCAGCGGCGTAGGCCTCCCCCAATTTACTCCAGTGGACTCTATCATGTGTCAGTTGAGGCCAATTGGGTCCACACTTACGTTGGAAAATATCTCGCCATCTTATTATTATCTTATTATAAATGATTTAATTATATTATTTTAAACATTGCACCGCACTTTCGCAATTTTTAATTAATATAACGCGACATTACGTAATGGAATTCAAATCTATACTAATATATAAAGAGGAAAGATTTGATTTTTTGTTTGCATTGAATAGGCTCCGAAACTACTAAACCGATTTGAAAAATTCTTTCACTATTGGGAAGCTACACTATCCCCGAGTAACATAGGCTATATTATATTTTCAAAAAAAATAGGGATCCTTAATAAAACTCCAATAATGTAACCCAAGGTGTAAAAAATAAGAAAACCGAAGCAAAGCGAGGGCGGTTACTCGTGTTTAATAAGGAGAAAATTAACGAATTCACTGACTGACGCCAGTACAATGACGCCCGAAGAAGATAATAAAGTTGCGTTTCAGTCTTAACAGGTTATTCGGCGACATAGGGGAGAGAATAAAACAAAGTTGTTATTGCAGTCTGTCTGTTTCTGCACTCAGATATTTTAAATTACCCATGGAACTTTGACGTGGTTCTATCATCAGTTAGACATTTTCTTCCGAACATTTAGATATCAACATAGAAATTATTTCACCTTAATTAGGAAAAACTTTACAATAACTGCTCGATGTTTTCCATTTACCAGCGTATTAATTAAAGACACACACACTTTGCATTTTGCATGCATTGCAAAGGACGCGATTTCGCGGTCGTAAGTTCGGTCGCTGACTTACCTACGCTTTGTGAAGCGAGCGAAGCACTATGATTATTTTGTCTGTGACTAAGATTGATTGTGCATGACTAGGATTATTTTTGTTTAAGAATCAGTAAGTCAGACATTTATTACGTTTAGTGCTTGATTTTACGATAAATAGCATTCATTGATATTCGCGAGCTGTAGTCGCAACAATACAATTTTTTTTACTGGTTACCAATAAATTAGGACTCAAAAGGAAATCATTCACCTTATGCACAATTAGGCAGACGACATTAGCTAAGGTCGTTGACCATCAAAAGGTATGTTCACCGATATTAATATTTTATGACGTGGTATTACAAAACTGTGTGTTTCGCGTTGTGTTCATGAAAGCATTGAGTGTATTTATAACTACCAATGTCACTATCAGTGTGCGCTATTTGCCAAAAGTGTCAATGACTTCGTTACGCGTCGCGTATTCACGTCACACCTGTCCGTCCGGAATCAGAGGAACCAAAAAAAATACTACCTAATGAGCGACCTATTTAACCTAAGACCGTTGTTAGCAAGGTCTACCTGCCCACCTACTAAAAATCCTACTAATCCTACTAATCTAATATATAAAATTCTCGTGTCACGCTTTTTTGAAGTTGAACTCCTCCGAAACGGCTCGACCGATTTTCGTGAATCTTTGCGTGCATATCGGCTAGGGTGGAGAATCGGACAACATATTTTTATCCCCCTACCCCTAAAAATTTTTTGGCAGAACAACGTTTGCCCGGTCAGCTAGTATTATATATGCGAAAGTTTGTATGGATGTATGTTACTCTTTCACGTAAAAATTACTGAACGGATTTTCATGAAATTTAGCACACAGGTAGACCACGATGTGGAATAACATATAGGATAATAATTATCCTGGAAAACGCGGGAAAAGCCGTGGGCAGAGCGCTAGTACATAAAATAAAAGCTCACACACTCATGTATCTACCTTTGCACCAGAATTCTATTTTTTGCAGGCAGCAAGGACAACACATTTATTTATTATCCATTTTATTCATTTGATATTTATGACAATTAGGGCTTGTTTCACAATCTTCAAGTAGAGTCCTGAATAAGCTATTCGCCGGTTAAAGTGACGTTAAAGTGTCATTTTACATACACGAAATGTCAACTTAACCAACGAATAGCTTACTTCGGACTTACTTGAAGATTGTGAAACAAGCCCTTATTTTATTAATTTGACATGAATTTGTGTTAATTATTCTTATTTTATTATTTTGACTGTTTATTATGAATTTGTGGTAAATGATCTAATAATGATAATTATGACATGATATTGTGTTAATTAGTGTAAGTGGTATGTACCGTTCTAATTAACAATAAAAAATAAATAAATATTAATATTGCAACATAGGCACAATCAAAGAAACAACTGCATTTGTGTAAGCATTTTGTCTTATTCGTACACCGTTACCCTGTTTTTTAACGGACTTCAAAGAAGGAGGTGTTCAATTCGACTGTATTTTTTTATGTTTCTTACCTCAGAACTTTCGACTGGGTGAACCGATTTTGATAATTCTTTTTTAATTGAAAGCTGGTGCTTGTCATATAGTCCCACTTAAATTTGAACGAGAATTTGATTTGACGAGTTGTTTTTGAGTTATCCCATATGGAAGTCGGTTATTTTTCGTCAATAATTATATTTATGTATATTGACTTTTCACTTCTACCCAAAGGTCGCCTGGAAAAGAGATCGCTACCTTAGCGATATTTCTAAGTATATGATTATATTTGGTGTACAAATAAAGAGTATTCGTAATATATTTGTATTGTATGTTTGTACTGTACATAGCCCCATATATATTAGTGTTTTTATAGCTAAGTTACACATGGAAGCATGGAGGCGTTTTACGCGTATCAAATCATAAAAAATGCAAATGTCATGCGTTGTAAAGAGATGTAAATATTCAACCGAAATCTTTCGTTTAACTACTTGTTATAAGTACTATTGTCTTGTGTGATTTAACCAAAAATAAACATAGTGAACTATTTAAAGTAACTACACTATACCTATATACTGTGCTCTACCATTAAGTTTATTGTCATAATTTTATTATACTCTTATAAAATATAGACACATGAATCACTATCATACAGTAGTTACAAGGATATTTTAACTAAGTAGGTACTTATAGCCAATTCTAATAAACTATACTATATTATTAACTAATGCCCCAACTCAGAGTCACTAATGGTTACTTAAACTGCCCCTTAAAATGTGCCAGAATTTGTATGGAGATTCTTTACTAGGAGCGATTAAAGTAACCTTTAGTGACTCTGAGTTGGGGCGTAAGTACTTACAGCCAATTCCAATAAACTATGTTATGTTTACGTAAGTTTTGCACTGCTGGTAATACCATTGTAACTGAATTCTAGGTTTTAATAAATAAAGAAAACTTTTATCCATGAAATTGACTATCACGCCGAAGTTTCTATAGCCAAGATAATATTAATTAAAGATTAGTAAGACGCTTTAAGGTTTTTCAAGAAAGGCGTAAAAAAGCTCTCCTAGGCCGGCGATGGCTATGGCTTTTCCTTCGGGAAAATACCCTTTTGTGCATTATTTTTAAGTTACAATTTACGATATACTCGTAGAGACACTGTAAGAGTGTTTCTAAATAAGACTCGTCGGACTATAGATGTAATGACAGCCTTTCTTGACCAGTGCATCGCTCGTTAGAAAGCAAAGCCAGGGATGGAATGCCTAACCTACAAAAGCCATGTTATGAAGACCTAGTCTGGTTATGTGGCAGTAATATGCTAAGTGGACAACCTAACATAACTGTTGCGCTTCGATTTGGTATGTACCTATTGTATGTTGTGATGATTAAAGTTGCTGATTCAATAAAGCATAATACAAATTTTAAGATTTAATGAATGGCTCTCTTAGGCTCTCTAATGCTCTTTTAGGAGAAATCTGCGAGGTCCTAGAATCATAAAAGGACCTGAATTATTTCTAGTGCTGTATGACGGAGAGAAAGACAAAGAGAAAGAGAGGAATGAAAGAACGAAATAAAATGAAAGAACGAAACGAACTCCTTCGAAGGTGTTGTAAAACTGTTACCATCACCATTCTGATGGTCAATACTTAAGTTACTCAATAAGGCCTAACGACGCCTTTCTAATGATAGCAGGGACTGCTAGTGACCTCCTTAGTCCTGTCATCATCATCACTCGTAAGGAAGTCCTTATAAAAATGGTTACTTGCAGGCGAGCATACTAACGTAGAGACAATGTGGAATTTGGGCATTGAACCTAGTTGACATACGTAGGTATGTACCGCCATTTTGAAAAAACTTCGTTTCGGCAGCTAGTGATGAAACATGTGTCAATCGATAGGATAAGTGATTACAATAGAAAAGAATTTAGTGATGAGATGTCGTAAGTGACATACTTTCTAAGATATTTGAGATCAAAACCGCAGGAAAATTCAAAGCAAAAAACTTCTGTTTTAGTGGACATTGATAAAACATGTGTCAATCGATAGACTAAATTATTGCGATCAGAAAGTATTCAGTGATGAAATGTCGTAAGTGATATACTTTCTGAGATAGTTGAGTTTATTAATAATTGCTTTTATTTTTGAACTCAAAAATCTCTGAAAGTATATCACTTACGACATTTCATCACTGAATACTTTTTTATCGTAATCATTTACTGTGTCGATTGACATAATACGTTACATCACTGGCTGCCGAAACGAGTTTTTTTTTCAAAATGGCGAAATTGTAGATATGCCAGGCTCCGTACAAAAAAATGTTCGAACCACTTTTTCCCCGTTAAATATTTTGGATAATCCCCGACGTAAAAAGTTAAAAACAAGGTCGTTATAATCAGTAGATAGTTTGTTGTAGGGATTAGGGATATGAATCGATCATCTTTTAATCGATTAATCGATCATCATAGGTAAACTAATATGATGACCTACCTAACAGGATGAGTCGGACACTTCGCATAATACCTACTAAGTGGGTACTACTGTATACTAGTTACGTAACAGATCCTGTTACGTAACTACAGTTATCACATTACAAACATGTCTTATTACTTATTCTATCAACTTCCCACCAACTAGTAAATACTTATAAATTAAGTGATTAGTACGCAACATGAATTTTTACAAAGTAGGGATATCCTTACAACCGAATCAGGAATACAGAGAAATGATTATGTGCCCCATGTACAAAACATAGAGTTTATATTCCTCTGTGCGAAATCGCAATGATATTTAGAATACTCTACGCAAAGATACAAGTACCTGTAAAATAAAACTCGTAATTTTAATAAGGACTCTTTTCCGCAAAACCTACATTCAAATAATTAAAGTTAGGCGCCATTCTTTCGCTATACAATAAAAGAGAACGATTTTCTGAGGCTTTATCGTTCAATGTAATATTACTTGTAAAGTTATTACTGAAGCCCCACGCAAAGTTTGACCTTTCTATTAGGGAGAAAATTCTCATGCAAGAAGCAACAAAACGATTTTCAGTCTTCCGCAAAAAAGGGTGACGATCGGCTTGGCTGAAAATGAATAGAAGAATTTCCGTGGAATTTTTATTTATAGATTTTGTTTCTGTGATGTGAAATGTCAATGTGGTCTTGCTACTTTCAACTTTATTTATTCATTAAGTTTAAACAATGCCATTGTATGTCTTGGTATTTAAAGTTAATATTTCCATGGATATTTCAACATTCATGAAGAGAAAAAAAAATTCCATGTGCTCTAAAGTACTTACCTATATTTTCACTGTCAATTGAATAAATTAATAATTTATTTTAATTAAATTTTGTCAACGAATTGAACTCATAAAAAACTTGATGCCTACTTATAAGAGAGTAACTCAACACAGTACATCGTTATTGTCCAAAGTCTCTGATGTTTTGCCGAGTATGAAAGAAAAGAGAAGAAAAAAATCTCGCCGAAAATAGCACACCAATCTTGCAACTTAACCTATGTTAGATTAGAATATAGCACATCTTCGTGTATAACAACCTGCTTGTGTTAAATGTTACAAGTTAAGTAATTACTAGAGCCCACAGCTATAACCAGCCTCAAACAGGATCACATTTCTATTCCAAGTTCAGTATTGTCACTAACATCAGAACTAAAGTCCGGTTTAGACGTATTAAGTAGTTAAGTAGTTAACTAAATTTTAACTAAATAAGTGAATAATTTTTAGTGCGCGTCCAAACGTAATAATTAAGTAAAGCTCTTTAGTTCATACAATTCTTCACAACCTACTTTATTACTTAAGCATTTTACTAAATTTAGTTGATAATCAGGTAAATCGATTCGTTGTTTTCGTCGTCAACTCCACTTACTGATCAAATCTCCACAAAAAGCACCGGAGTTCAAAAAACATGGAATCTGCGATAAAATATATAATATTTTGATTGTTGTAAATATACCATAATATTTTATTGTGGATGTATCGATATTAGCAGTAGCCATATAGTGGTCCGGCGCAGCGACGTGTGAAGTGTTATAAACAGTAGGCGGATGTGTCCATGGTCTGTGATTCGTAAACTTAGCGATAACTTTCAAATGAAAATCTGTTTGCGATTTGCTCAAAATTGCCGAGATGGCTAAACTAACAATTGGGCAATAGCGTAGAATTGTCATCTAGTTTAGGTTCCCATATATCTTTTATGTAAAACTTGTAAAAACGTTGGTACCAACGATTCGACCCACTCAATGTTAAATGGTCATCGTCAAATGTAGATCAAACTCAGTAACACCATGAATAATGCAATAAATAAATAATAATAAAATTTAGTATGCGTTATTTGCTTATTATGTAAAAAGCAACTTATCACAGCGGAAATAGTAATAAGAGATGACGTCTAATCTATGAAGGAATTGTAAAATACATACATATTTATGAAACTTTTAATGGATCACATTACACAACTTAATACTACCGATGCTAAGTTTGGGAACGAAGAAACCATCCTAGGTTACTTGAAATGTTCTTACATTTGGATGGCTTGGATGACGTAATGAAACGTAAGATCTTTTTATCAATATGAAAATAGAAACTGCGCATTATGAATTATGTCTGTAGCTACCACAGAATAGAAGTTGAAATCATGGAATCACTTGGAAAATTAATTTTTATTATTTTTTCTAGAACGAAACTATAGGCAACAAGTACAATATTACATCCCGAAATACTAGTAACAAAAGCTAAAAAGGTGCATAATCTATAGATCCAAACAGTATTTCCTTTCACGTCATCGATTCGATTACAGTATAAAATCTCTTAATTGCACACCATTTAAAAACTTACATGTGAAAAATGTACGTGAAGTGTAATTAATAGGAAACTTAAGTTCTAGTCAAAGTAACGGCTGCACAGGACATTATAGTTACCTCACAGCGGACAAACTTGCAGCCCTAGCTAGTATGAATACCAATTACTAAAACAGCCTCACCTGAATACGGCATGCACTTACCATTACGAATTCAAAACGAAAATATATGCTACATTCTTAGGGTTCTCTCCAAATTCTTGGCTCCTTACGTTTGAATGGTATCTTAAGCCGGTATGAAAAGGAAGGCACTGAAAAATAAAAACGACGAACGACAAGGACTCCCATCTTAAGACCTTGTGCCCGAGGCTGCCTCCGCGTTTCTGTGAGATACAAATAATACCGAAATTATTCAGAATGTATAAATGTGAAACTCCCCATAACTTTGACTGCTGGGCTTCAGTACATACTCCTAAGAGAAGAAAGGATTAAAACCTCCGACAATGCTGACCAAGTGGGGGTTTGTAGACTTAATACGTATTTGAGAATATTGCAAAGACCATTCTATTAAATAGGCAACCTTACGTTTAAAATATTCCTCACATGTCATCGTGTGGTGCTCAACAATTTTATACATATACTAGCTGACCGGGCAAACGTTGTTCTGTCAAAAAAATTTTAGGGGTAGGGGGATGAAAAATAGATGTTATCCGATTCTTAACCCTAACCGATATGCACGCAAAGATTCACGAAAATCGGTCGAGCCGTTTCGGAGGAGTTCAACTTCTAACACCGTGACACGAGAATTTTATATATCAGAATATACGACTGGACGGCAATCTTCGAGTTAATTGTTTCAAAAACAGTGCTAAAAATAATTACATAACAGCAATTTTCATCCCGTCAAGTACATGACGACCCTGTAGCCTAGTTGTAGCGACCCTTCCTGCGAAGCGAGGGGTACTGGGTTCGATTCCTGGCCGGGGCAGATATTTATGTGATAGATAAATATTTGTACTCGGGTCATGGGTGTCATTGTGACGTATTATGTGTCGTCCATGTCACCCGCGGCACAGGTGAAAACCTATTGCGGTGGTATGTGTGTGTAAGCGTTTATATATTTATTTATTTATTTGTTTATTTATTTATTCCTATTATACTGTAGGCACGCCCTACCTACTCCTATTTCTAGATTCTACAGATTGCTTACAGTCCTCGCTTTATGCTATGTCTAGAAACATACTATGTATGTACCTATATACCTATGAACCTTATACTTTTTTTAAATATAAAACAATATTTTTTGTGTAGTTTCCTAACAAAATACCAGAATTATGAGCGAAAGGTTTATAAATCCTCCTTTTACAAACTTCACCAATCCGCACTGGAGCAGCGTGGTGATGTATGCTCTAGGCCTCCTCAAGAGGAGAGACCCGTGCTCAGTAGTGGGCCATTAATGGGTTGAAGCCATCTTCATACGCATAGATGTAGTTTGAAAAAGAACCAAAAGGAAGAGTCAGGTTGGTACTCGATTTTAGTTCATAATTGCTTCCACGAAACTGCATACTGGATAGTGCACTCGCATTAATATGAAGCAAATCTACATCAAAAATTCCTTTGCAAAATTGAGCCAAATAATGAAAATTTGAACCAACTAAATTGAATAGAATAATCATTCACTTTTTAAACAAACAAATAAAAAAAGTTTAGTACCTACCATGTAAAAATTGAATCATTCAATATATTCGTACATCGAGCTCTTTAATAAAACGAGCCATTCAATTTTGTTGAAACCATAGTATTAAAACATGTAAATATAAAAGAAAATTTACTTTTAAACCTTACTTTTCTAAGTAAAAAACAATTTTGCAGATTAATTTATAACAATTTTCAAATTGTATCGTTTCAACCACCCATCAATAAATTCTGCAATTTATTTTTACATGTTTGGGCATAGATATAGCTACTTTTGTGTTCTATATCTCAGCAGCGGTACGAAATATATCATTCAAATCATTAATTAACTTAGCATCTCCAATTTCGACACGAGTATCATCTAATTGCGTTTCTCTTTCATAGTTTCATTACATCATATGTTATTAAATGTAAAAGGTAGAAGAAACCACACGTTTATAGCCAACAAATTGTTCACTCGATTTGCTCACTCCGCTTTCAAATTACTCCGTAGATTGAAATCGATGCACGCAGTATTACATGGCTCGTTTTAAAAGGCTCCAGTTTTGAATACCAACCGACGAGTATTTTTAGTTATAACAGATTTCGGTTAAAAACAACGCTTGCTCGAATTTTTACTTCGCCTAGTTCATTAAAAGACAAAAAAATACAATTACGAAAGCGATTCGGCATTGCGCGCTGTTTTTATTTGGCTTCGGAAATGTAAGCTGACTGTCTTAGTTTGAAACACGTAGGTAGATTTTGCGTAAACTGTCTGGAGTCTGGTAGTGATCTAGTCCAGCCAGACAGATCTAGCAAAGTCTGGCGCTAAGGGTTCACTGCACTGGCCGATGGTCTCGTCAGTCTACAATGGGCTAAAACTTTCCAAATTTACGAACGACTCAACATTCGAGTAAGAGATTGCCAATCTTACTGTAATATTACTGTAATAAATTAAACCTAGATTATGTAACTCCTTGCATCATTAGGTTAACATCTGTGACTAATTAGCTGACATAACAGACTACTGTATAGGAAGCACTACTTTTTACACAGAAGCGTAACTAATGCAATTTTGAAGCAACCAATTTGAGTTTAACTACAATTGGTAGCAATTTTATTTAAAAACAGTAATCTTCACAGAAATGGAATGAAATATCCAAAACTGCTATTACGTAAGCATCTGCGAACGTAGTATATGAAGGAGATAATGTTACGCAGAACGATAAGTTGCAAATTAATTTCGTGTCGTCATAATGACTGCGTTAAACAGAGTAACCAAGCCAATTAACGATGAAGACTAACAAGGCACTCAATAGCGAGTCACGGTTAAAAATCAGTTAAAAATTGTAAAAGGGACACCATTACAGCAAATTTAACAGCACCTATTATCTTCAACACCATAAATTAAAGCTAGGTAGGTAGTCGGGCAGACGAGTCGGTAGACCGGTGACGCAATAGCGCAGACGGACGATCGATCGGTGGATTTGTCGACGGATAAGTGCGCGGATTTCAATCAGATTTCTTTGTCCCGACTGTTTTGTGTCAACAAGTCGAACGATCGGTTTGACGCGGCACGGTGACATCTGTGGATGGGTCCGCTCGAGTGTGGGTCGGGCCTTTACGAAGACTACATCGTAGCTTCAAAGATGTTCAGAATCAGGCAGGTGGTAGTAAATGGAATCCTAATTCTGATGAAACTTTGTTCATTGTATTAAAGCTCTTAATTAATGGTTAGGAGTTTTAATATTTGTTTACTACCGGTTTGATTACTACGCGAGCATTGGCGTCCGCGACTGAAAATAAGATCATAAAATAATTTTCCTTGATCTACGTAAAATCGGAATTTCAAAAGAGCTTCATTATAACTGAGGACACTTGTATTTGTGTAATATTTAGCTATCTACTCGTAACATTCAATAAAAAATTTAACTGAAAAAACAATAAACACGACTGCGTATTAAAACCTAAAAAGAAAAAAACAAGCCCAGTAGTTTAGAATGTTGTTAAAAGTAATACTGAACAACTACACCATAAAGAAGGATTAACAATTGGGACCCATTCTTCAACCAATCAAATCTTGTTTGTTTTTTCCCAAGCAGCTCTGAAAAATTTATATGGATCCCGACTGTTAATCTTTCTATGGTGTAATTGTTCAGTATTACTTTCAACAACATTCTAAACTACTGGGCTCGTTTTATTCTTTATAGTTTTTAATATGTAGGCGGGTTTTTTGTTTTTTCAAGCATTTTTTTATTTTACACTTTTTAGTTAGAATTCATTTGTTTCTTTATTACGATTATAAGACGGTAAAATACGCAATGATGTCATTTCATTACTAAGGGAGTAAATACATTAGCGAGAATGGTTGTTTAAACAACTTTAAATCGTTATATTTCCTAAACTGTTACTTAAAATGAAAAATAATGAATTGAACCTAAAAATCATTATTTTTGAATACTACTTAGTCCCCACTTGACTTAGTTCGTCGATATATGTATATTTTTTTTTCATTTTGACAATATGACGTCTGGTTATCGCTGTGATGAGTTTTGATTATTGTCATGTCTTTAGTGACACTCGCAAGGTTAAGACGAATAGATTGACGTAAGAATCATAAAAATTAGTCAACACGTTTGGTCTCTACAACGACACATAGGAACATACATGCATAGACTGATAAACTTATTACCCTCCCTTGCGACGCGCAGTCGGGTTAAAAGTAGGTTTGTAGGTAGATTATAATAATATTAAATTTTCTTCCTGGGTATGACAAATTTGCTGCACTTAAGACAAAACGTAGATAATAATTGGTCTTCGTTATAAGTATAATAAGTGTAAGTACATAATTTATATTTTGTTAATCATACAATTTGAACAAGAATGAATTTTTCGAAAGCAATAATGTTAATCTTACAAAGTAAAGAGATATATGGCAGCGGCGAACACTGAGGTCTAACCAATGTTATTTAAATTTGTAATATCTTAAATTTTTTAAATTGTAATATCATTGGGGCTAGCTCCATTTCCTTACCTCAAAGACGTCGTCATCAATTCCTAGACGGACGCTCAGCAATATAACATGTATCTAAGCAACTTACATGTCTTAAAGATAAAGAATCTACACATATACATAACATCCTCGTGTAACTGGAATCTTATTTAAAACAAAGGTGTAAGTACAAAATTTATATTTTGTTAATCATAAAATTTGAACAACTACAAGCAATAATGTTAATCTCAAAAAGCAAAGAGATATATGGCAGCGGCGAACACTGAGGTCTAACCAATGATATCAAATTTGTAATATCTTAAATTTTTTAAATTGTAATATCATTGGGGCTAGCTCCATTTCCGTACCTCAAAGACGTCGTCATCAATTCCTAGACGGACGCTCAGCAATATAACATGTATCTACGCAACTTAAATTTCTTAAAGATAAAGAATCTACACATACCTAACATCCTCGTACAACCGGAATCTTATTTAAAACAAACTTTTACAACCATGTGATATTCAGAGCAATCCTATTTACAGCAGTAATTGAATATTAATGTGTTAATTGAAATTCTACATCTCGACCCAAGTGAATAAAACGCAGCACCACATTTACTAGGTACAGTCGGCCGTAGAAGTAGCTTAACATTTTAGTACTTTGTAATAGTAACTGTTTCGACAGTTTCCTAGCAACATCTATGACAAATTCAAGAAATGTAATGTGACAAGGTACTAAAATGTTAAGCTACTTCTGCGGCCGACTGTACCTTGAGCTGTGCTTGAGGTGCTATGCTACTAATTTAGTAAAACTATATTTTGCATAAATGTTCAAGGTGTTAATAGCAATAAAATATCAAATCTCGTTAACTAGGGCGCCATCTATTCGGATAGATTATGCGAAAGTAGTTCGAATTCCGAATGCTCGTTCGTCGGTGTCGTAAGTTTACACAACCAATTTTGCTAGAGCTCTGACAAATTAAGTTAAACGAAACAAAACGATATGACCTGGTGTTTACTGTGAAGGCTACGAAATATGGAAATATTATATTTTCCCGGAAAATAAGTATTTTTTTAATACTACTAATATTACAACAATAACTTTCTGCGATGCATTTGAATTTGCCCTAATCTAATACATGAATAGGATGGGCAATGGGCATATGAAGATGCAATAGATTCATAAGAAAACCGAGATTACATTCAAAGGAAACCACCAAAAAACATCGCTTCAAATTGCCTTTTAGTTTTACTCCGCAACAATCTTTCTCGCTCGGGAGGGACGGAAGAGATCTAAGTAAGCTGGTACCGTCTAAGTACCTTTCACGATCTTCGCGTCACTTTCCCCGCTCGGGCGAGTTTTTTCGAACGTAACAACATCACGATTACATCAATGTAGCTTGCGGATCGTTCCGCGTGTAAGCCACACCTGTGAATCGGAACGCATCGGCTGAATGAGCTACCATATGACGTAGGTACGTGTGAATTTTTAAAGAAAAAAGATTTTAAATGTCACAAGTAACATATCTTCGTTTGTGAAAAAAAATCAGAATTTTTCTAGATCTTAAACTAACCCGTCAAGGATGACGAGAAATTTACATAGAATTTTTTAATTTATTATCCTACACAATCTTTTATATTACGAGAAACTTGTTAGTTGTTTCATGGTTATTTCACTCATTTCAACGCACTCTGAGTAACTTTTTAAAAATAAAGAACTTTTTAAAATGTGTTTCTTAAGAAATGACTTTTTATTGGAGATTAACATAGAAATACTATTACTAGCGTATAGAATAGACACCGCGAACATCGGGTTCGGGGGTGTGCATTGCAGCCGGCCGGCTGCATTTCATTCTGTCACTCGTCTGTCACTCGGCTGCGCTCATGGCGGCCGCATGCCAAAATTGTTTATGAAAAAACTGAAAAAATTCCGTCGTGCGTAATAAGAACGTGTCACAATTGCACGACAAAAAACAAAAAAGATAATGGTATCACTTATCATCGGTAACAAAACAAAATATTAACTTAAATCAACTAAAACGAATTTAATTAAATTATTGTGCAATGTTCCCGCCATTTTGAATGAAAAAATCATATGGAGCGTTTGAACTTGGCAAGCCACTAGCGTGCTAATGGAATATATAAGCTTGCTTAGGTTGCCGTCTTGGTTCGGCAAGTGTCATATACAAAGTTACTCTATGGCAGGTGTACAAACGAGGCTTCTAGTTTGAAAAGAGAACGTAGGGCAAGCCGGCGGTGGAACACACATTTTGTTTGAGATGTCTCCTCTATGTATGTATCTCAATGGAGATTAAGTATTAATTACAATTAAATTATCATCAAACTAACCTTCAAAGAGTCTAGCACACGCCTAAACTTTGTTTGGTCTTTAATTTAATGCAAATACTAAGCCATACAAACAAGAGTCGTAAATGTGTTCGAATGAACATTATTATACGTATAGTGCCAACGAATCAATATTGGTTTTAATGCCATTACCGAAGGCATCTTACAAGTTATGGCTCTCTGCGGCATAATCAGGACATTTCTAAACGCGCATAATATAATATTTATGGCTTCTTACATTGCTTTTTTATTTAACGGAGGCATGTCACGTAATTATTGCGAATAAGATCTTGAATATTAGTCTATTGAGTAATAACGTTAGTAATAAATATAAATCCTGCTACTGCATGATTACATTGATCGCAGTCATGTTGTCCCTATTCCGGATTTGAATTTTTTGTCAGTGAAAACTTAGATTAATTATGATTATTAAAATTAATTATAAAATAATAATAATAAACATTACGTATATGTAATAAAAATTGAGGTAGGTAGGTAATAGATTTTTTTTATATAACTACTTACCTAACTCTGCAGTGAAAAAGATTAACGAGATTAAATTAAGGAAAAAGGGCAATGACTGTCTAGAATAAATATTTAACGCGTAAATTAATTGAACGCTCAGCTTTTGGATCTAATAGTCTCACTATATTGGAAAGTTACATTACTTTAATTAATTTTCTTCCAATATTATTTATCTTAAGGCCCAATGCATACGTAACAGGTTTTTTCCCGTACGGGACGGGACGTGAAGTTTTGGAAACATCTTTTCATAGAAACTATACTATATTGCATACGCAGCGGAATCCCGTACGAGACGGGAGAAAACCCGTTACGTATGTATTGGCCTTTAATATAGTGTTTTGGTATCTTATTTTTATTTACTTCCGTATCAGTCAAGGAGTCATTTAGTAATTGGGGAACATAGGTACATAAAAAAACGATTCCGATGAAATGAGAATCTTCACCTTTTTTGAAATCGGTTAAAATACAAATACAACCTCACAAGCTCCAGAAAACTAAGAATTGAGATTTACAATATTGGTCACACTGGACAAAAATAGAACAAAGTCACGAGAAAGAGTCATCAGAGACGCTATTTGTAGATTCCGAAGAATCAATCTCATCGGACATCGAATCTTTATTTACGATGAGGAGGATCGCGCGAGATTTCTGTCTTCTATTAGCCTATTCTATTTGTTTCGGTTCGAAATTCAATGTACCTCACTCACAATAAGAGCATACTGTGCGTTCCATCTTTCCATTCAACCGCACCGCATTACATACTTAGACATATGTTCAAATGCAATATATTATAGTCCCTATGGCTTGGTAATAACGCATATCGTGCATGTCAAACTATCAAGAATAGTTTATCGCAGCAGAAGCGCACGTCGAAAACGCACCGTTCTATTTTTAAAATCAATGCGATGACCGAAGTGGGGCGTGTGTTATCCTTTACAAATTATGGAGTATTTACCCTGGTATTAATACGAGAGTGTACAGTCGGCAAAAGATTTAAGTTTGCAGGGCATGAGGCCAACTAAAGCCTTCTTTCTGTAATTATTGATATTACAGATTGTTTTGTTATTATCAACATTAAATGATACCTGTAAACTTAGTTTGATTTAACATTGATACTAACGTAAATATATAACATTAAACATTACAGAGGATTTTAGAATCATGTCCTGCATACTTTATTTTTTGTCGTCTGTACCATTTATTCAAAATAAATAAATATAGCACTTTCCACGAAACATCTAAATATGTATTCTTTTATGATATTCTCCTCGTTGGGTATAGTGCGTCGGATAAATGTGAATACGTGACATGTCAAAAAAATATAATAAAATCAGGCAACACTTATCGGAAGTAGGGTAAGTTGGGGCAGAGTATGACAGATATACAAATACCTACTACTGCAAATGTCATATAACATGTCATATTTGTTTTTTTTTATAGAAATAGCCGGCAAACGAGCTGACGATCCACCTGATGGTAAGTGGCTATCGTCGCCCATGGATATTAGCAACACCAAAGGCATCACCGATGCGTTGCCGGCCAAGAACGAGAGAAGAAAAAGAAAGAAAGAACTAGCTCTCAAGACAAATTGTCTCCATCTAAAGGTTGCTGCATACGTAACGTGGACGAGACGGGACGGGATGTGGACGGGACATAAATATACGTGCGTGCCCCGTTCCCGTCCCGTCCGTACCTCAGTGGCGTATGCGCTATCGTTTACATTTTCTATGAAACAATGATTCCAAAACTTCACGTTCCGTTCCGTTCCTTCTCGTCCTCGTTAAGTATGCATCGACCTTTACGCCCCAACTCAGAGTCACTAATGGTTACTTAAATCGCTGCTTAGTACAGAACTTGTATGGCGATTCTTTACTAAGGAGCGATTAAAGTAACCATTAGTGACTCTGAGTTGGGGCGCAACACTATTTTAGTTAAGAGTGTAACTCTATTTAATTTTTAAGTTTATTGAAATTTGACAGATGATGACAAACCTTCACATTAATTATCCATAGAGAAGCTTTACTACTTACTATATTTTTAATCTATTCACATGCGACATTTAAATTTCGAACGCGCGAAGTACACATCAAATTTCACAGATTGTCACAAGAAGCAATGTAAAAGCCAAACGGCCATAGAACAACGCCCTTCATGCGCGTAGATTTTACTTGTATTATCGAAACAATGTACTACGCTTTCTAGCGGCATATTGTGGATATACTCGTACATGCGTTGAAGCGTAAGCAATCCAAGCCTGCCTACAATTTCTGTAAGTAGCTTGCTATTGTTCCCTTTTCCACTGTTTTTATAGGAATAGAAAATTACGATAGAGCATTGGATTGGAGTATTCTTGTGTTGTGGGTACTGATCATTTTGATTATAATAAAATCATACTGGATATCGTATCAGCAGTATCATTGGTTCATTGCTATCAGCGATATTACGTAAATATACGTATTCATAAGCAATGATATGATTTAATCATTGCGTTATTATTACCACTACTAAACGACACAGTGACAAAGTGTAGCGTGGCGTTGGTCTCGTTTGAATATCGAACTCATGTTCTAACTTCTAACGCCCTCTCCACACAGCCGCCGAAATTTTATCTCTAGAATGACCTTAATAAATCCAAATCAAAAACGACTCTGTTTCATCTCAATTAAGGTTGAGTTTTACATCGATTATAGAGTTCAAGTCGTGTTCAGGTAGTCGTAAGTGGTTTTGGCGAGCGTGTGAACAGTTACCTTCACGGGTGAGTCGGTTGTGCGAACAGGCCGCGTGCTCGGACCGTTATGCGGCTATATCCACAGAGTTTAATGACTCAGTGCACAATGCAACCAAGAATTCGCTGCAGCACCCCGTATATATAACCTTCGAAAACATTGATATTTAATATGTTTCTCTGCTCTAGGTTGTGTTCCACAAGTCCTACTTCCGAAGTAATACAGATACTGCAAATAATAGTTAATGGGTTTCTCCAATACTTCTTCATTAACAACCGATAAACCAACATTTTACCGATAAACCACCCTTTGAACATCTGCATCAGGAGAATTGAAAAGCACTGAAGACCAGGAAGATAGCGGTAAATTAACCTGCTTTTTAAGTTGAATTACAGTACTGGAGCGTTTGTTGCCGAAGGAGGTAGGTACCAAAATTTTAAAGATTTTAATGTTGATCTTGAGAAGGAAAATGTAATCTCCATTTTTCCATAGTTTCGAATCCTCTCACGATATTTTAATTCAAAAATAAAATCCAAAAACGTTATATAACGTCGTTGCGACTTCAAAACCTCTTATGTGTAAAAAATCTGCTTTTTGAGGGAGTCGATAAAAATCGTTAAAATTTTGTTTAGCAAGCAAATAGGTGATTTTGAATTTTTGGTGAATAAATTATGATGGAAACGTAGAACACAAATGAGAATTTTTGAATTCGATAGTGCTTCAAAATGTAGAATCATTTGACGTAGAAAAGTGATTTTGCCAAAAGTGGCACATAACACATAAGAGGTTTTGAAGTCGTAACGACGATAAACAAATCGCACAAAATATTTTAGAAGAAAACTATAAATAAACCTCCAGTCGTTCAGCGTGTTGGACTTAATTACTTAAATTGTACTTATTCCTCAGTACAACACAGAGCAAAGATAACTCATGATGACAATTTACAGCCTTTATTATCTGTATCACTTGCATAGAATAAGTTGATTGTTGTTGAATCTCATTAAGTAAGTACTTTATAATACAAGTTAAAGCTTGAAGAATTAACACAGTGAAAGTCATTAACTGCCACGAGAGTGAAAGAGAGGTTAATAACGCCGTCTGCTTTACACTAAAAAAAGTAAAACTGTGTGCGACCTCGTTGATAAGAGTGCCTTGCACATTGAAAACACAATTTCTTTGAAAACAAAAACATTCATTCGTTATTCTATCTAACGTATGTTCTTATGATGTTTTAAAACAAAAAGCAAACGTTTTTTAATGTAATAACTATGGTGTTTAACTTTTTGTAACATGTGTAGCTAAATAAATAAATAAATAATAAACGGTTGTAAGATACAGATTGAAGATAAACTTTATTTTGTAACTTGAGGTTTCATCATGGAAATCTATTTAGAATTTAGATCTTATTATCAAATATCAAAGTAAACATCTATGTTGTATTAATTTGTGACCAATATATCGTACTTATGATCCGTATGATAAAATAATGTTAATTACATAGTTTTGTGTAGATATGTACATGTTTCACATTTTAAATGTTACTTACATTCAGTTAATACCTACCTATATAGGTTGATAAGTGTCTTGAATGATACTTACACCTCCCCTTCTGATCGTACCTACCTGAAACAAAGTTATTCGTTATTAATTAAAGCGCTCATAGCCCGGCGGCTTGCGTCGATCCTATGTGATCGACAAAGTTAAGCAACAGGGGGCGCGGTCGGTAGTTGGATGGGTGACCGCTAGTGGCAAAAATTTCTTGAGCGTTTCCGTGCTTCGGAGGGCACGTAACGCCGTCGGTCCCGGTTGTTATCATTAGATAACAGTCGTTAAGCCATGTCGGAGGCCCTCGGGCGGTTTGAAAACTTCCGACACTCTGGTTGGCCACTAACCCCTCCACCAATCCGCACTGGAGCAGCGTGGTGGAGTATGCTCTAGGCCTCCTCAAGAGGAGAGACCCGTGCCCAGTAGTGAGCCATTAATGGGTTAAAGCCAATTAAAGCGTTATTTATTTATTTCATAACTGTCAATATTTATATGTATAATGTTTTAAAGACACCAAAGCTCTTAAACAGCAAAGTATAAAAAATGTAACGACGTCACAAAATTCCCATTGTTATTATTTTACTCTCAACCTCCATCAACCTTAAGCTATGGCGACATTATTATCAGCCAGGTTGACTCGCATTCGGATCCCCTCCCCTCCCTCCAGTTCCCGCAACCATTCCATAAATTCCATTCATATGTCTGCACTCCGCTGCCAACACACCGGCTACTGACCAGTTAAATCAGCTGCGTTGATACCCTTAATCGTTTAAACTATGTTGATACGCATTTGAATACAAAAGTTTATTTATTTATTAACTAAACAAGATTCACAACTGAAGCCAAATGTTTGTGTTGTTATTGCTATACCTACTAGTATCTACGAGGTAGCGCGAACTCCCCCACCAATCGATACACGCAATTATAATAATCGACACAACTGAAAGCGTTTACGAAGACAAAGATAATAAAATAAATAATTTCATAATCCAAAAAAATACCAAACATGAAAAATGTACGTACAGATAGTATTAGTTTTCTATGAGGTAGATAATAATAAAATTATGTTCCTAGCGACGATGAAGAGCGTAAGAACAGGCAATTGTCCGTTCTGCTCGTAGTCGCTCTGTCAATACAAGACGATACGCACGCTTTTGTTGTTGTCAGAAGTGCATGACATTCGACATGCAGCGTTAAAATGCCTTCGTGTATTATACCAATGTGATTGATGTAGTGAAACAAAAGATAAACGTGGGTAGGTTGTCTCTTTTCGGAACAGATTTTTTGGTTGATTTGTAAGGGCATAACTATCTTATTCTATCTATTCTACGCAGAACTAAATGAGGTTTTTTTTTCGTATGGGCAGTTGCCTATCGGCCTTTACAGTTAATCCATCTTTTCTGATTAGACCAGTATTAGTAAGACTAAAGTTTGAACAGTTGAATGTATTAGTCGATTCTTTTAGTATTGCTATGTTTGGATCATAGAACACATGACCCAAAATGGATGTGTTCTTTAACTAGAAGTATTTTTTACAATGTTGACATAAACTAAGACAAGAGTATCGAAAATACCATGACCTCTGGGAGCAAAATAGGGTTTAAATAAACGTTTTTTGGTGTCAATAATTTTCAATAGTTAAAATTATTACCATCAATAAATGTGTAATGTGTCGGGAACCAAAACAAATGTGTGGAACATTTGCCATCGGATACTAACACTCATAGTTTATTTAACTTAGAGCGTTAACTCCCATTATCTTATCATAACAGAGATAACAGAAAAAAGTATTTCTCTACTATATTTCTGTGATCATTTTGTGATAACGAAATATTTGAATGACAACTGATTACACCCACCCAGGACATAGAGTACTGTAATTTTTTCTTTGAAAAACCTAAAAACCATTGAAATGGGAGATTAATATGAATCTTCAAACTTTAGTTTCCCGAAGGAAATCATCGAGCACTTATTAGACATACATTTTGGTCGAGTAATAATTATAAATATGGTAAAACTATTATTAGAAAGTAATGATATCTCATCAAAAACATAAATGTGCAATGAGAGCCAATTTAAAAAAAAAGAACTGAGATCTAAATGGGTGCCAAGTTCTGTGTAGAAAAGCCTAAAATTTTAGCTCTATATTTGACTTGATTAGTTTTCACGTACCTACCTAGGCTATATTATATGTAATTGTTAAGTCTGTAAGTTTGATGTAATACCTATGTTACTTTTCTAAAATTTGGTTTGTTGGTTGCTAACTTATGAAAACCAGCCAAGTCAAATGTAAAGCTTAAATTACATGTTCTTGTAACTAAAATTTTAGGCTTTTCTATACAGAACTTGGCACCCATTTAGATCTCAATTCTTTTTTTAAATTGGCTCTCATTTCACATTTATGTTTTTTATGAGATATCATTACTTTCTATCATATCATTCTCTATCTATCATATCATTATTTTAAATAACCGTTTGTGTTCATGAAGTTTGGAGCACATATGTATTTCGAAAGTCTCAACAATATGAGCCAAATTTGACAGATTTATGTGGAATAGTTTTTGAGGTATGAGGTCAAAAGTGGCTCCAAATGGTTCGTGTAATATTACACACGGTGCAGCTCGCCAGTTCTGTTAGCTTGAAATTAGCTTGACACGCTACCGCGTGTCTATATAATGTGTCATGCCACGTCCAAAAACTTGACACAACACCAAAATCACAAAATATTAATTAATGTAAAATTAATTTACAAATTACCACAAATTACCTACGTTCACACATCAATAAAACACTCTAATAATAATGTACTCTGTCCCTGTAGTTTTTTCTCTTTATAAATGTTAATTTATGACGTTGAAGTACGACAAATTATTTATTAGTAATTATGGCATCGCATTGCGAGAGCAGCATAAGTGGTACTTTAATTATATGCGAAGCACTTGACATTACTCCATATATTTCGGGTACAGTACCTAAGTACTAAAATAACATCGAATCGATTTGCACGCCCACGACTTCGTATTAAATTAATGTCAAATGTCACCGATATTGCGACGAACAGGAGGGATTCAGTAACGGCTAAATCTATGATTTTTTTCAAATTATAATGACAGTTAAATAAAATTGTCTATAATATTTTACCACAAGTGAAATCTATTACGCCAATCAATTAAATTAAATCAACTTAAAGTAAGTATGTAAACTATTGTTTTATGTATGTATGTATGTATGTATGTATGTATGTGTGTATGTATATTTATACTTTATATATATATAATTATATGTATAATATTTAATTTATTTATTATATTTGTAGGTATGTATATTTGTATGCATGTATTTATAAAAGTATGTATCTATATTTTTCTCTTAGCACCTACCGCAACCTTTAACTATCACCCAGGGTTGACTGGTAGAGAATGCCATATCAGGCATTAAGTCCGCCCATTGTAATCTAGTTTTTAGTTTACAATAAAGAGTGAAATAAATAAATAAATATTTTTGAGCCTCTGTACACGGCGTATTTTTACGGCGCGTCGTCCAAAACGCGCCGTATACGTGTGTTTTCGGCGCCGAAAACACGATCGTTCGAGGAAACGCCTCGTCTGCTTCGTCATTTGCAGCGCGGAAAACGCACAGATTACTCTTCAATCAATATTACAAAACCGGGCAAGGGCGTGTCAGGACACAGGAGTTTATCGACTATTACATCATTAACTACTTACGTGACAGTTTTTCTTGTAAATTCATCACATAACCTATTTTGGAGAATTTTTTCACTTGTTCAACTCCAACCGTTTAGCTTGCAGGGAGTGTGACACTTGATTCTAACCAAAATAGCACTTAAAAGCCAAATATTTTGCAAACGGATCCTTAATTCCAGAAATAGTCTTACAAGACCTATAATATTTTACGAAGACTTTTTCAACGATACCCCACACTATAGGGTACGCGACGAATAAAAAATTCATCTTCACGTTATCTATACTAGTATAGGGAAGGTACCCTAAAAAATGTTTTTCAATATTTTATTTTACGATTCTGGAAATTTATTCAATATACACTATAATATATCCATGCCAAATTATAGCTTTCTAGTACTAAGGGTCTTGGTGCTTTGCTTCGGACAGATGGACGGACAGACACGACTAAACTATGAGGGTTTCGATTTTACTTCGGAAACCTAAAAATGATTCCTATATTAACTACTTGTTAACGAATACCGCATGAAATTATGTCGTTCATAAGCAGCAAGATAGAGATATGGATCGCGATCAAGAAATCGTGATCCAAGTGACTACATGACGTGTGTGGTGTGCGCGGCGGATCATGTACGATTAACATCTTATTATGTATTTTATTCGACAGTTGATTAAAAGTTTAACGTGGAGTATTATAGTTAACATCGTTCTATGGAGTACCTACCTACTGAATGAGTCGAATTAATTTTCTAATTAGGTACCATGTTGTTCAGTTGGTAATTAGTGAGTTCTTTCCCGCCAAGAGAGGATTCCAGGCACAGACTTATTTGATAGATAAATATTTGTTCATGCATCAGGTTTATTTAAGTCTCATTTACATATGTCCATTATTCACTTATTTGATATTATTTCTGGAAATAAATTGATCCTGTACGCCCGCCCACAAGCCACAATAATACAAGAGAAGACACTCATATATTTTTGATCCCAAACTCTATATATAGGCTTCCACCAGAGATTGATAATAATAATAATACGAGTGAGAAAACACCGTTATACTCACACAAGATTAAGATAGCAAGTTCTTTTTTCTGTTCCGTTGGTACCTACCTACTTCGCTCTAAATTTATTGCTTCGACAACGTATCAAGGACGTAAAATAGGTCGCTTAACAAGTTTCGTAAAGATATCGCCTGCCAACAGTAAAACGTGTTTTTATTGACACGCACTGAGGTTTTGACGTGGTGGTAAGGATAAGGAAGGATGCTTGATTTTAATCTGATATCTCAACAAACGGGTACTCACGATTTTTGTATTGATAATATGAAGGAAGAAACAAAAATGTGGGGTTCAGCAGGGCAATGTAGGTAGGTGTCACATTACCAAGTTCTGTCATAACCTCGAAACGATTTTCTTTCTTTCGTGTGTGTGTGTGTGTGTGTGTGTGTGTGTGTGTGTGTGTGTGTGTGTGTGTGTGTGTGTGTGTGTGTGTGTGTGTGTGTGTGTGTGTGTGTGTGTGTTGTGTGTGTGCGCGTATGTGACCAGCGTCCTTAGAAGAATCAACGTAGTCAGTCTGTAAACGACTGTAAATTCACTTTTGTTCAGAGTCTACGTTAAACTACCTTCTTTTTCATTTTTTACCCGTTAAATTCAAAATATCGCGAACAAATCGTGCATATCCGCAGACAACTTCGACAAGTCCCGACTTGATTGTCGGTAGTTAATGACCACAATCCCATACAATTACATATTTGAAAAACTACCCTTCGGCTTTGTATTCCTGTTAGAAGCGGCAATTTAATTTGAAACTTGAGCCCTACAAAATAAAGCAGCTTTTACAACCATCGTTAATGTAATTTAGCTAAAATTAGGGACACATTTCACGATTTCGTTGCCCCCCGGCCGAAGTTAGCGGGGAGAGGAGTGACAGAAGTTGCTCGATTAATTATGTCTTTCGCCCCTTTCCGAATATCGAATGCGAAATTACAGAATGGGACTGTTTACCTAAATTATTTCGTTTAGAAATTGAGATTGTTGGTAATTTAATTAAAAATGAATCAACAAGAACTATATTGGAAATCTGCTGTTATATCAATCGTAAAGCTATCTGAAACTGCTTTGTTTATCTACTTTGTTTATATTATTATTGCTGTTAAAGTCCGTTGATCTAGTAAAAGTTCACAGGTAAGTACTATACAGTGCATTGGTAATTAAAGTGGGTGGTACGAAGACCAGCGAACTCGAACAGGAGGAATTTGGTGCTAAAGCCTCGTCCATTGGTCAGCGGCGTACATTATAGCTGTCCTGTTTGCCTCCGACGCCGCGACGGGGCAATATCCTACCGAGACGGATGGAACTAATTCACTACGAGTAAGAGCTCGGCTTGGATTCAATGATCGATGAACCCCCACAAAGCTGCGTTCACAAAATTATTACTATACGAGTAACCGCCCTCGCTTTGCTTCGGTTTTCTTATTTTTTAACACCTTGGGTTACATTATTGGAGTTTTATTAAGGATTTCTAATTTTTTTGAAAATATAATATAGCCTATGTTACTCGGGGAGAGTGTAGCTTCCCAACAGTGAAAGAATTTTTGAAATCGGTTCCGTAGTTTCGGAGCCTATTCAATGCAAACAAAAAATAAAATCTTTCCTCTTTATATATTAGTATAGATTAACATACAAACTCACTAAAAGCACACAATAACATGTGGGAGGAAATGGGAATTATTAAACAAAAAGATTTGACCAATCGCTCACGACAGAAGGGGTTATGAGAACTTCATAATGTGTTTTAATTTAACAAAGCAAAAAAATAAAGGCCCCGTTGCATATTTTTTAATTACACAACGTGTAAATTAAAGCCAGTATTCCTAAAAAATAACGCTACCAAATTGTGAAGTAGTGCGCCTTTGATTTTTGTTATTCATTTCGGCGACGGGTAGGGTGGGCCCTTGACACCCCTTTATTTAACCCGCAATAGCGCCTTGTCGGACAAAGACCTTTCAAACGAAAAGCCGTAATAATGTCTTTCGATGTGTAAACAAATTTTATTTGATTAAATAATTTGAAAGTTATTACGCGTTTTGTTTAAAAAGGGTGGTTTGATTGTAGATTGCGGTTCAGTCTTGCCTAATTATTTCTGGTATGTCTGGTCAATTTTTAGCATTGGGGCAGTCTTTTAATGATATTAGACCTGTATAATGACCCTGTAGCCTAGTTGGTAGCGACCCCGCCTGCGAAACGAGGGGTCCCGGGTTCGATTCCCGGCCGGGACAGATGTTTATGTGACAGATAAATGTTTGTACTCGGTCATGGGTGTTACTGTGATGTGTTGTATGTATGTGTAGTCCATGCCACCCGCGACACAGGTAATAACCTACTGCGGGGGTATGAGTGTGAAAGCGTTTATTATTTATTATTAATAATATTATTGGCATAACTTGCATGACTTTCAAAAAGTGTTTGTAAACCAAACCAATTCTGAATAAAAACATTTGATTATAATGTCTGGTTTTTACCCTCTAAAACCACTGATTATCTTCTCCAGCTTAATATCTTTCGGGCTTGTTACGAATATTCTACTAGAACCCATGCTTATAAAATCACCCTCATCATCAAATATATTTCTATTTCGGCGTTAGACTGATGTATTTTTGTCAAAACTCGAAGCTCAATTAAATGGAATTGAGGTTTTACTAATCGGACCTAAATAAGGTATAGGGGACCCACTTTAGTATTTATCCCAGAGTGATATAAACATGACGTGTGTTAATAAAACAAGATCTGTCATTTCGTAAAAAAGCTGGCATACGACTACATTACTAGATATTATTGAAGCAAGCATCCCATCCAGCTGATATAAAATGTCCGTAAACGGTGCCATTGGTGCACTTACCTATTTAATGTATAAAAAAAACTGACAAAGATTTCTACATACCTACAAAAACCAGTGCCCTTGTACTGATTATAAATGGTACTTATCTCTGACAGTGTACTAATTAAACGAATCTCCTTGAGTTAATCTTTTCTCGTTTTGAATAAGACGAGTCACCTCACCTCGTCTTCACGACTCATTATAACACTGTATGCTATCATATCCATGGAAAAATTCAGTAAAGAGAAAACTCGTGTTGTCGTAAAGTAAATAACATATCACGGTTATTTAGTCTTTACGATAAAATCTTAAGGGATTCAACTCCTTTGAAATTATTTCAGCCTCTCCCTTTTTTGTAAATATGTATTTTTTGTTATTTGATTATCGACTCCTTTGAGTTTTTTGTCTCTCCCTTTTTAATAAAGCAGAGGCGTAAACATTTTTCTATTGGCAAACGTTTGTCTCTACCCCACGTGGCTTATTCCAAACGGAATTCTGAGGCAGATATGCTGCTATTTCTTTTTCGACTTCTGACAGGCTTGTAAACAAACAGGTTATCTTTTCTTGGCCTGCAACGCGTCGGCAACGCCACTAGTGTACGTGGGTAATACCCATGGCTGTACTCAACTTCTGGCCCCGATTAAGGGAGGGGGCACTCAGAATGATTTGTTTTCGACCAGGACGTCATCACATTATAGTCTAAAGCCACCATAACGTGACACGTATGTTACTTTGCCAATTGCTCACCTTAAGATGTTGGCAGTGAAAACTTATGAGGCCAATCACAAACAAGAAATCCAGTTCCAGTTTTCAAGATTCGTACCTACACGAGATCAACAAAAATTGCGTAAATGCTAAAAATCAATATCGATAGTGACGTTGTTCTATATTATTTACTTCATTTAGAATCAGACGACATATCTTGCCCCACTAATAATGGATTACAATGGTGGAGGGTTGGACGAAAGCTTTATTTATTCCAATTTCAAATGCGGTTACAGTGATCCCCCATTGATATTCAGATAACCCCAGAGCATGACATGTTGTGCACTTATTAAGCAAATATTAAAGAAGTAGTTGGTTTTCAAATATAAATGTAAATTATAAAGCTTTAGTTTTAAACACAAAACCAAAAAATTGTGAATATTTCATCACTATAACTCATACGTATACTATTACTAACAAGTACTTTTTTAAAGTAAGAAAAGTTCTTTTTAAAATACATTCAAGACGTTAACAATTTTTTAATTCGAATTTTACTCGCTATACTCATCCCTACAATAAAATTTTGACATGAAAATGGTCTTATGCACATATAACGAGGAAGACAGCAATCGGCAAATTGAAAGATTTTAGACGTACAGTGCGAATGAAATCAATATTTTTTCTGATTCTAGACTTAATTGCTCAGAGCTCCAGATGGGGCTATAGGGGATAGGAATTAGGGGCCCATAGCCCCATATAATGGCAGACACGGGACAACCCCTGTAGTTACACCGTACAATCGTGACACAACAGCTGTACTTACTTTTTCGCGACGCGGCAAATATCAATTTCACGATAAGATAAGAGTAGTAGGTTGGTCGGACAATATTTTGCACACTGTAAAATACAAATACTTTTATTAATATAGATCCTACTAATACGAGGTTTGTTTGCATGTTTGTAACACTTTCTTGCCAAAAGCACAGCAAAAGGGTTTCATGAAATTTAGCACACAGCTATACCATGAGCTGGAATAAGACATAGGGTACATAGGAGCCATCCATAAATTACGTCACACGTTAGGGGGGAGGGAGGGGGTCGATGTAAATAAATGAATTTGAATAGTCAAGTCTAGAGCTGTTCGTGACCCCGTGCTTCACAAGCTCTTGAAACTGGGAACTTCAAAATTTGTAATAAAAGTAAGTAAATAAATACTTGCAGAAACGTGAAATGAAAAAAAAATACCACTTATTCAACTTTAGGACGAGAAAAGTGCAGTGCGTAAATTGCAGGCATGTAGGACATCAGATATTTAGAAGCTTTACAATAAAATTACTTATCGATAATGAATGTCTCTCTGACTTTTACAAATATTAGGCGGAAATCCTTACAATCTCCGGTGATAGAGGAGGTGATCAACATCAACTTTAAGTACATTCATCGAAGGACATCACTATGTGAGTAAATTAACGAATTGGCAAACTTTATGGAGAACTAAAGATCTCCCTTCGGCGTTAAACGCACCGATAATTTGTAACAGAGAATGAAAAGTCGATTTGAGCGAATCTAATCAAAGTTGGAGAATTGACATTCCAATAACCTGAGTCATTAGAGTAATCGCTGAAGAAAGACTCACTCACAATGTTTGATGAAATTTAACAAAACTATGTGATTAGCGTTAGTACCGTTTAATTTATAATCAGACTTGTCAATGAGTAAAAATTGAGGACAAACTTATTACTTTATTATTTATTATTCTTATTAGTTCACGAATTCTTTTAAAATCTATCGCTTAATACAAAAAATACACTTATTGACATATTGATCAACTCTATTAATTAAATTACCAAAAAACCATCAGAAATCCTTATAAGACGAACTTACTTCAATTTAGTTCTATTTTACTAGAGATAATCTCGAATAACGATTTCAATAGAGGCGACTTTCCTGTACGCTAGAAATGAACCAGGGCAGACTTCGAAGCTTGTTCGGGCATCTTCGGTTAAACTCGGCAAACGTGTGAACATAATACAAATACCACAGTAATACCGGGTAATCGCTCGAGCTACAATCATTTTAGCTTATACCAACTAACTCGCAACACTTTTAATGCTACTTATAATAATAGCGCTAATCTCGAATTAACAATACAATTTTCGGCACTAAATGGAAACACACTTTTAAACTTCACGTAGGCACCTAAATTAGGATCGATAGTTCTTTTATCATAAATTTTAAACAAATACCTAAATATGAAGATTGTAAAACCTATGCGATCTGAAGAAACTAATATAAAGAATGGGTGAATTCATTAGAAAACTGAAAATATAGAAATAATGTAAGAAGGAATAGATAAAATAAATGAAGATCAATAATGTTTATTCTAGAATAAGGTGGTGTTTGAATGAAATCTGTGGAAGATCAGCCTGTTAGTAAATGAGTGTTCAACAGTGTGAGGTAATCACGAACGAACCTATTAGTTAAATTGAATGAAGTTTATGGTCACACAAACACATACAAGCAAATGAAATAATCATGGCATAAAAATGAAACATTATAAACACCCTAACAACAACAACTACAATCTATCGTATTATTTTGTTAAATTTCAACTAGAATACACAAAGTACTGTACTATAAAGAAGAGAATAATTCAACACTAATATAAAATAGTTTAATACGAATATGTAATAGTTTAATACGGCATATAATAATAATAATAATAAATAAATGGTATAAAGTACCTTTAGGTTAGTAATTTAACACGTTTATACCGTTCTTTATAAGTCTCCTGCACAGAATGGGGCCACCCTCTCCCCCGGGGTACTGAAAGGCCATTGTGGGAACTTAAGCGTCAGGTATGAGGTTGTCTGACGATGATCTGGCATTTTACACTTCTTTATCAAAACTTGTTCTAGGGAAAAACAAATATTGTTATGAGATAATGGCACTTGCTCTACTATTTATTTGTCTTACATTTACCTATTTTAAGCGTTAAAATTGTCGTCAGAGCAGATGATGCATTGCGACTCTTCTAGATGTAGACATATCTAGTCTTATCGAGATTTATCATCAGTTTTTAAGATTCGTTCATACAAAATAGCTTCGTAAGATATCAGTAACTAAATTATATAGTCAGTAGACACACTTAAGGCTTCAAGGCTATTTTCCTAATTAATACAAAAAATTAAAGATCTTAAGGTAATATCTAAACCATGTTTCATTGAATAAAACCCGAACCGACAAACGAAACCAAAGCTATTCATCTTACGTTTTATATTATTTCTTAGAAGCGAAAGAAATTAAACTAAATTCAGTAACATTGTTTATTTTCTCTTACCATGAACTTCGTCAAGCAACCCTTTTGTTATGATATTATTAGTAACCAGCTTGGTTTCCACTCGACGGTAAAACAAGTATACGTATATTTAGGATTTCTTTCTAGAATCTAATGATATCGCGTTACTAAATACCTACGATTTCTTTTAATGCTTCTAACGAATTGCCAATCACTAAACGTTATTGTTATCAAGCTTGGAACAAAGAGTTTGAATGAAACGAAATTCACCTTAGTACGAGCCTTGACCTCGTTAGCTCTCAGTAAATTATTTCCAAACAGACTACTTACCATTTTTATTTCATCGAAGTAGCAGACTGATTTTAATCGATTTCTTTGTCTTATTCGGGTGTCTCTTGACTTTTTGACCCATCATTTTGTGACACCAAGCAGGTTTGACAGATATCTGTTAACTTTCAAACTTTTATAAGGTTTGTTTCTTTATGGTTCATCTTATCTTTGCCTGAAATTCACCAACCATCATTAATATTCCTCAACGATAGTTTTTGAATGCCTAATTCAATTCTTGAAAACTGGAGACGTAATTGCAATCTATAGGTGATGCCGCGTGATAAAGTTAATCTGTACCAATTCAATATCAATATATTTATATGAGAAATCTTTTGTAATTAACATTAAGTAATCGTTAATTATGATGGCCTTTGGGAATGTAAACCTCACCCATCCAACAAATAGTAGCACTTTACTGTAGAATTTCACCAAATAACCTTAATTTCGTGTTGTTATTTTGTGTTATTAAGGTTATTATGATATTTATATATGACGTGTTATGAAATATTAACATGTCATAAATGAAAATCTTATTTAATACCGTTCAGTACGAGCGAGATGTTATAAAATTTACTTTCGTTAAATTTTTAGAAGATCAAAGTACATCGTAGATGTTTGTAAAAGAAGTTTAGTAATGTGAAATTGGGTCGAGACTTAACATGGCATGAAAAATATGAATTGTCCAAAACCCCGGTTACAAAATATCGATTACGGCGTTTTTGAGCTGATTAGCGAAACCGGACTGTATAAAGAAAGGCTTCGACTGAAAATAAAGTCCGTGCGTTACTAAATATTTGAACTAAAAACCTGTTATTACGAACATAAGGAGAAAGATAACAAATAAAATGAGATAAGGAAAAATATTAATAATTATATAACAGACGAGTAACCGCCCTCGCTTTGCTTCGGTTTCCTTATTTTTTTACACCTTGGGTTACATTATTGGACTTTTATTAAGGATCCCTAATTTTTTTGAAAATATAATATAGCCTATGTTACTCGGGGATAGTGTAGCTTCCTAACAGTGAAAGAATTTTTCAAATCGGTTCAGTAGTTTCGGAGCCTATTCAATGCAAACAAAAAATCAAATCTTTCCTCTTTATATATTAGTATAGATTACGAAATGCATAGTAGTTTGAAGAGCAGATGAACAAGCAGATGATAAACACGAATCCAAAGCTTATAATGATAAGCCTTGTATAAAGGAAAAACAATTAGAGTTGACAATGCCTATGTAACACGATTCCTGACAAATTCACATTCTAACGAACCACATATAAATGCGTTCAAGGAATATGCTAGAAGAAAGCAATCCTTCAAAAATATTCAGTCGTATTGCGACGTCCGTTGAAGGGCATGCTCCTATAGACATCAAGTAGGCCAACTAATATGCACCGGATCACTTATCAGTAAGTGTCCACACTGTCCACGCACACATATCAAGATTTCCTCTCCGTACCTCGACTTGCTAGCTTCTCCTCGTCTCACAACCGCGGATCGACGCAAATCACTCCAGACTCAACACTGAACACATAATGGCCTCAAATGGGCAGTGAGCTACTGAATGCTTTGATTGATCTATATACAAACACTTCAAGATTAATTGTAGACTGCAAACAGTAGTTTGTCGGGTATTATTGGTATTATTACTACATTTGTTGGATTCGGTTGTAATGACATTATAAGCATTAATGTAGCACTGAGGTTAGAGAACTTTATTTAAGTTGAAACTTAAAGCTCTGAAGAGCTTTTAGACGAGAGTATGTGTGTTTGTGGTTTTCATCACAGATGTTGCAGAATGGTTTGTTACATATTCTGAAGGAATCCAAACGTCGTGTCCAAAAACACTGAATAAATGTGTCGTAATCATTATAATTCAAAAATCATAAATACACGATGTTTGTCTCGATTATCTTCCATAGGTCAGTTACAATGTTATAAATACGTAAAGATTTTTTTAATGCTTATAAAGATGTAGTCATAATAATTTTAGCAATCACATAGTTGGTTTCAACCTATTGATGGCCTTCTACTGGGCACGGGTCTCTCCTCGTGAGGAGGCCTAGAGCATACTCCACCACGCTGCTCCAGTATGGATTTGTGGAGATGGTGGAGATGATCACATAGTTATTAAGTTTGAACTGCATGCGCGTTGCTTAAACAAATACTAGTTACAGCAAGCATTAGATACGCATAGAAGTGCGAGATAACTCCTAACTGTTCACAACAACATTCACTCATGGACAATTCAAGCCCAAACATAAACAGTAAATTAATGTGTCCGTGTACATGTTCGTCACAGATCATTGAATTCAAATAGCGAGCAATTCGACACCAATGTATCGGTACTTGCGAAATGTACACACAAATCTTAGTTGCGCCGAAAAATATGTCAAGATCGAAACCTGAGTACCGTATGTACCTCATCGGATAGGCATGCGCCATTTTACCATTTTTTCTGTTTGCCGTATTTATTGACCTTTGCAGTTTTATTTGAATAAATTATGATTTCATATCGGATTTTGTAAATAAATTAACTTCACTAATTGAATGATCATTATTGGTAACATTATGGTTATTGACACTTGTGGGTTTATCTAACGTCCGTTATACTCAATTTGAAGCTAGATAAAAATATATCTCAATAAAAAGAAAATCATCAAAACATTTCTTGAATTGTGGGTATTATAGCACTACTAACGCATATAGATATCTACGTTTCTCGTCACGAAGCGAGAGTTACTAATACATATACCTAATGTATAATTGTATACAAAACAGTACATCTCTAAACATCCTATTAACTATTAACATTGACACTATTCCAATGCAATTAACCGTCTATACATTAATGATATTGCTCAACAACAGCCTTGATATCGCTAACAGGGCTCACAAAAACCTATCGGAAACATTTTAGAAGCACACAATTCACGTCCATTGGCTCTTTAAAAAGACAAAAGGTATGCATTAGGATATGCAGACGAGAATTGAACAGTGCATAAAGTTAACGCACAAAGTGAGTGGACGTTAAAGTGCGTGATTCACTGCTAGGGAAACGATGCCGATAAATGATCTACAAATGCTCACTTAAAACTGGGTCGGCCTACAGCGGCGTCGCGGCGACGTCACCGTAATTAAATATTTTCGTATAGTCTTACGTTTTGTTTCTTGTTCAGTATTTAGTTCACGAATGCTTTGTAATTGTATTTCTTTGTCCGTTTATAACTTGTTATCTGTCATGTTGATTTGCTTAAGCCAATTCTTTTCTAAAATTTCTTTATTAATATAAATGCAAAAGTTCCTAATAAGGATGGTTGTAACTCTTTCACGCAAAAAGTACTGAACGGATTTTCATGAAATTTATCACACAGGTAGGCCATGACGTGGGATAAGATATAGGATACTTATTATCCCAGAAAACGCGGGTGAAGCCGCGGGCAGAGCGCTAGCCTTAAATAATATTGATATAAGAGAAGATCTGAGCCCAGAAGTGGAACAATTATGATCTGATGATCGGTTAAGATAATCATTAGTTAAGGTTACAAAAAAACGACTTAAGTGTAAGGCCATCTCATTCTACAGTTAAATAAACCTGTCACATTCATATCGTAACATATAGATAACACACACGACCCTAGAATACGTTTTTGTCCGGGCGTAGTATTAACACTACATGCTTA